>CM052815.1:30744379-30807588 GCA_028533885.1 Nasua narica | reverse complement strand
TGGAAGAGGGTTCCATTTCTCCACATCCTCTCCAACATTTGTTGTTTACTGTCTTGCTGATTTTGGCCATTCTAACTGGTATAAGGTGGTATCTCAATGTGGTTTTGATTTGAATCTCCCTGATGGCTAAAGATGATGAGCATTTTTTTCATGTGTCCATTAGCCATTTGTATGTCTTCTCTGGAGAAGTGTCTGTTCATGTCCTCTGCCCATTTTTTGATGTGATTATCTGTTTTGTGGGCATCGAGTTTGAGGAGTTTTTTTTTTTAAAAAAAAAAAAAGATTTATTTAATTGAGACAGAGAGAGAGAGAGAGAATGCAAGGGGAGAGGTCAGAGGGAGAAGCAAGCTCCTCTGAGAGCAGGGAGCCCGATGTGGGACTCGATCCCGGGACTCCAGGATCATGGCCCGAGCCGAAGGCAGTCACTCAACCAACTGAGCCACCCAGGCGCCCCGAGGAGTTCTTTATAGATCTTAGATATCAGACCTTTGTAGTGTCATTTGCGAATATTTTCTCCCATTCTGTGGGTTGCCTGTTTATTTTGTTGACTGTTTCCTTCACTGTGCAGAAGCTTTTTATCTTGATGAAGTCCCAAAAGTTCATTTTCACTTTTGTCTCCTTTGCCTTCGGAGAAATCTCCTTTTTAAAGGAAAGAATGCACATAAGAAAATGAAAAGTGCTAACTAATTTAAATGTTTACTGTCACTACAATATATTTTATTTACAGTATTTTTAAGGTCATAGTTGGGAATTACACAAACAAAAATGATAATTTTATTAGAGCTCAGACATCGTTATTATCCATGTTGGAAATAAATACAACAGTTTTATGAAAACTTTCAGTGGTTTCATCTGCAAGAATGGCCTGCAAATAAAAGCGAGATTGAGAAAAACAGAGAATCCTGGGTGCCTGGGTGGCTCAGTGGGTTAAAGCCTCTGTCTTCGGCTCAGGTCATGATCTCAGGGTCCTGGGATCGAGCCCCGCATCAGGCTCTCTGCTCAGCAAGGAGCCTGCTTCCCTCTTCCTCTCTGCCTGCCTCTCTGCCTACTTGTGATCTCTCCTTCTCTCTCTCTCTCTGTCAAATCAATCAATCAATCTATCTTTAAAAAAAAAAAGAGAGAACAATGAATCCTTAAACTATTTTGGAAACTTTTTTGTCTCAGCTTTAATGTTCAGATCCTGCTGTGGTTCATGAACCACCAGTTAAAGACAGTGGACTTTTATACATGAAAAGTTCCTTATGGTTTCCAGAAGTCTCTGCCTTCTCATTCTACCTTATCATCTTATGCTCATTAAATATCAAGTCAGGGTCAGGGTTTGGAAAACCAAAAGCTAGTTTGAGGGGATTTAGTTTGAGCAGGAAGTGACTATCTACCCATCTAGAAGTTTGTTTTTAAGAACAAGGCCAACAAGGAGGAGTTAGTTGTAAAATACTCATGGTATTATTTTAGTGGATATTGGACATGTTGGCCAGGGCTGCCTCTGGCCCACATGGTGCCTTGCTCTGGGCACATCTAGAGCTGCACCAGAGGTATGGTTTGATGAGTGGAGCAACAGGTGGGTTGTGGCTTGCAGTTCTCCCACCTCCACTGCCACACAACCCCATCCAACCTTAGCACACACTACCCACTCTGGACCTCTTTCTCCCATGAGTAGGGGAATTTGTACATGGCGCACCTAGCCCCATACAGACTGTAACCTGGCCATTGGCTTCTGTTTGACAATGAGTATTTATGCCAGTAGGTATGTTTCCCTCTTTGGTTAAAGGTGGTTGTCTCTAGAGTCTTCCCACAGTTCGTCCAGACTTCGATGATGGCACACATTACAGTGGAATTTCCCATTTATCAGTTTTAGATTTATCCCACTTAGCTATGAACATTTTAAAATCTTTTTTTAAAAAAGATTTTAGGGGCGCCTGGGTGGCTCAGTGGGTTAGGGCCTCTGCCTTCGGCTCAGGTCGTGATCTCGGGGTCCTGGGATTGGGCCCTGCGTCAGGCTCTCTGCTCAGCGGGGAGCCTGCTTCCCTCTCTCTCTCTCTGCCTGCCTCTCTGCCTACTTGTGGTCTCTCTCTGCCTGTCAAGTAAATATTAGAAAAAAAAAAGATTTTATTTATTCATTTGTCAGAGTGCACACACAAGCAGAGGAAGTGATAAGCAGAGGGAGAAACAGGCTCCCCACTGAGCAAGGAGCCCAATGTGGGGCTTGATCCCAGGATCCTGGGATCATGACCTGAGCCAAAGGCATATACTTAACTGACTGAGCCCCACAGGTGTCCCAGCTGTGAGCATTTCTAGGGCAAATGCTATGCAATCTATTCCCTTGTCTTCTGTAACCCCTAACGTAGTTAATGATATAGACAAAATAAATAATATATGTTTATTGCATCACCGAAAAAATGAATGACCTGGCATGTACTGCCTCATAATTCTTTTTTTTAAATTTTTTTTAAGATTTTATTTATCTATTTGACAGAATGAAAGAGAGAGAGATCACAAGTAGGCAGAGGGGCAGACAGAGAGAGAGGGGGAAAGCAGGCTCCCTGCTGAGCAGAGAGCCCGATGTTGGGCTCGATCCCACGACCCTGAGATCATGACCTGAGCCTAAGGCAGAGGTTTTATCCCACTGAGCCACCCAGGTGCCCTCTGCCTCATAATTCTTAAAGTAAAATAATCTTTGTACCTACCTCATAGGGTCATTGGGAAGACTGAGTGAGAAAATACAGAGCTGGTAGTGCTGTCACATGATAAGCACTTGCTGTGTTTAGAGATTATTAATTATTATCCCTTTTATACCATTCTAAAAGACAATTCTGAGGAGAATTGGGCATATTAAATTAATTACTATCATTGGAACTTACTGGATAAATTGCCTAATTTATATTATGGGTTTGTAACTCACATTCAGCAAGGGGAGCGAATTATATCTGCTCGTCCACCAAGTGCCTTTATTTCTCTCCTTTTTTATTTCTTGAATCCAGTTACCTCTCTTCTTACTCTCTGACCCTCCTTTCTCATTAGACATTTTCATTATTGGTAACTTAATTTCTATTATTTCTAACATGTGTCCTGCCTATAGTTTAGCTCCCTTAAATCTCTTTTCTGCAATGCCCTCAGTAAGATCTTTCTGAGAGGAAAATAGGATCATGTCACTTCCCTACTTAAAGCCTCTCATTCAGCAGCTTTCCTTTGGCCTTCAGGTCAGCTGAACATAGCATGGGAGACCTCCCATGTTCTGAGATCTGCTTCCTTCCCCAGGTTCACTATTTCCATCCCTTCTCTTCACCCTAGTAACAGCAGAGTGTGGCACTCCAAAGAGAGTGCAGACAGATTTCATTGTGAAACAGCCATATGTCCTTTCTAGGTCAGACCTTTGCCCATGGCCTTGGTTCTTCTCTCCTTCAGGAGATGATCTCCTTTTCATCTTAGAAGACTAAACTTAATCATTACCACCTTTGGGAAGCTTTCTTGACTAACTCTCTTTTCATTCCCTGTTGAGACTGAGAGGAGTAGCTCTCCCAGTTCTCTCAGAGCTCGCTGTATATCCTACCTAGTGTGCGTGTCTCTGGGAATCATCACATGCTTTCCTTCCCATCAGCCTCACTCTTCAATGCATTCCTTGGCTACAGGAACGATGGAGTCCTTCACCACCATACCCTCAGGATCCGGGATAGGGACAGCTCTTTAGGCTCACTCTCAATATTAATGGAAATAAGATAGGAAGAAAGGTAAAAAGATGGAGGGAGGAGGGGAAAAGAATGGCCTGAATTCACAGGCAGGAGTGGAGAACCAGAAGAACTACTCTATTGCAAAATACTCCTGTCTGGCTTCAGTCTATGAACTTTCTTTACAAGACAGCTCTTCTCTAAAGCACACCATTGGCCTCAAGGCAGTAAAACAGGTGGTTGGCAGGCTGGCTCTGTTTCCTGAAAAGATTTCTGTACATGTACTGGATGATTTTATCTCAGACTTTATCGGTTTACTCTGTTTCATTTAAAGTCCTCATGTTATAAAGAATAGTAACTACAAATTGTCTGATTTTTCTCTAAATTAATTCCTCCTCATTCTGTCTCTATTTTAGTTAATGGCCTTACAAATGGTTCAGGTGACACACCTGCCATTCATCTCAGCTCTTCCACATAGGAGCTCTGCGACACTGCAGTTGCTGAACCTCTCTGATATCCAGTTTGCTCACCTGTAAAATAAGGGTAGATACTTTCCTTCATAAGATCATGATAAAAAATTAAGTAAGATTGCTTTAGTTGTCTCTAGTTGTGTAAGAAATCACTTCAAAACTTTAGTGACTTAAAACAAGTAATACTTAGTTTCAAGTCTGTAACGTGAGCAGATGATACTTCTCTCATCAGTATCCTTTCTTGAGGATTATTAAAAAGGTTGTCAGTGAAGGTCAATATAAAGTTGGACAACCAGATTGCGTTTCTCCATAATTATCTGCTCCCCCACCAGCTACATATGTAGACTTGCTTTTATAGAACGATGCTTTAACATCCTGACTTCAGCTTTCCTCGAGGTCTGGGATGCAAAATCTTGTGAGGGGAGAGTTCTGAATTTTGGGGAAAACAATCTGCTTAAAAGATTAACAGAGAAGATTCCTCTCAGAACTGAGGACCAGCAGAAATTGATTTTCACCATGAATTTGGGTCCTCCTACCAGATAATATGAGACACGTAATCCATTGAGAGATTCCCCACAATATTGGCTACTTCCTAGGAAGCACTTAAAAAAAAAAGAAGCCATGAGCATTTTTTGTCTACAAACTGTTCTCTTCTCATTCTGGTACTTAATTTTATTTTATTTTTTACTTTATTAATTCCATTTTCTTGTATTTTGTTTTACCATAAGCTGCTTGAACCACAAAGAAACAGTAGAGGAGAAATTGGGTTCTTCACCTTCACATTCTTTCCCTTCATTCTTCCATTTTAATATTGACATCAGACCAGTCTCCTTAAAGCAATGTTTAGATCGCCACTAGTCTATTCAATCCCCTTCACATATTCCCTCAATTTGGAATGTATTCAAGGGCCTCTAAAATTTTAGCCCACGTTGTTTTTTGATTCCTAGAGGTTTTGATTTTCCTAGTTAGTCCATATATTCTAGCCAATGTATATTCTTCACTTACCTGGATATTCCCATTTCCTCTCACATGTTGCCATTTCTCTCGTTATGGACATTCCCAATTTAGTCTCTGCCTATTATAAGTCTACCCATTATTCAAGGCAAAGGTCAAATAGCAATTCCTTTTGAAAAGGTTTCTCATTATCCCTATTCATCTATAGTCCCTTTATTCTTTCTGAACTCACATAAACCTTTTATTAGACTGTTGAACTCTTTCATTTCACATGTTGTCTTGTCTTAATTATTCATCTACTTGATTTGAGCCATAATACACTGTATGCTTTTTGAGAGTGGGGAACATATTTTAGCCAGTGTCCTGGATCTTGAATGACTCAGCATACCACCTTGCATAGTGTCGGTACTAATTCAACATAGACCAAGTTAGATGGAAGGTAATGATTATAGCTATTATAATTTTTTGTTTATAATGTGCCATGCATTATTCTACATGCTTTGTGTGAATTTAATTCTCATGTCGACTCAATTAGATGATTATTATAATCTTCATTTTATAGAAGAGAAAACTGAGGCACAGAATGGTTAAGAAATAGGATGTCCCACAACTGACAGAAGGTGAAGCTTGAGTGGATCTAGAATGCTAGCATTACAGTGGGCATGACGATTTGAACAGTGTGAATTTTTCATACTCTTATGTGGAAGTGGAATAGGTTTCAGCAATAGATCAATGTTCTCCTTGTGAAAATAATCCTATAGATACACAGACTTAAAGACATTTTTAGAGAGAGCTCGCTTATTTTGCATATTAGCCCATGAGAAAAGCAGAAAATCCAGCTAAATGAGACCCTCTGGTGCCTGCACGTGTTGAGTGTTGAAGAGAGGTGGCCTTTCAAAAGTTGATAAATACTCAACTTCTTTGTGGTAGTGACAGACAGGGACAAAAGCTTAGAAGAGAAATGATGTGCTGTTGAAATGAGAATGTCTAAAAGAAGGATATGAATTGGAAATTTAAAAAAAAGAATGCTATATTGTGCAAATAGGAGAATTTTGAAGAAATTTATCCAGTTCTGGATCATTACAGAGGTTGAAAAAAAGGTAGTATTGCCATAGGCTCAGTTGGGAATATGAAAAATACTGGCAGAAAGCTGATTACAGAACTAGACATTTTTTGGAGTTTCCCTGATAATTTGAACAATGGAACTCAATGTGCTAAAGTGTTCTTTATATCAAAATGAATTTGCTTACACTGACATAGGAAGCTACGTATATTGCATTTGTTATTGTTCCAAGAAACAAAAAAAGGAAGCAAATATATTTAAAATGGAAAAGTAAAATAGCTCTTTATAAAAGCAATTAAAAAAATGGGAATGTCTTGTTACTGATATTGCAAATGCTTAAAACCAACATAGCCTGAGTGTGAAAGCAGTATCTACGGAGGAAGACTCTAGACTGACCTCTATCAGCTTACACATCTGGTTTGCTGTGCTTTGTGCCAAATCTACTTCATGCAAAATAGATGTAAATGAATGAATGTTGCCACAAAAGAGAGAAAATATCATATATGTCCAAATACAAGGCATTTTTCCCTCTTTCCTATCCTTCAGGAAAAAAAGAATTGCCTTAAATGCGAGTCCTTATAAATGTCCTCATATTTCCAGGTATTCTCTCAGTTCTTTTGTTTTGAACAATAAGAAGCTATTCGGAGGAGGAAAAGAAATAACATGAGCTATGCCAGTTTAGGATTGTTATAGAATTTATCTGGAGAATAACGTTTAAACAGGGGCAAAAAAAAAAAAAAAAATTCCTCAACAAAGATTTAGTCATTATTCCTGGGAGTGTGTTCTCACAATTGAAAGTATTGAATATTACTACGTATATGCCTTTTAAAAATCACTTAAAAACATAGCTCAGTTTTTGGTCACCATGAAGAGATCACAAATATTTACCTGTTAGACAAATGGGAAAACAAGAAGTCCTAACATTATACAATTGAATTCTTGTGACTTCGCTTGAAATTTCCAAAGAAAGCATCAAACATAGATTCAAAACATGCTTTATCTCAAATAGCTTAGACAGATGGGATGATGATACATTTGGAAACTTTTAGAGAACATGAAAAATGACTATTCTGGGAAAGACCTTGAAGTCAGGATGCATGGGAAGAGATTAAATGAAATTATATCATGGGAAAAGAAAGGTAATATTTCTAAATTGATTTATTTCATGTAGCTTATTAAGTAATGTGTTTAATACGACTATGCATAATGACTGAATCCATCGATCAAACATTATACAGAGATATCTATTTAATATGGTCCTCAAAGTTACTCAACTTTGCCCAGAATATTTTTCATTCTTTTTCTTTAGATCTTTCAATTGATAAAGGGGGAATTGTTCTCCTTATATTTGAGGTTGCTTTCTAGTCAGGCATTTACCTTATCTCTTAAATGGAACATTCTGTGGAAAATGAGAGATTTTGAAGTTATTGTGCAGAAATCTATAGTAGCAAAGGAAGAAGTAGAGGTATCTGCATATACAGATGGTACTGAGGAAAGAAATGTAAAGGAATTTCAAATGAAATGATATTTAACTATTTAAGGCTGTGGCTAGGGCACACCTAAATACTTCATGTAGTTTTGATCTTTCAACTTCATAAAAGATGTAATTTCTGTGAAAAGGTATGATGCCAAAAATCAACTTTATGCCAACCATTAGAAAAAGATGTTAGAAAGCCTGATTTATAAAGAACTCTTTTTCTCCGGGGAAGGAAAGTCTCTGGGATTGATCCTATTCAGGGTATTCACACTGTGATGGAATTAGGTTGTTTTGATCCCAATTTTATTCTTGCCAGCAGCAAGATACTTATTTACTTAGTAACTTCATTCATTTGTTCTTTCTCTTACTCCTTTGTTCCACATTGTCCTTTGTCCTCCACCGCATGTTCTTGTTTGAGATGAGCACTGTGCAAGCCTCTAAGGATGCAGCTTTGAAAATCCATGCCCTTTCTCTTGAGGGCTGAGAATCAGTAATCATCGGGCAATTATTACGGGGTGTGATGAATATTGTAGCAGTGGCATAAGCAGAGTGATGTGAGAACACACAAGAGGGGACGTCAGAAAGCTCCCCAGAGTAAGTTGTGCCTCCAGGAGTTGGGGGGGGGCGGGGAGCCGTAGAAGAGAGGAGGAGGGTGGCATATGGTTAAGCACAAAGACAGCTTCTAGAGCTGCCATCATAAGCCATCACCTGCCCATTACCTGATAGTTAATGGGCAGGTGATTTTTTCCCCCATCATTTTTTAAAAAATATTTTGTTTTTTTATTTGACAGAGAGCGAGAATACAAGCAGGGAAGTGGCAGGCAGAGGGACAAGCAGACTCCCTCCTGAGAAAGGAGCCCCATGTGGGACTCAAGGCCAGGACCCTGGGACCATGACCTGAGCCAAAGGCAGACACTTAACCCAGGCGCCCTCCCTCATCATTTCTTATTTTGTATGTAATTATTGTTCATTTTACCTCCAAAAACTTGCCCTGATTATATATAAGGTGGGATTTTCAACATTTAAGGTGAACATCTGATTTTTCTCTGAAGTGATTTTTTTTGGAAGGATAAACCCTTTGCATTGATTAATTCACCTTATTAGATCCCTCATCGTAGTTGGCTCTAATTCTTGTGATTAGGAAGGTTTGTTATTAAGCTACTTCACAGCCCAGTTATTGCCTCTTCAGAGCCTTTCTCCTGTGTTTCTGTCGGTCAGTCAGTGAGCATGTTGCATCATTTTGTTCTTTGTGGCATTTCTTGTTTCCTCCACCTCCTCTCAGATGTCTCCTTGATAGTAAGGTCGATCTCTAGAAACATCATCTTCTCTTCTGTGGTGCTGAGTTCAAGCGAACCCCCTGCTCTCATACAGTCTTGATCTCCTACTCCCTCTGGAATGGGGCTCAGCATTCATTTGAGATCTTATCTAGGACCTTCTCTGTCATCCCTGATTCTGCTGCCAGTGGCACTCCC
Source organism: Nasua narica (assembly GCA_028533885.1). NCBI lineage: Eukaryota > Metazoa > Chordata > Mammalia > Carnivora > Procyonidae > Nasua > Nasua narica. The sequence continues at coordinate 30,798,490 of CM052815.1, read as the reverse complement.
CGTTCCCCTGATTGCCCCAGACCCTGGCTGGGGTCTGTCATGGTTCCAGTCACCACTCGTCTGTGGTGGTAGTAGGACGCGTCCCATCCACACTTGCCCATGGCCAAAACTTTCGCCGTGCTGCTGGATTCAAGTCAGTAAGCTCACTGCAGGGACAGCTACTTTCCTAATGAGAGTGACCCTATCACTTGTCCGCCTGATATTTTCATCATCATCTTCCAGGAAGCCACCTCTCTGCAGAGAAGGTTGTCAACCTCTCCATCTTCTCCTATGAGACTATTTGGCTTCTGTTTAGAGCACTCAAGAAATGGGCAGCTAAGAGTATTAGCATTACTTGACCATGGTTATTGTTTTCATCCGGATTGACAGATGCTTTTTATAGTCTCTGGCTGAATTTCATCTGAAAAGAGCTTAAAATGCACAGGAGGAGGAAAGTACTTCTCTCTTAGGATCCCCACTGAGCTGATAACAGTCTGTGGGAAGTCATCTATTTAAACAGAAATAAACACGCCTTGGGATGCCAGGAGCCTATTTTCGGCTTTATTAAGCTATTTTCAGCTTTATTAAGAAATCTGTGTTTAATTTTTCCAAACCTTTCCATTTCACTGTGTGTGAATCAATTAGAACACTTGATGAGAATGCAGACGTTGCATTCTGCTCCTCACAGAAATGCAGCGCATTTGGAGAAGAGTGAAGAATCTGGAAGACTTCCAAGGGCCTTGTCAGAAACTTGTACTTAACTGGGTTTTCATGGGGACAAGTATTCTTGGTCAGATGTTACTTGGGTCCTGGGAAATTTTCCTGTTGGATATCTTTTCCTGTTTAAAAAAAAATTCCTTAGAACCATATAGTCAGACCATGGTCACTTTTGAGTGTGTGTGTGTGTGTGTGTGTGTGTGTGTGTGTGTGTGTGTACAGTCAAATAGGAAACTCTTTAGGCTGTGTGGGCCATCTGGTCTCTGTGGCAGCTCTTGAGTTCTGCCATTTTAAAGCAATGGGAGCCATAGACAGTAAACATGGCTGTGTTCTAAGAAAATGTTATTTATGGACACTGACTGCAATTTAAATTTGACATAATTTTCACATGTCCTGTAATACTGTTTTTCTTTTGACTTTTTCCAATCATGAAAAAAATGTAAAAGCCATTCTTCACTTACGTGCCATAAAACAAAACAAGCCTGTGGGCTGTAATTTGTGAACCTTTGCTGTAGGCAATAGACAGAAGCCCAGCTCTCGTGAGACTTGTGTTTTCCAAGAGCGAAAACAGACAATGAGCATGCAAACACACAAACAATATTAAGTCTAGTTCTAAGAGCTAGGAAGAAAAGAAAACAGAACAAAATGCAGATGTTGTGACTGAAAGCAACTAGTGGTAGAAAGACTGGGGGTGGGCATTGCTTTAGTTGACAGGGAAAGTGTCTCTGACTTGGCATCTGAGTAGGCTTCCGAATTGTGCCAGGGAGACATGTGCACATCTTGTCCAAGTCGAAGGAATGATGGAGGCAGGGCCCCAAGTCAGGGTGAGCTTGGGGTGTCTGAAGATGACAGGCCTAGCTGGAGAGGACATTGCAGAGGCAATGGGAAGGCCATGCCATGAGATACAAATACAGTAATAAGTCCACGTGAGACTCTGGGCCAGATGGAAGGGCTTTGGGATTTATTCGGGTTTCAGTGCTAGGCCATAGGTAGATTTAAAGCTGGGAAGGGATGGGAAATGGTTTAGGACTTTGGATAGGTCACTTTGGTTGCAGAGTAGATGGGGGACAGTGGTGAGGGGACAGGAGTGGAGGCCAGGAGGGCAGTTAGGAGGCTAGTCCAAAGTAGAAGCTTTTCCATTTACTCTTCCAACACTTGATGTGTGAATGTGAAGGTAGAGACTGAGGAGAAGGTAAGAGGTCAGTGATATAATAGAGAGCTTGGCTTAGACTGCCAAATGAGATTTGCATCAATAGCACCACAAAGAAAGGAAGTCCATATAAGTTATATTACCTTAGCAATCCTCACAGTGGCAGTTAACTCTTTTGGGGGTACTTCCTACTATGGCATTATTTTATTTAATTCTCACAGTTCTGAGCAGAAGGTGTCTTTCTACAACAGAGACAAAGAAATTGGACTACTAACAGGGTCTGCAATAGGCCAAAAGGTCTCAGAACTGGCAGGTGGCAGAGGGAGTCTAGGACTCATGGTTTTCCTGGTCTTAAGCATATGACCTTTTCACTTACATTTTGGTTATCTATTATATATTAAACCAGCCCGAAGTGTTCTGGCTTTTTATCATCATAACAATGACTCATTATTTTTTATGATTTGAGGGTCGTCTGGGCTCAGTGAGTGGTTCTATACCCTGTGGTGTTGGCTGGGATCACACATGAGGCTATGATCAGATCGGAGCTCCTCAGAGTCTGAAACATACAATATAACTGCATTCCCATGGCTGGCAATTGGTGCTAATTGGCTGGCATGTCTCAAGATATATTTCAAATTGCTCTTCTTGAAGGCCTGGAAAATTTCAGAAAGATTTTCTTATAAAATGGATACTGTTCTCTGGCTTGCTATACTTTTCTATGTTATGGAGGAAATTGAAGCATTTATTCTTCCAGAAAATTAGAGGACATTGGGAAAAGTCAGTGTTTCTCAAAGATGAACTATGTCCAGGTCAATTCAGTGTTTGAAAAAGGAGAATTTCATCTGCCACCATGACCTCCAGTTTTGTTTGATCTCCAACTGGTTTAGGTCACTGAAGAGTATTGATTTTTTTGCCATTGAAACCTTCCAGGAGTCCACCTTCTATATATATAAAACAAACAAAAAAAACCCCCATAGAAACATAAAATAGCCACTGGCATGAAAAGTCCCAGTCTGCTCATTGTGCGTATAACAGATGTCTGGGCAACAAAAACTTGCATGTAATAGATGCTCATTTAATGTTAATGTTGCAGCTAGGACCTCCTGCTCATTGTTACAGTAGAGGTGTTCGGCAGTCTAATGCCATTTTAAAAACAAAGCTATAATACCATTCAGCATGTGCTGATATTTCAGACACTGTTTAAATGCCTTCTGTGTATCATTTCCTTTTGTCTTTGTACATGTTTGTGATTGTAGGTACTGTAATTATCTTCATTTTCTAGATAGAAACATTTTAGACAAAAGAGTTAAGTAACTTGTCCAATGCACAGAGCCAGGGCTTGAACCCGGTCTTTTTGATTCCCAAGTCCATTCCCTTCACCTCCATGTAACACAGAAGTAGCAATGTGGAGAGAGCCTTGGAATAGCCTCCCAGGAGAGCTGAGATCTGGTCCTTAGGACTGAACTCACTAGCTATGTGATCTTGGACAAACTGAATTCCCTTGCCTGGAAAAAAAAAATTACCTCTTTTCTATAAAGCAGCCCATATTTCTGTGCTAATTTAGAGCCTACATTTTCTTTACAGCTTACATTGTATCTCCTATACTGTGTTCTGCTTTTTCTTTCTTTTTTAATTAGCGTTTACCCCCTTCTAATGTTCTATATCATCTACTCAGTCATTTTTTATTGTCGTCTCCCCTGCTCTAGGATGTAAATGCCATTGAGGGCAGGGATCTTTGTTTATTTTGCGTAAACTTGTATCCCAAGTGACTTTAAAACTTCCCGGCACATAGGAAGCCCCAAGAAATATATTACGTACTTACTTCCTTATGGAATATTGTTGTGGAAGATAGCAGGAGGCATTCCACAATGAGGAATATGGTGTAAGAAAGGAGAATAAGACATTGGACATCTTGGTCTTTTAAGTAGTTTCTCTTATCTGAGGAAGCAATGAGGGAAAGAGACCAGACTGGGTAGGTTACACTATGGTAATGGTCTTCACTATCACACACAACAGTTCAGATTTTGTTTGCTGATAGTCCATTTTGATCACCTGGATCAAAATCCCAAGGGTGTAGTAGTTGGTTCCAAGAGACAACCCTTGGGGCTTAATACTGTACTTGGAAGTAAGATCTAACTTTCTGCTCGAATGTATGGTCAGTCTTTCCTGGGAAATGACAACAGCTATCAAGAAAATGAGAAATTATGTTGTTATACTCTGAGCTCAGTGAGAAAAATGTGCAGATGCAGATGTGTTATTCCTTATTTATGGTAATTGAATTTTCAATTTAATTTAGCAGGAAAAATTTGCTATTTAAAGGATTGTTACACTGTAAAAGACTTGAGAAGCACATAGATTCTAGGGGTACTTAGAGAATCATTTGATGCCTGATGGGTGACAAGCATAAATGCATCCAAATTAATCATAATTGCCATTCTGACACATAAAATGCAGCAATGTGTTTATCAAAAGGACGCTTCCAGAAGATACGGAAAGAACATGATAACTAGCAAAGCCAAAGACTTATATTGTGCTGCCATGCAGTGAACAGAAGCTACCGAACCATATCCTCTGCATAGTCGAGAGAATATAGATTTTGTGTATATATCAATTTGTTATAAATATTTCATAAACATTTTAAGAAAATAACTGCGTATTTTTCTATTTTGAGCATTTACAATAGTCTTCTTAGCCTTTTAAGCACTTTTAGACATTTACAGCTTCTAAATTTCATAATCCTAACTAATGCAATAAATTTCTTAGTGCCCATTCTGTTAATAACAATATTAAGGATTGTTCTCTGAAGAGACCGCACTCACAATGGAATCACTGGGACAAAGGGTATGAATTATTTTATCATTAGTCCGTCTGCTAACTTGACTAGTGAAAATTGGGATTTGTTAATGGTTTGTTTTCTATTGTTTTTAATTGCTGATGAGGTTGAGATTGTTTATTAGCCAATTGTTTCCTCTTCTCTGAAATGCCTGCTTAGGCCCTTGGACTTTTTGTCTATTGGAACCTAGTGTTTCTAATTGGGATCTCACACTCAGAATTCTGCATATGCAAAAGCCCAGTCTTTCACTGAAGCTTCATTGTCATGCTGCTGGAATAATTAAGCCATTCATTGGAACAGTTGGTCAATCTTCTGACATGATGGGTCATTTCATCTGTACCAGTGGATCAATTTAGTGAAACATCTGCCGGAATAAAGGTGCACCCAATAAATCATGTTAGGAAGGAGAGCTGAAAATGAAAGCATAAACTAGTTGGTAACTTGCCCGTGAGTTCACAGGCACCTCCCTTTTGATTTTTTCCAAACTATAATGACGATGGAAAGTTCGGGAAACGTAGCGTTTCTGCATGTACACTAGGAGTCTCTGCACTAATTGCAGTATGTCGGTGTTTTTATCTTCTTTCTAGTCGGGTGTCCTGAGAACGATCTTCCCCTTGAAATTAACAGTCTGGATTCTCTCCTTTCAGTGACCCTTCGCCAGATGAAAACTCTCATCGACTTAATTTAATAAATGAGGAAGTGCATTCCCTCATTTTTCACAGGTTGTCCTCTGCAATTGGATTCATGCCAGATCTAGAGATGAGGAGATTATAGGAAACTCTTTGAAATAATGAGTGCAAGGTGATTACGCTTGAGGTGAAGTAAAGGAGTAGTTTTATTTCTACCTGAGTGTGGAAATTTTCTCATTAGCAGTGATATCTCCTAACTTTGCCACCATGACCCTGAGACCTAATAACATTTAGGGGCACTAGGAGCCAAAGTCAGCAGGCATAAAATCTGAGTTCTCTAATCTTGTCCCATGCCATGAATGGGAATTAGATTCTTTCACTACAGATTGGTTCTGTGAAGAATTAGGGTGTCGAGTTAACAGGGTACCTTTTCCTCTGATTTCCTATTCAGTTATATTGTTTGTTTAAGTATTCTTTGATTTAAAAATAGTTGCTCTAAAAATAGACACCCTGACTGCACTTTCGCTCTGCTGGAATTGGGCTTGGTGACCCTGCATCTGGAGGTACCATTTTCTCCTGGCAGGTGTCATGGCTGTCAACATTGACAGCTCTTTGAGTAATTAAAATTTAAAAGATGCTAGTATCCATGTAGCTTTAATAGGATTATACCTATCTTCTGTGGATGAAAATATTTCAGTCATTTAACCCATGATGTGCAGCTAACCCCAAACACATACATATATTCCCACATACATGTGTGTGGTCATAAGACAAAACTCAATTCAGATAACACTCACAATAAAGGCCTAACTGTTTTGAACTCAACCAGGCACGGTTTCTTTCTGGCTTTGTATCCTGAACATCCAGCAGCAGTAATGACAGAGCCAAGCACATCCCTCAAAAGCCAGCCTAGAGCAGAAACACTAGTTCTATAATCTATACCATGATAAAGTGTAGGGACACATCTCCCTAGTTTTAATTCCAAATGAAAAGCCTAAGGCCTTTTTTATTCTTTCAGAAGAGTGGTCCATCAGAACCTCTGCTTTTTTTTTTTTTTTTTTTTAGATTCTATTTATTTATTTGACAGAGAGCGATACAGTGAGAGAGGGAACACAAGCAGAGGCAGTGGGAGAGGGAGAAGCAGGCTTCCCGCTGAGCAAGGAGCCAGATGCAGGACTTGATCCCAGGACCCCGATGCAGGACTTGATCCCAGGACCCCGGGATCATGACCTGAGCCGAAGGCAGACACTTAACGACTGAGCCACCTGGGTGCCCCAGAACCTATGCTTTTTAACAAGCAGATTAAACTATGGTTCAACAGCCTGGGTGACTCAGATGATCAAGTTGTACCCAAGATCACATTTTATTTGGCGAGTGATGGAAACAGTAAGTCTTGTATTTTTATGTTTTATTTATTAAGTGAGTATGGTTGTCTCTTCTTGTTTTACCTCAGAAGGATTCAGGGTTGTTTGTCAAAGATTGAAGCAAGCTAAACAAAGAGTGAAACCAAACATGAAGCACTATTAAGCATATGTAGGAAATAGCCTGTGTCCTAGAGAATCCAGCAGCTCTAGGTTGGAACCTTGGCCTTTTCACTTTCCACTGAGAGACTTTGAGAAGGTGACTCAACTGCTCGAGTCTTAGTATCGTCATCCATTAAAAAAAGGGATAAAACAGTGAACATCTCATGAGGTGGTTATCAAGCTTAAGGAGGTAACACAGGTAAAGGAGGTTAGAGTGTATTATGGTGTAGGGAGTTATTAAAGGTAACACTATTGATGAATATAGCACCTGCATTAAAGGAAACCAACCAGATTTGAGAATCTATTTTCTGAGCTAACATACTAGGAAAGCACGCTGCTGACAATGAGGGCAAGTTGAGCCTCCCTACGTGTTCCCTTGGAGAAGGCTGATAGTGGGTCAATAGGAGGACTGTACTCTGTAAAATACTTCATTTCCTTGTTAGCCTTTGAAGAAATATGTCTAAAGAGTGTATAGGTATGGCACTGTGGAGAGAGCAGCATGAACTATCTCTAGAAGGACTAATCAATAAATGGTTTAGTCTGTTATCCTAAAGACATGGTTCCATTTCCAAGATTACTGTGTCTTCTAGGAAGAAAGTTTTTTATTTTTTTTAACAATTTTATTTATTTATTTGATAGAGAGACACAGCGAGAGAAGGATCACAAGTAGGGGGAGTGGGAGAGGGAAAAACAGGCTTTCCGTGGAGCAGAGAGCCTGATGTGGGGCTCGATTCCAGGACCCTGGGATCCTGACCTGAGCTGAAGGCAAATGCTTAACGACTGAACCACCCAGGTGCCCCAGAAGAAAACTTTTTAAGAGAGGGAGCAAGAAGGGTGGAGAGGGAGAGAAAGAATATTGAGCAGGCTCTGAGCCCAGCCCAGAGCCTGACTTGGAGTTCAATCTCACAACACTGAGATGGTGACCTGGACCGAAATCAAGAGTTAGAGGCTTAACCAGCTGAGCCACACAGGTTCCCAGGAAGAAAGCTGTTTTTGAAGGGAACATCAAGATCTTATTTTTTCTTTCATTCCTCTAAAATTCTATTTTCGTTTTCTCTCCATCCTCCTCAACTTACTACCAGTCCTTCAGCTTTACTCTGAAGTTTATCTAGCAGTGGGAAATGATTTTCTTATGACATTATCTTGTGATAGTATCATAAGCTGCTGACATTATTTCTAATTATACACACAGTAAATGGTTTAATTTCCTTCTTGAACTGCTTATGTACTGTATGTCAGACATGTTCCTTTTGATCATCCCATGGGGCTAATATCACATTATAGGAATTTCATTAGAAGGAAAAGAGTTTGGGAGCAAGCAGACTTTAAAATGCCTCGAAGAGAGGAAAGTTTGAGGTAGAGTTTACTTTCGGGTAGGCCCAGGTAGCTGCCATTTTCTAGAATACTGATTGTGTACCACATACCATGTTAGACACTTAACATATACTTTTATTTCAGTTTTACCTCAGTTCTGTGGAGCCAAGTGTATTATCCTTATTTTACTGAAGAATCATCTAAACCCAGAAACTTGTGGTAATGTTGTCAAGGTGACCTAATAAGCAGTAGATATGACCTTCTTTGATTCCAGGTCCAACTCCAAAGCTTTCTACCTCATCCTATACTACCCCCTGAGTACAAATATAAACACTCCCGAATGAGTGACACTTTCTGTCTTTCCTTACAATGACTTTTAAAATGTCTGATCTTTTTGTGCTTCATTACTCAAGTTCTACCTCAGTGAAAAGAACTGATTTGAATACAAATATTTCATCAAGAAGAGTTCATCTTTAGTTGTTCCCAAATGAATGCGTGGATGGGAATTTTTAGAAAATTTAAGTTATTTTTCAGTCTTTCATGATAGAGAACAACTTTCTCCTCATTCCCATCACTGTTCTCACGTTGTTCATGATCTTAACGACATAGTTTATGTTAGGTTAGTTTAGACAGGTTAAAGTCTAATGACATAGTTTATTGGACTTTATTAATGACAAAGTCTTAATGACATAGTCTAGACAGGTTAAAGATAGGAGCTATAATTCCTTACTGTTAATATAAAGGCATTTCAACTTGATGTTTATAATATATAAGGGGATATACTAAGTGCCTTATATGCATTATAGAAAAAGAACTTCACAGGAACTGAGAGAGGAAAACTGATATTAAACCTAATTTAATAGAGGCGCGAGGCTGGCTCAGTTAGTAGAGCATGTGACGCTTAATCCTGAGGGTCATGAGTTCAAACCTCATGTGGGGTGTAAAGATTACTGGAAAATAAAATCTTAGCAAAGTTGAAATAGGTGAGAAAATGAAGTTGAGAGCAACTATTTACTTGTTCAAGGTATATAAAACAAGCAGGTTACAGCAGTGATATTTGAAACCAGAGCTACCTGGCCATTAAATGTGTGCACTTTCTTTTACATTCATCATAAAAACTAATATTTGGGTTCACTCACCCTGTGAATTAGTGTGTCGAGATGGGCTGATAATTACAATAATACTTTGACATTTAGTGTTACAATAATATACATGTTATATATATTATTATATTACATAATAATATATAAAATAAACTGAGCAAATATTCATTGAGTGTCTACTGTGTGTCAGACATTATCATAAGCAGTGGATCCAAAGCAAAAGCAGAAACAAACTTGGTTCCTGTCCTCCTTGTCTGTATATGGGAAGGCATAGATTAAATCAGATACTTAATGGCAGTTGTGGTACATGCTATGAAGTAATGCAGAGTGCCAGAAAAGCATATGACTTGTGAATTTGACCTGGTTTCTGGGTCAAGAAAGGCTGTCATGGGGGAAATTAATCATAGGTTGAACTAACAGTGGTTATTAGCTGATATCCCTTTTGATCTGATAGGGTTGATGTCATTTTATAGAAATTTAACAAGATGGTGCTTTGGAAGGGTGGTGACCAAGCAGAGAATGGTGTTCTAGCCTTTGTGTGGGCTCAGATGTGGGAAGAACTTTGCATGTTGGAGTGCAGGGGACAGAAGGCTGACGAGGTAACCAGGCCAGAACCCGCAGAGCACGGGGTGCCTGTGAGGCAGTTTCATCTGTATCTAATGGGTGCTGAGAATCCATTGCAAGGATTAATTTGTATACAATCTGTAATTCAAGTTGACTAAGCTTTCCTTTTCAACTTGAGTATATGGGCTGCAGACACTGGGCAAGTAACCCACAGAGTGGCTTTATGAGGTGAAAATCATTCTGTGTGTTTTGGTAACAAGATCTGTAGCTTTACTCATTTCTCACATAGTGTTTAATGACTCTGAAGCAGCTTATTGATGCTATCAGGAAACGGATACATTTCTAAAAAGAAATGCATTATTCATGCTATAAAATTAAATGTTGCATTGCAAAGCAATGTACTAAATATCTTTTTAGTCAGTTTTGGTAAACTAAATGTTATAAAATTATATTGAAGCAAAAGGACACATAAATCCACGGGGAATATATTTCTTAAAGAAGTTTGTTTAGTTGCCCTATATTGATAGGAAGATTTTAATTACCTTTGTACAAATGTGTATTTTCCATCCATGGGAAAAGATATACATTCTTTTACCCATGTTGTCATTCAGGCTTGCAAGTATTTATTTGTGGCTTTGAGGTAAATGAATTTTAGGAATTACTCTCTTTTGGTTAAAGAAAAAGTAATATAAAATCAAATAAATTTTTTATCTTCTTTTATGCAAATACTAACATGTCCCTGTATAGTCTGGATTCTGTTTTCAAAACCTCTAAAATGCATCATGGCTATAAATGCCTACGTTAATTTTCAATGCAAAAATTGGCGCTATCCCTAAAGCATTCTGAACATATCCTGTATAATATATAGTCCTAAAATTTTGGATAAGAAGAGATGGAAAAAACCTCTTATACCTAAAACAAACACAATAGGAACAACAATAAGAACAACAAAACAAAACGCACAGCATTTGCTGAGCACCTTCTATGTGCTACGCTTTTCATATCGTCTCATCATATTGAATCATCATGAACCAAGAGGATAAATACTGTTATTTCCCTATTTTATAGATGAACAAGGCACGGAAAGGTTAAGTAGTTTGTTGTGTCCCCACAGCTAGTAAGAGCTTGAGTTTGGCTATGAACCCAGGCAGCCTGACTGGAGGGTCCGTCCTTCAGCTTGTATCTGGCGGTGACTATTCCAATGCGGTTGGTTCTTTTAGAAAACATGTTGTATATGATCGTTTTTCTGTCTCTCTTTTTGGAATGACTGCTTTGTGCAGCTTGATGTTAAAACCGATCCCCACAAATAAACTAACTCCTCCAGAAAAAAATAATGGAATAATAGCACAGATGATGATAAAGTAGCAGCCCCCATGACTCAAACCCTCATTATATGCCCGACACTGGGCTCAGTACTTTACATTTTCCTACTTCCTTCTCAACTCTAGGAAGGAGGTTTAAATGTTCCCTTCTCACATATTAGGACTCAGAAGCTCAGAGGATTGAGGTAAACTGTCCTCAGAGTGGCAAAGGTGAGAACGATGATGATATCTGAGCAACATACAAGTCCATGCTCTTAACGCAGCACATGCAGTTGTCTCTACACACGTTTGCATACAGTGCAAGTACGGATAGGCATGAAAGGGATGGGTGAGAGAAATAATTTATAGTTATCACAATATGAGGTCTGGCACTGCAATTTTTAAAAAAGATTATTTTCTGAAATGCCGTTTTTAATTTATAAAACTGGGATGGACTTTTTTTTAAAACTCATATTTAAAGTGAACAAGAATTCTACCAGATTGGCAGTCTAAGCCGCTGTTGGTAACAGTGTTCATCCACACGTTCTTTTTTTTTTATTATTATTATTATTAACATACAATGTATTATTTGTTTCAAGGGTACAGGTCTATTCATTAGTCTTTCACAATTCACAGCACTCACCATAGCACATACCCTCTCCAATGTCCATAACCCGGTTGCCCCATCCCTCCACCCAACCCCTCAAGCAACTGACAGTTTGTTTCCTGAGATTAAAAGTTTCTTATGGTTTGTCTCCCTCTCTAGTTTCATCTTGTTTCGTTTTTCCCTCTCTTCCCCTATGATCCTCTGTCTTGTTCCTCAAATTCCTCATATTAGTGGGATCATGTGATAATTTTCTCTGATTGACTTATTTCACTTAGCATAATACCCTCTAGTTCCATCCACATCATTGCAAATGACAAGATTTCAGGTTTTTGATGGCTGCATAGTATTCCATTGTGTGTGTGTGTGTGTGTGTGTGTGTATAAAACAGATTCTTTTATTTTTATTCGAGAGAGAGAGAGAGAGAGAGAGAGAGAGAGCAGGGAGAGGGGTAGAGAGAGAGGGAGAGAATCTCCAGCAGACTCTGTACTAAGTGTCTGATGTGGGGCTCGATCTCATGACCCTGAGATCGTGACCTGAGCTGAAACCAAGAGTTGAATGCTTAACCAACTGAGCCACCCAGGCACCCTTGGCATTGTAGTTTTTTAAAGACCCAAATACCACTGCATTTAAGTAAGCCTTACCTCTTACCTCTCTGGGGAAGTGAAGATCAGAGAATGCCCTTCCTCCTCAGAAGCAGCCTTCTACCTTAGGGGTTCTTCTCCCCACCCTCCCCTTCTCTATGATGAATGAACCTGAAGCCATTCATGTCTCTGCATCCGTTGATTTTTTTTTCCCCAGTTAGGTTTTCAGCCAGTTCTCAGGACCTTGCTAGTTTCTTCAGTTTCCTTTTTAATGTTCAGATTCTTAAAGTCTTCAGTTAGTAATGGAGCCTGACAATCTGACCACCTGAGCATTTACCATGAAACAGTGTCAGCTGTCACTCATGATTCACAGAAGTGAATGAGGTGTGATACCTTCTAAGAAGCAGGCAAATGCAGTGAAAGAGATAGAAAACCTCAGAGTATATGCGACCAGTTCAATCTCCTATCAGGAAGATGACCTTAGATCCTCTCCAATAAGATTCTTGTTTTCATGACTTTAACCTTTTGATTTTTGACTATTTTCAAGCAATTCCAAAGGCCACTAATGTGAGATCATTCTTATTTTGCTGATACACTGATTTGGATCTTTTGCATTTGAGAATCAAGTCATTTGGCACTCTGGAACACTTATTCAATTAATCTTTCAATAAAGATTTATGAGAAGTTTCTCATAGTGGCCCCAGCGTTCTTTTTTCCAGGTTTAGATCCGTCCTGTTACTAACCCTGCAACCAGGAATAAATCTCTTGGCTTTGTCAGGCTTAGTTCCCCACCTGTGAAGTGTGGATAGTAACAGAAATGACAACAGACCATTGTGATGAGATAATATAAATAAAGCACTTTAGGATGATATCTGAGGCACAGTGAGGGCTCAATGTATGTTAGCTGTTACTATCTATAGGGGCGTTTTCTAGGTACTCCACAGGGTGCTGGACTAAAATGATGGGCAAACCCAGGTGTGGTCCCTGCTCTCAGGAAGCCAGTGTTTGAGGAGCTGAAAGAAGCCTCATCATGACTGGAGCACAGAAAGTGGGGGAAGTGAGGGTAGATGAAAATAGAGAAGGGGATAGGGATCTGATGCATGTAAAATTTAGCCTTAATCCTTAAAGCAATGGGAAACTGCAAAAGTGGCTAAGAAAGGGGGGTGACATTTTTTGTTTATATTTGGAAAGGTTCCCGGCTGGTGGCTGGCTGGCTCAGGAGAAGGGTACAGGTGATGAAGCCAGAGAGCTCTCTCAACCAGTACCCGAAATTGCCTCGACAATAGACACTTGCATGCAGTGGAAATACGGACAGGTGTAACAGCCAGGGATGGATAAAAGAAACATTTTAAGTTTATTAAAATACAAGTTGCCCCGTATCACACACAAGTTGCCCCGTATCACACAATTAGTAAGTAGAGAGCCAGGTTGGAACCACAGTTCATGCTCTTGGCTACACAATCTTGGTTCACTGATGTTGGCCAGACACAGTGGGAATTCAGACTACTCTAGAGGCAGTGGTGGTGGAGAGTGGTGCACAAACTCAAGAAGTGTTTGGGTCCAAGAACAAACAGAACTTGGTGAAGGATAGGATGTACCAGACAAGCCAGGCTGTCTCTGTCTGTGATGCTACTTAAACATTAAGTTATGTTTATAAAGGGTCTGATGGTGGTCACTGAAATTATTCAGATGTCACTGTATTAGGTGAGCTCAAATACACTTTTAAATCATACTTATAGGTCTTGGAGGTTTGCAAAGGTCTTAGGACATTCTCTCTAAATGGTTGGCACATTTTTGGAGAATATTCAGAACCTTTTAATTGTTTCTCCACCAGAGTTAGCTCTCGAAGTTGAGTATAATAACATTTCACTCCCCCCCCCCCAGTATATTTAATGGTAGTAAAAATTTTTCCGTTTTAAAGATTTTATTTATTTATTTGACAGAGAGAGAGATCACAAGTAGGTAGAGAGGCAGGCAGAGAGAGAGGGGGAAGCAGGATCCCTGCTGAGCAGAGAGCCCGATGCAGGGCTCTATCCCAGGACCCTGAGATCATGACCTGAGCTGAAGGCAGAGGCTTTAACCCACTGAGCCACCCAGGCGCCCCAATTTTTCCATTTTAAACATATTGTGGAGCTTTCAGACTTTTGAGCCAGTTTCAAAAGTTTGAGCCAGTTAAAGGAATTACTTTTTATGTTTTTTTAAAAAAAAATCTTGTTTTTCAGTAATAGAGAGGTTTAAAAGGCAATATTAAGTTATAAATACAATGGCTTTTCAATTATTATACTCTTACCACTTGGATGCATTAACTTTGCTTCTCATTCTAAAGTGTCCGATGTGTTTCTCAGCATACATTTAAGGCATTTTCTGAATTTGAGTTTGTAAAAAATATGTTGGTTTGTAGTAATATCCCTGATATGCTAGCTTTCTCTTCCCTTTGTGTCATTCACAACCCTCATCTTCTAAGTTCCCACTGCTAAATCTCCAATTTTTAAATCTGATACACAAGGGGCTTTTTTTGGAAAATTTCTTAACATGCAATTTACTTGATATCATGCCATCTAAACTTTCAAACACTTGAATGAGACCTGTGTTTTTACACATTTCAAAAGTTTATTTTTCCCCATTATGAAGATTAGTAAATGGCCAGTTAAACACATCTTAAAAATATTGAGGAATAAAAGGAAGGAGAAAAAAAATCACTCTTAGTGCCACTGTTGAGCGATGACCACTGCTCACATGTTGACAGATTTCCTTCCACTCTTTATTCTGTGTCTGGTTGCACCGTTGGGGAGATCTAGTTGTGGGAGGAGAGGGCACATGATCTACTTCTCTGTCTTGGTGAGAAATCTCAAGCTGATTTCATCTAGTCTCGCCATGGCCAGATGCCCCCACTCTTCTTGCACCCCCAGGGCAACCAGAGCACCCTTCTCTAGTCCTGGGGACTGAAATTATTTCTAAATCACTAAATGAAGTGCTCGCCCATAAAAGGTGGACTAGATGTGAGCTGGAGAGAGTCTCAGGATACTGGCGAGTGACATTGCTGCTGGATTTTTTTCAGGAAAAGTACTGGCAGCTGGCCCTCCCTGGACAGCAAAGAGAGAGATGTGTGGGTGGCCACTTCCTCATGGAGTCTCTAGTTATGGGGATGGCATCCTCCTGCAGGTAGAACTGGGGGAGGGCCAGAAAGGCATGGCCCTCAGGCAATAATGAAAACATTTCATGAGCACGCAGACTAGGGTGGGCACACATAAATTATAGGTTGATATAATGATTTCTTCATGTAGCTATGATCATGATCATAATAGCAGTATCATTATTTAGCTATTTAGTGCCTTATTCCTGTCAATATATTCCATGTGACGTAAACATTTCATTTTCCTAGGTTAGCATAAAAAATGGCATTGCGGATCATAATCATAATATTTATACTTCTATAGTGTTTATGGAAACTTGCCCAATATCACACAGCTATTAAGGGTCAAGCTGATATCGAAACTACTGTTCATGCTCTTGCCAATAAATGCCGCGACCAGATCTCTTTGGAAGCACAATGGTAAATGACTATGTAATATTCTGTTGTATGCATTAGAATTTACTTAACCATTCTCTTACAGAAGTAAAGAACTCTTATCAGAGTTTACTTCTTCTTCCAATGATAGATAATGCAGTCTGGTCATCTTGATACATAAAGCTTTGTTGTTGTTTTGTGGCCTTAGATTTTTTTCCTTAGGATATAGTCATCAAAATGGGTGTATTGACTCAAATTTTATACAAAAGCCCATGGCTTGTGACATACGTGTCACACACAGTGCCGCTTCTTGTCTGAGTGGTTTAATTCACACTGCCAGCAAAGATCAGTGGGGATATCTCCTCTAGATAGTTTGTGTCTCTCTCTGTGCCACTCACACTCTGCCTGTTAGGTGGAAGGGACTCTGTGGCTGTCACAGAAGATAGTTCATATTCCCCTCAGGGAATTAGGCGTTTACTTGGAACATTTGGCAACATACAGGTAAATTTGGCCTTGGGAACTGAGGGGAATGGGGGAGGGAATGAATTGCAGGCAGAGGAAATATGAACAAAAACCAATGAAAGTAAAGCGCTTCTTTTCTGGACACAAGTTTAATTTGACTCAGTGTTTCTGGGTCAATGACTCGAACAAGGGGGTCTGATCTCTCGACAGCCACTTAATAGGCTGATAAGCTTCCTCTTAGAGTTCTAGTATTAGTTATTTTGTAACCGTGTAAGTGAAATAAAATAAAAATCCCCCGTATCTCCAAACAGAAATTCTGTATGTTGCCTGAAATCTAAAAATATATATCCCTTATGGAGTAGGAGGTAAAGGCTTCATATGATTTCAGATGAAAGCTGTTATTTCCAGAAGATAACTAATAATCCCGGAAGATTCATGGGGTAAATGTCAATTGTGAACAATTTAAAACTTTAAACTTCTCATTCCTCTCTACAGCCTCTCAGGATATTCATTTGTTGTGCTGACCTTGACTGGATTCTATAGCACAGCGTGTTCTTTCTCTTGTACTGTAGAGAGAATTTCTAAAAAACTTAGGGGAAACATAAATCAAGTCACACGGCTGCTGATGTCAGAGAGGTAGGGCAGTGTGGAGTCTGTGTTTTTAGTCCAGTAGACACCATCTGCTCTTTGGGGTCATGGAGGCAGTGCTTTAGGATGGCGACCACAGTCAGCTCTCCTCAGAAGGTGTGTATTTGAAGGGCACAGAATAGCTCCCCTCTTTGTAGAAGATAATAATAGAAAATAACTTCCAGGGGCTTGTCCATCTTTCTGAAGTAACGCCCTTTGTAACTTATTTGAAACAAGGCCATTATCACCTCATAAATATCTTCTCCACCCTAAAAGTCCCCACTGAAGTGATCTCTCTCCCAGAAAGGAAGTTATCTCCATGATATTTCTCTTTGTAGAGCTTCAGCTTGTTTGTTTTTTTCTTCTCCCTCCCTTGTGTGGAAGCCCCAAAGCAGGATGTATCCAATTCATCTTTTCATTCTCAAGACCCAGTACACAGTAGGTACTCCATAAATGTTCATTAAGTGGACACAGGAATAAAGGATGGATTCATTTTCCCAGGAAGAATTATTCTTCCTTTTCGCTCCCACTGTACTCTGTTTCTGTGAGAAGCGAAAGGGAAGAGGTTAGGCGTCCCTGCCCTAGACTCAGACTCTGGGCTCTAGCCTTCAGATGCTGGCTCAGGCTCTTAGGAGCCATGGGACCCCGTGGCAAATGGCTCACTTCTTTGTGCCTCAGTTTATTCATGTGTAAAGTAGAATTGGGATTACTTTATAAGGCTCTTCTTTAGATTAAATGAGAATCCTTAAAATGAGCTTAGAATATCGTGTTATTTCTTTCATCATTCTTTGTATTCATGTTAATATGATTTATTAAATTAGCTTCTTTAATATAGAGCCTCATTCAGCTTTGAATCTTTGTTCTCTACCAGTACTGAGGTCTCGGCAGTAGTTCCTAAACATAAGCGGCATACTAATTTGGAAGGTTCATCTCGTTAAAGCACGCATAACTTAAATTTGTTAACCTCGCGAACTGCCTTGGACTGCAAACCTCATGAGAGCTAGGATTGTGTCTTTTTATTTTTCTCCTTTTTCTCCTTTATACCCAGCAGCTGACCTATGCTTGGCATACACAGGTCATGTTCTAAGTACCTGGCAGATTGGCATGTGTCCAACACTGTGCCCAAGACCTTCAGGTACACAAGACTTAGTCCTTGGCTCCGTGGCACTTTAGGATAGTTCTTGTTGGGGCTCGTTGAGGAAATCCAGCCAGAAGCGGAGAGAATAGAAACCGGAAATATGAAGTCTGATGGGAGGGAGGGTCTAACGGGGCTTGGGATAGACCCTAAAAGTTCTCCACAAAGATGCTGTCTAGTAAATCACTGGGCTTTCGTGTCTCCTCACTCACTGCAATTATGTCTACTCCTGCCAGAGCCCCACTGCCAAACCGGGGCGATCTGACACCTCCTTTCTCTCGTGCAGCTGACGCCGGTCTTATTTTCATTCACAACATTGGCTCAAGGTCCTTTTTTAAAGCAAATATATTGGAATATGAGCCTATGTCACTGGCATTATTTATAACAATTAGGACAATTATTTTCATTGACCCGCTGGAAGTCTAGCGCTAAACTGCCTCAGCAAGCTGCTCCAGAGAGCACAGGAAGAGTTGGAAGCCCTCATCCTTCACTGAAACACTGAACCTCACAGGATGCTCTTGCATCACCCTGATAGTCTGAGAGGCTCTTACAGCCTCACCGGGACGGTGGTGAAGAATCGGAACGAATACTGAGACTATCGGTGTGAATATGATGCTGTGTTGGCAAGGAACTCCGTGGGCGTCCTCATACATTATCCTGTCCTCACAGTGTCCCTGGAAAGTAGACAGGGTAGTTCCCATCTGACAGACGAAGCCACACTGAGGAATTGGCTCCAGCGGCTGAGTTTGGTCCCAGCAAAGCCAGGGTTCTTAATGGCTCTCCTGGTGTCCCTGGCTCTTCCTGGCAGAGTGCCAAGCTCCCCTGTTTGCTTCCATTTGGTCCCATGGCCAGCTGAAGAGCAGCGTGAAACACCTTCTCTTACCTGATGAGGAGTTCCGACTTTCCTTTCTACTTGCTGTTCTCCAGGACAGGCCCCCTGAAATACGCTTTCCATGCACACTTAAATATTTTATGTTAATAGTGATTGAAGTCAGATTTCAAGTAATACTTCCTGTGGTTTATTGGCCCAGTTAATTTAACATTAAGAAAGAAACGAGAATGAGTAAAAAGCATTGCCCATTTCCATATGCAAATGTGCGCCTGGAGGAAGCTGTTAGATGTGGGGCCATCAATAAATTCCAGAAATTTAGTAGACTTGCACATGACTCTCCCATTAGTTCCTCCAGGTTCTAGGGTTTGTCGTAGAGCTCCTCCGTCCTCTGTTGTCTGCCTTTACGAGACTTGATGTTTTTTGTTACTCCGAAGCTCGCTGGCTCAGAGAACGCATCGTCGGTGCTGTACATGAGTAATGGGATGCTGTCTCCAGGGAGATTTGTAATTCTGTGGCTCTGACAGGTGCTCATGGCAGGGCTTCATTTCCTGCCTGGCCTCAGCTATCCATAACAGCCTCAGCAGTAATCCTGCCAGGAGAGGGAAAGGTCATGGCTCAGGGGAGTAATTTTCATGCAGAATTCTGATCAACCCTGGGATGATTCCTCAGAGGTGATTCAGGGGCCACTGCTGGGCACAAGAGGGAGGCCAGCCAGCATCACTGTAGAGTTTTACTTTTCATCTCTTACATATTTGGTATCTTAGAAGCAGGGCAGGGTTCTACTGAGTTAAAAGCACTGATGAAGAAATAGGAGAGAGCAAGTTATAAGAGTCACGGACTGTTGACTGCAGTCTGGGAACTGAGCTCATTTCTTTTTTTTTTTAAAGATTATATTTATTTATTTGACACAGAGAGAGACACATGACAAGTAGGCAGAGAGGCAGGCAGAGAGAGAGAGGGGGAAACAGGCTCCCTGCAGAGCAGAGAGCCCGATGCGGGGCTCGATCCCAGGACCCTGAGATAATGACTTGAGCTGAAGGCAGAGACTTTAACCCACAGAGCCACTCAGGCACTCCACTGAGCTCATTTCTGGTTCTGGTCTCTCACTTGATCCTCTAACCCTGTGAGTATTTCCATTTTAGAGATGAGAATGCTGAGGCTCAGAGAGGTGAGGTCACTTACCTAGGTCACGTGGCTACTGAGTGGCAGACCCAAGGCTCCTTTCCCTTGTTTCTTCCCACAGTTCTGCATGGGGCACCACACAGTCCCACACATGGTGAACCATTGGGGATACAGCAGTATTCAAGGAGAATATGACACCATCTACGTGGGGCTTATTGTCCAGTGGGATTTGAACCCAAGTCTGTGTGACAGTGGCACCTGAGCTCTTAACTCTTAAACTGTAATGTTTCTAAACACCAAACCTTGAAAACTCATCTTTGAGGTAGTTTCTGGAGAACATGTGAAAGATTGAAAGGAATAGATGCATCCCAAATGAGTCAGACTGTAGTCACTTTCTGGGGGATGTGTGGGCAGGCAAGACCCCATGGAATGATGGCTTCTGTGTTCCTAGAGTGTAAGACAGCTCCCCTCTTTGGCAGTGAAAAGAAAATGCATGGACATCTGATTGAGAACAGTTTCTTTCCAATGTTAAGCTATGACTTTATAGCGTAAAGATCACTAGACTGTCAATCAAGGAGAACTTGTTTCATGTCTTAAACCCTTATCTTGCAAAAGTAATTTTACTTCTTTAGCACATTTCCCTATCTGTAAAATAACATGTTTAGTTGATCCTTGATACCTTCTAGCTCAAATGCTCCAATTCTGAGTTCGTGAGTGAAGTATGTGTATACCTGGGATTAGACAGCATATATATACCCATTGGTGTACTTCAGGATGGGATGGCCCCTGCAACAGTGACTTTAAAAAAATTTTTTGACTATTAGTAATAAACACATTTTACATTGTGACAGTACATGAGCATATACACATACATATGTATCAGAAAAAGTTTTTCATAAAATACCATTACTTATGTGTTATAGTCTTAATTTATTATATTCTGTTCCAGTCTTACTTGTGTTTGTAGAAGTGTTGACCCTGATCTAATAAATTCATTTCATAATTGACTTCATAACCCACTAGCTGTGCCTGGTTCCATACAACTGGGCTGCCAAGGAGACTTTCTCAAGGTCAAGCCACATCAGCCTTCCGCTTGCTTTGGAAGATTAAAAAATACATAAATTTTATTCCTTGGACTGCTGAGCAGATACCCCATTGCCCTCTGGGATGGTCGTTCCTCCCCTGTTGACTAAGCAGGCAATCTCTCCCAATTTCCTGCTCTGCCTCCATGATGCATTAGACCCTCTGCTGTCCTTTAAGTGAATCGAAAGTGCCCCCTTAGGATAGAAGCACAAGCCGTTGTTATATGAAGAAGTGATAGGCCAATTCAGCCTGGAATAAAACTGCTTCACTCAGTCATCAAAGAGCTCTTTAAAATTCTCTAATGCATGGAGCTTATCTGGAGAGAAAAAATAATCGCCTGTATTTTGTCAGGATAGAGCACCACAGTCAAGCACTTGCAACTTGTCAAGTGGCTTTATTACTAACAGGTTGGTCTCCCTTTTGCTTGATAGAGACATTATTGTGCTAACTTACTGGATTTGTAAACTGAGGCAGAGAGCCCTAAAAGTAGGGGATCTTAGACAGAGACTAGATTACCTGATAGGGTAGAACAGGGTGTTTAAAGCTTACTGGCTGCTCTCTCCATGAAGTGTTTTCTCACAAAACCTCCTTGAGAAGCTACCAACGAGGTCAGGGAAGAAGGAAGTTGTCATTTAGCCAGACGGAATATTTCATTTCTGGTGGTCTCGCCTGGTTCCTTTAATCATGGAGGCCGTTTTATTTTCACCCCAATTCTTAGCAACCTAGGAAACACCTTTAACGTTACTGAGATTTGTTTAGCTCTGTCAGGTTTTCTCCTCCAGCAACGGCACTTTACTTCTGGTAGTGGTTCTCGTTTTACCCCCAACATGGCTCCAAGATGACTATCCTGTTTGTTTACGTCTCAGCCAAAAGGTCCCCTCAAAATAACCTTTACTGACCAGCTTGTTAGACTAGCTGCCAGTCTCTCTGCCGTGTTACCCTCTTTTATTTTACAACACATTTTTACCATCTGAAATTTTCCTGTTTATTCTGTAAATGTTCATTACCCGACACCTTCTTGTAGCCCATGAGTTCCATTGGGGGGTAAGGACTATGTTCCCCACTCTATCTTAGAACCAAAACCTGACAAGAGTCAAGGCTCAGTAAAAATATGTGGAATCCTCTTGCGTGTTTACTGTCCACTCCCTAATTCCAAACTGAAAATAATCTTTCCTTTCCTCAGTTCTGAAAGTGCTTGCTCTGATGCTGCTTTTCTCCTCAGATGGTCATTTCTTATGTAAATATTTGCATCTTCTGCTAGAGTATAAGTTCCTAAAGGGAAAGGTCAATATTTTATTTAGGAAATTAACATTTCTTACCTGCCTCTGTGGCCAGTCGTGGTGCTGGAAACTGCTAACACTATGTTAATTGATCTTTACCATACACTATGAAATAGTCATTATGACCCCATTTTTGCAGGTGAGGGTCCCAGGCTTAACAACTTAAGAGATAGGTCCCATGTACTTAGCCAGTAAATGGCAGAATTGGACTTCAGACAAAAGAGCATTTGGTTTTCTTTATTTTCTCTTACATTACTTTGGGCCTTGCATGGAGAATCATCTTAAGTGTTTCAAAAATTAATGAAAATTTCAAAGGAGCTTCAGTCTCAATTCTCAAGAGTAATACTAATGACTTCCTGCAAGGGATATTAGATTTACTTCCATTTTTTTCTTCCTGCTCCTCAGGTGCTGGGGTGCTGGTAGAAACAGTTACTTCCCAGAGAAGCCTGAGTGGCAACTTCCTTGAAACAGATCCCAGTTTTTCAGTCAACATGGATATTTAGTAGGTACCTCGAGGTTCCAGACACGAGTAATAAAAGGGGCAACACGTTTGGTAAGTGGGAGGAGGAAAAAATGGATGAGAGCCAGAAGTTAGAACAGGAAGACAAATGTTAGAGAAGTAGGTCTTGGAAACATTTAATCTTCCCTGAGAAATGCATTTTCTTTCTCCTTTAGGTTAAAGAGGGTAATGTATCACATTTCCTTTTTCTTCCTTGTCTGTCAAGAATTTGCAAATCATGGTCCCTCCTTTGCCTTTTATTTTCTAGCATATTTGCATTCTGTTTTTGGAAACTGACTCTGCCTTTCTCTTTATCAGTCTTTCTCTGTGTCTTCTTAAGTAGGAATTTCTTTTCCTTTTGGGGAGAAATAGAAATCTTTGAGAAAACTTGAAAAATACAAAAAAGTAAAAATATAACTGTAATTTCATCATTCAGGGAATATAATACTATTGATTCCAGTCTAACTACTTTTTTCTTTCTGTATATCATGCTTTGTCATGATATAAATGTATAATTCTGTTTTCTGACTTTTTTCTCTTGGAATTTATTAAGCATTCAGGTTATTTCCAATGTTACTCAATTATAAATAATGTTTTAGATGATACCTATATTTGTTAATCTTTGTATGCCTCTCTGATTTATTTCCTCTCAATAGTTACTTCGAAGTAGAATAATTTGATCAGGGCTTTCCACAACGGCTAAACCAGTTTAGTTTCTCACCAGTGTTGCATGAGAATGCCTGTCTTGCCACACTTTTTAGTATTGGATATTTTGTCCTAAATTTGTTGCTGATTTGGGGATTAAGAAATTAGTAGTCCTTTGTTTTAAAGTGAACCTTTTGATTATTCACGAGATTGATATTTTTTCCCATTTGTATATTGATCTTCTGCATGTTTTCTTTTTTTAAAAAAGATTTTTTTTAATTTATTTATTTGACAGAGAGAGCGAGATCACAAGTAGGCAGAGAAGGCAGGTAGAGAGAGAGGGGGAAGCAGACTCCCTGCTAAGCAGAGAGCCTGGATGCAGGGCTTGATTCTAGAACCCTGAGATCATGACCTGAGCCGAAGGCAGAGAAGCTTTAACCCACTGAGCCACCCAGGTGCCCCAAGAAAATGTTTTCTTTTAAGATTTAATTTTTTTATTTGCGAGAGAGAGAAAGAGATGAGCTGGAGGAGGGGCAGAGGGAGAAGCAGACTCCCCACTGAGCAGGAAGCTCTACATGGGGCTCCATCTCTGGACCCTAGGATCATGACCTGAGCCGAACACAGATGCTTAACCAACTGAGCCATCCAGGAGTCCCTTCTACATGTTTTCTTATGTTAAACTTTTTTTTTCCTGTTTTAAAAACATTTTTAAATTGAGGTGGTATTTGCATACAGTTAAGTTCACATATCCTAAATGTATTTTTCAACCTATGAAAAACACCTACATTTGTTTAATCCCATCACTGTGAAGCTATAAAACATGCCTGTTATCCCAAAATGTTCCCTGTGCCCGCTTTCAGTCACTGACTATACCCAGAGACAACCAGTGTTCTTGGTTTGTTTCTTTCTTTCTTTCTTTCTTTCTTTCTTTCTTTCTTTCTTTCTTCTTTCTTTTTTTTACTGTTCTTGGTTTCTTTCACAAAAAAAAGTCTTTCCTACCCTGGCACTCAATATAAATGGAAATATACAGTGTATAACTCCTTTATAATAAGCTTTTTTTAGCTCAGGATAATGTTTTTGGGGTGCACCCATGTGGTTCAGGATATCAGTAGTTTATCCCATTTTATTGCTGAATAATTTAATCGTTTTTAATTGCATGGACATACCAGAATTTGTTTATCCAGTCCTCCAGTGATGAACATTTGTGTTTTTTCCATTGGGAATTTCTTGACTACCAGGATGTGAAACTGGAATGAACACTCACACTAAGTCTCTTTCCAGATTGAAATGTACAATCTTGGGATTTGCTCTCTATTTGTTCTACCTGTCTTTACTCTTCCCCCACTTTCCTGCTGCCTTTTTAGATGGACAGAGTATCTTTTTTTATATCTTCTTTCAGTGGTTGCCCTGTGGTTTGCAGTATGCATCTTTAACTTACCATAGACAAATTATAAATACTACTCTTACTAGTTCCTGCTTAAAATCTTCTAAAGAGTATATAGTTCACTTTCCCCCTCCCAACATCTTACTGTTAAACATTTGTCTTCTGGCTTGTTTTTGTTTGTTTGTTTGTTTTTCTTATTTTGTTTTGTTTTAACCAGACTGAAAACTTTTGTCATGTGACTGGTGTTTCAATTATTCACATTTGATGTTATTTTTATAGTTGGATTTATCTCTGCCATTTTACTTTTTGTTTTCTGTATGTCTGTTTCCTTTTTTAAAAAAACTGTTATTAATTTTTTTTAAGTTAAGTGAATATTTTCTAGCCCAGCATTTTAATGACTTTCTCACTAGATGTTTTGAGTTACTTTTTAGTGGTTGATCTAAGACTTATATATACATCTTAGGAGAACCTATGTCAGACTTATACTCATTTAATTCCAATGAAATGTAGAAATGTTACTTACACATAGCTCTATTCCTTCCTCCTTTTTGTGCCATTATTGTTATACAGATTACGTATGTCAGCCCAACAATGCACTGTTATAATTATTTCTGTGTATAATTTTATATCTTTTAAAATACCTGAGAGAAGAAAAGTTTTATATGACAAGAGCAATTATGTAAAGTTTTATATTAAATTATAAAATAGTATTTGCCATATTTTGGTTCTATCTATTCCTATGGATTTGAATTACCATCAGATATAATTTTTCTTCACCAATATAACTTTGCTCCCACTTACCTTATTTGTGTGGTTACTGTCACATACATTATAGTTATATACTGTATAGGTCTGATGATCCAGTGTATATCAGTATAATGATGATACATTATATACTGTATAAGCCTGTTTCATACAATTGGTTCTTAAGAGGAAAAAGGAGAATATGCATATATACTGTATTATAATTGTATAAGTGTACAATTTTTTATGTAAGAATTCTACTGTTTCACTGTTTTTTTTTTCTTTTTATGTGGATAAGAATTTCATTTGGGGTCACTTGCTTTAATAGTTCTTTTTTTTTTTGCTTTAATAGTTCTTGACAATGACTTGGTTAGCAACAGATTCAGTTTTGTTTTGTTTTTTAAACTGGAAAAGTCTTTATTTTTCTTCAGTGATGAAAGATTTTTTCTTTTTTTTTTTCTTAAAGATTTTATTTATTTGATAGAGAAAGCATGAGAAAGAGGGGAAGGGACAGAGGGAGAAGGAGAAGCAGGATTCCCACTGAGTGGGGAGTCTGAGCGGGGCTTGATCTCAGGCCCCTGAGGTCATGACCTGAGCTGAAGGCAGATGTTTAACTAGCTGAGCCACCCAGGCACTCCTGAAAGACTTTTTCTTTTCTAATCCTTTTTTTCCTGGTTTTATTGAGGAGTAATTCACTGAGATCACTGTAAGTTTCAGGTGCACAGCATGATGGTTCGATTTACATGTATTGTGAAGTGATTACAATAGCTTCTATTACCATCCATCAGCTCCTATAGGTACAATAAAAAGGAAAAAAAATATTCGTGTAATGGGCACTCTTGGGATCTGCTGTCAGTAGCTTTCTTATATATCACACAGCAGTGTGAGCTGCATTGTTCATGTTACACATTACATTCCTAGTACTCATTTACTAATTGGAACTTTGTACATTTTGACTGCATATCCTCATGTCCTCCTTCCCTCACTGCCTACCTCTGGTAACCACAATTCTAATTTCTTTTTCTATGATTTTGGTGGGGTTATCTTAGATTCCGCATAGAAGTGAGTCCATACAATATTTGTCTTTCTCTGACTTATTTCATTTAGTATAATGCCCTCAAGGTGCATCCATGTTGTTACAGATACCAGGATTTCCTCATCGTTATGGCTGAATGAAATTCCACTGTGTATATGTATATGTGTACATCTGACAACCACTTAATCCACTCATCTGCTGATGTTCTCTTAGGTGGTTTCCATGTCTTCGGTATTGTAAATAATGCTATGAACATGAGTTTGCAGATATCTTTTCAAGTTTGTGTTAGCATTTTTAGTTCGTTTCGGTATATTCACACAAGTGAAATTCCTGAATCAAAGCGTAGTTCTATTTTTAGTGTTTTGAGGAATCTGCATACTGTTTTCTGTAGTGGCTATACCAATCTTGAAACCCCACCAAGAGTGCATGAGAGTTCCATTTTCTTCACCTCTATGCCAGCATTTGTTCTCTCTTGTCTTTTTGATGATGGCCATTCTAACAGGTATGAGGCAATATCTCATTGCCGTTTTAATTTGCATTTCCCAAATGACTAGTGATGTAGAGCATCTTTTAATGTACCTGTTGGCCTTTTGTATATCTTCTTTGGAAATATGTCTATTCAGGAAATATTTTTATTCAATCAATATCAGATTGTTTTGCCCTTTTATTCCTATAGCCCTTTAAATATGTACTCTTCACTGTCCCCTGATTTCCATTGTTTCCAAGGAAATATCAGCTGTTAATCTCACTGAGATTTTTTTTTTCCTTATACATGGTGAGTCATTTTCCTTTGTTGTCCAAATTTTTTCTTTGTCTTCCTCTTTCTACCTTTTTTCTATGATCTGACTAGTATGAATTTCTTTGCATTTATCCTACTTGGAATCTCTTGAGCTTTTTGGATATGTAGATTAATATTTTTCATCAAATTTGGGAAGTTTTAACCATTTCTTCAAATATTTTTCTCTCTTTTCTTTTTCCTATCTTCTCATACTCCAAATTATACTGATATTGTGCACTTAAGATTTCCCTTTAATTCTAAGACTGTTGCTTTTTTTTTCCAGTTTTTTTATGTGTTCTTCAGATTGCCTGATCTCTTTTGATCTATCTTTTAAGTATATTGATTCTTCTGCCAGCTCAACTCATGTTTGAAGAACCTAGCACATCTTTCATTTGTTGTAGTTTTCCAATCCAGAATCTTTATTTGATTCTTTATCTCTTTATTGTTATTCTCTATTTGATGAGAAATTATCATACCTTCCTTTAAAGGCATGGCTTCCTTTAATTCTTTAAATGTATTCATTGTAGCTGCTTTAGAGACTTTAAAACCTTAGCCTTCTCATTGTTTTGGGGGTAAGGGTTTAACTTTTTTCTTTTTTACTTTCACTTTTTTATTTTCTTAATTTTGGAGTGTCTCATGATATTTTGTGTGGGAAAATGGCCATTTTGGATAATAATATTTTAGCAACCTTGGCTATTGATCCCCACCTACAAGGCTTCTTATTTTTTTTGTTGTTTGCTTTTTTATGTGTTTAAACACTTTCAGTGAAGCCAATTTCCCCTACAGTGTGAAGTCTCTGATGCTTCTCCTCATAGGTGTAGCATTGAGTGTGCTCATCATCACCCTGCGAAAACAGTTGTTAGGGTTCTCTAATTTCTCTTGTAAGCTTCTGGCCTCTGTTGGTAACACACACAGGCAGTGGGCTCCACTGATTTCTAGTTGATTGCTCTGTTTTTGACAGTGCTATTGAATGTAACTTGTTCCTCAGTTTGATTCAGTTAATTTCACACCCGTTGGCGAGAATATTTTGAGGCCAGTCTTTGAGGTGTGTTCTGACCACAGGCATTCTTTCCTTTGCTGTCTCATCCCTGGTACTCTCTTTTAAACTCGCTGACCTGTGTTTAGTTTTATTGCTCATAGGGAGGTATCAACCTCTTCTTGCTTACCATCAAAATCTCCATTTTTTGAGGGTACCCTAAAGCTTGAAATTTTCCACACTCTTTTCCAAATGAAATTGTTCCTTTAGGCAGTGCTTTGTTTGGTGTTCCCTCTTCCTATGGCCTATGTGGCTTGTTTTCAGTTTAATTTGAGGGAATCTAGTATAGCCTCTATCATAGGGATCAATTAACCCTATTTCTAAGGCTGGTCTTTTAGGGGGACTCTACTTAATGCTCTAGTATTCAACAAGATCTCTCAAATTTTACTGGTCAGAACTTGAATGTCTTCCAACCCTATTAAAGTGCAACGAATTCTTCAGATTACAGTGCTCCATTAGTTCTTCTTTGGCTGGCTACTTGGAGTATTACTCCAAGGATGCACAGTTTTGTGTTCAGAGATTCAAGATGTCTCTGATGCAGATTTCTGAAATTTCTTCTGTTCAGTTTCCTCCTCTGGGGCACTCTGGCCTCACCTTCTAGTCACCTCTACTTCCTCAAACTCTGATCTTTGTCCCATAGCCCCAGGAAGCATTCCGTGCTCTACTTGAGTTTCCTTGTCCTGCACCATGCCTACACACCTCCAGACAGAAAATTGAGGCAATATTAGAAATTACCTTATTTGTTTTCCTTCTATGAGAATCATCTCCTGTGCTTCCCGTTATTTGAAATCTGAAAATGGTTGTTTCATATATTCTATGAAACATCATTGTTGATGGTAGAAGGAATGGCCCCCTTATGTCATCTAAACTTTCATCCCAAGAAGCCGTCCTGTCCATTATTTTTTAATTTAGTGTTTTTCTTATATACTTATTTAAGTGAGTGCTTTAAAAATACCAATTACTTGAACTTTGTCTGTTAGATTAGCTGACATTTTCCTCTTATGTCATTTATCTTTAAATTATTTTATGCTGTTTTAGGATCTTCATATTTTAATTTTTACATAACCAAATCTGTTTTTTTTTTAATTTCTTCCAGCTAGGGATTAAGCATTTGCCTAGAGTTTGTTTCATGGATTTTTTTTTTTTTGAGGAGCTTCATTTTTTCCCATTTAATTCTTGTTCTGCTGAGCTTTGTTTGGGAATTGCTATAAGTTGGTTTTGTATGTCTTTCATTCCAATTTTATTCATGTCATTTGTAGAAAAAATGTATAAAAAATTAATTAAATAACACTGGAAAGTAGTTAAATGTTATTATCAATTAATTTAGAGTTCATGCATATCCTGTGTCATAGACTTAAGGTCATTCTTGGGTAATATGAGATTAAGACATATCACAATGTAAGCTTCTTTTTAAAAGATAAAAAATGCGTAAAATCAATAAAAATGGAAATGAGGACGTGAAGACAAGGACAAGCTACTAAAGAACAAAGCAGCAGCCAAAGTGGATAGTTCTGATTTAAGGCAGTGGTTACACAATGACCAGACTTGCAGTGAGAAAAGACTTACCTTTGAATTCTGGCTCTGCCACTTACTACCTTTGTGAACTTTAACTGCGTTCTTTCTAGATTATGTTTAAGGTGAAATCAGACAGTGTAGGTAAAGTAGCTCCAGACATTTCACCACTGTGGCCATTACTACTGTTGTGATTGTAGTAATGAAAATCAGAAATATAAAAAGTTGGAGATGCCGTTTGAACGATGTAATTGGGCAGGTATGAAGGAGTATGGTTTGACCTTTGCTGTCTTTATAATAAAATAAGCAGAATAGTATGAATTACATGCTTTTGCACTTGCTTCCATGTGTGTATATGTATGCATGCATTCAGTAGCACTAGGTGGCTCTCCTCTATCCAAGTAGAAACATCTGCTTACTGTGTCCATCAGTTGCCATATAATTCAGTTCCTGACCTTTGTACAGAGACCACTGGGCATAGAAGCACTGGAGTAGGAAGCAGGTGGAGAGTGGGGAGGAAGAGGATAGCTGGCAGTGTTTGCATGTCTTTGCCTGTCTCAGTAAGTGCTCGGGCTTGTCTGTTCTCCATAGATACTTGTGTAAACCATATTAGACAAAATTGACTCTTTCCTCCTTTGCTCAAAGGAAGCTGATAGTGAAAATGCTCTGCAATAAGGGAATGAATCTCTGAATTGAAAATCCTTTTTCTCTACTCTTTTGCTTTATGATTTTAGGCAGGTTCCTTCTTCTCTTTGGTTTCCACTTTGCTCTTAGTACATATAATCACCAGGGCCAGGGAAAGTCCTGCCTGTGCATCAGAGTTCATTCATTTATTAACTTTTTCATCAGATTTTTATTGAATGATTTCTCTATGTTAAATGCAGTGTTTGGTGCTGGGGACACAGCTGTGTAAAAATCACAGAGCTTGTCCTTGTTTCTGCCCTCAAAGAGTGTATTTCTAGAGGCATAGATGGACAGTGAATAAGTGAGAGTATGTATAGAGAATGCTATAAAGGAGAAATGCAGAGGTGTCATGGGTGATAAATAGTGCAAGGCCAGTGGTTTGCAAACTTTGTCTGCAAAGGGACAGAGAGCAAATATTTTAGGAATTACAAGCCAATACATAGAACAAGTAATTGTTCTCTCCAAATAGCCAATGGTTTTCTTTATATTTTACATTTAAAAATGAAAAACCATCCAAAAAAATAAAATAAAAATGGAAAGCCATCCTTAGGTTATATGGGTCTTATAAAAACAGGTGGCAGGCTATAGTCTGCTGGGTGTTGTATCTCTACCCAGGGAATGTTAATGGTCCCTCTTCTCTTAGGTAAATTGTGTGAGAGATACATCTCTCTCTCTCTCTCTCTCTCTCGTTTCCACCTGTCTCTAATTCCATTTATCTCCCTTTGCATTACAACCTCAGAGAGTTCAAAAACATGAATGGAATACATGCAGTCATGCTTACCAGTACTTTCTTTATATTTTAATTTGGCCACATATATGTCTCCTCTGAGAAAGGATTTAACCATGTAATTAGTTTCCCTGTGATATTCTGGTGAATGTAGGGGTTAATGCGGTTGTATAGATTCTGTGAGGACAGCTAGGTTTGGTCATCAGTACGTTAGGCTGTGTCTGCTGAGGCAGCTGGAGAGAGAGATGGAGAGCAGATACTGAGGGCCCAGACTGAGGAAGAGAAAAGAACAGCTTTTAAAGTACCTAGCCGCTACAGCAGCATTAGCAAACATGTTCGTTTTGAGTCTCCATTGTTTTCCTGGTTTAAAAAAAATCTGTTTTTACTTAATAGAAGTAGAAGCCTGATATTTTCTATGGACACACTAAGCTTTTTGGAAAGGCCCCTAAATGAGAATGAAATTCAATTAGAAAACAAGACAACATCTATTATGTTTTCAAACTCATAATATTAATAATATTGCAAATACAAAAGCCAAGATTTTTTAAATGGCATTTAAGGTGCCTGAAATGCTTAAAAATGTCCCGAGTTTTATTCATTCTACTATAAGCCTATCCTAAGGTTTCAATTCAAACATTTTTATAGATACTTCTAAATATAGTTACACCAAGAACTAGAAGAGGAAAAAAAATCCAAATGAGTTCAATTATCAAATATTTCATTTATTTTTTTTCTCTCTCCCCCTTGCTCTCTTTTTTCTCACTTTCCCCTTAATTGTCTCAGTGTCTGACTTCTTCTGACCATATTTTATTTAAACTAAGAAAAAATGTGACTGGGGAAAATGCCAAAGATCTAATCAAGGAATTGTCAATAATAACTATATGACTCAAGCCATAAATCACTTTGGATTAAGCATCGCCCTTCATCTGGGTGTGAAATTTTCAATACCATTTATTTGTTACCTGTCAATGGAAATTAAAATGTCCCCTTCCCAGGAGAGCCTCATTGTCTGGACAGCTGAGTCTTCCTGCCTGAAGATAGTCAAATAAAGCTGATGGAATGCTGGGTCCTTTTCTTCCGTAAAAACTTGAATCTATTTCTATACAATATCCAGTTTAGAAAGTGAAATTTTGGTCAAACCATTCTGTTTTGTATATGATATGACAAATGTATCTCAACAAAAAGAAGAGCGATTGATGATCTTAATACTGTATGTGTGTGCGTGGGCGCGCGCGCATGCGTGTATCTGCCATCTGGATGTATTTGTTTAACAAAGTGAACAAAGAGCTTTTCCATGAAACTCCTGCAATTGAAATAATAATAACCTAAAATTCTGAGCACTTGCTGTGTTCTAGGTACTAATTCCTTTACTTATGTGTGTTACTTCATTGGATTTTCCCAATTGCTCCATGAAGTAAATTGTTATCTCCATTTACAGAAGAATTTCTAAAGTACAGAGAGGTTGTCAGCCCCAAATTACACCATTTATAAGTTGGAAGGCCAAGATTTGAAGCCACAAATTAAGTCGCCACAGCTTAACTATACCCACCGCCCCTGCCTCCTTCCTTCATAGAGGTTTTCAGATTTGCAGTTCTGTATTTCCTTACGTATCTTTTTATCACTTCCCCCTCCTCCCTACACTGTAAGTTGCGTGACTGCAAGACTCCAGTATTTGTTCACTGCTGCATTCTCAAAGCCCTAGAATAGGGGCTGCCACACAGTGGGAAAGCAGTGAGTAAGTATCTGTTGGAAAAATGAATGAAAAATGTCATACAGGCGTAGTGTTGGCTAGCAGTAGTACCAAAGGTAATATTTGTATTCTGCTTTGTAGATGACAAAACATCTTTCTCACAATTACCAAGAATTGCTGGGCGGCAGCTGACAGCTTTTGAGTCTTTTGTTGACCGAACGAGTCCAGCAGCCATGAGTACCAGCTTTACCCCATCTGTGTCCAGCTTACAGAAGGAGGAGGCCTCCACAGGGGTTTTCCTGATGAGCCTCTTACCTTCTCCTCCTCCTAATTCCTCCCTGTTGCCATCTACGTTATCTTCATTGCCCAATGGGAGGGAGAAGCAAAAGCTCTTGTTTTTCCCTTTTGAGAAATAGCATATAAGCTGGATTTTTTAAAGTGCATTTTAACCTGCCATAATGATCATCATAGTCCCCACATTGTTTATTGACTGTAAGTCGGATACCGTTCTCAACATTTTACGTGTGTTAGCTCATTTAATTCTCATAGGAACACTGTGGAGTAGATATTACCATCTCCAATTTTTAGGTAAAGACACAGATACAAAGACAGTTTAAGCATTATGTCAAAAGTGAGCACCCCATAAATCTGGTTTAAGTCTGGTTTCAGTCTGGTTCCAACGACCACGGTCTTAACCCCCACACTGCTACATGATAACTTGTAGGACTCCTGGCCGCTGTTGATTGGGCAATTCTACCCTCTGCTAGTGCTTTAGCTTTTTTCTTTTTGATAGTCCCCCATGTCAGCACATTAGATACTACTAATTTTCTCATTTTGCATAGAAGGAAACTAAGATTCATAGATATTAGTTATGTGAACTTGGACATACCGTTTTAATCAGATAATTCCTATGTTGAATCATAATGAAGCCCAAAGGCAGAGGGGGTATTCTGAGAAGCCTTCCACTCTTAAGCAAAGCTTGCTTCAGTTCTGTTTGAATATTAGGCTCTACCACAGTGTATCCCGTCTTTCTTAGTGCTAGTTTTGTGCAAAATTAACTGACATTTATATAACAATAGCTAATGCACATTATCCCATATATTACAAATATTTCAACATTCTTTAGCAGTGACCTTTATTATCAGAACTGTAATTGTGATAGCAAATCCTCAGTTTCTTAAAAACTTCCTCAGGTATGACATAAACTTGCCCTTGAATAGTAACTAGAACCTTTGTATGCATATATGAGTAATAGTAACACTTCACATCTGTGTAGCACTTACAGAAACACATTTAGTTGGTATTTACTATCAGCCAGGCTCTGTGTCCAATCCTTGTACATAGATTATCTTATTGAATCTTACTATATGGAGAAAACTTACCCCCTTTGTACACCTGAGCCGCTTGAGGTTTGTAGAGGCCAGTGACTTATTTAAGCAAGAATCAATAAATGGAGAAGCAAGGTACCATTCTTAGGACTGTGCAATTCAGAATTTAAGATCCTGCCACATTGCTTTTCAGTCTTACCTGGTTCTCCCAAAATTGTTAAAAAACAAACAAAATAAACAAAAAACAAATAGTTTAAGTGATTGGCTCAAGATCACAATATTTATAACAGAGATAGCCCTAGAATTCAGGTCAACTAGATACTACTCTGTTGGATTTGACACTGCACTTAGTGAGTCTTATACTTGTACATATAGTCTGTACATATATTAAACAGATATGAAAATAAAATATTTCCTATTTAAACTTATAAAAAAATTTCATTACCTGCTTTTCTTTGCTGTACTCACATGGCCCTCTAAAACTTCTAATTGCTGAGGTTATTACATTTACATTCAAGGATTAGGATATTATAGCAAGGACAAGTTAAATTCCAAAAATCACAGGAAATAAAAGATACTCCTTTTGAAGATCTCACTGAGATTCTGATAGGGTAAAGCTTAAATAAAGACATAACTCGGTCGAAATAGGAGATCAAATTTGCATGTGAAAACTCAGCAAGTATTCTCAGTTAAACAATATGTGATTGTTAGATGATGATGTGAGAAAGGACTCTTCTCTTATTTCGGAGCAGAGAAGTCTTCACACAAGCTGAGATAAGGCAGGTGCTTAGGGGCTTCTCAGCAAAATGACAGTTTTCAGGGTACTTGGCTTGGGAGGGAGCATTGAGCACAGTGTTTCCTAAAACTGGACCAGAAATGGATGGAGGCTGGGAGTACTAGTCAGTCTATGTAATTGCTATCATAATAAAATAAAGGCTCTCTGGATCCTTTTTCTCTCCTACAATCAAAGATAACGTGAAAAATCCATATAACTCCATTCATTACATTTGATGTGTCATTGTATTAATCAGGATAGAAAGACTATTCCATTCCAAAAGTAAAGCACATGATCTCAGTAGCTTAGACTATAAAAGTTTATTTCTTACTCTCGTGAAGTCTGATGTGCACCGAGTCACCCTCGTCTGTCTGATAGTTATGCCATGAGTTCCCCAGGGCTTCTAGGACCACTGTGACAGCAGAAAGAAGGGGCAGACAAGACACCCCAATTCTGATGATACCTGTCACTTCTGCTCACAGTCCTTTGGCCAACACCTGTCACATGACCCCAGCCAATTGAAATGGAGGCTGAGAAATGTGGAAGACTTGGGGCTTAATTGGTGAATGATGTCTCTGAATCCTTAACTATGATCTCTTCCTGTTCTCCTTGGTGCCAGCCACCTTTTTCACCTCCCACTATTCAGTCTTCTCATCTTGTTTTTTTTCCAATGTTGGCATGCCTTCATTTTTCCTTGTTTGCCCTTCATTCAGACACTATTGAACAAATTATATATTTATCATACAAGGCACTTGCATGGTTCTAAGAATGAGCGCCTCTTTAGTTATGTGCCTCACATATTTCTCTTACCTCACCCTTGTCCCGGTGTAGCTACTCTGTGCCAGGCGGTTTCTGAATTGAGGTATATATAAGAATTAAACATGATTCCTAACCTTGTAAGAGAGATGTGATAAGCAGACAATGCAGTATTGTAAAAAATGCACATCATACAATTTCTACAGGTAATGTACTGTGGGCATTATTGTTGTACACCCAGTAGCATTTGCTAAATGCTAATCAGAGTACTTTGTTAGGTCATGAGTTAAGGAATCGAAGTAAATGTAATCCTGCTTTAGAAAGAGCAATTGCAGTTGAAGGACATTGGTGAAAACCTAAAAATCACCCATCATGCATACTTTAAATAGGTGTATACGTTGTGTCAGGGGTTCTCAGACTTT
Organism: Nasua narica; assembly: GCA_028533885.1. Taxonomy (NCBI): domain Eukaryota; kingdom Metazoa; phylum Chordata; class Mammalia; order Carnivora; family Procyonidae; genus Nasua; species Nasua narica. The sequence continues at coordinate 30,762,124 of CM052815.1, read as the reverse complement.
GCTGCCTGGATATGGGTTCTGAGTGAAGCCTAAAATGTGTGAGAGTATTTGATCCAGGAGAAGGTACAAGATTCAGAGCTATCAAAGCTTCTAAAGTTATTTGCCCCACAGTTTCTGGGGGTGGATGCAGACACCGACTGCTCTTCTGTTTCATGAAATTTTACTCCAGGCTTATAGGAACAAAGATACTCTGACTTCTCAGAAAATATACAGCATCATTTATCCCTTGAAATGGCTGGCATTGATAGTCTTTCAAGGAGGAAAGAAGCATTTCCTTTCTTTTTTTCAATGTCTAAAGAGAGCTTTCTCTGCCATAGGACTTGGAAAAGCTAGTGAAACTTGAATGGAATGTTAATAAAGCATAGAAATAAACAATAAAGATGTAAAGTGGCAGAATTTGAAGTGATCTTGATGAGTCAGGACAGAGATTAGTCTCATGGGCCCAGGGATGGGCTTTCAGGAGGCCTGTGAACCCCCTGAAACATTTGTATGTATTTGGTTTTATGCATTTTATGGACAAGGGTCCATCTCTAAAATATTAAGAGCCACTAATCTGATTTTACAGAGGTGGAATTTCCAGTCTATAGAGATCTAAAGACATACCTGACATCAATCAAGTAATCAGGAGTAAATCCATTTTTAGAACCCTATTCCTCTTAGCCTCACTGTTAAGGGTTGAATTGTGCCCCATCCCCAAATACTGTTGCAGCCCCAACCCGAATGCTACCTTATTTGGAAGTAGAGTCTGCAGATGTAATCAAGTTAAAATGAGGTTATTAAGATGATCCAAATCCAATATAACTGAAGAGGAAAACTCTGTGAAGACAGGAACACAAAGCAATTTGGTAATATGAAAACAGGGACAGTAATTTGAGTGATGTATCTACTAGCCCAGGAATGCTGAGGTTTGCTGGTCACCACCAGAAGCTGGGACACGCAAGAAAGGATTGGTCCCTAGAGCCATTGGAGAGAGTATGGCCCTGCCAAAACCTCGATTTCAGACTTCTAGCCTACAAAACTGTGAGAGAACACATTTCTGTTCCCTGAAGCCACCGTGTTTGTGGTAATATGTCAGCCCTAGGAAATGAATACACTCACTCATTTCTAATTTTCCATATCAGTACATTAGTTTTCATCATATTGGTGCCAGTGCTGATAATTATGTTTTGTTGTGTTTTTAAATACATGTTTACCAGTCCTAGTTTATGTACCTCTCCAGGCAATCTGAGCCCATCTGACCTCTGGGCCTTGGCCACTTTCCATGCTTCCTGGCTTGAATAGCTGGGCAATGGCTCCTGTCATTCTCACAGCTTTAAAATTCCAACCACCAGTCATAATTTATTGATTCTCTCACCTATTTTGGGGTCAGGTGCCAGCTTTGGGACCTCCTCTATATGCTGGCTGTGGAAGCACCTGCAGCACCTCCCATGTCCAAGTCCAACCTAACTAGACCCCATGGAAGCTCTAGCTCCCCCATTACCTCTACAGGGATAGGATAACATCAACAAGAATTACTGAATAATGTTTCTTGGGATAAACTTTGACTAAAAGAAGATAGGGATTATAGGGAGATAAGCCATAAATTGTTTTCTTTTCTATCATATAGGCTTTTCTAAGATGTGGAGGTTCTATACAGCCTTTCCAACCTATCCCATGTCACCAAGAAACCATTGGTATTTTCTTGGGGAGATATGGTCAGATCATTGTGCACAATGTTCTTTGGCTTTACCTACTATAAAGAAAGAACTCCAATGTTTATCCATGACTTTCTCTGTATTCCTGACATTTCTGGTCACCACGTGTGTGTGTGGGGGGGGGGTGTCTCATACCAAGCAATTCTATAATACCAGCTCTATGTCTGATACTGTCCACCTGGAGATAGTGTTAAATCCCACAGGTTAAGGGTTCAGTCCTAAAAGACTGCCCTCTCCACTACAAATTCAGCTGCCAATTACAAGTCCAGGTTGTCCTCTGTGCTATAAATCAGAGGTTCCCATGACCCCAACTTCAGGTTTGGTTAATTAGCTAAAGTGATCCCCAGAACTCAGGAAAAGGATTTACTTACTAGATCACTCTTTCATTATAAAAGAGTACAACTCAAACATAGTCAGATGGAAGAGCAGCACAGGGCAAAATATTTAGGAAAGGGTATGGAGCTTCTGTGCCCTCTCTGCTCCACTCTTTCTGGACTTGCACATGTTCACCAACCCGGGAGCTCTCCAAACCCTGTCTTTTTTGGGCTTTTATGGAGGTTTCATGTAGGCATGGTTGATTAAGTCATTGGCCATTGGTAAATGAATTCCATCTTCAGCTCCTCTCCCCTCCCTAGAGGTAAGGGGTGGGGTAGGGTGGGGTGGGGCAGACCTGAATGGTTCACCCAGCTGATCATGTTGTTGGTTCCCCTGGGCAGCAGCCCCAACTTTAGGGCTCATTAACATAAAGTCAGGTGTGATTGAAAGGAATTTGTTATGAATAACAAAGGACACCAATTTCATGTTGATGCTCTGGAGCTGGGAACAAAGCTTAGTGTTTTTTTAATGATGGTCCTATAGCTGTTGTATAGGAAATTACAAGGGTTTTAGGAATTATGTGCCAGGAATATGGGTTGAATTGCATTCCCACAAAATTCTTGAAGTCCTAAGCCCCAGTATCTCAAAACAGACTTCATTTGAAAATAGTATCATTGCAGGTATATTAGTTAAAGTAAAGTGATAATGGAGTAGAGTGGGTCCCTCATCTGATATGGCTTATGTCCCTATAAAAATGGAAAATTTGAATACACACACAGAGAATGCCATATGAAGATGAAGGCAGAGCTTGGGGTGACATTTTTACAAGCCCACAAATGCCAGATTGCCAGCAAACCACCCTTAGCTAGGAGAGAAGGGCTTGAAACAGATTTTCCTTCACAGCCCTTGTAAAGTACCTGCCAACACTTTGATCTTGAACTTGCAGCCTCCAGAACTGTGAAATGATAGAATTTTGTTGTTTAAGCCATTCCTTTGTGATACTTTACTATGGAAGTGCTGGAAAACCAACACACTTATTTCTCTACCTTATTTCTCACTCTCATTCTTTCTTACTTTCACTCAGTTGTACCAACTCTCTGTTAGAACCATTCAAAATTATCCCAGGCTATTTTTCCGTAAACTTAAGCTAATATAATTTTGACTTCTATTTTGATTTTAATATATGTGTGGTTATCCCTAGGTTGAGTGCTAATAGAGAAGAGATAAGATCTGATCTTCTCTTGGAAAAGCTCATGATTTTAAGCAAGACGAGTCTAATTGTTAAAACACTAGGAATCTGGCAAGGCAAATAAACAAATTCTTATTTAGTGTAGTCTCTACACATTTTTGAATTCTCACAAATGGGTTTGTGGCAAGCAGAGGGAAGTCTTATTCCAAATAGGAGCGCAGACATTTGTAACAAGACCCCATGTTGGTCATTCAGACAAAGTAATCAGGGTTTATGACTGCGGGAGTCTGGATTATATGTGATGAATGATATTAATTGGGAGTAATTTGGTATTAGAGGTAAGGAGAGGTAATTTCTCCAGCTAAGTACACATGGCCAGTAGCTGAAACTATTCCCCAGACCGAGCCATGATCCCTGTCAAAAGGCCTTTATTAAGTGCTTATTTGTACACCACACTGTGCTAAATGCCAAAGCAGCTAGCTCTTGGAACCCACTCCCTTGTCTTCAGAGATAAACTGAGGCACATTAAAATTGTTGAGAGTTGATTTGAGCAGATATCAGTTTGAATGGAGCAGCCCTCTGCTAGCAGGAACTAAGAAAGAGGCTTTTGTAGAGCACACATGGAGGCCAAACAAGGAAATTATTTGACTGGTTATGGCTTAAGTGTTTGCCTTATTTGGGAAAGCCTACTTGGCCGTTTGTGATTGGTTAATTTTGGATTTCTTAACCTTGAAGTGTTTGCAGGAATTGACTCTGGCTCAGGTTTTCATGCTTCTGCGTTCTGTTGGTACATTGACTGATGTCACCTCAGTCTAATGGCTTCCTGGTTTGATTACTTTAACACTTGACAGTATAATCTATGTGGGTTTGAAGGAGAGAACCAGCTTCACATGGAGTTTAGTGCTCCAAGTAAAGAAATATTGTATATTTAAGAATGCCTTTTTTTTTTTTAGAAGAAACCACTTGAGATCTTACTTTCTTTGTTCATTGTTTATAAAGATCTCCATAGTTAGGGTACCACATGAGCTCGTGGATATATATTAATGATCAGAATATGGAATTTACTCAAAATCTCTGATTTTTGCTTCCAAACTGTAATCCCACTACCCTAAGGGAGTTATGTCCAGCAGTACCATGGACTGTAACCTCTCTGATGCCAAGGCTAGTTCCAACCTGTCTCTACTGGATCCTGAATGCCTGCAGAAAGATATATAAAATCATCTGAGGAACAAGAAAGCCTTCCCTTCTGGTTGGGTTCAGTAAGAATAATGTCTCAGGGGGAAGACACCAAAACTTTGTTGAGCACCCGTCATGTCCCAAGGTCCCTACCAAGGACTTTATTTCTATATTTCCAATGGAGACCCTTCCCTTCATTTTGAAATGTGTATAATTGCATTTATTGTTTATTTACAACTATAGAGGCAAATAAGAGTGTATATATATGAAGAAGTTGGCACCGTGTCTGGCACAGGGCACATTTTTAGATATCTTTCTCCTCCTCCCTTTATATTAGCATCTACCAAACAGACTTCCCAGTGAGTTTTCTATGCTTCTGCTTAGATTAGGTGTATACAAGCCCACCAGAGATGTGGCTATGTTTTTGGTTAGCATCATTTTTAAGGAAAATACCCATCTTCTTCTTCTCTAGTCTTCTTCTTTTAATAATATTGGATGGAACCTTTATTGTCTAGACCCCAATATCTGTCATAATATAAGCAGAGTCTAGACCCCAAATATCTGTCATTTGGACTATTAAAATGCTTCTAAAGTCAAAGCTTGTAATCTTCTCTTTCAATTCATACTCCTTTATTTCTTTTTTTTTTAATTTCAGTATAATTAATACACAGTGTTCTACTAATGTTGGTGAACAATGTAGTAATTCAGCACTGTTGTACATTACTCATTGCTCATTGTCATAAGTGTACTCTTTAATCCCCAACACCTATTTCACCCATCTCCCCAACTGCATCCTCTCTGGTAACCACCAGTGTGTTCTACATAGTGAAGAGTCTGTTTTTTGGTTTGTCTCCTTTTTTCTTCATTTGTTTTATTTTTTAAATTCCACATATGAGGGGCACCTGGGTGGCTCAGTGGATTAAAGCCTCTGCCTCCGGCTCAGGTCATGATCTCAGGGTCCTGGGATCAAGCCCCGCATCGGGCTCTCTGCTCAGCAGGGAGCCTGCTTCCCCCTCTCCCTCTGACTGCCTCTCTGCCTACTTGTGATCTTTCTCTCTCTCTCTGTCAAATAAATAAAAAAATAAAATCTTTAAAAAAAATTCCATGTATAAGTGAAATCATATGGTATTTGTTTTTCTCTGATGGGCTCATTTCGCTTAGTACTATACTCTTGTGATCCATCCATGTTACTGCCAAAGAGATCTATCTTGAGACTTGTCTGTGACCAGGTTCCTGCCTTACCTGTGAGACTCCTATAGTTCAGAGACTCCTATGTAGATTGCATTTCCATGCACTGGCATGATCTTCTTCTACAGTTTTGCAATTTTCCTCGCACAGATGCTTCTGATTGTGGCTTCTGTCTCTTTCTCTTTCTTTACTTAGCCAACTCTGTTCATTCTTTCTGGAACAGCTCATGTTGTCAGGCTCCTCCTAGCAGCCTATGGAAAGCCTTGATCCTCTTCCTTAAAGGGTTTCTTATCATCTTGTGCTCTGTTAGGAGTTCAGGATATTATATTCAGAGTGCCTATTAGTACCTGTTGCTCCCACAGCAGTCTAGCTCATGGGTCAGGAAAGTTTCTCTGTAAAAAACCAGATCGTAAATAAATTTAGCTTTGTGGGGCATGTGGCCTCTGTCTAAACTCTTCAGCTCTGTCATCCCAGCAAAACAACCTAAGACATTATGTAAATGACCCTGAATGTATTCCAATAAAACTTTATTCACAAAAATAGATAACAGGCCAGATTTGGCCTCTGGGTTGTAATTTGTTAACTCTTGATAATGAGAATCCTATCTTAGGTTTCTTAGTATCTCCAGTGCCTAGGATAAGGAGCTTGCTCAATGTTAATTCAACTGGGAGTGTTAGCGCCTCCAAACCATCACATGCCAAGTCCTTATTCTTATTTTAATTTGAAGTATAATCAGGTTTCTGTTAAATATTTTCCATGTGGTATCCAGCTGATGTGCCTCATTTTGGGCCCAGAGGCAAGTGCATAGTACTAAATTCCCAGGTCACGTGGCAATAAGGAGATCTGTGCATTCTGCCTGAGCACCTAAGGCTTCTTGCTCATTTTCTCAGGTATCCCATTGCCCTCCAGTCTTTCAACTCTCCTTGAACCGGCCACAGTGCTGTCTGTGACCTGTTTATTGAAAGCTGTGTAACTAAGTAGAGTAATAGAATTTTTCAATCAATACCCAATTGTAGCAGGAGCTGGTAAAGAGATTTCGGGGCAGCTGTAACCTGCTGAGATAAGTTGGTGTCCCTAAGAAATCAGGCTGCAGAAAGCAGTATTAATTGAGTTCCATCAATCACACATGTGGGCAGTGGGCCTGAAATTTGGTGTAGAAACAATAATATTGCATGATGTGTATTTGGTTGTGTAAACCCACACAACAAACTCATCTGAACTCTGCTGAATGGCACTCGGCTGGTCTAGACCTTTCATAACAGCTTTTTTATGTTTTTGATTTTTTTGTTGTTGTTTTTTACCCCCTATTCAAAAACTCCACAGTCTCCTTTGTATATATAACATAAAATGAAAAGCAGTAGCACCTAGTGGTTAGCCTGGTACAATGGCCACCAGGAGGGAATATAGGCTAGTAGAGCTTTGGAAGTCAAAAGACCCAAAATTAAAATTTCCACCTTTTCCACCTCCTGTGTGTTTTCAGTGTGAGTTAGATTCTCCCCAGAGTATCAGTGTTCTTACCTCTACAATGGGGATGATGCCTGACTGCCTCATCACAGTGTTTCGGTGAATTTCAAAGCAATTTTTGGCTGTGAATGTGCTATGTAATGATAGTTGTTGTATTATGAACACCTTAGTAATTCTGCTTCTCCAGGGAATGATGTGTCAACTGTAAGTGAATTTTCTTTGTAATTTAATCTGTTAAGTGCCAGAAGTTTAATTTTAACAATTTTTATGGAAGCATTTCTTAAAGAATGCACAATGAACTCACTGCTTTATTAGACCAAGTAGTTGATGCAAATTTAACTTATTTGTTGTTCACAATTAACACTGGGAATTATGCTTCTGTTATTAGCGTTGTCGCTCCAAGTGCTGCTGGCTCTGGTACTTCCCTGTGATTGGGCTCTGACTTCAGAAGTAGCGTGGCTTTTGCCTTCCAGAAAATCCCAATTTACCACTTTGTTAATTGGGGCAATTTGCTTCTTTCCACGAAGGGGGAAGGCAGACTTGGAGAATTACTGAAATAATGTTATAATTGGAAGAAACATCTCAATACCATTGGGTTTCAGTCTCTTAAAAAGAAGCAAATTGAGATCCCAAGAATTTAATGACTTTATTAGATTCACAGAGAAAATGAATGTCAAAGTTTATCCTCAATCCCCGATCTCCTGACAATATTAACAGTGACACACTTGTGTAGAGTTCTACAGTTTCTGAAGCATTTCCATATCCATATCTTTTTTTTTTAAGATTTTATTTATTTATTTGACAGAGAGAGAGAGAGATTACAAGTAGGCAGAGAGGCAGGCAGAGAGAGAGGGGGAAGCAGGCTCCCTCCTGAGCAGAAAGCCCGATGCGGGGCTCGATCCCAGGACCCTGAGATCATGACCTGAGGCAAAGGCAGAGGCTTTAACCCACTGAGCCACCCAGGCGCCCCTCCATATCCATATCTTATTGGGACCTCTCTGAAACCCTGGGAAGTTGACAGGGTAGGGGGTCATTCCCTCTGTTTCATAAGTGCTAAATGACTTTTCCATGGCCACCTGATTGGTATATGATCAGGAAGAGATTCTGGGGACGTGAACACATACCTTCTGACTACTGGTCCTAGTTTTATTGTAAGCCATTGTATTTCCCACTACTGAAGAGTTTCCCACCTACTGTAGCATGCAGTATCTATGCTACATGACATCTGGGGCAGTGTGGGTCTGCTGACTGCTCACAATGATCTTACTCAAGGAGAGGTCTTCTCCCAATGGATTCTTCCTGTTTCAGAGCAGTTTCTTCAGGTGGCTGGTGGTGCGCTCTGGACTATTCGCAGCACTTCAGACCTCATTTGGAAGGTGTCTTCTACTACCAATAGCAATCACAGGCACCGTGATATCACATGAGTTTTTATCCACTTAAACTCACAGTCTGCTTCCGCCTCCCGTCTCGTCTCCTGTCTCCTGTCACTTTTCTCTTAGTACTTTAGGTTCCACCAGTACTGAGTTAGTTGAAGTCCCCAATACCTGGAAGGTTGTTTTTTGGTGTAGTAGTAAGAAATAGATCAGTTAGAGGTGATATTCACCCAACTCAAACTGGCTCAAGCATACCAGGGAGTTTATTGGCTCATTAAACTAACAATGCAGGGGTAGAAAAGGCATTGCTGGACTCGAGGTTTCCGAATTAATATGAAGAAAACTGCTCTTTCTCCCCATTCCTTCAGTCTAAATTTTTCTATGCTAGATTTTTTTTTCCTCAGCAGTTCTCACATGGAAGGAAAGATGACCATTGGCAGTTTCAGACTCCTATCAGTTAAGCAAGTCCATTGAAATGAGAGTACTTCCTACCGCCCCCAACCCCACAGTAGCATAAAAAAAAAAGTTCTCTTTGAATTGGCTTAGTTGTATATGTCCATTCTTAGAACAGGGCATGCAGTGAACTCAAGCCAAGCCACAAGAAGGAAGAGCAGCGTTAAGAGGGATTTTGGAAGTTAGAGTACATAGTGCTCCTGTAAATGGAGAAGAGATGCTGCACAGGTAGAAACAAAAGAATATTCACTACATGCATTAAAATGCCTTGCTCCATCTTGCTCACCTAAAAAACTCCTCTTTATCCTTACACATTCTACTCACAAGAATATTCTAGGCAAAGGGAATAGCAAATGAAAAGACTCTGAATTGAGAAAGAACTTGGCTTGTTTAAGGAATAGAATCAAGAAGATATTCCCTGAAGATGCTATTTCCCCAAAGATATTCAATTTTAACTTATAACAGAATTCTGGACACACATAACATTAAGCACCGAGTCATTATTGCTAACAAGAAATTTCTGTACGTTTAATCTCCCTCCTCAGGAGTTTTGAGCTAAGGGTCACCTGGGGGGCACCTGGGTGGTAGAGCGCCTGCCTCTTGGTTTTCAGCTCAGACCGGGACCTCAGGGTTGTGAGATCCAGCTCTCCCTTGGGCTCAGCACAGAGTCTGCATGGAACCTTCTTAAGTTTCTCTCTCCCTCTGCCCCTCCCCTTCACATGTGCGCTTGCTTGCACACGTTCTCTCTCGCTCTCTCAAATAAATTTGGGGCGCCTCAGTGGCTCAGTCGGTTGAGCACCTGGGTCTTAATGTTGACTCAGGTCATGATCTCAGGGTTGTGAGATTGAGCCCCCAGTCAGCCTCCATGCTCAGTGGGGAGTCTGCTTCAGATTCTGTCTCTCCCTCTGCTTCTCCTCTCATGTGTGCTCTCTCTCTTTCTCTAAAATAAATAAGTAAATCTTTTAAATTAGTGAATGAAAAAAAAAGGGGGGAAGCTTTGAGCTGAGCTAAGCACAGGTATTTCCAGACAGAGTTCTGGGAGCCTGCGTGCCTTTTATCTGCCTCTGGATGGTCATAGGATTTCATAAGGCCGATGGATAGTGGGACGTCTCTGTAGTCATGCCCAGGAGTTTGCTCCCATGAGCTCAGGGCACTCCTAGTCTTAGAGACTTGATCCCCTCTGTCTTCTTTCTCTATGTTCTTCTCATCTCCATGTCGAGAAACATCATCAGCCCTCTGCACCCTGCTTCTCATCTTTGGCACAGCTTCTGCTGTGTAGCCAATATTTGCTGTTCTCCCTTCCCTTTCTTTCCTGTTCTCTATTCCTCAACTTCTCAGCCTTTATATCTAGTGGTCTTCAGTCCCTTTTTCCTGAACTGAGACAGACTCAAAACACACTTTGGGTTGATAATCTCATTCATTTCAACTTTTCTCTCTTGTGCTTACTACTTTGAAACTATTTTCCCACTCCTGTAATTTCTTGGGTATGACTGTTGGATAAGTGTCATTCTGGATGTTGAAGGGTTCTGATTCCACTCTTGAAAAATAGCAAGCCGAAAATGACAGCACCAGAATGACTAATGAAAGAAGGATGAGACACCTGGGTGGCTCAGTCATTTAAGCCTTTGTCTTCAGCTCAGGACATGATCTCAGGGTCCTGGAATCTGACCTGGGTCAGACTCCTGCTCAGCGGGGAGTATGCTTCTCCTTCTCACCCGCTTGTGATCTCTCTTTCTCTCTCTCATCTAAATAAATAAAATCTTTAAAAAAAAAAAAAAGAAATGATTTTACCATTAAGGTAGATTTTATTTAAAGGTTTAAAAACAACTAATATTGAACAAACACCCCTGTTCTTGTGGTTAAGAATTCCTCTTCTCTGGGCACCTGGATGGCTCAGTCAGTTAAGTGTCTGCCTTCAGCTTAGGTCATGATCCCAGAGTCCTGGGATCCCACTTGTCTGGCTCCTGCTGAGAGGCTTCGCCCTCTCCCTATGCCCCTCTCCCCACTTGTGCATGCTGTCTCTCCCTCTCTCTCTCAAATAAATAAAATCTTTAAAAAAATTTCTTCTTCATTGCTCAGTGCATAGGTATATAATTCCATTTACCCTGTATTCCATTCTGTTGAAGAAGAAAAGAGAAGAAGCCAAAGCATTTGTAAAAGCCCAACATTAGATGCGAACACTTGAGTGTCCTCACCAGTGGTAATAGGAGGTTTAAACAGCCTGGTGATACTCAGCTAAATCTTTTGCTGGTTTTAGAAGTCTACTCAATGATTTGTAATTTATTCAATAAGGAACCACTGAGTATGTATTATGTACCAGGAACTGTGCTTGAAACTAGGGACAGAGAGATGAAAGACAGATTTGAGAAGCTCAAATCTAATAGGACAAACAGATAGCAAGAAGGCAGTTAGAGGTTAGTGTGTGGTAAGTGCTATGATGAAATGTGCCAACGGTCCTCTGGAGGAATCAAGGAGGAGACCTATAGTGGATTGAATAGTAACCCCCAAAAGATATTCTAAGTCCCCTCCCCCATAATACCTGTGAATGTGACCTTTGGAAATAGGGTCTTTGCAGATCTAGTTAAGGATCTCGAGGTGATACCATACTGGATTTAACGTGGACTCTAAATCTGGTGGTTGGTGTCAATATATGAGAGAAATGTGACTCCTTTTCCCCTGGGGAAAGGCTTATAAAGATGAAGATAGAAATGGAATTTCACTTCCTATCACCCAGAATTGCTGGCAGCCGACAAGAGCTAAGGAGAGGCATGGAACTTATTCTCCCTCCACACCTTTGGAAGAAACGAATCTTGCCAACACCTTGATTTCAGACTGAGGAAAGATGACTTTTTATGTTTGTTGGAACTTACCAGGTCAGTGGTAACTTACGATGGCAGCCCTAGGAAACTAATAAGGGCCTCTAACCTAGACAAGAGTGGGAAAAGAACATCTACTATAAAGAAGTCCCTGTTCAGGAGACATTTCAGCTGAGGTTTGGAGGCCTAGTAGGAGTTACCAATTTATCCTTGGGTGAAAGAATTCCAGGCAGAGAAAATACACATAAATGTATAGTTCACGTCATTGCCAGAAAACAGGCTTCCCTAACTCCTAATTCTGTAGAAGAGTGAAAGACGTGCGCTTACCCAGTTTTGTCTCCTGTGGGCAAAGATCTTGCCTTTGCTCTGCAGAATCTACTTGGGTCATAGGTGATTGGAGAAGTCGTCGACCTCTCTGACACTTGACTTCCGTCACACTGGTCGAGAGGACCATCCATTTCATATGTGATTTACTATATAATATCTTTCTAACTAGTCTGTCTGCTTTCACCATTGCATGGGGTCTGTTTTCCTCATCACAGCAGTTAGAAAGATCTTGTTAAAACCCAAATGACATAAAACATTCTTGAGCATAAAATGTCCTAGTGACTCTTCATTTCATTCAGAGTGAAAAAACAAGGTCCTTATATATCTTAAAGACCCTAGAACTGACGTTCGTTGAGCTTTTTGTGGTGATCGCCTGTGATTCAGCCGCCGACTCACCTGGCCTCCTTGTGATTCCTGGACACACCAGGCACGGTCCCATGTCAGGGCCTTTGCACTAAGCTGTTCCCTTTGCCCTAAGTACATAACACCCCCAACATCTGCCTGGCCTGCTCTCTATCTGTCCCTCTATGTGTCTGTTCAAATATAGACCCATTAGGCCTCATAACTAGCATCGATATAAATAGTAACCCCTCCCCTAGTGTTGCTTAGCTTTCTTAGTTATCCCCATAGCACTTACTATCATCTAACTTTTTGTACTTTTGTTTAATGTTTTCTTTCTCTTCACTAAAAGATAAGCTTCATAAGCTGTAGGAACATATCGGCTCCGATTGTTGTTCTATGTGAACTGCCTCACAGAGTTCTTGGTGCATTGTAGAATCTCAACTGATAGTTTTCAAATAAATGAATGAACAGTTTTTAGAATTTTTTTTCTCTAAGAACTTTATAAAAGAAATGAAAACGTTTGAGAACTGCTGAGCCCATCTTCATTAAAATCAATTTTAAGCATAACATTATGAAGAAATTACTAAGGCCTGCAGTGGGTTCTAATATTAATCTTGTGTTCCTTCCCACAAAAAAACAAACAAACAAACAAAAAAACAAAAACAAATGAACAAACAAAAAACAAGGCACGATTCTTAATCCTTGGGACCTTAATAGTAGATCTGATCTGTTTCGGAACCTGTTCAGTAGTGTTCTGGTCCCTTGGAGGCTAGTTGCTGGAGCAAAGTACTTTTTTTACTTGAGCTTCCTCCTCACTCTGCCCCAAGGAAGAACACTTGAGACCCAAGTGTTATGGAATGATTTCTGTGGGAAGCTTTGCATCTCTCCTGTGTACTCTGTCCGCACACCGGCGGGGGCTGTGAGATGCCATCTTTCTGTCGCTCCAGCCTGGGTACCCTCGAACTGTTGTGTCTCCGCTGAGGCTGTAGTAGCCAAGCAGATTCAGCCTTCCCACACACTGTGGATAGGGGAGAGCGACTTTAAAGTTCTCTCCAGGAGAGGATTCCCTTCGAGCTGAGAGTCTGAGCTGGGCGGGGAGAAGGACACCAGGGGAGCTCCCGTATAGCACCCTCAGGAAGCAGTGGTGGCAGCTCGCCTAATCCCCATGTGGTCGGTGTCGTGTGGGCGCCCCGAAACGCAAGCGAGCTCCGCATGTTTGGGGAATGGCACCGGCGCGGGATAAGGCTGTCGGTGAGAAGTGGCAAGGGAGCATTCTGCAGAGGGAGGCCATGCCCAGGCTCTGTGCCACTTGCCATCATATCTCTCTCGTCCCCTTAACTCCAACTTGAAGAAAAGGTAGTCCTGTCTCCATCTCACAGGTGGGCAAATAAAGGCTCAGAGAAGGTTACTCGCTTGCCGAAGGTCACACAGCAGTGATTTAATCCAGGCTGCTCTGATTCCAGGGACTGGGTTCTTTTACCTCCACTGGGCTGCTATAAATTAGAAATACATTTTGAGGGACTTGAGTCTAGATATTTCAAAAATAACATTAGCTCTGGAATGAGGGCAGCTCGTGTTGGAGGTGAGCTATAGCTAAACATCTAGAAAGACAGATAACCAGGCAGTGGCGAAGGCTTGAGGCCCTGCGGGTATGTGTAGCACGAGCCCAACCATTCATCAGACAAGCTCACTTAAGAGGACCCTGGGTTTTGACTTTGAAGGCAGCCATAGAAAGGTCAAACATATGTTTTTGAATCCTCCAGCAAGCAGAGCTCTTTGGAATGTTTTGCATGCTACAACATGATGATGAATAATTCTAATTCTGAGTTTCTGGCTCTGGGACTCTGAAGCACAGAAGCGAAAAATAGCACTGCTTCCACAAAATACGAACAACAGCCTGGTAACCCTGTGAGTTAGGGTCTCATTTACCTTTAGTTGCCCATGTCAGTGTCTTTTTCCCTAGGTGGGTTTCCCCTCTGTGTGTGCAAGTACAAAACTAATGATAATAACGTCGAGAATTATTAATATCCTTTGAGCTCCTGGCTCGAAGCGCTTGACCTGCAGTAACCTTTGCTCGTCACAGCAACCATATGAAGAAGGTGCTATTTTAATTTCCCATTCTGTCATGTGGAAAATGATGTTTACAGGTGTTTCTTGATAAGCTCTGGGTTGCACAGTTAGAAAAAGACCTGAAATTTGCAGCCCGGCAGCCTGTGTCCCGGAGCCGGTCCTCTGACAGTCAAGGCGCCTGTTGTTAGGTATTTGAAAGGACAGGGATAGGGAGGGCAGTGTTTGCTGCTGTGTTTGATCACTAAGACAGTTCTTCTCTCTTCTTTTTCTCATCTTTCTCTTCTCCCTTATTTCTGCCCTCTCCCCCTCACCCCCACGACACACTCCTTAAACTTGAACCACTTTCTCCCACTGGGGGAACTTGGCATCACTTCTCAGGCGCCTGAGGCTGTGTCAGAATCCCAGAGCCTGGAATTGGCAGTCTCTGACTCATAATTAACTTTTTTCTTGGGCAAGTCATCGAACTTCTCTCCTGTCTGTGTCCCCATTCATTACAGAATGAAGGCACCATTACAAATTGCCTTCTGAGATTCCTGCGGAGCACTCTTTCAACAAAAGGACAAAATGCTTTACAAATCTGAGAAATTGCTCCGATTTCAGGCTGGAGGTAGGTAGGAGATGGAAAAGCCCTCTCAGGAACTCCGGTCTATGCAAATGTCCTGGCAACTGTCACCGCAGCCTGACTTCATCTCTCACTCAAGATTTAACATCTCATTTCGTGGGGTTATATAAAATCACAGACTGCTTTTGCCTGGGAGAGCTTGCTGGAATTTATTTCTTAAAAGCCTCCAGACTGTGACCTCCTGGGGTAATCTAGTCTTGGTTCTCATATGGCGGTGCAGTGGGAAACCTTCTGAACCCTTCACCTGGACTTTCTCCTCAACTGCTTTCCATGGATGGCACTTTCATGCTCTTATTTCTTCACGCTTCTGTAAATGCTGAACACCAAATTCCGAATTGCTTTCAGAATTTTTGTTTTAAAGTTATAATTTGACCGTTGCCTTAGTTTTCATATCGTAAGGAGTCTTTAAGTAACTTCCCAAATTTTGCTTTCTGAAATTTGAATACCACCTCTTACTCTGTTCCTCTTCTTAGGTTTTTGTCTTAAACCCTCATTATTTTTCTTGCCATTGATTCTAGTCCTCCACAAACTCTCAAACCCTGGTGTTGATTTTTATGCCAGTTAGGGAAGACCTAACTATATTCACTATGTTATATTAAATAATGTATTAGATTTATTAACAATAAATTAAATACAATTAATAAAAATAATAAATTAATAAATCAAATATAGTCACTATATTAATTAACCTGGAGAGAAGGAGACTGACAGTTTTAAGAGGAACTAATCATTATTGAGCGCTCAACTGTTTGTAGGCATTGTGACAAGTACTTCATGTGCGCTTCTTATTTGATGCTGGTAATATCAGTATGCCCAAGGTTGTCCCAGTGCCTAAACTATACAGATAAGGAATTTGATGCTTAAATAAGGAGATTAAGCAGTTTTCAAAATAAGGTCATGGTGGTGATCCTTTTAAAATACAGAAATGTGATAAATCAACACATTTTTCACCTTAAACTTACACGATGTTTTATGTCAGTTATATCTCACCGAAGTTGAGGGGTGGGAATCGGTCAGCTAATAAGGGCTTTGGAACCATGGCTGGAATCTAGCTCTGTTTCCAGAGTCTTCCCCACTCACCAAGCTGTGGGCTGTGCAGGAGAAGTACCCAGGCACCTGTGTTGTTTGGGTAATGTGTCAGTGATTGACCCCTACATGCACAAAGTCAGGGCCGAGTATTCCTCAATTTCAAGTTTTCAGAGATGTCCTGCTGAATTCTTCTTCTTTTTGTATGTTTTGTCCATTTCTGCATTTCAGAGACTTTAACTCGTAAAACCTATTCATGTTCAACATTTTAACCGTGCCTTCCCTGGGAAAAGTCAGCGTCTTATTCTGAATGAAATTGGAATTGCAGGAAACGAAGGCAATATTGGCAGTCCCAAATCCTTCCTAAGGGCGTGGGTACCTGCAGAGCAAGGCAGAGTAGGAGAGGCTCTACAGTGAAAGAGCCCAAAGCCTGGGTTAGTCGAATACCAGCTCCAGTCACTGCTTCTCCCTCCTCATGGCCTGTCTTCCAGCAAGCTCAGTCCTCCTTTGTTTCCACCAGTGGTGCTCCATGCCTCTGTTCTTCTGCCTGTGCTGTTCCTCCTCACCCCTGACTTGACCGTCCTTGGTCCCATCCTGTCTGGTTACTTACTCACTATTCTTCTCATTTCAGCTCAGGTATCTGCTGTTGTGTAGACCTCTCTTTGACCTTCTAGGAAGAAGCAATCCTTTCCATCTCTCTGCCTCCTTTAAGTTTTGTGTCAGCAGTATTGTTAGGATATGTAGAGCACTACGTGAGCTGTACAATCCACACCTCAGGGCTTTTGCACTTGCTGTAACCTCTGCTTGGAACACTTCTCTGCTTGATGGCTCACTCTTTCTTCGCTTGGGTCTTTACTCATATGTCACCTACTCAGGGAGGCCTTCCATTATCCCCCTGTTCAATTGCAACCTTCCCCACAAGCACAGCCCCCACTCCCCTGCTCTCTTCTGTTTCTCGCTATGTTGCCTTTCATCTAACTTTGTCACTTACATATCTATTTTGTTGTTCTGTATCTCCTCTCACTAGAATTTAGACCCATAAGTTGAAATATTTTATGTAGGATGCTTGGGTGGCTCATTCGTTAAGTGATTACCTTCAGCTCTGGTCATGATCCCGGGATCCTGGGATCGAGTCCCACATTGGGCTCCCTGCTCAGCAGGAAGCCTGCTTCTCCCTTTCCCTTTCCCCCCTGCTTGTGTTCACTCTCTTGTTATGTCTCTCTCTGTCAAATAAATAAAATCTTTAAAAAATACATTTATTTATTCTTTGTAATCCCTGATTCTCAGAATAATCTTTGGCACAGAGGGTATTCAATAAGTAATTGTTGAATGAGGAAATGAAGGATTGTCTAGCTTTTCTAGGCTTTGGCACCGTTGACATTTTGGGCTGGATAATTCTTTTTTTTTTTAATTTTTTATTAACATATAATGTATTATTTGCCCCAGGGTACATGTCTGTGAATCATCAGGCTTACACATTTCACAGCATTTGCCATAGCACATACCTTCCCCCATGTCCATATCCCTACCCCCGCCCCCCACCTCCCAGCCACCCTTAGTTTGTTTCATGAGTTTAAGAGTCTCTTATGGTTTGTCTCCTTCCCCATCCCATCTTGTTTCATTTCTCTTCCCCACCCCCCCAGAACCCCCTGCCCTGCCTCTCAAATTCTTCATATCAGTGCGATCATGT
>CM052815.1:30659271-30744279 GCA_028533885.1 Nasua narica | reverse complement strand
CATTTTAAAAATTGAATTGATCTGACATGGTCAGATGGTTCTCTCAAATTTCGTGATACAGTTCATGACACGGAACTGTCTTCTGAAATGTCGTTTTCTTCGTGTAATTAATTTACCAAAAAAATAGAGGTTTAGTATCACCAGAGTTCCAGATGATATATAGAGGAAAATAGAATTGTAAAAAAATATGACCCTGGTCCTTAAGAATCTCACAGTCCAGTTAGAGAAGCATATGTACAACATCCCCTCCAAAAAAAAATGGAAAAGGATGCATTGTTTCTTTCTTCAACCTGAGAATTCCCATCTAATTTATCCTCTGTAACAGATTTTCTGTGAAGACCCACATAGTGACTATTTTGAGTTTCCAGACAGAGGGCGTCTGTTATGACTACATCTACAGAAAATAACGGCATTGCAGACATTTTCTTATATCAGTGTTTCTAGAGCTAAGACCAAAATCTCAAGACTAATCTAAAAGTGACCGTGCCCCCACACACTATAACAGAATGCATCGGACTAGAAGAATACAGTGATTACCAAGTGTGTATGAAGCAAGGGCACAGTTTAAATTGCAGGCTTAGCGGGCTAGGGAAGCAAGTCATTGGATCATAGCTATATTTTATAAATGATAGAAAATACAGTACAATACAAGGTGAAACAATGAAGGCAACACAATAGAAAATACCGAAATGCATTACACAGACTAAGTCAATCTTGTATTACTGGTTGTGTATATTTGAAGGCTTCTGATATAAAACTTATTTCTTACTATTTACTAAAAAAGATTAGCAAAGCATGATCTTAAACCAAATAACTAGAATCATGGACAGAACAAAAGAGAAGTCTGTATGCAGATAACCAGGCAGTGCCTGAAGGTCACTAACAAATCTGGGAAGTGGATGAGAAATGGGAAGATGGAGAGGACGGGTCACAGATTCTAAAATGCTCCTGCTTGTCTTCCTGGCTTACTGCATTCTCTTATGCTGTTCGGTCTCTGACCTTGACATGAGTTGTAAACATTGGCTCATTTTCATCTTCTATTCAGTACCTTTCCACAGGACAAACCTTGACCTGAACTGTCCTTTTTCCTGTGCTTCTCTACTTGGCAAAAATCCCATTCATTCTTCCAGACCCAACTCAAATGCCAGCTCTGTTGAAAAGCTTGTTCTCAAGTCCACCAGGCACAATATATCATTTTCTCCTCCATGTTCTCTCAGCACTTTATTCATACTGCTGTAGTAGTGTTTATCAGGTTTTATGATGCTTGGTTCTATATGCACCACTCTCTATCTCTGGATTATGAACTTCCTGGGGATGGGGACCATCTCTCACCTAGTTGTAGGCTTCTCGGTATCCGTCTTGTCATCTGCACATGGGAGGTGGGCAAGCCCCACGTGGATGGCTTAGAGAGGTGGTTGATGTGGGACCCGAAACCCAGGGAACCGCTTCATAACACTGTGACCTTCCCCTACTCTAGGCCAGCTTTCTCATCTGACAATGATGATACCATGTCTAATGCACTGTGCTGCTGCTGCTGTTGTTAGCATGAAATGGAATATTGTCTGGAAAGTACATAATAGGTCTTCCAAAAATGGAATTCACCATTACTATTGTTAGTATTATTACAGTTGATAAGGGGTGTGCGAAGGCATATTGGAATTGTGGATACAAACACAAATGGTACAAGGGATGAAGGTGATCTGGGGCCAATAATGAAATATTAACTTACACAATAGACTGTGTGCTTGTGACCAGAATGATAGGAAAATTGAGAGTTGTAGACATCTGGATGTTTGGTTTTATGTATCAGACCAGCCACCTGGATGATTTTACTCTTTTACCTTTTCTCTATTTTAAACTGTTTTTTGAGGGGAGAAATTGGAAGGGGAGAAATGGGTGAAAAGGGTGGGGGTTAAAATAATAGAATTTTGCTCCTGGAGACACCTAGTAGACTTGCATTGTGTGAAGGTGGAACACACTTCCTCAGTCTCAACACTATTGACAATTGGAGTCAGATAATTCTTTGTTATGCAGGGTCAGCCTGTGTATTACAAGATGTTTAGCAACATCCCTGTCCTCTATCCACCAAATGCCATTAGCACGCTAACCCCACCTGCCATCTTCTGAGGACCAAAAATGTTTGAGGGCGTCTTTGGTAGACACCTACCATGTTCCGAAAGAGGTGAGCAATGAACCTAAAAGCAAACATGGAGGTGATATCCCCTTTGTTATTGATAGAACTCAGTTGAAGAACGTGAGTTTCAGTCTGTAACAAGCTAGTTTGCTAAGAATGAACACAGAATTTAAGGCCAACTTACCAACCAGATCCCAGGGAGGAAGGTGTCATTCGGGAGGTAAGGAAAATTGATTCCATCTGAAGGCAGCTTACTCACAAGAGAGATGCTGGGTGGCCATAGAGTTTTGCTGAGCATGAATAGATTTTAAATATCTCCTTCTCCCCACCCAACCCCCCGCTTTTTGGATTTTAGGTGCACATAATCAACTTGTGTGATTGAATCAATAATCTTGAATTATTGAATCAATAATCTTTGATTCAAGACATCCTGTAATCATTGGTCCATGGTGGTCAGCTATCATTTACTTATATACCTCGGTGGTTGTTTTTAAATGATGTAATTCACATCTAGTAACGAATTATCCAGAATAAAACTAGAAATGTAACAGTTACATACTTCTAAACATACAGTGCTTCTCTGCCTAGTCTCCTGCTTCTCCCACCTGAGAATCCTCATCCTGATATGTACTCTTCCTTAATTTACTAATAGAATTTAATTCCTTTACCTCCACAGGGCAGAGCAAGCAATGCTAGCAAAGAGAGGCCAGAAATGAACTTAAGGAGGGAAGCAAAGGGTTTCCTTTTACCAGATGGTGCTGAGACCTGTTTGTTTCCTTGCATTTTGTCAGGACACAGGATATCCCTAGAAACTAAATATATGCCCATAGAATTTTAAAAGGATCCTGCAAAGTGCCTAGAACTTGAACGGTTATAGCTTTTTTATTAGTATAAAACTATTTTTGTCAAATTGAACACATGATGATGATACTGGGCATCTACAAACTGGCGTCTGCAAACGCACATTCTCATTTTGTTTCCCTTAATGCCCAAGTTTTGTTTCCCATGCTGAGGATTGTTCCCTGTGAAACAAGTAGTCTTTCTGTGGGTTAATGCTCCCTCAATTTTGAGTTTTCTGATTTTAATTTCTTGGACAAGGCAGAGTCCTTTCCAAAATAGAACAATACCATTTCAGAGTTGATCCAGCACAACATGTGTCCCAGGGTGATACATTAAACACAAATGACGCTGTGATGACCGATTCATGTTCATAATTAAATTGTATATTTGCAATCTATTCAAGCCTTGCTTCAGAATTAGGGAAGTGGTTGACAAAAGAGCAACATACCCATGATGCCTGAGTTTTTCTGAGTTTTCAGTGGAGCTGTGGCTCCAAGTTCCATTGCAAACCATATGATACTACCTAACTCATCAAGTCAAGGAAAGAATGACAGTGAGCCCTCATTAAAGAATAAGCTCCACTGCACAGGGATCTTTTCTGTCTAAGTCACTGCCACATCTCCAGAATGTAGCACACAAACTGGTGCATAATTGTATTGTTATTTGGAAAAACAATTCCTGGTGATAAATAACAGTCAGTTCTAGCTCTTAAGTGTATTACACCTGCTATGCCCTGTGCTGAGTGGTTTACATTGGTAATTGAATTTAATTAACCTTGCACAGCATGGGTGTTATTATTGTTATTGCTTTGTTCTTGAGGAAACTGAGGTCCACAGGAATGAAATAATTTGCTGTAGGTGACACAGCTAATAAATACAGACAAGGATTTGAGCCATGTAATTCCACCATCCTATCTTTTCATAAACGAGAAATGTGAGGGCGACTTGGCTTGTTTCAATTATGCCATCAACAAAGTAATGCACAAAATTGTAGGTCTTCTGAGTATCAGAATCGCTTTCTTTGAAATGCTAGGTTGATAGTTGATGAAGAAGAACCAGATATAAATAAACTATTCACAACCTGTAGTCTAGGATACCTATGTATTTTGGTATCTTAGAAGGTATTCAAAGAAAACTTGCACTGATCTTGACTTCAAGTAGTTTAAGTTTTAGATGGCATGCTTCTTCTTTATTTGCTTCTGTGTTTTGTTTTTTGAATTACTCTGTCACATTCTGTGAGGTTCAAGTAGGTAATGAATTTCTTTTTTATTTCAGAAAATTGACATTAAAAAACCACATGTGCCTGGATTTGGTCAGTCGTGATGAGGCTCAGGCAAAAATGGAGATTAGATAAGATGAACATGAACTTGAGCAGCTCCCTGCCTCCCTTCTCTTTCATGCCACATGTGCAATTTGGTATATTTTTTCTTTCAATTTATAGTCCATTTCCTTAGTCCTTGTGGAACTATTTGAAAAAAGAATAAGGCTTCCCATGTGAATATGATATTGCAGATTAACCTGCATTATAACATATAAAGAAAAGGCAAGACTTTGGAGCCAAAGAAGTTTTTGCTTGAATCTTGGCTCTACTACTTTGCTACCTGTATGGCCTTAGATGGGGTACTTCATTTTTGAGCCCCAGTTTCACCTTTTCCATAGAAGAAATCATAATATCTACCTAATAACACGACATTGAGGGCCATTACTAGTATTAGAAATTAAATTATAAATAACAAGGGATGCCTTTCACCCATCGTTGGTGAAGCCGAACACCTTGTCAGACTGGGTATTAATATAACACCTTATAATTGTCTGGGTATTAGATGATTTGTCCTTGTTCCATGTTTCATAGCCATGATGCTATTGCTGTCAAATAAATTTATTTAACAAGATACTTAACACTATGTGGCCCACACTATTTAAAGGCCCTTATGATGAATATTAACTAATTTCATCCTCATTGCACCATATTTATTATAACATCTGTGTTTTTAAAACATCACAAACATCTCATGCTTTCTTCCCAAAAATCTCTATCATATCTTCTTAAGAGTTGAGTCAGTCAGGACCACGCACGTAATGAGTAGGCCGATCTGTGTGTATACGTGTGTGTGTGTGTGTGTGTGTGTGTGTGTGTGCACGCACATGCGCGCGCAGCTCTGGATCAAGTGTTGTTTGTTTCACTCAAGAAACCCAAGGTGCATTTCTTGCTTCCAAACCCGTCTCATTTTGGGGTCACTTGAAACTTCCTTGCCAGCTTTCCATCTATCAGTTTCAGTTTGCAAAACCACTTTATTTTTTGTTACCAGCTTTGATGCAGAGCTATAGGTTAGATACCTTACTTGAAATGACAGTTATCAGAGCACACATGTGTTTTCTGGGGACAAGGGATTTTGTATACATTTTTTATGCATATATTTATATGCATATTGATTTTTGATGAACATACCAAGGCAGATGTTGTGTAAATTTTTTTTTTGCACAGTCTCAGGGTACTAAGATGTTGGAAAATGGGAAATGGTATTTGAATAGCAAGGTGTGCACGATCTGTCCTCTGGCAGACGCAGAGGAGCTCACAATTAATTACTAAGCTACAGAATGTTAAATCATCCAGGTGATATGAAATGATGTGGGAAATGGCAGTACTGCAAGTTCTATGTACCTGAACTAGTGGTGAACATCCAAGACGTTATGTAGCTTTTTAAAGTTAAAGCCATATTATTTGTGTGACGCTGGCAAAATATAACCATGGCATCTTTCCAGTGTGATGCATTTCTAATTGCAATTAAAACCATTTGCTCACCTAGCTCTCATGTGAAAAAGAAACCATGATACCAAATTTCAATCATCTTCATTTATTAGAAATTTTGCAGTTTTGGTACACTAAATTACTGGTTATCCTGCAAGGCTTCATAATAAATTATTTGGCATGGAAGTGTTGAGGAATCATTAGAACAAAAGTTTTCTGATCAGAATATAGGTGATGCAAAATATAGGTGAATTCATTCAACAATGATTTTTAAGCATCTACCGTGTGCTCGGATTCTGAAACGGTGGTATAGTGGCGAACAAGAACAATCCCAGTTACTTGTCCCGATGGGTCTTACAGTCCCATGGACGAAACAGAGGATGGTAATCAAATATATATAAATAAACAATCGTAGTTAGTACTGCAAAGAGAGGTTCCTGGAGCTAGGCTGTGCTAGTGGGTAATAAAGGAAATTCACCTGGTCTCAGAAGGCTAGCAGGGTAGCCTTGAGATGGGGTTTGGATCACTTTTTGGTGCTTGTCAAAAGGCTTATCAAAGCCCACACCCTTTGAAACCACATTTTCACATTGGAACATTTCCCCTAAAGGAATAATCTGAGATGTGTTAAGCATTTTAGCTATAAGGACAAGGCTTCATTTTATTATAGAATTGTTGGAAACATCTTTAATATTCAAAAGTAAGTGCTTCGTTAAATGTATGTTATCAAAAATTATATCGAGTACCTGGGGTGCCTTGGCGGCTCAGTTGGTTAAGCATCCAGTTTTTGGTTCTGGTGCAGGTTATGATCTCAGGTCATCGGGTCAACCCCATGTCCAGCTTATGCGCAGTGTGAAATCTGCTTGAAATTCTCTCTCCCTCCCTCTCTGCCCCTCCCCGTGCTCATGTGTGCACACACGCGTGTCCTCTTTCTTTCAATAAATAAATAAATAAAACCTTTAAAAAATTATATTGACTACCCAAAATCTTTTAAAGCAATGTAAGAATGTTTATATTGTAATAAAAGATGTTTTAGGAGTAGTTACAAAATAGTATTTAAATTGCTTTTTACTTTACCCCTACATTATCCTTTGTAGTTACTCAATTTGTCCTATTTGATTTCAAATATATCAATACCTAGAATAACAACAGTAATAGCTGCTCATACTAACTACCACTTATCACGTGCCAGCCCTGCGTGAAGTACTTTATATCTATTATTTCAAATGATCTTGTGTAAACCGGTGAAATAGGCATTATGAGATTTCTTTCTTTTTGTATACCGAAACTTTTAAATATGTCAGTGCAAATATGTTTGCTTTATGCGCCAAAGAAAGAATTGTTTCAGTGGTCCTGAAACTCACCATGAGTTTGCTTATTGCCATCTTATCTAAGAGAAATCTCTTATTCTTTTTTTGTGACAGCATTCTGCCAAGACGGCTGCAGATATGGTGGAACCTGCGTGTCTCCTAACAAATGTGCCTGTCCTTCTGGATTCACAGGAAGCCACTGTGAGAAAGGTAACCTTGCCTGTTTTGTTATTTTGGGTGGGGGGGTAGCAGGTAGAGAGAGAGAGAGACTTCCAGAGAGAATGAATCTCTTTCTCTAGGTATAGCGCCGTGGATTGACTTGATATGTCCTTGATGATGGATGTACTTTTCTCAAAGTGGTTTTCTTCTCCTTGCTAATTAACAGGCATCTTCCCTTTGAAAATAGGACGTCATTTGCTCTCCCTCCCGTGTGTCTCATTTAGCAAGGTCCAGCCGTTTCTCTGCTACACTTTGCAGTGTGCATTTTTAGTGCTAATTAAAGATAAAGCCTCATGAACTGACCTGCCCCACTTATCATCTATTGGGTAGCATCATATGCAACTATTAGAGTTTTAACAATCTGCTGCATCAACGGAATCTAAATTAGAACCACATGGTCCTTGCGTAAAATCACGTTAAATAACTCCAGCAGGTTTATGGGTATGCTTGCAATTTTATTCTAATATTGGTTTATTACAAACATTATCATTCATGGACCTGATAATGTAAGCCAATTAGCATCAGTAAGATTCCATTATGCGCCCCTTTCTGTTTGCAGTAAATGTAATGTTTATACTTGGTGCTATTTGGTGAAATCCAGCTCTGTCATTAATTGAAGAGGTCCTCCTACCTTTGTGTAAGTGATATTTGACAATCAATGTTAGTGCGCCAGTGTTCATAATCAATGCAAGCGATAGGTCTATGCCATATAAAACTTAAGTATTTCAGTATATCTGTCCATGAGGGTTTTTTTTTTTTTGTCCATGAGTTTTATTAGGGCAAAACCACTGTACTGTATTTTTCTGAAAAGGAAATAAACTTGACACTTACCATAGAATTGCAGAGAAAAGTGGAAATACAATGTTGTCATCATCATTCCTATTATTTGATGATAGGGAGGATATCTTCATCTAATGCCAAAGATCTAAGCAAAGCTCTTTTTTCCTTCGTGTTTAAAAGTTTCATTTTTTTGATGAGCCTATTTATTATACCCCAAATTGTCCGGTATATTACATTGTGCTGCCTATATATTTATAAGAAAGCTTGAGCCTTTAAAAAAACATAAGTTATTCAACAAGGAAATCAACGATGTGTGTGCCATTGTTTCCATATTTTGTGATACTACCAACAAATCAAGTCACACTTATTAAATAATAATAATTAGCTTATCCTTAAAAAGAGACCTGGAAAGGAGCCACACTCTGCTCCTGAGCAGCATGAGAGCGTTACCACGTGTAGCTGAAATATTCTTGCCAAAAGCAAAGACACTTAATGGTAACTTAACACACATGCCTTTATTGCAGTACATTGGATTTTGATTACATTTTCTTAAGTGGAAAATATATATATAAAGATTTTCTCTTATATCCTCTAGAACTGCTGCGTTTCCCTAAAATGAGTACACAGGGGATTCGTGGGGACAGGATGGTGATGGTGATGATGTTGATAATGACAGATACTACTACTACTGAGAGACGATTTCTCACCTGCTAGTTAAGTCTCAGGCCTCATAAATGAATGCTTTCATTTTAACAGCAAACCAGAGGTTGCTATCATTACTGCAACTTTGTAGATGGCCAATGAAAGCTTTGGCTAGGTGAAGCGATCTCTGCAATGCTATAGAGCCAGTGTTAGAACTGAGAATGAAACATAAGTTGCCTAGCGCAAAATCTGCATTATAAATCCTTGGTGTGTTTCTCAAAGATAATATATAGACTTGCTGTTAAAATCCAGATTTCTCCACTTCCACCCCATATCTGAATCAGAATGTCTGAGTTGGGAGGATCCACAAATCTCTACTTTCACCAAGCATCTCAGGTTGTTATAAACCAGTTGTTGTTACATTGTTATTGAGATATTGAACCACAACATCTATAAAGGTCTTCCTCTTTTTACCTTTTAAAGAAATAGGGGAGAGCATTGATCTCTTAGACCAGGGTCTAAGACCAGGGTCTGAGTTAGTGGCAGCTCAGGAAAAATTAATTGTAGTTTCTGATGGCTTGTTCATTTGACCTCTGTCCTTTTCTCTGCTCAATAAGTGGTTGGTTGAATCAGTGCTTACATTCTGGTCCATAATGTGGAACAGGAAAAATAGGGATAAAGGAGAAAAGCAAAACCAGAGGGAAAATAAAACAAGGATTGGTAGGACATGGGTTCCTACGTAGCTGTTATTAATATAAATGTTGAATTTAAGATTGAGAATCGCATTTTCCTGAATATGTGCACAGTTACTATATGGTTAAAAACAAAACAAAACAAAACAAAAAAAACAAGCTTTTTCTACACGTGGTGCTATCTCCCGTCAGTAGCAAAGCCATTTCATTTGATACTGGCCAGTATTCTAATTCTGCAAGACTTTTTGTCAGTAGAATGCAGTACACATTTTCTAGTCAATTGTGTGCAAGGGATGTAGATGAATTATAGGCAAATACTGAAAACCAATGTCCTATCTTATCTGAATTATTTTGTCACATTGATCATTAATAATAAACATCAATTCTGTTTTCCATTGAATAGGAAATTTGGATAACTTGGATAACTTGAGTCTCAGGGTGCATGCAGAAAAATGCAAATGCATTATGAATGTCTTACAGCATGATTAGACTAAATCTTTTGTTGAGTTTCTTTCAATTTCAGGGCTAATTAAATGGTCTCATTTGAACTATATAGAGTTCACTTATGTTTAGTCTTAAAATGTTTCCTTTGCCCTCTACCCACCTCCCCCCGGTTATTGGTTTTACCCATTGTGATATTCAGCCTTTCAGAATACATGCGCATTTTGTTAAATCATTGAAATCATTTGCTAAAGAAAATGGCTGTCTAGAATTTAACGAAGTTAAAACAGCCACCCGTGTTTGGTATGTAACACAAAGATGAACAACTCAAATGAGAAATCAAAGAGGTACACTCAATCCAAAAATAGGTTATCTATCATGAGACAGAATACCATCTTCCGAGAACTGAATGAGATTAAGTTTTCTACTTGGTATTAAGCAAATTTGCAATCAAGAACAAGTAGAGATTACAAAGAAGGTATCAAACTGTGTCTAATTAAGGGTTTCTTAATCTTGGCAATATTGACCTTGTGGACCAGATAATTCCTGGTTGTGGAGGGCTGGCCCATGCATTGTAGGCTATGGGGTGGCATCACTGAACTCTGTACCCACTAAATACCATCAGCTATGTCATCCCTAGTCACGACAAGTGGAAATTTCTCTTGACATTGCCAAATATTCCCTGGGAGGCAGAATTAATTCTTATGGACAACACCAGGTTTAAATGTATCATTTAAAATAGTGTTTTACAAAGATGGTATGTTGTGTGTGTATATCTATGTATTCATATATACGTGCGTATGTATGCACATAGACACGTATATTTTAGGGAAATGTGTCAGTGTTAGTTGATCATATAAAAATTATGAGCATTTTTTTGCTAGCAAAAACATTTTAAAGCATCTGTTGAGGATTTTTAGAAATGCTTAGAGTTGTTATAATTTAGAACATTCCTGACATCCATGAGCCAGAGACTGGCTGACAAGCCATCTTGTGTTATGTGAGGTACACCTTCTTAAGGTCCTAGGAACCAGGTCGATGTGGAAGTTGAGTCAGTTCTCTGTCCACTTTTCCCCAGTGACACTGTAAACATGTGACTGCTTCAACCCCACCCAGGAACCATGGAACCCTAACCCTAGTGTTCTTCTGAAAGAAGAGAAAATCCTCTATTCTTTTCTTCTCCTTTCCTTCTTCTTCCCTTCTTCCTTCCTTCTAATTCCCACCTTCCACCCTTCCTTCCTCCCTTCTTCCCTTCTTCTTCTCTTCCCCTCTTCCCTCCCTTTTTTTCATTCTTTCGTTCTTATAGAACATGTGCATGGACAAGCTGGAGAAGGGGCAGGCGGAGGGGGAAAAAGAATCTTGGGGTTCAGTCTCACAACCCTGAGATCATGATCTGAGCTCAAATCAAGAGGCAGACACTTAACTGATTGAGACACCCAGATGCCCCTATTCTTTTTTTGTTTTTAGAAGGAAGTTGTCAATATATGTAATAAGATAATGTCTCATGGTGTAAAGCATATATATATATATTTTTAATGGAATTTTCTCTAAAGTGATTTCTCTCTGACAATACTAGGCAGTCACTTTTAGTAGGAGTTTTGACTGGGATATAAATGCAGATGTTCTTTGTGGTGGTACACACAAGACAGCTAATTTTACTGCATTTCCCTATTTGTATATCCCATGAATTCTAAATTGTATAAATTCATACACTTATAAGCAACGTCTTGTGAATCAGACAGTGAAAATTGGGCAGTACTCATCAAACTATAGCCTAGACCATAGTATAATGTAAAAAACTGGAGAAAAAATATGCTGATATTATAAAAACAGTACACCTTGATTTTCCTCCACATAACTTCAGAAATGGGTTCCTTTATTATAACTATTATTCATTTAACTCACATAAGCATTGAACTCTCACAATCTGCAGGCCTTTCCAAAGCATATTAAGAACCTGATCAAGAATATTCAGGGAAATCAATAAATAGAAAAAAAAAGTTCGACAGTGTTATCCATTGATAATATAATTTCTAGTAGCTATTGTTTTCTTATTTTGGTTATCTGGATTTTCTAATACAATAAATATTATTTGTGTTTATTTTAAACTTGTGAAAAATCATTACTTACTACAAAGAATGTAAAAACTCACAAAAAGGACTTTATTTTTCTCAGTTCCTGGGCTCTTTTAACTTTTCCTTAAAAGGAAGCAACTTTTTGCCAGATAATTTATTCTGTTCTTTTCCCTGGGCCTCCGGGCCCTGCAGATATATAGACAGAGGGTAGCAGCTTGCCCTGAGTATGTTATCCATCCCCCAGGTAAAAAGAATGGTCAGAAACAAAGACATCTGTATTTTTTCCAAATTTTCAATACTGCTCCAGTTTCGAGAGCGCTGTACTGGCATTCATCTATATGCATTTTCTCTGCCCTCCCTTGTTTCAGGGAAACATTTAAAGAGCTTTTAAGAAGGTGGACAGTAGTTCCCTTCTATAAACAGAGAAGAGAATACTTCTTCTTTTTCCTCTCCAGGTATCACAGGAAGGCGTGTGGGAAAAGGATGAGTGCAAATGTGCCAGTTCAAAATCCTAGCAGTTGGGAGATTTATTGACCTTCTCTCAGCAGGGGCTTTCTCTTGTGCTCTGGCGCATCGCTCAGGAAATGGCAGCTCCCGTTTCTCAACTTGCTGCCGTCATGCAGCTGCTGGAGTCAGCAGTGCCTTTGTGGCATCATTTAATAGGGAAATACAAAGATTTGAGGTTTCTTTGAGGCGACCCCACCAAAAAAAGAATGCACACAGATGCTCTATTAAAATTTCATTAAAATCATCCGAGTGTGAATTTGCTAGAAGAACTGTGCCCTGCTCTGGATATTTCCAGAAATAGAGAGTAGCAGAGGAGAGGCATTGCAGTGGAGGAAGAGAGGGGCCCAGACCCACTAACACTGAGTTCATTCACTTCGAGTACCTTGTGTGGTACCTTCTTCTTGTCCTCAGCTCCACCCACTCAACTTTTCTTCTTTCAGCTGTGATGGAGAAATTGGGCCAGAGGTCCAACACACTTCCCCATGGCTCCAAAATGGGGTGGCCACTTAACCCTCAGAGCTGCTTGGAGCTATTTCAAAACACTCTCCTTGACCTGCCAGGATCACCATTTTGCCAGATTTCTGGAATAGGGAAAAATACCTCCAGCCATTTTTCATTCTCATCTCCTTGAGAAAGAGCATGTTTTCAACTCATTTCAGTACAACTGTAGGGAGTGATACCTTTTGTTCACAAACAGGGACTTGGACGATACATTAGGGAGGCAGCCGGAGGGTGGGGAAGAGGACTGGACTAAGGGGCAGAGGTTTGAGTTCTGATACTAGATGTGCCTTGTGAATTATTTAGCCTCTGTGAAGTGAAATTTGCATGAACCTACCACCCACCTATTATAAGTCAACCCAAAGTTTGCATTTGTTACTTCTTGTCAGGCAGCTAGTTTCACCCTTTTGAACACATATGAAGACATGTATGCATGTTATTCAGCCAGTCACTAGTGGAGTTGAGGTTCTAACCCATGTATGGCTGAATACAAAGTTCATACACCTTCCAATCATCTGTTGCCTCTTGATTGCATTATCTGTGTCCAAGGGCACTTAAACCGAACAGATTCTATAGAAGACCAAATACATTATGTTCTCCCGTGACGAATGAGCCATAATTTCCTACTTCGTTACGCGCATTGCTTTTACATATTCCTTTCAACATCTTCATTGTGCCTGCGACAGGAAGAGAGTAAACAAAATAGGGGTTAAGAGCACAATCTCTGAAGCCACACTAGCTCATTTTAAGGTGGGGTTTCAAAACCTGTGCTTTGGGATCAGATATATGTAATGTTTCTAAGCTTGATAGCCACTAAAAAAAGGGCTATCAATATTATTTATTTTATAATACTATCGTGAGATTAAATGAAATCATCTATTTAAATCACTTGGTAGATTGCCTGGCATACAAGAGATGTCTGGAAATGATACCTATCGTTAATTCTGTTCTCAATTTACCAGGTGATAAAGTTGAGGCTCAGAAATCATAGGCTACTTCCCCAAGGATACTCAGCAGATAAATGGTGGAGCCATGCCTTTTGTTCATCTGCTACCACCAAGGCTCTGTCTTTCTGCAAGCTCTTACTGCCTTGCACTGTACCATTCAAATGGAAAATGTTTTAATTCGTGTCATCTTTGCCAATTCATATTCTCTCTGGTCCCATAAACATTTTATATAATTTTGTATCAAGCGAACACATAAATTAATTTATGCACCAGAGTTTTGCTCTGGGGAAAGAGTGAGTTAATTCACCTGAAATAATGGCATGTGTAACCTGGATATGGTTCTTGGGAATGATATTTTCTTGCTCTTGTTTATTTCCCATTTGTTGGAGTTGAGATTGAAGACTTAACACCAAGTTCTAACTGTATTATTGATAGCATAAGTGGCTTTATACTTAGGCGGCATGAGACCTCATTGAAAAGGCTACCCACTGTTCCTTCTACAAATATTTCCTTACCCCTTTCTTGATTCCCCAAATTCACATAAAAAAACAACATTCTGATTCTCAGTTTGGCACCAGGAAACCTGGATGCTCTTCCTGAATACCACTCTTGACTAGCTATGTGATGGAGGCAGTGTCCACTTTTCTGTATAACAGGAAAGTAATCATCTTAGAAAAACCTGCATGTGGTCCAAACTCATTCATCAAACTTCCCTAGGAATTTCCACTGAGAGAATAATCAGAGATAGGTACAAGAAAGGGACTTGAGGATACACTTAAAACCTTGAAATGATGGCATTTTAAATAATAATACATTGAAAGCAACCTAGACTTAGAACAATAGAGAATTAGTGAAATAAATTACAGGTAATGATTGCATGGAGGCTTTAAACCTATGGAGGAAGACTATTTCATGAAATGGGAGATACAGTGCACAGTTAAGAATATAAACTCTGGAAGCATGCTGTCCAATTCTACAGCCCTGCTCTATTATCCTGGGGAGCTACTTCAATCTTTTGTGACTCAGTTTCCTGATTTAAAAAGTGAGAGTAAGAAGAGTACTGCCCCATTGGAGAGTATTTTTAAAATTTCCTGGATCTGGGGAACACTCTCTACGCACTAGATATTATGAAGTAAAAATGGCATGTTCAGTATGAGTCTAGTTTTCATGCACAAACACACATGCACTATACACAGAAAAACCATTGCCGAGATGATGTTGATTCCACTATGGTTTATCAGGTCTTTGTGTTATTTGGAAACTTTCGGGACCAAAAAAAAGTTGCTTAACTAGTTGCTTAGTTAAGCAACTAAGTCAATATTGTATTAACGCTAATTAAAAGCTTTTTACTGTCCCCACTCATCAGCCTACCTCAGTCTTCTCAAAGTGAGAACCAGCTCTGGACAATCTGCCTTTTTTTTCTTCCAATACCCTGTTTTAAAATTTATAGGTGTCCTGAATCTTACCCAGGGTAGGAGTTTTATGGGAAAGAGGATAAGGCCTCATAGAACCAGTATGGTGGTCTTCTAGCATTGAGGTCTTCCGGATAAGAGATGTGCAGTGACTGGTTCTTGCTTCATGAGGTGCTTTGGTGAATGTCTTCAGTCACTAGGGATGAAGTTCCATTGACACAGACAATCCTTTCATCCATCTGTAGCTCTCAGCTTGTGAAGGTCCTCTCCCCTGGTGTGGTCTGTCAGATTCACAGATGCTTAGATGGAGGCTCTGATGGTGCTTCTGTAGGATCCCTACAAAGCAGATACTTTTCCCCACCATCAGCCCAACTACAGCCTTCTCTTAACACGTTTCTTTTGTTTGTTTAGTTTTGCTCTGCCATGTGGCTGAGGCAGCCACAGATCCAGGTGTTAATCTTTAGATTTCTGAGGTATGAACCAAATATCACTTGCTGTGTCCTTCACTATCTGGAGCAGGCGTGCTTGAAGTCAAAGTCTGTCACCTTTAGACGAGTTTTCAGAGGAAGATCTTCCCTCTCTCTCTTCCTCATCCCCTCCCCACCCCCAAAAGTCACCTAGAACGGTCAGCATGCCAAACAGCTTTCTTTAATAAATCCTTACTTTGGGCCTTGTCCACATGCCTTGCTGAATTTCTAGGCCTTTGTTTACAAAGCTGGAAGGTGGTTAACAGTTAATATAGGCACAACTGATTTTTGAAAGTGGTGTAAAATAATCTAGCAGTCAGCTTTGGAAGGCAGGAATCCTTAATACATTATCATCTGCCAAATCTCTGCCATGGGAGAAGTCCAGTTCATCCTATTACATTTGAGTTCAGTAAATACTTGATACATGAATAAATGAATGAGTATGGGGAAGGACCTTAAATTTCACATGGTCCAGTCTTTTCATTTTGTAAATTGCAAGTTGTAATAACTCCAATTGAGATCAAATTTAAAAAACACCCAAGTCAAAGCATGTCATATTGGGGGTGGAGGACAGAAATGCCATTAGTATAAAAATTCGGTGTATTTTCAGTAGCTTTGTCAGCATGCCTTTCCAGAAAGCAAAGTGAAGGGAGCCAATCTTTTTAATAGATCGATCTTCCCCATCAAATAAACGAAGACTATTAGGTATTACCTTGTCTAGTTAGTAAAGCAGAAAGTAATTCCTGACTGTTTATATGACAAGCAGTTCTTGCTCCCCACCAGGAAAGCTCACACAATTGAACTGTGAAAATAAGAAGGCTGGTTCATAAACTCATTTTTAATCCTATACCCTGGGGAGTACAAACACCACCATAACTTGAAGCTCAGTGGCTAACCAGAAAGGAAGTCCAAGTGTCTGTGAAAATATGACCAACTGGAATCCAGAAATGACAAACTTTCCCTAGTAACTGGTATCTAAGAATTCTTTGTGTCCCAGAATACATTACAGCACTATAGATCATGTGGAAAAAGACTAATTGAAGCCACTAGACTGACTGAGAGGGAATATAACTCTTGAGATTTGCATCACTCTCTCCTAATAGAATCCA
This sequence comes from Nasua narica, assembly GCA_028533885.1. Lineage (NCBI taxonomy): Eukaryota > Metazoa > Chordata > Mammalia > Carnivora > Procyonidae > Nasua > Nasua narica. Next base: position 30,727,461 of record CM052815.1, on the reverse strand, counting down.
CTGATTAGAAAAGGTAGTTGCTTGAAAATGTTCCTTCAGGTCCAAAATATGATAAATCAAACATCAAAATGTATGCCTTCATTCTGGTAATGGTTGAAGAGATAAGCAGTTTCTGGCTTGGTGGGCTAATGTGATTTTAAAGCTTTCTCCCATTTAACAGAGACCTTAAAGTTATCTGTGGGTGGCCAATTTCAGCTAAAGTAGGTTGAGTCCATGAGGGGACACTTTATCTTATAAGCACTGAGGAGGTGCTGAAAGGTTTTCTTACCATGATTTTATTTTGTTAAGGAATACCTTGCTAAGAAAACCTTTCATTACCTTTTCAGTGCTTATGAGATAAAGGCAATTCCATGGTGTAATATATAAAGAGCTCCATGACTGGTCTCTGCCTACCTCTCTAGCATTATCTCCTCTTTCTCCTTCACATATTCTACATTCCTGTGTGTTTGAAATACTTCTGGCCACTGAAATACACCTTTTATTTATTTAGTTTTGCCAATCCCTGAGCTTTTGTTTGTAATGTTCACTCTGCTGGCAACACAGACTTAGATGTTGATCACAAATATATGCTAGTAATTTAAAACAATAGAAGAGAGTGGTTATTGAGGGTCTATAATAATCTAAAATACTTCCGATCTTTCTCCCTTTCACATGTGGTCTTCCTCGTTGGTCTTCCAGTTGATGGCAGGATCTATCCTTTCACATCCCCTGGATCAAGATCTTGAAATCATCCTTGACTTTTGTTTTACAGTGAAATCTAAATCTTTCCTTGGCCTCCAACATATATTTAGAATCCAAACTATACACCTCTACCACTCTCACTCTTGGACATGACATCATCTCTAATCCAGATGAATGTCAAAACCTGACTTACCTTCCTTCCACTGTGATGCAATTATAGTCTCCTTTCAACAAAGTAATCAAGGGGACATTGTTAAATAATTTAGATCTAGTCATTCCTCTCTCCCAAATCCTCTATGCTCCCTGTTTTCACGCAAAGTCATTACAGTTGCCTGTGAGACTACATACCCTGCCTCCCCTCGCTGGTACCTACTACTCCCTTTGATTCAGTGTGCTCCCCTCACTTGTATGCCATCTTTTCCCATCATAATGGTCTCCTTGATTTTCTGAGAACACAGTAGTCCTGTTTCCTTTACTCTGGTTTGCTTTGAATTTTCAGCTCCTTCATGTGATGTATTCGGTCAAGAGTTATCTCCTCAGGGAGACTCTCATCCCTAACTCAAATAATACATGTCCTGGGGAGCCTGGGTGGCTCAGTCGGTTAAGTGTCTGACTTTGGCTCAGGTCATGATCCCAGGGTCCTGTGATCCAGCCCCAGGTCGGGCTCTATGCTCAGTGGGGAATCTGCTTGTCCCTCTGTCCCTCCTCCTCCCCACCTCTTGCTCTCTCAAATAAATAAAATCTTCAAATAAAATAAAATAATTCATGTCCTCCTCCTGGTCATTCTTTTATTATTTTCAAAGCCTTTATCACTCTCTGACATGAGCATTCATTTTTTTTTTTTGTATGTTCTGACAGCCTACCCAGTATTTCAGCTCCATGAGGGAAGGATTTTTGGTCTCACTGCCACTGTGCCTTTTATACCCAGAGCAGTGCCTGGCACATAGCAGTTGGCCAAAACATTTTTTGAATCAATAGATAGTAAGTATCTCTTAGTTTTTGTGGTAGTCTCCTAACACACAACACTGTCATCATGGTATGTCTTGGGAAGAATAAGAAAATTACTATTGTCAATCACACACCTTCATCCCTGATATTTTTAGGTCAGATGTAGTCAGAGTTATCCTTGATTTCTCCTTTACTCTCACTTTCCCATTCAATCAATCACTGCAGTCTATTTTTTTTTTCCTCCATCCTGCCTTGTCTAAATCATTGGAATGGTTTTTACCTGGAATGACTAGAAGAGAAGTCTATAGACCCCAAGTCCAGTTCCTCCTTCAGAAAAAAAATGTTCTTCCTGCATTGCAGCCAGTATCAACCCTGTAAAATACGTATATAATCAAATTACTTCCGTGTTGAAAACCTGAAGTTGTCTCCAGTACCTTTGGCATAAACCCTGGCCTCCTTTCAGTAGTATCACTGACTCTGTCTGAGCCACTTCCCCATTCAATATTATAATCAATCACTTCCCACCCTGAGAATTTTTTAGGTTTTCTCAAAGCAATAATCTTTCTACCTGAGGCCTCTACTTATGACATTTGCTTATGTGGAACTCTTTGCTTATCTAGAGTTCATATCTAGTACCCAGCTTATCTAGAGTTCATATCTAGTACCCACCATATCTAGTAGCCAGCTTCCCTGGTTCTCTCACACAGATCTTAGCTTAAGCTATTGTTCAGAGGTGTTTTCTGACTCCTTAGTCAAGGTCAGTCCCCTTCCAGCATGCTCCATATTGACCTGGGTTTCCCTTTCCTAAAATGTATCATGGATGAGTGCCTGTTGACTTGTTTTCTCTCCCTTCTCTTTCTACCACCCATCCCTGTAGCATAGCTGACAGAGTTTAACTTCTCTCCCCTGCCCCCCAAAACCTACAAAGTATTAACTTGATAGAGTAATTGTTATCCTGCAGTATCTCCAAATCAAAATGGTATGTGTCATAATCACTTTTCCTTCATTCCCGTCCTGCTGGTCCTATTCTTCTCACACCAAGGTGTTAATGATAAGAAATATAAATAAGATCATATTTATATAACATGTTTTTGAATGACAGAAGCACTAGCATCTATGAACAAAACTTTGATACATAAACTAGGTGGTTCATTTTAGGATAAGTTCCTCCTTCCTCCTTGGCCTGTCAGAGCACATCCCTGGCCGTACTAAGCGCAGCCCGATAACGGAGATTCCCAGGTTCTCAAATTGCCAAACAGTCCTTCTGGATTTGACTACTTGATTGGAACAGTTGAAGAACTGTGAATTGCACTTTGAAGCACTTTTCTATTTACTGTCGGCAAATTATCACTCTCTTTCAGTAAAAATGATGTCAGGCAACAATGGCAAGCTTTAATTTTTCCAGATGTTTGGTCTTCAGATACATGGGAATACCACAATCAATGGTGCATTCCCCGTGAACTCCATGCTTTAGCATTTTGAAGACATTTATGTTTTTGTCTGCCTAATTTTTCTCAGTGTCTTTTGCAGTATTTTCTTCAGTCTCTGAAGATTGGAGTCATAATGGTGAAGGAATATTTAACTGCATACTTTTTATTTAATGATCAGGCTAGATCTTGTACTGAGTGTTTGACATATGTTATCTAAACCTCAACTCAGAAGCCAGTCATTGATCAGCATCTTCCAACCCCATATCACTTCCCTAATTTCATCAGATAACTCTATACTGTTGCTACTTGCCATTTTTCAAGGCCCTACGCACACCTCAGGGACTTTGCACCTGGTGTTCCCCCTTGCTGGAATGTTCTTTATATACATGACTCATTTCGTTACCTCCTTTAGGCCTCTACTCAAATATCACTTGTCAGGGTGGCCTTGCCTACTAGTCTGTTAAAATTGCGACCCCGTTGGGTAGCTCAGTCAGAAGAGTGCAAATCTTAATCTTGAGGTCATGAGTTCAAGCCCCATGTTAAAGGGTAAAGATTAATTAATTAATTAATTAATTAATACTTTAACCAACTAACATTGCAGTGCCAGACTTTGCCCCAAACTATCATATGTCCATTTTCTGCCCCCTCCCGACCAAACTTGTCACCATTTAAGACATTGACTGTATCACTTATCTGTCTTGTGTATTGTGACCCTCCCACACACCAGATGGAAGACTGGCTACCCTGATGGCGGAGACTTTTGTCAGTGTTTGCAACTGTAGCTCCAGCTCTCAGAACTGACTGTCTGACACTTAGCATGCACTCAAAAAATACTTAGTGAATAAATGAATGATTATCCTCATTTATTGAGTAAATTGAGGTTAAGAACCGCCAAGTAATATGCCCAAGATGATAGGGCTAACCAGTGTCAGAGCTGTGTTTTGAGCATTTCTTTTTGCCTCAAAGCCCAGGCTTTTAAACACCATCCTTTTCAGTCCTTTTCAAAAAGGCAAAACTGATTAAAAAGGCTCTGACATTTGCCAGAGTACATCTCTTCTGTCTTGTTTTTCTTCGTTCAACTGTGAATTCTGAGTGTGCCACCATGATTCCTCTGTATACTATCCACACCTCATTGATGGTTGGAGAGACTAACTTTCCTTGTAGTACTTTAGTTAATACTCGGTTCTTTTGAATGGGACTGGCATAATAGAAATATTTTGTGTAGGATGGGTCTTTACAATCTCCAAGGCATGCTTCCAGGACCCCTGTCATCTCTCTTTTAATCTCATGACAACTGCACAAAGGATGTATTATCATCCTGGTTTTACAGGTGATGGAACAGAATTTATGAGATTAAAGAAATTGCTAACATTTGTAAAGGTAATGAGGACATCTGGGACTTGAATTCTCTTGTGGTTTAAAATTCCATGCTTTTTAAATTCTCGTTATTCTGCATGCCAGCCCTCGTCCCTCCCTTATAGGAGTATTCATTTCTCTTCCCCCACCTCATTAACATGGAGGTTTAATCTTAAAAGTGCCAGAAGGATGCCACTGTAACACTCTTTTACCCATAAAGCATTCTTAAACCAGGATAATAGGGCACAATACAACCTTTCAAGCTGGACAACCTCACCTACTCTCCATGATGTGTCATTGACCCAAGTTATATAACTTCCTGAGCTGCAAGAATCTCTCAATGTTCCAAGAACCAGAGAAAGTCTACTTAGTAAATAGCAGATAATAATAAATTAGTGGGTGGTACAGAATCAGCAGGGTACAAACTTAGCTATAGCCTCTGTATTTGAGAGCAATGTTATCAATTATAGCTAATACTTAGAACTCTTCAGAGTCACTGAATCTCTCAAAGCCATTTTCTTTTTAGAGCACCTCAAGAAACCATGGTGAAATAAGCGTCATTTCCAACTTATAAAGAAACATGTTCAGGTAGGTTCAGATGAGTTTCCTGATTTCAGAGAGTTAGAAACATTGAGCTGGTATTCCAATAGGGAGCTTTCAGTTTCCTCATCCAATCCTTGGACTTGAAGTGGAATAAAAGCAATGTGAGCCTCTCAGTAATGCCACTTCAACAGGGATTAATAATTGAATATTATCTAAAATAAAACACCTCTCAGATGGTGTGGTATGGCATGACACATCCTCAGAGAAGTGAAATTTTAAAAATCAGAAGGAAACAAGACCTCTGAACAGAGGTTTATAGATAAGGATTGTACGAGATCTGAAGTCTGTTTCATGTATGCCTGCAGATCTTTTTATGATTTAACAACCCTCATTTTTCTCTTCAGGGAAAACTTATTTAATACCAAGTAAATACATTTTCATGATGTGAACTTTCTTATGTTTTGATAGTTATTAGCTTAATTGGGCATCTGAGAGAAACCTTTTTCCTATTCCTTACTCTATGAACATACCTGTTGCCAATATTTTTGAAGTGACTATGTGCCACCCACTATGGCAATTACTTAAATGGATTATAAGATAGATACTACTGTTATCCTCATTTTATAGGCGAGGAAAAGAAAGCTCAGACAGCTATTAGGCTTGAGATTGGAATTTGCTTCTACAGCACGATAGGTGGTTTCTGTTATTCTCATAAGTTCCTAGCTCTCTGCATTGTTGAAGGAATTTCTGAAGAATCATTTCTCTGTCACTCTCTCTTTCTCTGTTTAGTTTCTCTAGTTTTTTTTTTTTAAAGACATTATTTGAGAGAGAGAGAGAGAGAAGGTGAGCAAGGGGTGGGGCAAAAGAAGAAGGAGAGAGAGAATCTTAAGCAGAGTCCTTGCTGAGCACAGAGCCCTACACAGGGCTCAATCTCATGACCCTGAGATCATGACCTGGGCTGAAACCAAGAGTTGGAGGTGCTTAACAAATTGAGCCACCCAGATGCCCCCAGGTTTTGTAATACTTAGCAGAGTTATCGTGTAGTAAAATCTTTCATTGGTGAATGTCACATTCCATCCTCACTTATTTAAGGGTGATCTTAAGGCCCTAGAAATGTAGAAGGAGGGAAAAGCAGAGAGTCTGGAAAACACACAGAAAGATAATAAGCTTTTATTTAAATATGATATGTAGATAGAAAAGCACACGAAGCATAAATATATACAACTCAATTTTTATAAGCTAAAAACATATTTGAAACCCAAACCAAGATTAAAAAGAATATTAGAAGATTATCTGTATCCCAGTTGCTGTGTCTCCTACCCTCTTCCAAGACCCCACCAAGAGGAGCCATTGCCTTGACTTCTAACACCATAGACTAGTTTTGCCTGTCTTTGAACATCATACAAATGGAATCAAACTACATGACCTCTTTTGTTTGACTTCTTTTGTTGGACATTCGATTTGTAAGATTTACCCTTATAGCTATAGTTTTTGAATTCTTCCGGAATACTATTCTATTTTGTGGATATGCCAAAATGTATGTATCCATTCTTGGACGTTTAAACTCTTGACAGTTTTGGTTATTTTGCTACAATAAATGTTCTTCTACATGTCTTTGGGTGACTATATACAAATATTTCCATGTATGTATACATTTAGGAACAGAATTGCTGGATATGCTTAGGTTCAGCTTTAATAGATACTACCAAACTGTTTCCCAAAGTGTTTGTACCTGTTTGTATTCCCAGTAGTAATAAGTGGAAATTCTAATCACACCATAACTTTTTCAGGGCTTAGGTACCATCTTTTTCATTTCAGCCATCCTGCTGTTACAATACTTTATTATGGTTTTAACTTGCACTTGTCTGATGCCCAATAGAGTTGAACATGTATTGCATGCTTATTGTACATTTGATTTCACTGCTTTATGAAGTAACTAGTCACGTCTTTTGCTCTTTTATCTATCCTTTCCTGATGCACATAGTTTTAAAAGTTGAATGGTTCTACATATGGCTCCTTGGGAAAAAACAGTAACTCTTTGCTCTGGTCCATTCCTCCTCTCCAGAGTACTTCATTTTCTTCTCCATATCTCTAATAATCATACATTTATATCACCATTTCTTGGTTTCTAGATATTCTGTTGACCACCATGGAAGATAAAAATTCCTCTCTTTCTCAACTTCCACCCATAGTACACATACACACAGACACACAGACAAGTCCTTTTTCCTTCTTCTTCAATTGTGATGAGACCAGTATTCAGTGTTTACCTTCTTATGTGTATGTAAATGACATATGGGAGCCACACAGCTGTCATTAGATCTCCTGTTGTACACAAATGCTTTCTTTATCTGGATTTAATTATCTTATTTTGTGACTGTTTATTCACCCAATCTTGCATTCACTCAGCATTGATTCAATCCAAAATTTTCCTTGAATAATAATATCCTCCTAATACAATGAAATGTGTTTTATATTTTATAGCTTTAACTGGAAGGAAGTTTTTTCCAAAGCCTTCAGACTTCCTCCAGTCTATACCATTAGCCCTTTAGATTTCTACCAGAGCACTTTTCTTTGAACCTCCTTTCAACATCATCTATTTCTCGTTTGATCTCCTGTTTCCTGAATCCTGTCTCTTTCTCTTCTTTGGATTATAACCTCATTTTTATAGGACAAATATTTAACTGGCTTCTTGAGAAAGAGTGCATGGAAGATAAATCGTTCAAATGTTTCAAATATTGCATATCTGAAAATGTTTTTACTCTACCTTTGTACTTAGTTGATAGTTTGGATGGGTTTAGAATTTTAGATTAAAAAGCAGTTTTCTTCAGAACATTGTAGGAGTAACTCTGTTGTATTATTTTTCAGTATAACTTTTGAGAAGTACAGTGTCATTCTATTCGTGACTATTTGAATGACATTTGACTTCTCTTTTTCTGGAAAATTCTAGACTTCTTATTCTCAGTGTTATTAAATTTGATGATGATGATGTGCCTTTGTGAGTGCCTATTATGAAACCAATATACTGAGAACTTTGAAGAGCCTTTCAATTTGAAAATTCCTGGTTTTGTTTCTGGGATTAAAAAAAGTTCTTTGATATTTTACTTCCCTGAATTGTCTTTCTTCTTTATTTCTGGAACTCCTATTATTTGGGTGTTAGACCTTTAGATTGGACTGATTATTTATTTACTTCTGCCTCATTTTTCATCTGTCTCTCCTTTTATTTCACTTTCTTTTGTTGGGGAAGCAGAGATATTTCATTATTTCATCAACTCTATCTTCCAAAGTTATCGTTATTCATTTCTGCTATCATGTTTTACTACTGTTTCCTGAATCTTCTTTTATATTTGTTTCCCATTCTTGGAGATAGTAATCTTCTTTGATATTTTTGAGCAGAAAGCAACAATTTTTGAAGTTTTTTTGTTAATATTGTCTGTTTTCTCCATCATGTTTTTTTTTCTGCTGTTCATTCTTGTCTCTCCTTTTTTTTCACACATCTAGTAGCCTTAGCTATCTGCTCACTTTTATGAGTGAGACCTTAAAACATTGGTGGAAACCTCACTTTACCTATGCAGGCTATTGATGTAAATGATTTTAGGCTCATTCTTTTTGAGCTGTTCCAATCTTATAGAGAAGATTCTTCCAATCTGATGGAAGGAATTTAATTTCTGGAGAAATTATACTCCATTGCTAGCATCCTGAGAGCCAGGTGGGGAGGGTAAAGCAAAGGCTTTTCAAAATTCATTATGTAAATTTTCACTTAATCCCCTTTTTCTTAGTGTGGTATTGTCAGGAATGAAAAATTCCCTCCGCGCTTTAAGGTCCTTCTAGCTGGACTAAGAATCAAATTGACATGACTGATTTATAAGAGAAAATCAAATTTAATTTCATACATACAGGCAATCCAACAGACAAGAGATTCAAAGACATTGAGGCAACATAAGGTATATATGTCATTCTGAACCAAGGAGAGGGAGAGAGTAGAGATTTGGGACTTCAGAGGAAAGGAATGTGATTCGAGGGAAGATTAAGTGTTTGGTAAACCAATGTTTGCTGGGCCACTTAGGAACAAAGAGGACTGTGATTAAACAGGCCTTGCTAGGTTCTTCCCTCTCTCCCATGTGTAGTTCATATCATATATAGTTATCTACGGTGATAGCACTCTTCCTCGAGCCGGTCCTCTACCTAAACTCATTTTAGGCAGTTGAAGAGGAGGTAAAGAACTTTTCTTGAATCTTCTGGGTTTTGATTGCTTTTTAACATAAAATAATTTTTATGCCAAAGTGGGGCAGTCTGCCCTTGGCCCTGTAGTATCTTTGCTCTGAGCTATCTTCTAGTTTTTGTGGTACACTGTGCTGGAAATAAAACTGTAGTTTTTGATGGGGCAGGAGAAGGACAGCAGTCTGGATAGGGGAGTGGTCCTGAGGAATCTAACTGTCTATGTAATTTCCAATTAATTTTCCCCTTTGCCTCATAGCAGTTATAAAGATAGCTGATGCTGCCAATTTCTGAGTTTGGTGATGCAAGTCAAGTTGCTTCTTTACTTCCTGCACTGCAGGCTATGAGTCATTTTCCTCGTCTCTTCTGAGTGAGTTAAACTCATTCATCTCTTTCCTAGCTTCTAAATTTATGTCTCCTTTGTCTCTTCTCCAAGGTGCTTGGTCTTTGCAGGTTTTTGACCTTCATAATTTGTCTCTAATATTATTTTATTAGTGTTTCATGGAGACAGTAGAGGCAAATGTGCGTATAGAAACAGTATCTTTAACTGGAAGGCAGCCCCCCCCGTTCTAAAATTGTTTCTTATTCATAGATGAAAAGTCATAAGGGACCCTGGCCAATATGAAAATGTATGTACAATAAAATAGTATTATAACAAACTATGAAAATAGATGCTATAAAATATATTTCTCTTTGAGAAGAAACAAGATTGGGAGAAAAAACACAATTTTTAAGTATCCCATGACAGCTGCTCTATCAAAAAAAAAAAAAATCAGAAGAAGTTTCCTGAAAGGATAGACATTTCCCCTTTGGAAGTAGACTATTTAATTTCAAAGACTGATAGAGCATTATTTAAATGTTAAACGTTTGAATTATTCCTTTAAATTGGCAGGATGTTTTGGGAAATTGGGACTATAAATTGCTGGTCCACTAAGGGTAGTTAAGTTGGGTTTAAAAAAATCAAGAGCAATTTCACATGAAATTTCATTTGAAATACAATTTCATATGATTTGGAAGTGAGCCTTTCAGTGGCTTGGGAAATGACCAAGGGAATGTAAATAAAAGGAAATGGTAAAGGGAAATGTAGTACATAATTGGGGTTGAAGGACCATCAAGATACCAGAGAGACAAGCACTGGGCTCAGACTTATTTAACAACTTCATTAATGATCTGGAAGAAGAAAGATTCAACAAGTTAATTAAATCTACAGATGGTCCTTAGTGGAAGTTACAAATACCAAGGAGAACTGAGAAATAATACAGAAAGACCTACGGATCAAGAGCTTTGATAGCTTTGGGCACAGAAGAGCAAAATTAAATTTGGGCATGATAATCACAATTGAATACACTTTGTTCACTGAAAAAATAGGAGTTAAATTGCAAATTGCAAACAATGCTGAATAAAAAATAATAAAGCTAAAAGAAATTCTGGGGCCAATGAGCAAATTATTTTAGAGAAGAACAGAGCTTTGTGACTCTAGAAATAAATTCATTTTAAAAATAAAATGCACTTTTTAACATATTTGTTTTCTGCCTAATATTCACAAAACATTTAGTCACCAGTAGGTTGACATTCAAACACAAAAGAATTGCTCTAACCCTCAAACGTACTTATATTTTCGTAAGGTATGTAGGTGAGAATTTCACAAATACCACAATGGATTAATGAGGTTACAAGTGAGAAATGAGGGGCGGAATGGTACAATTCAGGAGGCACTATTGAGAAGACACTATGTAGCAGTCGACTTCAGCTCTTAAGGATAGACTGTATTGATGTGGTGGGAGTTTGGGAAGTGGTGGGTAATTTTATACCCTGTCCTAGTGGTACCATTCACAGTAGGGAGCCCTCTCAGGTCTGGGTGTTGGAAAAACTTGTTGGATTTGAATGGAACTGTTAATAGAAGTGAACCAAGGCCTGGGGACAGTAGAGCAGCCTGGATGAAGTTAACAGTAGTAACCGTTAGAATGGACGTTCTCTGTTTGTGGGCCAGAGGCCAACCACTGATTGAGTACTTTTCCCATGTCACAATTGTTCCAAATAGCTTAGTAAAAGAATTCCCTTTAATTCTCACACTCCTTCTCTGAGATTAGCCATTATTTTCATCCTAAATTTGCAATCATGAAAACTATGCAAGTTTGTAAACTTACTAAATTTAAAAGTACGTAACTATGTAAAAAAAAAATGTAAGAATATCATCTAAGGTTAAGTGCTAAGAAGCACAGGGAAAGTGGAATTCAAACCAAGGGATGCCTGCTTCTAAGATCTGTATATGTTTTTTTTTTCAACTGTGCTACACCATCTCTCATAGGATATAAGCATAAATAATATATGCAGAATTCATGTGTATATGTCTTTGTCTGTTCTTTAGAGTTTTAGGTGCTTGTCCTAGGCAGAGAAACATTTTTCTTCTGCGACTCTCATTGACAGAACTGTTACTGTATATAATGTATGTGAGCAGAATTCGCTTTGCAATTTCCAACACAAAATCATCTTAAAGGAGGAGTGTTTTGTACCTGGGTTAATTGATTAAATGAGGGAAGACACATAAGCTCATTAACATGTAGCAGAAATTATATAATTTGACAATGCCATCCCCGACTATTGTTACCCAGAATAAACTCTTTCTAAGAATCAACATGCTTTAAAATTTAAATACTAATTAATGTTTTCAGGAGGTAATGCTTATGTATGTTAGAATACTCAGACATTCTGCAAATTTAAGGAAATACATTGAAAGTCTCTCTCTATCCTCTCGCTACAAGTTTCCCTATGTGGAAGGAATAAGAATTACTAGTTTTTGTCATATAGGCCACCAATTTTCATAGGACCAGATGCTGTGGGCTTGTGTAGAGTTGATGATGAAGATACTTGGAGTGAAATATGAGGGGAATTAAGTGGATTGGAAAGAATTAAGATGCACTCCATAGTTTTATTTGGAAGCAGTCAGACTGGGAAAACTCCCCATGAAAAATGTAGTGAAAATCACTAAGACATGGAAAAGTGGAGGGGTAAAGTATAGGCAGCTTTACTGGAAAGTGAACAAGGTATGAGGGGGAAATCTAGATTAACACTGAGAAGAGATACTTATGATGTCTGATGGCTCAAGCCTTTTCTACCATCTCTCCAGAATAAATCAAAATTCCTCAGTCATGCAGAATATATCCAGGTGAGAATAATTCTGTGTTTGTAATAAAGGTGAGATTGTTTGAATCAAAACTTAATCACATTTAGGGAAGTCAAGTATATCTTCTGGGATAGATCAAACAGATTATGAATGACTTTAGCAAGCTGATAACAAGACCTTTCTAACTTTTGAAATCTATATTTGGCCAAATAAAGCACATAGGAAGAAAATCTTGTTTTGGTCCCTGGGGCAAGAGACCAAAGAAATCCTTCTAACATTGACTGAAATGACTCATTCAGTTTCTAGGCTTCACTTCCTGCACTAAAATGCCATCAGTGATTGTGGACCAAATTTTTCATTGATAGAGTGGAATCCCTTCTATTGTTCTAGTAATAGTAATTCCTCCATTATTTAACACTCTGTGGGAAACATAACAGGTCATGTTACAATGTAGAACCTTGAAAAGCATGAAATATTAAGAGCATAATTCTACTTTTTGACACCAGTAAAAATTACATTGGCCTCTCCGAAAATAACACCAGAATCGAAGGCTCAAAGATGAAGGAACCTGAAAAAATAATAAAAAAGAAACATCAATCCTCAAAATCAACCAAGTATGAGAATTTATTGATTATGAGGGAAAAAAAAAAACACTGGCTGAGATGACTTCTCATCTAGAGAGACCAGGTCAATTCATACACTTTAAATGTCTTTTCAGTAGCTTCGTCAATTCCAGGGACATGCGGTTGCAAGTTTTGGCAGAAGTAGTTTTCACTTGCACGTACCTGATGATGAAGCCTTCTTCATCTTGTAAATGAATTTTTGCCCTGATACTTGTCATCAAAACATCAGTAATACAGTAAGCCATACCCTATGAACTTGCTCATCACCTACAGTGTAACCTTTTCCCTAAGGAGAAAAGTATAAAGAGAACTAAACTTGTAGAAAGGGAGTGTGGGGCACAGATGTTTTCTAAGGCAGTTTTTAATACCAGTAACCAAAATAACTTTTATAGAGTTACCTAACTTGTTCACATTTAAAACATTAAAAAATAAACTGTGATTCCTTTAGTAAGTAAAAATCAGCTTCAGAATGCTAGATAAAAGAAAGACTGATTTCAACCCAGTAACCCAAAGGATTTCAAAGGACTGAAGCCATACAAAAACCAGGCAGTTAGGGCCACTTGGGAACTGCAGAATCCGAATGTGTTCATTTAGCCCATAAATGGTTACCAACTACTTGCTGAGGACAAAAATGGCTTAAAATAAATTCAGATTGCAAGCAACCGGGGGAAATAAGAGAGGCACATAAATAATTATTAACACCTGGTCTTAAAAGGATACGTTCTGTATGAGAGCCATGAAGATCTCTGATAGGACTTTAGTGGAGGAATATTTCTTCTGTTTAGGGAGAGTGGAGGAAGGATCAAGAACATTGTCGTGAATGACAGATGTTTGGATAGAACCTTAAGGAATGATTCAGACTTATCCATCTCAAAGTAAAGAAGTGGCATTCCAGGCAGAATGGCACGAACAAAATTTTGCAGGGTGAAATTACAGGAACATCTAGGGAAAGCTGAACAATCTAGTTTGACAGTTAGGTGGGATATCATGCTTACTTGTATTAAGCTCTGATGCAGGAGGATGAGTTAATCATCTCACTTGCTGCACACCATCGTGCTATTATTGGAAGTTCTCTCTCTTGTGTATCTATTTACTCTCTTCTCTCACTGCTCCCTGTTCTCATTCCTCACTCCACCACACAGACAACCATTTAATGTATCAGATCAGTGTGTTGACTCATCTGTGTTCCTTTAATATGAATTTCTGTTCTTTGCCTTTTGACTTGCAGTTTATTTATATGGTACGATGCCTCATATTTTACTTTTTCTCTTCTATATTCTACTTTTTTTTTTATATTCTCCCTTTTAAAAACTCAGCACCTTTGTTGAAATGTAAAATTTAGATTGATTGCCCTGTTTGCTTCAAGTTCCCTTGGACTGGCAGTGCTTCCTAGTGCGGGACTCTTCCTGCGCTTCTATTATGTTCTCATCCCTTGCCCTCCAAGATAAAACCCAGGTGGCCACAGTCCCCCTCAGCCACCACCCGTGTTACTGTCAACTCCTTCTTAACTGTCCCCTCATGGACCTGTGTGAAAATCTCCCTGCAACATAAACCAAAAAAGGGACCGATGGGTTAATAATGCTTATAGACTTTATCGGATGAAGTATTAACAGACTGTTTCCAGAAGAGCCGCATCAGACCGCACTTCTCTTGACAGTGCAGGATTCTGCCAGTGTATAAATAGCATCGTCCCAGTGTCTGTTTGCCAATATGATACACGTGACTGGTCATTGTTTTAGTTTTACAAAGTACAGATGACTTTGAGTATCCCTCCCTAAGCTTCTTAGCCTTTAGATTACCTCATCTTTAAATTACCTATTCATGGGGCACCTGGGTGGCTCAGTGGGTTAAGCCTCTGCCTTCGGCTCAGGTCGTGATCTCAGGGTCCTGGGATCGAGCCCCACATCGGGCTTTCTGCTCAGCGGGGAGCCTGCTTCCCCCTCTCTCTCTGCCTGCCTCTCTGTCTACTTGTGATCTCTCTCTCTGTCAAATAAATAAATAAAATCTTTTAAAAAAAAATAAATAAATTACCTATTCATGTATTTTGCCCACTTTTCTGTTGTGGTTTCTGTCTTTCCCTTGTTGATTTTAAGGTTAGAATGATGTTAAGTAGTGGCAGAAATGGGACATGTTCATTTTGTTCCCCATCATAAAATACTGTGGCATAAGTTTTTTTTCATTAATTACAATGCTTGAGGTGAGTTTGTGATATATTACTTCTGGTATAGAAAGATATTTTTGATTTCTGAGTCATAGGACATGAAAAAATATATGTGTATATGTGTGTGTATATGTATATACACATACATGACCTCATATAATTATATATAAGTATGTATGTATATATGTATGTATGTATATATACACGGATGCAAACCTCATAATTATATATATGTATAGTAAATGTGTGTGTGTGTGTGTATATATATATATATATATATATATATATATATGCATATATATGAGGGTTGTAAAGACCACAGTAAATATTGGGCTCATATTGTTGTGCAAAGTACATAAATAATTTACTCCTTTAAAAAGTAATATATCTGTGTAAAACAAGTAAAGTGCTGGCTCATAGTATTAGGCATGAATGGCTTCATCATTTTTCACATGTCTCTGCATTGATTTTTGTGAGCTAAAAAGGTAATACATTTTCTTTGGAAATATGGGAAAATGTGGAAAATTACAAAG
Source organism: Nasua narica (assembly GCA_028533885.1). NCBI lineage: Eukaryota > Metazoa > Chordata > Mammalia > Carnivora > Procyonidae > Nasua > Nasua narica. Next base: position 30,711,844 of record CM052815.1, on the reverse strand, counting down.
GACAAAATTAAAATTATTCAAATCTTAACACCATGGGAGAAAATACTCATAGTACTCTATTTCCTTTCACTTTGCATAATTATGTGCACTTTAAAAAAAATTCAATTTAAAAAATATGCATATTTTATCATTTTAAGTCCTATAAAACATATAAATTCTATAACTAAATGTCCATTTACACTAAGTCTTATATAACTATGCAAGTTGTATTTTATAGCCACATGTGCTCTAAAACTAGATTTTAAATTACCTAAAATCATGCATATTAGGGGCATCTGGCTGGCTCAGTCAGAAGAGCATAGAGCTCTGGATCATGGGGTTGTGAATTCAAGCCCCATGTTGGGGATAGAGGTTACTAATAAATAAAGTTCAAAAAAGAAAATAAAATTATGCATATTAAACATTAATGTTATATTTATATAAAGAATCTAAAATTCTACATAAACTTTAAAAATATATTTTACTTAACAAGTTAGCCCATACTATACGTATATCTATAGTATATAGATCTATATCTATCTATATATCTATATCTATAGATAGACTATATCTTATTTTTATATTAATGATAAATCATAAACTATTACTTTTTTACAGAAGAGGTTAATAATAATAGTAATAATTATAGACTTGGCTTACTCATCGTGTCTTCCATTGGAATGTCCATGGGTGGGCTTTATAACGGTACACTGTAGTTCCAAGCACTGATCGCTGAACATGGCTACAAACTATGTCCCCTGAGTCCCTCTGTTTCTTGAAATGTTCATTAAAAAATATGACATGTGTGGTTCCTCCTTTTCTAGCAATCTGAAAGTCTTGTGTGATTTATTCCCTGTCTCTGCTCTGATGTTGGATGACTCATAAATGTGCATGAGTTCAGCTTTATGGCAAGTTTCTGGAGCCATGGGACGAGACATAATTGCCTTGATAAGGCAGAGATCTAAGATACCACCAATTGGTGTTGGAGAGAATTAGATCAGCAGGAAGATCAAAGGAGACTGGCCTCAGGCAAAGGCAGGGACCCTTGTATAGCCTCAGAGAGGTCCAGTTTGAGGAGGCCAGGTGGAAGGAGCACAAGGCTTCATTACAGCAGAGAATAAACCCATTTTACCAATGACCCTTACAGTGTCTGGTACACAATAAATGCTAAAGAAAGGGCCTCTGAACTGAATTCTAAGTTCCTTTGTATGGTATTTAAAAGCTACTTTTGGGGTGCCTGGGTGGCTCAGTTGGTTGAGCGTCTGCCTTTGGCTTAGGTCATGATCCCAGGGTCCTGGGATCAAGTCCCGCATCAGGCTCCTTCTCCCACTCCCCCTGCTTGTATTCACTGTCTCTCTCTCTCTCTGTCAAAGAAATAAATAAAATCTTAAATAAATAAATAGATAGATAAATAAAAGCAAGCTACTTTTGTTTTTACTCATATTTGCTTGCTTAAAAAGTTTATTCCTGTTCCATTCTTACCTTGTATGCTCATGTTCCCATTTTTCTTTCCTTCCGATTCCTTACATTTCGGACAGCATATAGTGAGTGAGTTTCATAGCATTAATTGGAACTAATAACTCTCACCCGATCCGGTTATTCAGTAGTAGTTAGAAACCCTACTCAGAATGGTCATTACAATATTTTGATTTGTATGTCACTAGGAATAACAGTCTTGAAGGGAAAAAACAAACAAACTTAGATGACCTCAGCAAGTGTAATCAGCTGCATTTCTCCAGGCTTCTCTTGAAATTAGCTGGAAAGGCCTAAGGAAAATAAAGCATTAGGGATGGTAATCGAATATGAAACCTATTTATTTCAGTTCAGCTGTATGTCTCCAAGTGGACAAAGACTTCATGATTAGAGGGTTACTAAGAAACAATGAATTGTGTGTTTGGTTTCATTATTAGTAACAAGGCATTTTGTCAAGCTGTGTTTGTGGTTGACAGTCGGTTATTGTCATTTGGTAGGACTTGAGGTAAGTAGGTAATAAGAGATAAGATAATCAGATAAGGCTAGACATGACTTAGGATTCTTATTTCAACATTTACCATTATATGTCACCGGGCAAATCTCATAACTTCTCTGGGTTTTAGTTTCCTCACCTGTCAAGTTAGAATAACAGTGGGTAGATGAATTTTTGAAGGATAAGTAAAAATAATCATAGACAACCTTTACTGAGGACTAACTCTGTACCAGATGTACATTGGAGGATTTTTCCATGGATTTGCTGATGAAAGCATCAAGATGCAGACAAGAATTTCCCCATTTTACAGATGAGAGCTGAGGGATGAGGGAATGGAGACAGAGAGATAATAAGTAATTTAACCCGGGTGAAGGTGGAATGTGGCAGATCCAGGTGTCGAGTGAAGGCCAGCGAGCTCCAGGGGCCTGCATTCTGCTGCTAGTGACTGTGCCGACCTCCGTCACCTGTGAGAGCTCTGCTGCTGATGGCGGGAAATGCTGCTGCGGGAAGAGAGTGGTGACGCTGGTAAGGGAAGTTCAAAGTGGGGATGCTAAGGGAAGAACACCACTGGCCTCCTTACCCTGGACAAGTCAGTTCCTTTCTCGTAACTGCTTCAATGTGGCATTGCCACCTCATTTAGAATTTTACAGATGGAGTATCTGTGCAAATAGGAAAGATTATTTCTGTACGCATTATTGATGGAGTACGTGATTAGATAGTGCTTGAAAATAACTTCTGTGTTTCTGTTTTCCCTTCATTTTCACACTTCCTCAAGAAAGTCATCTTGAATAAAACGGTTGTTTGGGCCATAGGATCCTATCTAGAATCTCGAGATTGGAAATTAGCATCAGATCTTCTCTCATTCAATACTACCCCATACCCCACTCGCCTTCCAAAGCTTGTTTCCTTATGAATTCCTTCTCGTCTGTTGGGGGGTGGGTGCTTGCTTGTTGTGTGTGAAAGGGACTCACACCCGCTGAAGTGGCACATTTCATCAGATTTTCATAGTCATCCCTATTTCCAGGTGAAATCCGCCTCCTTATAATTCCGCTACTGGTCCCTTGCCTGTAACAGCTTCTCAGCAGCTGAGTGACTAATCTGAAACTTTTCCCCCATGTAACTTCCCCTTTTGGATTTGACGCATAGCTGGAGGCTACCAAGTTCAAGGGGGGTGGGGGGAAGTCATAATTCTGCCACCCTATGTATTCACAGCCCCTCCTGCCAGTTTCCTGTTCTCTCTTCAAGTTGATAAACATGCAGTGCCCTCTGTGTGGCTCTCCATTTCTTGAATTCCCCCACAAAAGGGAAACTTTCTTTTGTGTTCTGCCCAAATCAGAGCCGATTAGAAAGCTTGCTGAGCATGTACTTAAGACTGTTCTAGGCCACAAATAAAGGAACAAGTGAGATGTTAGGTTTCATTAATGTGTCACCCTTTAGCATGTATCATTCCATACGATTGTGGCGATTTCAGCTCCTCTCTCCATCTGTCCACCCGTTTCATGGTTCATGGTCCTTGTCCACATCACTGCGGGTTAAAGCGCTAGGCGTAGAAGTCAGAGGAAGACAGAGAATGTTAAGAAGAGATGAGAGGGAGGGAAGGAGGTGGGGAAGGAGGGAGAGGGAGAGAGATACCAACTTTGAAAGGGCCTATGTCAGTCAAACAGAAAATAACACATTTCAGACACCAGTGATGGCAGCAATGACAAATTTCACAGTGTGTTTTTGAATGTCACAGAGCTGTAGAAAGAATATGGCAAAGAAAAGCACCACATTTAGTCTCTATTCCTTTCTTTCTACTTCAAATTATACAAGCCTTTCTTGTAACATTGGCTGTTAAAAGCTGAAATACCACTTGCTATAAAGCAATCTTAATAGAACATACTAAGTGTCTTTTCAGTGAAAACGTAAAAGATTTTTACTGAATTGACGATATAGAATCCGTAGCCAGAGCTCCTCGAGAGGAAAAATATATATTTTAACCAATGTAAGTCACCTGCAAACCATAAAACTATCCAGGGTAATTAGAAAAAAAAAACCCAGATAATTAAAAGGGGCAATTGGGAAGACTTTATTTATTACTTTGAAAAATGTAAAACAGAATCTTTTTTTTCCCCCAAATTCTTAAATGCAAAATGCTTACCTGGCAAGCAGGAGCTCAGGTGAGGACTGAGACGGCCTGTCACACTTATGCATTAGGTATTGGTCCTGTGTCCTTCTAATATCAGCAGTTTAGGTAAGTTATACTATGTTCCCTGTGGGAACACTCCCCAGAAAGTAAAAACTGACCTACTATTCTCAGTTCCTTCCGAAGGCAAGTGTAGTTCATAACCTCAGAACTGTACCAAGAATCTGTTCGACTGTAGCTGGCAGGTGACAATGTGCATCACGGAAACTTAAGGAAAGGGGTCGTGGCCTATTTGGGCAGAGCAAGCAAGGCAGTCTCCCCAGCATTTCTGATTTAACCCATTCATAGGACACAAAGCACTTAGGACCTTGACATAGGCTGGAGCGGAAGGACAGAGAGTTTCAAGTCAGGCTTTCTGGGTGTACCTCCTGTCTCCACCTGTGAATAACTGTGATATGTGCAAACTCATATGATTTCTCTGAGCTTAGAGTATAAAATAGAATAGCCTCTACTTCACAGTGTTGTAGTGAGGAATAAATACGACAATGTAGTTGTAGAACTGTGCCTTCAAAATAGCACTTTTCTTAAAGATTTTATTTGTTTTAGAGTGTGAGCACACACCAGTGAGAGGTTGGGCGGGCAGAGCATAGAGCCAGAGGAGATCACCATTTGAGCGGAAATCAAGAGTAGGCCGCTCAGCCATCTGAGCCACCCAGATACCCCCCAAAATAGCAAATTTTTAAATACAGTTTCCATCCCTCTTCTTTGATTTAATTTTTAAACAGGGAACAAGTTTGCTACTTAAATGTTAGAAAAGATATGCAGATCTGATCTCCGCTTTAAATATTTATGATGTAGGCTTTTGTCATTCACCTTGGCCTCTAGTCCTTCCGGTTGTCAAGCAGTAGCCACTGTCATGCATGGTTTCTCATCTAGCCTTCTTGGTGCCAACCGTACTAAAAATCCCATGAGGGTGGGCTTGACAACTGCATTCTAGAACAGTTCTTTTATGTCTCTATCCATATTTTCAGCACCCTGTTTCATTCTCTTCATATTTGGGGAAGAAAGGAACCTTATACTATCATCTGTAGGAAAGTATTGGAGATTTTAGGCAAGAGATGCACCCGTAATATTTGCATTTCAAGGAGATTACAGTTTTGGAATGAAATGCCAGTGTTCTAATGCTGAAATCTGAGACAATGTCACACACTCACGCTGTGTCACCTATGGCCTGGGCACCTAGATTTTCCTGTACTGTAGTCACACTTCGTTATCAGGTTGCCAAGTATGGCCATTCAAGGAGAAAGCAGAATTAAGAAGGGTAACTGGAACTACGGAGTCCTCTAATGCTTGATGGAAATAACCATTCTTTTTTTTTTATCCACCTTTAATCTAGAAGATGTCCTTGGTATATTGGTCTCTATCACTCTACTGAAGAGGAAATAGGCTTTAACTCCCGTGATATGAGGGTTAACCAAGCTACAATTCTTTAACCTAAGAAGGCATCTGAAGAAAGGTCCTCCATCAGCAGCATGTAAAGCCTATTGAACTTTTCTAAACCCTTCCCATTCTCTTCTCCAGTCACCCTGAGATAGAGCTGACCATTGCAACTGTCTTTTAATTGGATAATCTTCAAAAGGTGAGAGCAGCTAAGTGCTAGCTAGCCCTACTGATATTGGCTGATGCCTGAAGAATTGAGCACTGGATCAGTTATCAATATCTGTAGGGAAGCCACCAACACACAGAATCAAGTAAGAGGTAGCTGACCTCCTGCGGAGGACACTCTTTGCTGCTGAAGTGGGTGTTAGATTATTCTATGTAGATTCAGGTATATAGAAAAGCTGCATACTCTATTTTTATTATCTTAAATCATAACCCTCTTCTGAGCGCCCATTTCTTAGACTGGTGGGAATTCAATCTTTATTAACGAGGATTCTTTCCGAGAGTCCTATGAAGACCTTGGGATCTCGTGGACCCCAAAAGCATTTGAGCATGTCATATAGCCTACACTGGGCAATGCTGGGATGTTGCTAAAGGTGCTCAAATAATTTTAAGAATCATTCTTTCTCTCCTATCTGTTGTCATCTGGGATAATTTCATTATCAGCAGGGAGAATGCCACCTCACACACCCATCCTCACTTGCTGGTCATCCTAGAAGAAAAGAGTTCTTTAGCTCTTCCTACAAATGTGTCCTTAACTGGGTTTCACTGAAATATTTAGGTTAAGTGTTGCTGATAGATCATTCTGCATGAATCACCAACTTAGGAAGGGCGAAGTCCATAATGGAAAGTCAAATCTGTTATCAGAAGAACAGGGAATCAATGTTGGACTTGCAAAAACAACCAATATCTATTTGGACACAGAAAATAGGAATCTTTTCAAAGCTGAGACCTATTTTTAGAGACCTGTCTCCCCAGGCACATCATTCAGCTATCTCCATCAACCCTAGTTCTGTCCTTCTTGTAGGGTGTCAAGAATGAGTGGATATAAGTTTCCATCACCTGTGGGATGCATCCTCTCCCATCCATTTATCAGTATCATAGTAAAGATCTCGCCTTCCTGCTCCCGTCTCTGCAAGCAGAAGCTCTGGGCTTCTCCCCCCACAGATGCATTGCTTAATCTCATTGCTAAACCTCAGTTTTCACAAAGGGCATGTGATCTGCAAGTTTTCTCAGGCCTAAAGTCTAGAAAGAGCCTGGCTACTCTTTTAAGGAGTAAAGAGGGAAGTACAAGGAAGAGATTGTAAACAATATCTTAACACATTTTCCTCCCATGTTTGTTAATTTATACTCCTGTTTTCTTCTACCCCATCCACAGTAGGTCATACACTCAGACTTGACCAGCAGACTGACTTATTGTTGCTGTTGGTCAATTAATTGCTTTCAGATAGAATTAAGGGAGTAGAATAATACAGTTCGAAGGCTTCATCAGGAATTTTTGTGTATGTGGCCCCTACTGGAACAGTTATAGCAAGATAGGATTTTTTTGGCTTAACCTTGTCCAGTTCTGCTTCGTAAGCCCCTAGATATTCTGCTTTGGGTTTGCCTAGTCCTAATTTCTCATTTTACAGGCTAATTTGAGACCAAAGATGTTGTGACTATTCAAGAAGTGAGTAGATTTGTAACTGTTTTCCTGAGGGCTGGCCGTCATGCCAGGCACTGCAAAAGGACACTTCTTACCACTGAGTCATCACAACAGCCCATGTAAAACAGAAAGCATCATGTGAGGTTTAGAAATAGTAATGATGAAGATTAGACATTCGTCATGGAGCTGATATGGCCCAGTAGTGGGATTAAAACTTGATTTTTTTTTTTTAAATCCAAAATTCACTACCTGAAGTTCACAACTACTGCTAGGATCTGTACCTGGATCTCCTGAATTTCAGGCTGGAAGACTTTCCTCAGGGGACCCGAGGGAATCAGTTGTAGTCACTGTCTTTCAAATTCTGTTTCTTGGTGAAACTTCGGGGTTTTCGCAGAGTCTCCTTACACTCACACTTGGGGTGGGATGGGAGCCAAGTACGTTACTCCAGGCCCTCCATTCCCACTTCAGCCAGAGGAGTCATACCTTTCATCGCTTAGGTTAGGGCATGGCAAGCAACCTTCATTCAAAAAAAGGTTTTGCTGTAAAAATCTGTGAAGACTTTGAGTCTCCTGATCTGTAGGGCACTTTAAGTTTGGCTTCCAATGGCTGTGTGGTTCTACCCATAGACCCTCTGGGCCCCCCAAGCTCCTCTTTGGTCAGATAAACCACATTGCTGCACCAGGCCTTGCTGCTGCTTGGCTTGCTTTTGACATTGCCATCAGGCATTTTAATGATCACTTGTTTAGCCTCCCAACAATGACCAAAAGGCATGGCCCCATCTAATTTTGCAAGGAGTATAGGAATATTTGAGTTTTAGTTATTCTGTTTTGGAGTTTTGTTTTTACTGTTATAAAAAGAAACAGGATTATCATTTGTGTGTGTGTGTATGTGTGTGCACGTGTTGTATTTACCATTTCAGACCTGCCATTGCATTCTGTACTAACAAAGCACAAAGGTCTGTGGCCTGAGATGATCGAGGTCAGTGGAATTGTTTCCAGTGAAGACAATATAAAAAATTAGATTGTGTACCATAAAAAAGTTGGCCATAACAAACTGTTCTCTTCAGGTTCTTCCCTTAGGATTTTCATTAGATCCTCTGCTGCATCAATTATCACCACGTAAGCAGCTGACTCACCGATCTATATTCCTGGACCTAATCCTTCCCAAACTCGAGATCCACATGCTGCTTTGAAATTGGTTTCTCAGTGTGTTGAGACTCTTGATCTGGTCAGAAATGGACATATCATCTTTGCTCGTCCTGGATTAATTCTTTCTACTTTAAGTTCCCATTTATTCTTCCCACCAGCTCCTCATTTTTGGTACGTCTGCCCCTAGCCACAGCAAGAAATGATGAACCTGTAACCAAATTAGGTCCTGAGGCCCAGGAAGATGCTTACTGAGCCAAGATGGACACTGAATACATGTTGAACCAACTGAATTCTGTCTTCTGGGGAAATTTCAAAACAGGCTGTAGAGAATGAATCAGTAAGGCTGCACCGGCCACGCGAATTTGAAGTTCATATGCAGATAGAAACAGAAATGGTGTTAGAAAAACAAAATTCACAGAGAAGCAGAAATAAGAGCTTTGTAGTGGAAGCCATTCTTCATCAGGAGAAGAGAGAAGACAGTTTTGGAAGAGTAAATTTCTTGATTGCTTGGTTCCTGGAAACATCAACAGTACTTGATATCATTCGAATCTGAAGGTTCTCTACATGTTTCTATTTAATCATACTTTCCCTTGAATTTAAGTGGGGTTTTGTCCCTTGCAACCAAATTATTCCTAATTGAGGCATTCCTTTTCCTGAATTTTCTAATAATTACCGTAAGAAGCAGATCATTTAGTGATTACTCTTCCAGTTAAGGCATTACTTAGTGCTTTACCTTAATTAACTTCTCAGTCTCAAAAGACCCTTATGTGATAAGGAGTATGCTCTGTACAGATGAAGGAGTGAGGTTTAGGGAAATCCAGAATCTTGTTCAAGGTGATATAAAACCATGTCTGACGCCAGAATTAGGCAATTAGTCATCACACTAAAGTCATCTTATTTCTGTTAATTCTACTTTTTATCAGGCTCGAAAGTTAAATCCTTATAAAATGTACTTATTTTATATCCTAACATTCGGTAAATTCTCTGGATTCTCACTTGAAATATTCTCTTTTGTTCAGCATTCTAATTCCCCTAGTTTATAGTGTTGCTGGGGGCAGGTCTCTTTTCTATAAAGATCTCCATCAAATATCTTCTGTGAGTTGTTTGCCAGATTCATCATTCCAAAGCCCAACTGTAATTCTCTTACTCCACCCTTTGGAGTTCTTCAGTGGATCCCCATTACCTGTCAGGACTGATAATAACACTTTTACACTATGTCAATGCCTTACCTGGGATCTCCCCAAATTAGCTTTTCTATCCCCTCTCTCATCCCTCTTATGTTACCTTGCCCTCCTTCTAAACAAGACTGTTTAGTATTTTTCCAAATAGTCTTTGGACATTGCTTACTTCTATGTTTTGTTTCTCAGTTTCCCCTACCCCAAAAGACTTTTCGTCTTCTGTAACTTTCTGTAATCCATTTGAAATACCCTGTCCCCCATAAAGTATTTATGGTTCTTCAAGTTGGGTGTGATTACTCACTCTCTCCCTCAGGACCTTAGAATGTCTCTTAGATGCTTCTGATGTAATTCCCCTTCCTTTCTTGTGATACAGAGTTGTTAGTTGCACATAGAGGGATGGCACGTACTTGGCCTATATATGATTACTGTGCCCGTGGCAGGCAGCATGAGTTCCCTGAAGTTCTCTTTACTGGGATCCTGGGTCCCACCTTAGAATCCCTCTAACATAATACTCCAGGAGGGTACTACCGACCAACTGGAATCATCATGCAAAAGGAAACTGGACTGGTAACCTCGTTATAATAGCTCCTGCTATTCTTCGTACCTGGTCCTTGGCTTTGGACTCAGCACAGCTGTAGAGAGCATTCCAGAGCCTTTGCTGAGGACCGCCTATATCCTGATGCTCTATTTTCTTTGGTCAGGGCACTGTTTTAGGCTGAAAAAGAAAGGAGGCTACATGTTCCAGGGCTTTGACTGCTTTTGCTGCACTTTTCCCACTAGCCCTACCTGGAGAGATACAGATGCTGGATCATTAAAAAGGGCCACTAGCCTATTTAGAAACCCCAGAACACAAACACATGTTTTAATGTGAGCATTGGTTTCCAGTCTGCAGACGAGAAGGTTGTTACATTGATATGTCATTTATTCCCAATACAGCTGGTCAGATTTTTATCTTAGTTGAATAGACACTGGCCCAGATGTTATCTGTCCCCTTCTTACAGGTCATAGCTTGACATTTGGAGGCACATTTGTATGTCACTCCCTCCTACACACATGCCAACGAACATACTATGAATGAAAGAATTCAAGAAAGAACAAATGATATCAGGAAAAGACACTGTTCAAACGGATTTTACATTTTAAAATTTAGGACATAAAATTATTCTGTTAAGATTTCATTTATATTAAAAGTAATACTTATAATGTGTATTTTAGATCAATGTTTAAAACAAAATGAGTTTACTTGATCACTGTTCTTAACTGCTTTATGCATTACAGTGTTTTCCCCCGTTTTTTTATGTGAGACTCTTTTTTTCCTTCTGATACAGTGGAAATGTCAACTGCCTTTCCTTTTTCATTGTTCCATCATGTAGATCTAAGAAAACAAGCCTGTTTAAGAGAACGTGAGGATTAATGTCTATGGTGCATTGAGTATTCACTACTTGTATAATTCATTTCATTTCCAGTCTACAGTAAATGGAGAAGCCTTCAGTTATTCGGGAAAGCGCATTGCCAATGGAGGGAATACAACCTGAGTGAATTTCAGGTTCCATCAGGTTTTACTTTAAAACCGTGAGAGGGAGTGCAGTAGGGAAAAGAAAGGAGAGTTTTCTTTCTCCATTTTTTTGTTTTATTTATTTTATTTCTTTTTTAACATTTCCTGGTCTGGGCTCCATTCCAGCACTACATTCACATGATTCAATAATTTATAACCTAACATAAATCAGATACCCATCCCAGTTAAGTGTGATTTGTTATATGTGTAGATTTCTGTTTATGGCATCTTTATTGAGATTTTGAGCAATGAGATATAATATGTAATCTCTACCTATTTAAAGCTTCATGCTGTTTGATCACGGAAATGATTTGTGTCTTCCTTATCCCAGTAGAGAGAATATTTGATACAAGTTTGCTTACCATGAAGTCCCTGTGGTGGTGTGTGCTTGCACTGGAGCGTGCGGTGTGTGCCGACTGGCGCAGGGATTGGAGACACTGTGCATTGCTGGCTGATAAACAGCAATTTAGTTGTGGAGAGAATTAGCGTAATATAAACCCAGAATTTTTTCATCCCCTTCCCCAGCAAGTGGCATATATGGTGATATTTTCTGAAGAGAATAGAGCCCGGCCATTTTGTTTCTCTTCATATACCAGATGTGATAGAGATAGTACCAATTTGGGGGTCAAATTACCCAAATTCGGACACTGGTTCCCTCACAAATTAGTATTACAACCTCAAGGGAGGTATATAACTTTGTGCTTCTCATTTTCCTCATCTGGAAGTGAATAGAATATCTCATTTATAAGTGGAAGAATTAAATGGTATTCCCGTAGAGTGCCTAACATAATATCTGCCATACACTAGGCATTCACGAAAAGGAAAGTGTTGGTATCCTGCCACATATGGGGGACAGGAAGAGGGAGACATCACACGTGAGTGAGCAAAGGACACTGGTTTCATGCAGGTTTTGTAAACCTATTTGTGGACTTCACTTTGTTTTAGAGTTCTCAGGAATTCCTTTGTTGAAACTACAACCTTGAGGAATATTTGTTTCCTGTTCACCCTTCTGTCAGTTAGTGTCTAACAATAAGTAACAATCAACCCTAGTTGGGGTGGGGGAAAATTAAAAATACCTTAGTGGAGATGTGTGTTAAAAAATGATTTGTGCCAGTGCCTAGGTGACTCAGTTAAGTGTCCAACTCTTGATTTTGACTCAAGTCATGATCTCAGGGTCACGAGATCAAGTGCCCCCAACCCCCAGCCTCTATACTCAGCACAGAGTATTCTTGAGATTATCTCTCTCCTTCTCCTTTTGCCTCTCCTCCTACTTAGACACTCGCTCATGCACACTCTCTGTCTCACAGATAAATAAATAAAATCTTAATTTAAAAAATGGCTGGGGCACTTGGGTGGCTCAGTGCGTTAAAGCCTCTGCCTTCTGCTCAGTTCATGATCTCAGGGTCCTGGGATCAAGCCCCGCATTGGGCTCTCTGCTCAGCAGGGACCCTGCTTCCTCCTCTCCCTCTGCCTGCCTCTCTGCCTACTTGTGATCTCTTTCCCTCTGTCAAATAAATAATTAAAATCTTAAAAAAAAAAGATGTGGTCCACAGCATCCCTGAAACTAAAGTGAGATGAAAAATTTAAAGAGGTTACCAAAAAAATTTGTAATCTCTAGGTCTATAGACATCCTGGGCCGTGATCCTGACCTCTGATCAGGGTGCATTCCCTTACCTCTCGCATGTACATGGAATGTAGTATTCTAGGCAATCCAGTACTTTGGCTAATCAAACAAGTGTGTGGTAACAAAATGCATGAGAAACTTTATTAAATGTAATAAAATTCTGATTGCCAATTCAGAGGCTACCTCAGTCCCTTGCAGTGGCTTGCTGTCCCTTTTTGAAGTATTGGTATCACTGTGTGACAGCTGTTCAGGACTGCTGAGTCATCCAGAATTCTCAGAGATGGGATACAAGATAAACTATAAACCAGGATGTCAAATCTGGGAGAACCACCTATTACAGTGGCCTTGAAATTAAATTACAAAAAAGCGACAGGGATTGCTGGGGTGGGATGGAGTAAACGGGCTTTCAGCACCCATCCCAATATATATTTGAAGAAAAAGTTTGATTTTAGGAAGATGAACTTAAGTAAATCTTTACCCAGTCCCTATTTCCCCATCTTACTTTTATGAAATCTCAGGTTAAGTGTTTAGTCTCAGCCTCCCGTTGGGTTAATACGGAGATTAAAATAGGAACCCAGATCTTCGGACATCTGGCTTCAGGTTCTCTCCTTATTTGGAGCTATATTTGTCTGTGTACCTGTTCCAAGGCATCTCAACTGCCTTGTCACCTTTCCTCCTCAAATATTAGTTGTTTGTCATCTGTGTGAAATGGCAAAGTAATTCCTCTGATGTGGAAAAATATTTTTTTGAGGCTATGGCGAGGTATCAACATTTATTTCCTCCTATGACCTGTCACAATTTGAATCAATCCTTCCAGAGATAAAATGCAGGACATACTTCATCAGCTGTCAGGAAGTAGGGAATCTCAGTGGGGGGCATGTAAACGGCATTTTGGTTTATATTCTCGCTATAGAGGCAATAATAGCGTGATCAAGGCTTTTGTTGCACACGATGGTAGTAAAATCTTTACAGCCCTCCATTTAATGACAGACTGGTCTTTCTGAAGCCTTAGGACACAAACCTACCGGGAATTAGAGATTAGGGAGAAAGAAATTCATGAACTTGAGCAACCATGATTATCGTCCGGAGAGACTAATTATATGTTTAATGAGCTTGAAGCAGGTGGAAGATGCATGAATTCTGTGCCGCTGGGTCTGGTAAAGGGTCTCTGGAAATTGAGTTAATTTGAATATATTTATGAAAGAGGGGTAGGGGAGAGTGTGGGTCCAGGAAGAAAGAACTGGTGGGAATAGGGCATGCAGGGTATTTGGGGTTTTTTTTACCCTCTTTGATTTGCTCTCTCTCTCTCATACACATACCCCACTATGGGAAGCTGATGGAAGCTATGAATAATTGCCCCAGAAATATTTGCATATATACCCTGAACATGTTTGAGAATGAGTAAGGGCTTTAGTGACCTGCTAAAGTCTGTCTCATAGGCATCCATGGATCGCAGCCTAAGAATCACTGATAATAGGGAAAGACAAACTGGGTATGATTTAGTTTATATTGTGCCTGATAAATCCACTTCTTTTTCTAAACTCTTTTTGTTTTAATAATAAATCTCCAGATTTTCCACGAATATGTTAATCTTTTCCTTTTATTGCTTTGCTTCCTTTCACTGCCTCCTTTGCATTTTAAAGGACATTTTACAGAGTGGGAAGAGGGCTATTTTAAAGATGGGATCTGGAGGGAGACAAACTTTAAGAGACTCTTCATCTCAGGAAACAAACTGAGGGTTGCTGTGGGAGTAGGGGGATAGGGATAGGGTGGCTGGGTTATGGACATTGAGAAGGGTATGTGCTATGGTGAGTGCTTTGAAATGTGTAAGCCTGATGATTCACAGACCTATACCCCTGAGGCAAATAATACATTATGCGTTAATTTTAAAAATGAGCCTTTGTAATCAAATCTCTTAACTTTGAATAAAGGGACACTGCAGATACTTCTGGAATGCTTTCAACTGTCTCAATGCAGGACTCCCTCCTCTCGTGACCTTCTAAGGGATGACCACATTTACTGGGGCAGTTTCCATCTCCCTCTCCCCCTTGTTCATGCTCTCAATGAGGCAGTGTTCCCAAACAAAGACATCAGCAGAATGTGAAGAAAACCAGAGGACCAAGATAATCCCCTGAGTTCCTTCTGAATTAGTTAACCATGGCAAGTCAATGCCATTCACTCTTTCAGGCTGTTCTAACTTTCTGAAACTAGAGTGAGAGCTTTGACTAAAGAAGCTTGACTTGTCTGAGAAACTCCTGCTTGAAGGCACAAGGATAGCCTCATTGCCTCCACCTTCCCTTGCCCTTGCTCTCAGCAACTTTATGGAAGAGCAGAGCCATCAGGGAAGGTGGCTCACTATGAGTTTGATAACATCAGACTACCTTGGTTTTTTAGAAGTTTGATAAGTTTCTCTCATTGAATATATCTTATATCTTATTAAATCCATGTGTGTCCAGAGTAAAAATGTCATGATGGTGCTAGATTTATTGAGCTCTGTTTCTTTTTTTTTTTTTTTTTAAGATTTTATTTATTTATTTGACAGAGAGAGAGAGATATCACAAGTAGGCAGAGAGGCAGGCAGAGAGAGAGGGGGAAGCAGGCTCCCCACTGAGCAGGGAGCCTGATGTGGTGCTCGATCCCAGGACCCTGAGATCATGAACTGAGCAGAAGGTAGAGGCTTTAACCCACTGAGCCACCCAGGTGCCCCTGAGCTCTGTTTTTTCTGTGTGTGTGTTTTCTCATTTGTTTCCTTTTCTCCCGGTCTCTTTTTTTATTTTTACAGGAATGGTCTCAGGTAGTAACTGTGTCACTCTGATGTCCTTCTTTTTAGTGACAACTGAGCATCCAGGCTGGGATTTTTAATCCCTTACATTGCACGAGAGAATTATTTGCCTAATGCTTGCCTTTCATTTGCCTTACTTAAAGAAGGTGAAACAAAAGGGCAAAGGTTGGAGCGTTTCCATTCTCTGCCACTAACACTTGAAGACAGATGTAGAAGCCGTGTGTTTGGAGCTTGGAGACCCACGCCAAGTGACATTTTAGTGGTCACTATTTAGATTCCATTCACTGGGTTTCCACAGTCCTCAGGAGGGGGTGGCAGGGGATGTAGGGCAGCCTCTTGGTAAACCAACTTCTGGTGCTGTGTGCTTCCAGAGAAATGATGCCTCTTGGAAAGACTGAGCTATGCAATGTTTTGGTCTCTTGGAGTCCTGCTGCTATAGCAAAGATTTTTCTTCAGAGGGAATATAAAATTCTAGGTAAGGTGTCTCCAAATGATGATTCTCTACTAAGAATAAAGATTCTTGTCTGTTTTTTTCTGCCCACTCCTTGACTGTAGTTGACCTACCTTGGTCAGGCTTGGGAGTAAGTAAAGACAGCTTAAAAAATTAATACTCATAGCAGGGTGATGGGCTAAAAGGAATATTGCTTTGGATGGGGACAATTTAATGCTTCTAACCTTGGGGTAGGGCTACCTCCCTAGTAATTAGCAAGGTAGCTGGCTTCATAAATGTTGGCCTATGTGGACTTTCATTTTCCCTTCAAAAGTCATGCAGCCTCTGTTCCTTTATTCCCTGCATTAATTAATCACTTGCAAAGGAAAATGAAGAGGAAAAAAGGACATAAAATTGACCTTTGATTGCAAATATCTTTTCCGGGTTTCATGTGCTAAGGCCAGAATTCTTTGAAGAAAGTTCAGGTGACAGAAAGATAAATGGATTTTCTATCTCCCCACTTCCTCATTCACCCAAACTGGAAGATGTTAAGGTGGGTTTTTTAGAAACAGAATCTCCCATGACTGCTCAGATCCAAAAACCATACAATAGGAATTGAGTCTTCAGTATTCTACATAGGGGGGCACCTGGGTGGCTCAGTGGGTTAAAGCCTCTGCCTTCGCTCAGGTCATGATCTCAGGGTCCTGGGATCGAGCCCTGCGTCAGGCTCCCTGCTCAGTGGGGAGCCTGCTTCCCCCTTTCTCTGCCTTCCTCTCTGCCTACCTGTGGACTCTCTCTCTGTCAAATAAATAAAATCTTAAAAAAAAAAGAGAATCCTACACATGAACCGGGGGGCTGGTGACAAGTGATCCTACCAGCATGGCCCTTGTGGGGGAGGCAACTTGTAGGCAGCTTCACTGATGTTCACTTGATGTAACATATGTGGACTAAATCCCATGCCCTTTGTTTCCCTTTGATATTTACGTGAGTTAGGACAACAGTGGTGGGAAGTGCATTTTAGTTCATTTATATTCTGTCCCCTACTTCATGTCGATGATTTCTTTAGCCCATCTAATCCTCACAAATATGATGAGCTTATCCCTTTTCAAGGATGAGGAAAATAATGCAGTATGGAATCATATAATTTGTCCAAGGTCTACAGCTGGTAATTGACAGAATGGGGACACAAAGCCAGACACCCTGGCTCCCAAATTCAGGCACTAAGCAGTGTGACACACCACCTCTTATTACTGAATATGTTCATATATGTAAAGAACCTAGAAGCCTAGAATGTGGTGTGTATTATGTGGTGTGTGAGTATTCGATTTTCTATGGCTGCTTATTTTTGTTGCTGCTGTTCTTGTTCTTGCTGTTCCTGTTCTTTTCCTCTTCCTCCTTCCCCTCTTTTACCTCCTTTTTTTCCTTTCTTTTCCACCTCCCCCTTCCTGCTCCTTCCCTTTATAATAATTATTACAGTATTTTAACAATGTGGTATGCCAGATACACATTAATAAGCTGCTGCATTTAGAACTTTTTTGTGACATTTACTCACAAATTACTAAGAGATGTTCCTTTTCATTATTTGAAGTTTCAAATACATCTCATATATTTGGTGATATTTGTATTGGAGACCTTGATTTTTAAAAATTCAGGGGACGCCTGTGTGACTCAGTCAGTTGAGCATCTGACTCTTGTTTGTATCAGGTCATGATCTCAGGGTCTTAAGATAGAGCCTGGCATCGGGCTCTGCACTGAGTGTGGAGTGTGCTTAAGATTCTCTCTTCCTTTCCCCCTGCCCCTCCTTCTGTGTGTATGCTCTCTCTCTCTCTCAAATAAATAAATGTCTTAAAAATTAAAAAATAAATAAAAACTCAGAATCCTTGTTTAATTCAACACTCAAAGAACGAATAATCCAATCAAGAAATGGGCAGAAGATATGAACAGACATTTCAGTAAAGAGTGTATCCAAATGGCCAACAGACACATGAAAAAATGCTCAACATCACTCGGCATCAGAGTAATACAAATCAAAACGACATTGAGATACCACCTCACAACAGTCAGAATGGCTAAAATTAGCAAGTCAGGGAATGACAGATGTTGGCGAGGATGCGGAGAAAGGGGAACCCTCCTACACTCTTGGTGGGAATGCAAGCTGATACAGCCACTCTGGAAAACTGTATGGAGGTTCCTCAGAATGTTGAAAATAGAGCTACCCTATGACCCAGCAATCTTTAATTTGTTATTTTACTTTAACTTTTAAAGGGTATTTACCCTCAAGATACTAATGTAGTGATCCGAAGGGTCACATGCACCCGAATGTTTATAGCAGCAATGTCCACAATAGCCAAACTGTGGAAAGAACTAGATGTCCATCAACAGATGAATGGATAAAGAAGATGTGGTATATATATTCAATGGAATACTGTGCAGCCATCAAGACAAACGAAATCTTGCCATTTGCAACAACGTGGATGGATCTAGAGGGTATTATGCTAAGCGAAATCAGTCAGAGAAGGACAATTATCACATGATCGCTCTGATATGAAGAATTTGAGAGGCAGGGCAGGGGGTTATGGGGGGGTGGGGAAGAGAAATGAAACAAGATGGGATGGGGAAAGAGACAAACCATAAGAGACTCCTAAACTCACGAAACAAACTAGGGGTTGCTGGGAGGTGGGAAGGTAGGGATATGGACATGGGGGAGGGTATGTGCTATGGCAAATGCTGTGAAATGTGTAAGCCTGATGATTTACAGACACATACCCTGGGGTAAATAATACATTGTATGTTAATAAAAAATTTTAAAAAAAAAGAATCCTTGTTTAAGGAGTTTCCCAAATCAAAAAGTCATAATTTGCTTGTCTCCCAAATACGAATCTGCAGGTTATTTTCTTTTGCTAGCAAAGCATCTGTGATGTACCTATTAGAGTTGTTATGAGTGAGATTGATTATATCACAGGAGGTTCATATATTCAACATTTAAAGAGAAACAAGAAAGAGTTGTTGTTGAACCACTCTTGCATCCCTGGGATATATCCCACCTGATCATAGTATATGATCCTTTTAATATATTATTGAGTTTGGTTTGTTAATATTTTGTTGAAGATTTTAGTATCTGTATTCATCAGGGTTATTGACCTGTAATTTTCTTACTTTTGTATTGCCCTTCACTGATTTTTGTATCACGGTAGTGCTGGCCTTTTAAAATGAATTTGGGGGTCACCTGGGTGACTTGGTTAAGTGTCCAACTCTTGATTTTGGCTCAGTCATGATCCTTGGGGTTGTGGAATCAAGCCCCATGTCAGGCTCTAAGCTGAGCGGGGAATCTGCTTAAGATTCTTTCTCTCCTCTGCCTCTGTCCCTCCCCCTGCTCTGTCTTTCACTGTCTCAAATTAATAAAATAAATCTCTAATAAAAAAATAAAATGACATTGGAAGCATTTCCTCCTCTTCAATTTTTTGGAAGAGTTTGAGAAAGATAGATATTAAATATTCCTTGTTTAGTAGAATTCACCACTGAGGCCATTTGGTCCTAGACTTTTGCTTGGTGGGAGGTTTTTGATTACGGATTCAATCTCCTAACTAGTCATTGGTCTACTAGGATTTTGTATTTTTTCATGATTCAGTCTTAGAAGATTATATGTTTCCAGAAATGTATTCATTTCTTCTAGATTGTCCAAGTTGTTGGCATATAATTGTTCATAGTACTCTCTTATGGTCCTTTGTATCTCTGTGGTAATCACTGTAATTTCTCTTTCATTTCTGATTTTATTTATTTGAGCCTTCTTTTTCTTAGAGAGTCTGGTTAAAGCTTTGTCAGTTTTATCTTTTCAAAGGATGAGTTCTAGTTTCATTTATCTTTTCTGTGGGCTTTTTTTTCTGTTGGCTCTGTTTTTTATATTTCCTTTCTGCCAGCCCTCACTTGAGGCTGTCCTTCCATCATAAATGTAAGCAGTATATCTCTTCACAAGAACGATAAAATCTTTTTGAGTCATTTTAAAGAAAATAAAAGAAGTTGATTCCCCTAGCCTATTTGATCCGTAAAAGCAAGTACTGTGTCTTTTATTTATGCATAGTTGGTTTTCAGTGGCTTTTAAATAAATGAGTTTAGGGGCACCTGGGTGGCTCAATGGGTTAAAGCCTCTGCCTTCAGCTCGGGTCCTGATCCCAGGGTCCTGGGATTGAGCCCCACATTGGGCTCTCTGCTCAGCAGGGAGCCTGCTTCTCCCTCTCTCTCTGCCTGCCTCTGCCTACTTGTGATATCTCTCTGTCAAATAAATAAATAAAATCTTAATAAAATAAATGAGTTTATAAGAATGAATGAATAAATAAATGAGTGCATGAACAGATGAATGAAGATGTGCTAGAACTTATGTCTTCTTTGGTAATGCCATTCATTTCTCTCTAATAAATATTTATTTGCATCAGGTTCTGAGTTTGATACCATGGATACAAGGATGAGTAAAAAACCATCAGTTTTTCCCAAAGGAATTTAGTGGGGGACAAGAGCACCAATCATAATTAGGCAGCGTGGAGATTTTTTGTTACTTAAGTCTAGTAGTTGATATCAGAGACTCTGCCAGGGCTCTTTGTCTTATTTGAGGAAAGATAGTATATTTGCATCAGGATAAGGGCTCTTTTAGACCAGAAAATCAGTGAGGACTGATGGCTGCAAAGTGGGGGAAAAAAACTTCTCTGTAGTAGATTATACTATTAGTTCAAAATTTCTTCCTTCCTTTTTTGGGGGAGGGTGCTTTCCTTCTAGACTTTAGATTTCTCCTTATCAAAGAATTATACTTCCGACTCTGATGACATCATTAGCCATATGACTTGCTTTGGCCAGTGGACTATAAGTGGGAGCCACTTGTCTCACCTCTGTTATAAAGCTTTAAAAGCCATTGCATGGTTCAGCTATCTCTTTCTTTCTCTCTGCCATGAGGATGGCATGTCCCAAATATAGGTTGTTTGTTCTGTCTGCATTACATAGTGAAGAGAATTAGAGCAGAGCTGCAGCCAACCTGCACAAACATGTAAAACAAATAAGAATTAAAGCACTATAGAGATACTAGGATTGTTTATTACTGCAGCATGCCTACCCTAAGATAACGGATTATTTTCCAAGAGCAGAGAAGGGGGTATTTCCACCCATTTTTCCCCTTAATGATCCCTACTCACATTTGCCTGTTCCAGGAAATCTGGATGAAAGAATAAGAGGATTTGGGGGTACTGATGGATGCCATATTCCTTTGGTTTCAGTGTACTAATAATATGATGCCTTTGACCAAGTCCTCTTGTACTTGAGGATTGGTTTTAGTACCCAAAAACATAAAATAGAAGCAGCAAATCTTGGTAAATGTAAAAAGGTGGTGAGAGAAAGGGGCCTCTATGAAAACAAAGCCCACAATGAGTTTTTATAATCCTGGTGAGGCCATTTTGAGAGTTCTAAAATTGCCACACAAAACTGAAAAAAAGCCTATCAGTAAATTTCTCCATCAGTTGCCATAGACACCATCACTTTTTTTTGTATAATACTGCATAATAATAATTAAATGTTAACCTGGGTATTAGTAGAGAGAATGGTAAATTGCAGATCGAAGAGCTTTTGATGGGTCACAGAAGTAGAGTCCCAATCAGTCATGAATTCAACTTTTCTCACAAATTTTTGCAGCATTGCCAACAAAGGTATATACTGCAATTCTCTAAGGAACCTGTCACTCTTCTCTGACTATTCTGTATTGCTGGTGTCAAGGAAGAGAAGTTTTCACCAACGCTGTTGGTTTGATACATATATTTATAATATGACTACAGAATATAATCTTATCCAGTCCCTCGGGGAAAAATACCTAGGTTGTCAATTTGGTGAATGAAAAGGAAGATGTGTGAGTAGGATTACACATAGGGGATAGCAAATATATAGCTTTGGACCTTGCTAAAGAGATTAATTCTTTCAGTCTATGAGAAATTCAGCTTTCATCTTACACAGATCACATCTCAGTAAGAAGTCTGTCTTTGAGTCTCATTCTTTTCTGTAAAACGAAGGTATGCCTGCAATATTGACCTACTCATTTAATAGTAAACTCAATTTGAGAGGATTCAAGTTAAACATTGTTGATTAAACATATGCATTTATACAGATCTCCTCATATCCCTGGGAAAGGAACAAAATTATATAAATGACAGTAAAAGGATAAGAAAAAAGGTAGAAATACACAAATATAAAAAGGAAAGGGGATAGGAGTGGCTGACAGTGGAGGCTATGGGGTATATGGACAAGTAAACAGCAGATCACAGAAAAATGAAACTTAAGTATTTGCATAGTTACTTACAAAGATATTTGGAAAGGCTTGGGAATTGGCACCATATGCTACCGCTGAAGGTGAAGGTAAAGTGTGGGAGTAAACAGAGGAGGATTGGATGAAAACTTTTTTAAGAAGCAATTAGACCCCAGATCCTTTTCCCTCCCATTTGCAAACAGAGGCTTCATCTTTGAAACCTGAACATTTGCTTATGTGAGAAATTGTACCAGAAAACCTACAGACATGGGAGAAAAGGTACAGCAAAAGGCAGGGTGAGGATGTATAAGGAAAATCAGAGAAAGTAAGTGTAAGGAAATCTCTAAAATTGCAGCATCCCTAATTCCTTCCCCTTACTTGGCAGTCTGGCATTTACTTCTCAAGGGGATGAGAATGATTGCTCTCTGAGAACAATAAAAGACCTCAAAATAAAAGGCCCTGAGGTATACTTAGAATTTGAATATCTTTTAACAAAGTAGACAAAAAAAGCCTAAAAAAAAAAAATGAAACACAGAAATAAGACAATCAAAATGGATAAAAGAAATCCACAGAGAATGAGTGTGAACAGAAAAAAATGCCCAAGAAAAATATATAATATTTGCAGAATGATGAAAAAACATTGCACTTATGAAACAATAAGATGCTATAAAATGAAACATTCAAAGAATAAAAAAGAAGTTTTAGAAATTAGAAAAATGATAGAAATACAAAAGTTCATTAGACTAGTTGAAAGATCAATTTGAAGATATCTCCAGAAAAGAGAATAAAAGCCAAAAAGAAAAAAAAAAGGAAAATAGGGGAGCAAAAATAAGAAAATTAGAGGACATATTCAGAAGGTTAATTCTGGATAATGGAAGTTACAGAAAGTGAAGGCAGAAAATATTAGGAGAAGAACATTAACAAAGATAGATTGAATAAAATAACCCCCAGTGTAAGGACATGAATTCCCGTACATGAGAACTCACTAAATATCTAGGTACAATTAAAAAAAAAATCATACCATTGTTAAATTTTTTAACAGAAAAAAGAGAAAATTCTAAGTGATTCTAGAAAACAGGTCATGTATGAAGGATACAGAATCTGAATGGCATTGACTTCACACCTAGTATTAGAAACAAGAAGACTATACGATAAAGTATTCGGAATTTTGAATGAAGTTAGAGTCCACAATTGTATACCCAACTAAATATCAGTCGGTAATGAAAAGTTTTATAGACAGACTAATGTTCCCCCAAAGATGCCCGGTCCTTATTCCCCAAACCAAAATCCCCAAAAGGGGTTTTGCAGATGTTATTAAGTTAAGGACCTTGAGATGGGGTGATTATTCTGAGTCATCCGTGTGAACCTAAGTAATCAGAAGGTCCTCATAAGAGAGAATATTAATCAATGATAAGGATAAAGACAGTGCTCAGTGTCGAAGCCAATTCCCAACAGTAGCTCATGCCTTCTTTCTTATGAAGCTACTAGAGATGTTCTCCAAAATGGGGATGTAAACCATGGAATACATAGAATTTGGCAAAGAGAGTGTGCACGCAGGAGAGAAATTTTAAAGGATGGGATATAATAATTATAAAATCAACTTGTGCCACCATAAACAAT
Source organism: Nasua narica (assembly GCA_028533885.1). Lineage (NCBI taxonomy): Eukaryota > Metazoa > Chordata > Mammalia > Carnivora > Procyonidae > Nasua > Nasua narica. The sequence continues at coordinate 30,688,078 of CM052815.1, read as the reverse complement.
GTATACATAGTTATAAGTCCTAAATTTTGGCAGGTAAATCTGTGAATAAACTATGTGAGGGCATGCAAGCAGCAGAAAACAAAAAGGTGTCTTCATCTTCCAAACGGGGATATCAAGTAACAATGTTAAGAATTAGAAAAATCAAGAAATGAGCATTAAACACAAGCTCTCCATAATTGTAGAATTAAATACTAAAAGACATAGCTAAAAGAGAAGAATATGCTTGCCTTTGGGGACTGAGAGTCAGAAATAGGAAAGAGTTGACATTTTTAAACACTGTTTATGTATTATGTAGGACTAGAAATACATAAAAAGAAATACAATGAGAGGGGAGCCTGGGTGGCTCAGTTGGTTGAGCAACGGCCTTCGGCTCAGGTCATGATCCTTGAGTTCCGGGATCGAGTCCCACATTGGGCTCCCAGCTCCACGGGAAGTCTGCTTCTTCTTCTAACCTTCTCTCCTCTCATGCTCTCTCTCACGTTCTCTGTCTCTCAAATAAATAAAATCTTAAAAAAAAAAGTTTCTAAAAAAAAAAAAGAAATACAGTGAGATTGGAGAGGAGAAAACCTTTTGGCCACCTTTTCCTTTTTCTTCCTTCCTTTTCAATAATTCCATTTTTCCTATTTCAAGAATCCTACTCTTCTTGATACTAGGTTTCCCATTGAACTTCTTACATTGTCATGTTAGATGCCCGTGCATGGGACTCTTGGCTGCTCTAATCCCTGGGCTCTGCATTCACAGTCCCAGTACAGTGACATGCAGTTGCCATATGATCTACTTAGACTGAATTCTGTGTCTCATTCATCGTTTATCCCAGAATCTAGTAAAATCCCTGGCATACAATATATAGTGGTTGAATAAATGAAATTCTGGCTGAAAAAAATGAATGAATGCATAATCACTGTTACAGTTTTATGAGCATCATAAATCACAGATTTATTTGAGAAAAGAAGATACTTTCAGAGCTTTTCACGGGAAGTGGGTGTTTGAAATGTTCTTGAGGTAATGGTAGCATAAATTGCATATCTCTGTATGGGCACATATACTTTTTTGATCTCCAGAGTCTCAAAGTTCATTATATAATTAAGCATACTTTTAACAAGGTCCCTTTGTACTGTATTCAGCAGGTTGATTCTGCAACCGAATCACTGTGGTGATGTCAGTCAATAAACACAGTACCATACTGCCAACTATTGGGAATACATGTCCTTGTGTAATTGTGATGTACGTCTCACAGCAGTTGACATGTGCTGACAGTGATATGAACGGTCTATGATGATTCCAATTATTTCAGCTGACTAGAGCAATTATATAATACTTTTAAAGGAATTTATAGTTCTCCCATGTTCCTGTGATTAGGCTGACCAAATCAATGGATGCCAAGACAGTGTAAATGACATCCTGGACTTGAATTTGAAGACCTGGATGCAAATTCCATCTTCATAAATCTTCATTAACTTCTGTGAGTGTATTTGTCAGTTATTATTGCAGTAATTCTATGTGATAAACAGTTCCTCAACATAAGGGCTTATAGCAGCAAACATTTATTTTTCTGACTCACCCAGATCAGCTGGGTTGTCTGGGACTCTGATGGGTTCAGCAAAAACTGGCTGGACTTAACTTCAGGTAGTGGTTATGTTTAGATATGTTCCAGATATCAATTCGCAGCGTTCAGTTAGGAAAGAAATTGAGCTATTATAAGTATTTTGGCAGTATGGGCTTTAGTATAGTAAATTGATCTTATACCAGTGTGGACGAGCTGTTCAATTAAGTTCTGGTAAAGAGGTGAAGAGGAATCAGAAGAAGCCAAATACGAGAGAGAGAAGGTTACACGGAGCATTTTGACCTGATTTGGGCTCTCAGATAAGTAGCTAGGGCTGAAGCTAGTTAGGAAAAACCTGGAATATGTGTGCTTATTATCAAAGGTAGAAATAGTTGTCTTCCAGATAAAATGATACAGATTTTCAGTAAGCAGTCTTACTTGAACAGAACTTACTTGAGAGAGAAGGAAGGGAGAGTTAATAGAGGGCGAGTATTATATTCTATGGTAGAGGGAGAACATGTAGAGTTAACATCTTTTGTCCTCCATTTTCCTGGAGTCCCCAATAAAGCCAGGGTTATGGTCTTTCATGGAGAATAATCATTAATGCAAACACTCTTCTGGCAAAGGAGTCATACAAAAGGGTTTTTCTACTGTCATTCTGAGCCAATTTAAGTCTTTGAAGTCATGAATTCATTTGGAGAGTTTCTGATGGAAATCATTATTTTAAATCTGGGCAAAGGATTTGGATTCAGTGAGTGATTGATAAACATTCCAAGAATAATTCTTTCTTTCACTTCCCTCCAGCCTTCCCACTTAGTTTTCTCTGATAGAATGTTTCAGATGGAAAACAATAATTACCCTTCTTTACTTGGAGACCTCAACAAGACATCTATTTTATAGGATTTTTACTTTGAAACCTTCTGCTTTCTTAAAGAAACCATAAGGACCACCTTTCATAGCTACTGTTGAGGAGAGATGTGGTCTCTGTGGGAAGGTGCTGAGGAAGAAAGAGAAGGAAAACACATTTAATTCACAAATAATAAAGTGTGGGCCAGTACCAGTTAAAGCACATTCCTTGTCATCTAGGAGTTCTAGAACCTGGGAAAGCCAGCACCATGAAAGGACCCTATTGTCTGTGATAATCTAGGAAAGGCCTAGGAACATTCTCATGAGGTGTCTAGACCCATTACCACTGTTGCTAGAAATTTTGTGTGGGGAATAATAGCTTCATGGTCACTTCCATGATAAGTCTCCATATTGCAGTGTCTGATTCATAGCCAACACTGCAGGTCTTGGATCCTAGACCAGTTCATTTTGATGCTCTGGCCCACTAACTCCTCCTAACATAAAAATTTTAAAGGGAATGTGAGTTCCGCTTTTACATTCACAGGAAGCATTTTTAATTTGCTCATGCAAGAAGAAAGAAATTGGTTTAATACTTTGATTGCTTGGTTCACTGAAATAATGATTTTAAAACACTTAATATTAAACTGAAAAGTCAAAAATGTTTTAAAACATCTTTAAGACAATTACATAAAGCTCATGGGCTTAAATATTAAAGTAACATTGACAAGTGGGGAGGACTATAATAAGATGATTCAAATGTCTTAGCTGATCAAAAAAACGGCTTGAATCTGAGTTTCCTTTTTTAGCTTTTCAACTGATAAAGGAGAAATTTTTGACTTTTTTTTAAAAACCAGCATACAAATGTGGAAGCTAATCTATTATGGGCACAGAAGCCACATCTGGCAAAGAGGCTTCAATCCTGTCTTGGCTGTAAACATGACTTCAATGCAACACACAGCAGAAGTATGCCTTGCCATTCCAAGAAACTTTACTATTCCAAACCTTCACCTTCTGAGCTGTATCAGCTTAGAAATTCAAATGCTGCATCATTTGGAAGTTGCTTTTGAAGGGGAAAACATATGATGATGCGTTTTCCCTTGTCGACTGGATTAATGACAAAAACTTTGCATGTTTACTGGTTAGAAAAGGCAATGAGCAGTATCATCGCTTATCTGTCTGTAAGATAAATTGACCAACTTGTTTGGTTTGTGATGTGCTTTTGCAAGATTCCAGAGAGCATCTTTGCTAGTTACCCTGAAAACCTCAGGGGCACCATCTCTTAAGAGGCAAGAGAGGCTCCTAGGGCTTATCTGCCCTATTCCCTTGATTTGTTGATCTGTAAAATGATAAGAATAATATCTGTCTATCTTCATGAGTTGTGATGATGAAATAAAAGAGGCAAGATTTCTGTACAGTGCTCGGGACATCTTAGATGCTCATTACATGTTCACTTCTTCCATCCATTGCACTAAGGAAGCCATTAGGCAAGATATCATGACTCTATGAAGCAAGTACCTGGAAAACAAAATATATCAAGCAATTAGTATCACAACTAAACATAACACCTGCCTAGATTCACTGCCTGTTAAAATTTTATCTATTGACTATACTTGACCTATCTTTCCAGTGACAAGCTTACTTGAAATCCAGCCTCTTTGATCATTCTTGTGTCCCTTTGGTTTTCCACTATATTTTGACATTTGGGTGCATTTTATTTATTTTTTTTAAGATTTTATTTATTTATTTGACAGAGAGATCAGAAGTAGGCAGAGAGGCAGGCAGAAAGAGGGGGAAGCAGGCTCCCTGCTGAGCAGAGAGCCCAATGCGGGACTCAATCCCAGGACCCTGAGATCATAACCTGAGCCGAAGGCAGAGGTTTTAACCCACTGAGTCACCCAGGCGCCCCTTTTGGGTGCATTTTAAAGTTGTACTTAATTTGGCTGAAGATACTTCCTACATGATATGTATATTTGGGAGTACTTTATGAATGAGAATGTTTTGAATTCTTATAAGCATCTTTTTCTACTCCATGCACAGAAAACAGGATTTTTAGTCATTTAGTCTAAAATCTTCAACAACTAATCTTTAATTTGTTATTTTACTTTAACTTTTAAAGGGTATTTGAACATTAAAGCTAGTATTAGGGGAACTGTTTTGATGAAGTACTATGTTACCTCTCAGATATACATTCGTTCCCCTTTAAAAAGAACTTGGGTCTTCTGAGACACAATGCAGTGCTTTTTAGATCATAGAAACTGATTCGTGGGATGAAACAGGGTCACCATTCAGGCTTCATGAACTTCAGGTAATAAGAAGTGGCAAAATAGAAAACCCCTCAACCTACAGCATAAGCCAACAGGAATCATGCCTGACTTCAGGAGTGTGCTTATCTCACCATTCCTCAGTCCCCTGTGGCATTTTGATTGTTTCGTCACTTGTCACACTATGCTCTTGTGGGTTATTCCTCCCTCACCAGACTGAACAACTTGAAGGTACTTATCAAGTCCCAATTCATTTCTATATCGTTTAGTTATGCTATATGCTCTACTGTGGAATATAGTAGGTCTTCAATGAATTTTGAAACAAGAAGCAAATGATAAGGGAGAAACTGTATATATATTTAAAAAATCTTTGGGTGACTTTGGAATGGAAAACACATCCAATCTTATCCTTTCAACTTAGGGAGTAAACTACATTTTAATTTAATGGTGTTATTGATTGAGAAGGATGTTTGAGATACCTGCTTGCTTCCTGCCAATATCTGCTTGGCTGAATTCCTCACTTGCTTCAAATTTATGCTTCTTTCTTACCTTCACAGCGAGGCCTGTCCTGACTGCCTATTTAATATTGCAGCATGTTCTCCTGCCTCATTCTTTGTACTCCTGTTGCCTGCTACCTATTCTCTATTTTCTTTTTCCAAAATCCATTTACTTTCCAAAACTCTACATTATATAATTATTGATTATAATTTTCATTCACTGTCCCTGTCCTGCATAGAGTATATTTCATGACGGCAGATCTGTTGATAGGATTTCTTCACTGATATATTCCATGTTTCTTGCCTGATGTCTAGTACATAGTAGGAATTAAATATATCTTTGTTAAAGATATGAATACAAGATTCTTTTTTAAAAGATTTTTTTGTTTGAGAGAGAGAATGTGCATGAGTAGGAGAGGGGAGGGGCAGAGGGAGAGAGAGAGAGAGAGAGGGGAAGCTGACTCTCTGCTGAACTGAGAGCCCCATGTGGGGTTCGATCTCATGACCCTGAGATCACGAGCTGAGCTAAACCAAGAGTTGGACGCTCGAACAGTCGAAACACCCAGGTGCCCCTGAATACAAGATTCTTAAAAACAGTTCTTATGCCTGTAATATGTCTCAAAGGCAGAAGTTAGGATTTAGAGATTTTTTTTACAGATTTACCTTAGTAATGTTGGAGTAGTAAGGGGTCTATTATCAGAAAATTCTCCATTTATCCCAGCTGTGATCTCCTGAAGTTTCGCCATAGTTGAGAGAGGTTTCCTTCTGTATTAGCACCAGTGGGAGCACCTTGGCTCTGAGTGGCCATCGACATTGTCCTGCCTCTTCTACCTTCTCCTTTTGTCATTTAGCTCAATCTACTTCTATACACTTTCATGCATAACCGTGTTATGCCCTGTGCTGCTAGCTGTCTTTCAGTAGGAGTAAAGCTAAATGTTCATGAATATGGGCTCTGAATTCGAACTGCTTGGGTTTTTGCCTTGAACTTACCTTTGCTCATTGGCTGTGTGACTCTGGGCTGTTTTTCTTTACTGCTCTGTACTTCAATGTTCTCATCCATAAAATTGGGAAAATCCTTGCATCTTTGTAGGGCTGTTTCATAGATGAATAAGATCCTGTGTAAAGTGCTTAGAATGGGTGTCTAGCATATAGTAAGCTCTCAAGAATAAAAGGAAAGTTATTGTAGTTTTGGCATTAAAGGTACTACAAATTTGAATGTAGGGATCATCCAGCCATCTTACCTTTTTGTATGTGTCCTACTGAGCATAATACGAAACATTATGCCTATCTAGTGAATGATTCTTTGACTTTTCAGTACCCTCTTTGGTCGGTTCTAACAACTGTGAAGGTAAATCCTCTCATATTGTCCCTAAAAATAGGTAAGAAAATATAAAACAAAATGAGTTTTACACAGTGATGATATTAGTTCTTATTATACGAACATTTCTCTGAGGAACCTGGAGTGAAAATACTTGTCATTGTTGTTTCTTAGGGGTATTAGCTTCCTGACTCTCAGCCTTAAACCTTACATCTCTCATCTCAAATCCTGACAGTTGTCACTGCCCACCAGCTAAAGGACACCAGGCTACACCTGTAGTCAAATAAAGTTGGATTTAGTACTCACTGCAACAGGGTATATTGGACATTATTGGAAATAGTAGCTAGTGAATGTTTTTTTTTAAATGTATTGTTGGATTTGGTTGTCTACTATTTTGTTGAGAATTTTTGCACCTGTGTTCATCAGGGTATTGGCCTGTGTTCTCTTTTTTAGTGGTGTCTTTATCTGGTTTCAGTATGAGGGTATTGCTGGCCTTATACATGGAATGTGGAAATTTTCCTTCCTTTCTTCTTTCAGTGTTTGGTAGAATTTGCCTCTGAAGCCATCTGGTCCTGGACTTTGATTTATTGGAAGTTTTTTGATAACTTGGTCAGTTTCTTTTTTGGTTATCTGTATGTTGCAATTTTCTATTTCTTCCTGTTTTAGTTTTGGTAGTTTATATGTTTCTAGGAATTTATCCATTTCTTCTAAGTTGCCTAATTCTTAGCACATAGTTTTTCATAATATTCTCTTAGGATTGTATTTCTGTGGTGTTGGTTGTTATTATTCTTTTGTCATTTGTAATTTTATTTATTTGAGTCTCTTCTCTTTTTTTCTCCATTACTCTAACTAGAGCTTTATCAACTTCATCAATTTTTTTAAAGAACCAGTGCCTAGCTTCATTGATCTGTTTTGTTTTTAGTTTATCATTTATTTCCACTCTAATTTTTATTATTTCCTTCCTACTGCTGGTTTTAGGTTTTGTTTGTTGTTCTTTTTCTAGCTCCTTTAGGTGCGAGGTTACATTGTTTGAGTTTTGTTTTTGTTTTTTTGTTTTTTGTTTTGTTTTTGTTTTTTGTTTTATTTTGTTTTTGTTTTTGTTTTGTTTTGCTTCTTAAGGTTAGCCTGTATTGCTATAAACTTATCTCTTCAAACAGCATTTTACTGCATCCCAGAAGTTTTGGACTGCAGTGTTTTCATTTTCATTTGTTTCCGTGTTCTTTATTTCTTCTTTGATTTCCTGGTTGACCCATTCATTGTTTAGTACCATGTTATTTAACTTCACTGTGTTTGTGCTATTTCCAGATCTTTTCTTGTGGTTGATTTCTAGTTTCATGGCATTGTGGTCATAAAATGTACGTGGTATAATTTCAGTCTTCTTTAATTTGTTGAGCTTTGTTCCTAGGGGTAATATGTGATCTACTCTGGAGAATGTTCCATGTGCACTTGAAAAGAATGTGTACTCTTTTTTTAGGACAGAATATTCTGAACATATCTGTTAAATCTGTTCCAATGTGTCATTCAAAGACATTGTTTCCTTGTTGATTTTCTGTCTAGATGATCTATCCATTGATGTAACCAGGGTATGAAAGTTCCTTACTATTATAATATTATAATGATTACTTCCATTATATTTGTTATTAACTGTTTATGTATTTGGTTTTCTGGGGGGTTTTTTTGTTTTTTGTTTTTATGTATTTGGGTATTCCCATGTTGGGTACATGAATATTTACAATTGTTATATCTTCTTGATGGATTGTCCCTTTTATTATTAATATGATAGTCTTCTTTGTTTCTTATTACACTCATTGTTTTAAGCCTGCGTTCATCCAATATAAGTATCACTACTCTGGCTCTCTTTTGACATCCATTTGCATGCTAGGTATTTCTCCATGCTCTCACTTTCAATCTACAGGTGTCTTTAGGTCTAAAATGGGTCTCTTAGAGGCAACATATGAATGGGTCTTATTTGGTTTTTTGTTTGTTTGCTTTTGTTTTTGTTTTAATCCATTCTGTAGCCCTATGTCTTTTCGTTGGAGTACTTAGTCTAATTGCACTCAAAGTAATTATTGAAAGATATATATTTATCACCATTTTATTACTTATTTTGTGGTTGTTTCTGAAGATTTTCCTTGTTCTTTCTTGTCTTTCTCTCTTCCATGGTTTACTGATTTTCTTTAGTGATATATTTGGTTTATTTTCTCTTTATTCTTTATTTATTAGTGGGTTTTGAAATATGGCTACCGTTAGGTTTGTTTTATAACCTCTTCCTACGTATAGCAGTCTATATTATGTTGATGATCATTTAAGTTTTAACACATTCACCTCTCCTTTCCCTGGTTGTAGGTACATGCTATTATATTTTTATATCTTTTTTGTGAGTTCCTTGACTGATTTTTTTTATAGAAATTCATTTTAACTGCTTTTGTGTTTTCTACCTCTATCATGTCACTTCTGGTCTCTCTTTTCCTTTTGAAGACCCTCCTTTAATTTTTCCGGCAGAGCTGGTTTAGCGATCATGACCTCCTTTAGTTTTTGGTTGTCTGGGAAACTCTGTATCTCTCCTTCTATTCTGAACGATAGCCCTGCTGGATAGAGCATTTTTGGCTACAGATTTTTTTTTTCCCATTCCACACTTTGAATATATCATGCCACTCTCTTCTGGCTTGCCAGGTTTCTGCTGAAAAATCTCCTGCTAGCTTTATGGGTTTTCCCCTACATGATACTGAATTTTTTTATTTTGCTGCTTTTAAATTTTTTTCTTAATCACTATATTTTGCCACTTTAATACAATATGTCTTGGTGTGGGTCTACTTTTAATGATTTTGCTGGGGGTTCTCTGCATCCCGAATCTGAATGTCTATTTCTCCAGGTTAGAAAAGTTTTCAGCTATTATGTCTTCAAGTAAACCTCTGCCCCTTTTTCTCTCTCTTCTTCTTCTGGGACTCCTATAATACGAATGTTAATACATTTGATGGAGTCACTGAGTTTCCTAAGTCAATTCTCATTTTGCATAATTCTTTTCTGTCTTTCTTTTTTTCAACTATCTTAGTTTACATTACTCTGTCTTCTAGGTCACTAAATCAGTCCTCTGCTTCTTCCAGCCTGATATTCATTCTGTCAAGTGTGTTTCTCATTTCATTTATTGTGTGCTTTATCTCTGTTATGTTATTCCTTATCTCTGTGTTAAGGGTCTCACTCATGTGTTCCACTCTTTACTCAAATCCGGTGAGTATCCTCATGATCATTGGTTTAGATTCTCTATCATGCATGTTACTTATATCTGTTTTACTTTGATCTCTGGCTATGGTCTTGTCCTGTCCTTTCATTTAGGATAAATTTCTCTGTTATCTTGTTTTGTCTGCCTCCCTGTGTCTGTTTCTGTGTGTTGAGATAGTCTGCTGTGTCTTCTGCTCTTGAGAGTAGTGACTTTATGAAGAATTGGTCCTGGAGTGCCCTGCAGCATAGTGTCCCCTGTTCACCTGAGCCTGGCATTTCAGGAGAGTGTCCTATGTGTGTTACTTTCACCCTGAGTTGTGTCTGAATCACTTTTCCTTTCAGTTTAGTCATCTACGCTCTTTGCCTGTTGTGGGCTGTGCTTATTCTCTGGCATTAGTGGGACGTGGGCGGGCCAGCTCTGAGGGGGCATGCCCGCTGGAGAACTTGAGAGTGGGGCAATGATGTTAGCAAAATTGCTTTGTGCACTTGTCCTATGCTAGATCCCCCAAAACACTGCAGTGGCCAGGGCCTGCATGCCAGCACAGCCAGGGATTCGAGGATGGGCACAGCTGGACTCAGCATATGACAGTGACTGGGGTTGGTGTAACAGCTGGGTGCAGTATGTAGCAGTGGCCGTGCAATTAGCAGTTGTACATGGGGCACAGAAGCAGCTAGGGACAAATGGCTGGGCACTGCATGTGGTAGCAAATGTTTATTCAGCAGGTAGCATGGCACATATATGGCTTTAATAAAATTTTTCCTGCACCTAAGGCTAAGGCTAGCAGCCTTGGAGTGGGCGAGTCTTCAAGAGAACTTGTGGGCATAGGGCACTGTTAGCGGTTTAGGTAGCAAGTGTCTGTGCAGCCCCATCTCCTGTAGGTAGCTCTGTGTTTATGTGAAGGGGTTGGGGGAGGTAAGTGGTGCCTTCTAACTCCGTCATTTTTTAAATCCTCCAACACACTCCAAAATCAGTATCAACAGATCTGTCTCTTCTCTGCCCATGGTGTTACGTAACTGCTATTTTTATGTTGCCTCTCTGTGCAGGCTGTTGTCTCTTTATGGGCAGGGACCCAGCTATCACTTGTTCTCTCAGCTTGCCCAGTGCTGAGTTAGCTGATTTTTAAAGCTCTAGGCTCTAGGTCCTAGTGGTTTTATAAACTCATAGAATTCAGCCCTCTGGTTTTTAAAGCAAAAAGTTATGGGGTTTAGTCTTCCCCATGTTTGCTCCCTATTGTGAAGGCCCACTTCTCTACCTTCTCCACCTATGTGGTTCCCTCCCTCCTGCAAGCAGCCTCTCCCTGACCTTTCCAACTTTTCAAATGTAGCTTCTTCTATATATTTAGTTTTGGAGTTTGTTTGGAGTTTGTTTGGAGTTTGGAGTTTGTTCTGCCAGTGTTCAAATCACTCTCTGGTTTATTGACTTGGGTATGGATATCATCTAGCTGCAAATGTGGGATAAGGTGAGCTCAGGGCCCTCCTACTCTACCATCTTTCCAAGTCCTCCTTAAACATTTAAATATATATTTAAATCCTAACTCCCACACCATGGTTTTCCAGCTTTAAAATGGGGATAGAGGGTGGGGGGTGGAGTAACCGGGTGATGGCCATGTGATGTGATATGATGAGCACTGGGTGTTACATGCAATTGATGAATAAGTGAACTCTATATCTGAAATTAATGATACGCTATATATTAATTAACTGAATTTAAATAGGATAAAAAAATAAAAAATAATAAAATAGGGAAAGAGATACCTGCTTTTCACAGCAGCTAAGAAAATTGAAATTAGGTATATAAATTATTTGGCACTTGTATTTCTTTATAAATGTTCTCTTTCCTTCTCATTTAATTTAATAAATTTGGCATCAGTATGAGGTACATCTTCAACAAGATGTTTTGTTAATGCCTTGGCTAAACAGGTAGTCCTGCAGTAAATTAATTTGACCTTGTTTCTTCATTGGATACACAGTGAATATTTGATTAGGAAGGGTCCAATTTCATGGACTTTATGGAAAATTTGCCATTATTTTTATTCATAAATAGATACTTTAAAAATGAACAGAAATGATTTAATTAAAATAACTAACAAAAGTAGGAATATATGTCTATAGGTCACTATTAGTTCATCAGGAAGTTCTTTACTCTGATCCTAAGTCATCAGAAAATACTTATTTTTATTTCATTTACTAAAATAAAAAAAAAGATGATTTTTAAAATGACTTACAGCATTCACTCAGTCATCCTGTGTATTTGGTTAATGCCAATTCATTCTTCAGATGTCAGTTTAGATAAATCTATTAATAGAAGCCTATTCCAATTGCCTACAGTTATGATTCAGAACCTGACTTTTAGAATCCTATGAATCAGCTCTTTATTAAGCCTGACCAAATACTTCCTGGTTTGTCTGTATCCAACAAGAGAGAATAAGCTTTGTAATTGCATTTTTCCTATTTATTTTTATTACTGATCATTTTCCAACACTTAGCATCAAATAAACCCTCAGAGGAGGGGCACTCAGCAAGTACTCAAAGATAGTAAATGATCAGTCCATAGGAAGGAAGCTAGACTAAATGAATTTTAATTAAACAAGAAATTGAATTATTTAAGGTAGTCCACCTATATGAAGCACTCTTAAGTCTTTGGGGTATTTACATATACTCTCTCAAATATTAAGCATCTTGAATTAGTTCACATAGATTAATTGAGCATATATTATGTGCATGAAACTCGGATAGGTTCAACAAAGGCTACTCTTATCCTCAGAGATTTTTTGTACAGGTCTATGCTTAGCACGAGATGGAAAGACGCAAAGCTCTAAAGCAGCATTGGAGCTGAGGCACCGCCTGACAAAGACCTCTCAGCACCACACTGGAGAGTTTACCTAAGTGAGAGATGAGGCCAGCAATGTAAACAGTGAATATGGATGAAGACGGGAATAATTTAAGACCTTAAAGTAGAAATTGGCCACAATTAGCTTTACTATTCCCTGTAAGAAATGTTTGTTGTCCTTTGCTTTTTTATTTTTGTTCTACCCTTCCTTTTTGTGCAACAATTATAAACTACTAGGATGGGTAATACTTAATGAATGATTTGCAGTGTTTGTGTTATTGAATGAGTGCAGTAGTTTGCATAAAGCCCTGGTGAGAAGCAAAACATGATAGGCGTGAAATTTAGGGATGTTTGGTCTTTTTTATTTTCTTCATCATTGAAATGGAGGACTTTTATTTGTTTTAATTTCATTTATAACGGAACTAGTTTTTCTGATTATAAAATGTGCTACAGTTTTATTGTAGAACACTTGGATCATATCAAATCTTAAAAGGAGAAATAATCATCACTCTTTGTTCCTCCAACCAGAGATAACCTAACATTTCATATATCTAATTACATTTTCCCTCTATATGTACACACACAACTTCTCTCAATAGCAACCTCCTGACATATGTAAAGTGATAGCACGTTTTAAAGTTAAAAATGAGATCATGCTGTAAAGAGTTTTAAACTTTTCTCCCTTAATAGAAATAATGAATGTATTTTTAGACAATAGACCTACAGTGTCATCATCCTAAGCAGTTTCTTACTGGTGAACACCAAAGAAAAATTTGATGGTTTACTAGCTTAAGAAGAATTGCCATTTATGTACTTCATCTTTTTTGACCTGATTCTTGGATAAAATTTCTGGAAATTATTCCCTAGTATGCACAAATTGAAGGATCTTATTACACATAGTCAAACTGTTCTTAGTAATACTTACTAATACTCCCACCAGCTGGATAAGAGAGTACTCACTTCAGTATCCTACCAACATTGCATAATTTCATTATTCTGCGTCTTTGGAAATATCACAATTAAAATTAGATTGAAAACATATTTCTAATAAAAAGCCATTTTATTGATCTTAGAATTCTTGTACTGCTTATTGCATTTCCTTATATTTTCTTTGCATTTTGTTCACATTTTACTGTGTGTATATTTTCTGTTTTAACCTACTATTCCTTCTTAAAATCATGTTATTATAATCTATTTGTAATTATTACTTTAAGTGTTGCATGCTGTCAGCCAAATACATATACAGAGTTCGCCAAATAGACACACATACACATGTATATATTCTTTTTAATATTTTATGGAGGTCTAATCGACATAGAAAAAACCCAGCTATTTCAAGGGTACAATATGTTAAATTTTTATATAGGTATGTGCCCTATAATACCATTACCACAATCAGGATGGTAAAAGTATAAATCATCCCTAAATCTTTCTCATCTGTCTGTAATTTTCAATTCCACCCTTCTCTGCCTCCCCTGCAACCAAAAAACACTCATCTTTCTCTTGTGATATACTAGTTTGAGTTTTCTAGAGTTTTTATATTGATGAAACCATACAATATGTACCCTTTTTTTGTCTGATGAATTTCACTCAGAGTACTTATTTATGCTATTTAGTGGTGTCTGCTTTTTTTTTTTGCTCTTCATGTATCTTGTGATGTTTCTGTTGAACTCTTCCATTCATTTTTTAAATTGGGCTTTTTAAAAATATGAGTTTTGAGAAGTCCTTATACATATGGGCAAAATCCTTTATCTGAACTATACTTTATAAATATTTTCTTCCAATGTGTGAATTGTCTTCTCAGTTTCTTTGAAGAGGAGAAATTCTCGATCAAGTCTAATTTATTCTTTTATAGATTGTGCTTTTGGTGTAAGTAATGTTTGATTAACCCATTGTCACAAAGATACTCTCCAATATTTTCCTTTAGAAATTTTAATGTTTTAGGTTTTATATTTAATCTTATAATAGCATTTTCAGTTAAGTTTTTTATAAATGAGAAAAAATATGGATCAGAGTTTTTTTTTCTTTTGCGTGTGAATATTAATTCTTCCATCATTTGTTGAAAAAGGTAACCTTCCTCCTCTGAACTGCCTTTGCACCGTTGTCAAAAGTGGGTTGGCCACATATAATTGCATCTATTTTTGGCCTCTGTTCTTTTTCATTGATCGGTTTTTCTATCTTGAAACCAGCACCATATGAATGTATCAATGTAGTTTAATAATAAGCCTTGGAATGAGGTAGAGTGAACCTTCCTATTTTTCTTCTCTTTCAAAATTATTTCTTTTTTTAAAGAAAAGCTTTCTAACACATTTCCCACTTGCTTTGTTGGTGACCTATTAACACTAATGAAAATGGATAGTTATGATGCATCTCTAGCTTCTGGGAGGTCAGAAAAAAATAGAAATCTGTTATTGTTGTTCATTTAATTTTTAAAAAATAAATATCTGTCCAAAAATATAGAGATGCTCTTGATCTGATGGCACAGCTCAAAAAGAAGTGAGCCATCTGTGTCCTTCCTTTTTTATTTTAATTTATTTTATTGTAATCAGCTTGAGCGGTAAATGTGGGGGATGTCCAATGAATTTTCTGCAAATCCTTAAGAAGAAAACAAAGAACAAAAAACATTTTTAATTCAAAAGAAAAATACTTCCAGACTTAGTCTACTAAGAGTATATTTTGATAATGCATCACAGTTTGAACATTGATATTTATAGCTATAGAAACAAATATGATTTATGCTATTAAGGGATAAGCTGGTGTAATTGATATGTCGCCTGATGATACTAGTTACAATCTGGATGAAAATTAGATTTGGTGGAGTCATATCTTAGATATCCTAACAGCTTTAAAAGTACAATTGAACAGTAGAAAAAATTACTATTGTGCCAAGCCACTAGAAATATAAATTCTGTCCTTTTAAGATTACATGATGAATTTGGAAGAAGGGCTATATATTAACTCACTTAAATGGAAGAAAGCAAAATTTGGACCACAGAAAAGGAAGAGTGGAACTATACACAACGTGGGTCCCTTTTACATCTATTATTGTTTATAAAATATTTTAATCCCAATATCATCAACATACAGTTCTACCCTAGTTTCAGGTGTACAATATAGTGATTCAGGGGTTCCAAACATCACCTAGTGCTCATCACAAGTGCACTCCTTAATCCCCATCACCAATTTCACCCATCTCCCCACCCATGTCTCCTCTGGTAACCATCTCTTTTCTATAATTAAGAGTCTGTTTCTTGTTTGTCCCTTTTTTGTCTCTTTTTCTCCTTTACTCTTTTATTTCTTAAATTCCACATATGATTAAAAACATGATATTTGTCTTTCTCAGATTCATTTATTTCACTAAGCGTTATATTCTCTAGCTCCATCCATGTCCTTGCCAATGGCAAGATTTTCTTTGGCTGAATAATATTCCATTGTGTGTATCTGTGTATATGTATGTATTTGTATATGCCACTTCTTTATCCATTCATCTGTTGATGGACACTTAGGCTGCTTTCATAATTTGGCTATTGTAAATAATGCTGCAGTAAACATATGGGTACATATATCCCTTTAAATTACTGTTCTTGAATATCGGGGGTAAAAACCCAGTAGTATGATTACTGATTCATAGGGTATGCTATTTTTAGTTTTGGGGAAACTCCATACTGTTTTCCAGAGTGGCTGCACCAGTTTGCATTCCTACCAACAATGAATGAGGGTTCTTTTTTTTTTTTTTTTTCCGCATCCTCTCCAACACCAGCTGTTTCTTGTGTTGTTAATTTTAGCTATTCTGACAGGTGTGAGGTGATATATCATTTTAGTTTTGATTTGTATTTCCCTGATGAGTGATGTGATGTTGAACATCTTTTCATATGTCTGTTGGCAATTTGAATGTCATCTTTGGAGAAATGTCTGTTCGTGTCTTCTGCCCGTTTTTTTTGTCGGATTCTTTGTTTTTTAGGTATTGAGTTTTATGAGTTATTGATATATTTTGGATACTAACCCCTTATCAGGTATGTCATTTGCAGATATATTCTCCCATTCAGTAGGTTGCCTTTTTCATTTGTTCCTTCACCGTGAAGAAGCTTTTTATTTTGATGTAATCCCAATAGTTTATTTTGGCTTTTGTTTCCCTTGCCGAAGGACACATATCTAAATGTTGCTGTGGCCAATGTCAGAAAAATTACTACTTGTGCTCTCTTCTAGGATTTTTATGGTTTCAGGTCTCATATTTAGGTCTTTAGCTGATTTTGAGCTTATTTTTGTGTATGGTATTAGAAAATTGTTTCAACTGTATTCTTTTGCATCTAGATGACCAGTTTTTCCGCCACTATTTGTTGAAGACACTCTTTTTCCCATTGGATATTATTCACTGCCTTGTCAAAGATTAATTGATCAAATAATCATGATCTTCTGGGTTTATATAATAAATACATAATAATACTTCTGGTTTTCCATTCTGTTCCTTTGATCTATTTTTGTACCAGTACTGTCCTGTTTTGTTCTATTGTCTATTTTGGTGCTGGTTCTATACTAGCTTTCATATTCCAGCTTTGTCATATAACTTGAAGTCTGGAACTGTGATACTTCCAACTATGCTTTTCTTTTTCAGAATTACCTTATTTGGGGCCCTTTGTGGTTTCATATAAATGTTAAGATTATTTTATCTAGTTCTGTGGAAATATGCTGGTGGTATTTTGAGAGGGATAGCATTAAATCTGTAGATTGCTTTGAGTAGTATAAACATTTTAACAATATTTGTTTTCTAATCCATGAGCACAGAATGTCCTTCCATTTCTTTGTGTCATCTTCAATTTCTTTTACCAATGTTTTGTAGTTTTTAGAGTCCAGATCTTTCACCTCTTTGGTTAGGTTTATGCCTAGGTATCTTACTGGTTTTGGTAATTGTAAATGGGATTGTTTTCTTAATTTCTCTTTCTACTGCTTCATTATTGGTGTATAAAAATGCAACAGATTTCTGCACAATGAATTTATATCCTGGGACTTCACTGAATTCATTTATCAGTTCTAGTAGTTTTTTGGTGGGGTCTTTTGGGTTTTCTGTGTATAGGATCAGGTCATCTGCAAACAGTTAAAGTTTTACTTCTTCCTTGCCAATTTTGATGTTTTTTATTTCTTTTTGTTGTCTAATTGCTGTGGCTAGGACTTACAACACTGTTTTGAATAAAAGTGGTAAGAATGGACGTCCTTGTTTTGTTTCTGACTTTAGGGAGAAGCTCTCAGTTTTTCCCATTGAGTGTGATGTTAGCTATGGGTTTTTCATGTATGGCATTTATGTTGAGGTATGTTCCCTCTAAACCTACTTTGATGAAGGATTCAAACAGCCAACATCATGAGTAGCTGTTGTATTTTGTCAAATGCTTTTTCTGCATCTGTTGAAATGATCATATGAGTTTACCCTTTCTCATATTGAGAGATAGAGCATGCTGATTGATTTATAAATATCGAACTACCATTGAATTCTGGGAATAAATCTCACTTGATTGTGAGGAATTTTTTTTAATATATTGTTGGCAAGTATTGCCAGTATTTTGTTGAGGATTTATGTATCTATGTTCATCAGAGATGATGGCCTGTAGTGTGTGTGTGTGTGTGTGTGTGTGTGTGTGTGTGTGTATGTGTCTTTATCTGATTTGGACATAAGGATAAACTTGGCCTCATAGAATGAATTTGGAAATTTTTTCCTTTTATTTTTTAAGTAGTTTGTAAAGAATAAGTATTAACTCTTCTTTTAATATTTGTAGAAGGCCAGCTGGGTGGCTCAGTTAGTTAGGCATCTGACTCTTGATTTTGGCTCAGGTTATGATTTTTAGGTAGTGAGATTAAGCCTGGTGGTGGGCTCCATGCTGCTCAATGGTGAGTCTTCTTGAGATTCTGTCTCTCCTTCTCCCTCCACAGATATGATCTCTAAACAAACAAATAAATACAGTCTTTGAAAATATTAAAAAAATATTTGGCAGAATTCACCCATGAAGCCAGCTGGTCCTGGACTTTAGTTTTGGTGGGTTATATGTTTCTAGGTTTATCCATCTCTTCTAGGTGGTCTCATTGGTTTGCATGTAGTTTTTCATAAAATTGTATTTCCTTGATATTGGTGGTTACTTCTCCTCTTTCATTTGTGATAAACTCTGACAAGAGTTCATCGATTTTGTTGATTTTTTGAAAGAACCATCTTTTGGTTCATTGATCTATTAGGGTTTTTTAGATTTTAATATCATTTATTTCTGCTGTAGTCTTTCTTATTTCCTTCCTCCTGCTCATTTGCTGTTTTGTTTGTTCTTTTTCTGGCTCCTTTATGCATAAGGTTAGATTGTTTATTGGAGATTTTTCTTGCTTCTTGAAATAGGCCTGTATTGCTCTAAACTTCCCTCTTAGAACCTCTTTGGCTGCATCACAAAAGTTTTGGGTCATTGCGTTTTCATTTTCATTTGTTTCCATGTACTTTTTGATTTCTTCTTTGTTTTCATAGTTCAGCTATTCATTATTTAGTAGCCTGTTATTTAAACTCAACGTATTTGTAGTTTTCCAGATTTTTTCTTATGCTTGAGTGCTAGTTTCATACCCTTTTGGTCAGGAAGAATGCATCGTGTGACTTTGATCTTTTTTGAATTTGTTGAGACTTGTTTAAGTTACCTATTCTAGAGAACGTTCCTTGTGCACTTGAAAAGAATGTATATTTTGCTGTTTTAGGATGGAATGTCCTGACTATATCTTAAATCCATCTAGTACAGTGTGTCATTCAAAGCCATTGTTTCTGTGTTGATTGTTTATTTGGATGATCTTTACATCTGTGTAAGTGGGGTGTTAAAGTTCCCTGACATTTTATTAGTATCGATTAGTTCCTTTATTTTTGTTATTAATTATTTTATCTATTTGAGTACTCACGTGTTGGATGCATGAATATTTAAAACTGTTATTTCTTCCTGTTGGATTTTCCCCTTTCTAATAAACATTTTTAGTAGTCCCTCTTTCAGCATTCTTATTACAATGATCTTCCCTTATTTTTTATTTGGAATAGATTGATTGCTAAAATGCCTATATTTTATTAAATAACTACATATATGTTTTTAGAAATAAATGGTAGGAAAAGAATAGAAGGAATGTGGTTTTTGTTGTGTTTTGTTTTGTTTTGTTTTTTGTCAGTCATGTGCTAAACACTTCATTTGTATCTTCTGGTTTAATTCTTTGAACAACATTAGCAAGGTTGATATGTCATTTTACTGATTATGAAATTAAGACTAGGATTGACTGTTTCAGGAACTTAAAACTAGTAAGTGTTAGAAGTGGGATTTAGTTTGAGGATATCATGATTCCAAAGTCTATGTTTTTCCTAAAGACCATTATCCAAATACATTATTATAAAATAACTGTGGGCCATGTTATAAAGATACTCTTCTTTAGAGGCTACATTCAGACTGCCATCTTGGTAATTCCATTTGCATTTAGTCCCCACAAAAAAATCTAAATGATTCTGGGGAAATAGGATCAGGAATTCACGTTAAGTGATGTTTGGTGGGCTAAAAGAGAATGACATGTATTTTAACTCAGCCTGACAGGTGCTAAAATGTTTGAACCAACAAATACTTTAGGGAGACTGCTATTTCTCCCCTAAGAAATAGAATGCTTTTAAGAAGTTTCTTAATTATTTCCTCTGTGTGTGTGTGTGTGTGTGTGTGTGTGTGTACATGCTTAAACACATGCATGTGTGCTTGTATGTTTTATTTAAGAGATAGGACAACATTGTCTAAATGTGGTACTTAATTTCATTCAGAACTAATTTTGTGCTTGAAGTATTCTAGTGAAAGCTTTCATAGTAATACACATAATATTCTTTAAGTTATTTTGACACGTAGAAGTTAATTATTGCCAGCAAGGAAAAAAAGAGTGGAGGTTAAGAAACATTTGTTGATGTTTCTGTAATAATAAAAATATTCACATATAAATCCTCACTTGTTCTTCACAATATATCTGAAGTAAAAAAAAAATCTCTTTATTTGAAAGATGAAAAATCTCAATGCAGAAGATATTTATTGTCATTCAGTGTGTGATATCTAATGTCTGAAAAAAGTTATTTCACGCATTTTTCCTGGCTATTTTGGTTGTAGCAGGTGGGTAAACCTAGACCCTATTACCCTATTTTAGCCTGAAGTGTAAGCTACCTATTTTTTTTCCTGGATGACCTTGGTAGTTGGTGTCTTTCAAGGAATTATTCTTTTGATCTGAGTTATTTAATTTATAGTTGTTTATAATATCATCTGATTATTGAT
Source organism: Nasua narica (assembly GCA_028533885.1). NCBI lineage: Eukaryota > Metazoa > Chordata > Mammalia > Carnivora > Procyonidae > Nasua > Nasua narica. The sequence goes on along the minus strand of CM052815.1, from coordinate 30,667,276 downwards.
TTGACCTCTCTAAATTTGAGGTTGTCATTTCGCCTTTCTTTTTCCTTGGTTATTCTGCCTAGAGGTTTATTGACTTTATTATCTACTTCCATTTTAATTCCATTTTAATTCTGATTTTGTCCTAGAACATTATCTATATGACCTAAATACTTTTTTTAATTTTTTGAGAATTATTTAGTAGTCCAGAATATAATCTGACCTGCTAAATGTTCCATGGGTGCTTCAAAGGAATTTGGGGTGGAGGATTTTATAGATGTCAAGTAGGGCAGGTTGGTTAATAGCGTTAAGTCTTCTGAGTCATTACTAATTTATTGTCTACCTTTTCCGTCATTTTGGGAGACTCTTGTTACTCTAGCTTTCTTTTAATTACTGTATTCATGGTAGATCTCTCCATATCTGTGTCTTCACATTTTAATGGCTGACTTTAGTAGCATATAATCAATCAGGTTTTCCTTCTTTTTTTTTTTCTAGATTTTATTTATTTGAGAGAAAGAGAGTGAACAAGAGAGACAGACAGAGACAGAGAAGGAGAAAGGGGAAGGATGGAGGAAGAGGGAGAAGCAGACCCCGCTGAGCAAGGAGACCCACATGGGACTTGATCCCAAGACTCCAGGATCATGACCTATGCTGAAGGCAGACACTTAACAGACTGTGCCACCCAGGCTGCCCAGGTCTTGCTTTTTGATACAGTCTCACAGTCTCTGCCTTTAACTGGACTAGTTAGGCTATTTGCATCTAGGGCAATTATTTTTATGGTTGGGTTTAATCAATTATTGCTATTTAATCCATATTGTTATTTTTATTTATTAATACCATTGGTTCTTCATAACCTTCCCCCTACTTTTCTTACCTTTTTTAGGGTTGTTTTTAATGATTTCATTTATCCTCACTATTATCTTGTTAGCTGTAACTCTTTAATTTTTTTTAGATGGTTCTCCAGGGCTTACAATAATATCTTTAACTTATCCCAGTCTACCTTCAAATAATATTAACTTGTTTCACATATAATGTAAGCAATTATCACAGGTTCTTTTACATTTTATACAATAATAAACTTCTATTTTCCCCCTTTCTTTCTTCTGTGCTATTTTTGTCATACATTTTATTTCAACATATATTGTAAACTCCAAAATATATAAATATTAGGTTTTTAAAGGCAACTTATCTTTTCAAAGTTAAAAATGAGAAAAAGTGTCTTTCATATTTATTCATATGTTTACCATTTCCAGAGCTTTTTAATCTTTTATCTTTTAGATTCAAATTCTTTCTCTGTGAAGAATCTCTTTAAACATTCCTTGTTCTGTAAGTTGGTTGGTGATGGATTCTCTCAGCTTTTGTTTACCTGAAAATACCTTTTTACATCTTCATTATTGAAAGATATTTCACTGAATGTAGAATTATAGGTTGACAGTTTTTCCTTTCAATACTTTAAAAAATTATTTTGTCTTTCTAGTTTGAATGTTTTTCGGAAGAAAAATAAGTGATCATTCTTATCATTTTTCTGTCTTATATAATTGTGTGTGTGTTAATCTGGTTGCTTTTTAAGAATTTTTTTTTTATCTTTGATTTTTATCCATTTGGTTAATATGTGCTTTGATGGGTTTCATTGTTATTTTTAATGTCCTTCTGTTTGGGATTTGCTGTTTTTAGACATGTGATGTTATGGTTTTCATCAACTTTGGAAACATTATGGCTATAATTAAGCCATTGTTTCTTTCAATAAGTTGTTTTCTGAATCCCTTTCACCTCTTCTTATCTGGACTTCAGTTGTCTATTAAACTGCTTAATGTTGTCCTACAGGTCACTCAGACTCTGCATTTTTTTTTTCTCTTTTTTTGCTTCCTTGTGGGAAGATTTTGTTGCTATGTCTTCAGTTCTACTCATTTATCATCTGCAGTGCCTAATCTTCTGTTTGGTGGATTCTCTTTCTCTGCACTATGACTTGATTACTGACAGAATGTTAGGAGAAATCATGTGACTGTCTCTTTTTTCTCTTAGGGATCACTACCCTGCACTGCCTGCTCTCTGTAGTGTGAGTTATTATATAAAAAATTTTTTTAGTTGTTTAATGCAGGGAGTGCATTTCTTTTTGGGGTAGAATAAGATTATTCTCTGAGTAGATTTCGATAATATTTTCTTCAAATTGATCTTGTGTTGTCATTTTTGACAGTCCCCTTTATGAACTAATATTCACTGGAAATATATTAAACTACATGTTATAGAAACACAAAGATAATTAAGAACCTAAGTGTGTCCTCAAGTAGCAAGACAACTATGTAAACCAAAACATATTATAAAATAAGTCAGGGTTAGTGGAAGAAATGTTTAAGGTCTGCAGTCAAGAATACAAAATAAGCATGGTGAGAATTTTAAGATAAATAAATATATATATATTACATAATATAATAAATATAAATATATATGTACTATATATATATAGTACAGAAGAAAATATACCCCTGTTTTCTGTGAGACTGTGAGACCAAAGGCGCTTTTTTTTTTTTAAGATACAATTTCTTTTAGCCTGCTATATTCATTTCAGAAGGCCAGGATAGATTCTGTAATCCCTTGAAAAATCAGTTCAATGGGGTTACAAAGACAAGCAAATGGTGCTTCCCTTAAGGGCCTGGTAGTGTAGCAGAGGGGAAAAATAATGTGTAAATAATAAATTTAGGGAAGTGTTCTAAAACTGAATAGCAAGAGACATGTACGTGTTGAATTTCAAGAACAAGGATTGAATAGGCCAGTTCTAGGTGAGCAAGCATATAGTCTTGATTAAGGAATTTTCTGTGGTCCTGATTCTGAAAATTGAGTAGTTCTTTGGTAGGTAGGTTGATGTGTTCTATTTTGTGTAGGTAGAACATCATGGGGAAAAAATGGAAAAGTAATAGATAATATGAGTCAGATTCTTGTGCTCCATGATATGGAAAAAATTTAAAATGTGAAGAGCACAGAGTGTAATGGAGGTGAATGTAGTTGAAGATAATATTGAATGGTAGGGTTAAAGTAAAATTCTATTGGTTATTGGCTAAGAACAGTGATGTAAAGTCATTACTTTGAGATTACTTTCCCAAATGTAGGCATGGGCAGGCATGCCCTTCATTAAAACAGTCAACACAGAAGTAGTAAGTTTGGAGCGGAAAGGTAAATTTAATTTCGGAGTTTCAGACCTTAAGTTCTCAGGGATATCAGCTTAAAGAAATCGAATAGATAATTTGAACACAATATTCTTGCTATAATTTGTGGAAGAAGTTGGACTAAATGTAAAGTTTTAGGATATATCAGCTACAGGTTGTTGCCAAATCCATTAGCATTGATTAAATAATCAAGAGAAAATGTAAGGAGGAACAGATTACCTAAAAGAGGGAAAGAATAGATAGGAAGAAATGAGCAAAAAGAGAAGAAATTTGTGTTTCAGAAGCAAAGGGAAGTGAGAAAAAAGTTAACATTTTTACATGCTTAAATTTAATGTGTAACAAATGACAGAAGAGTCTGCTGGACTGGGTAGTTAGGAGGTCAGGGGTAACATTTGTGACAAGGAGAAATGAGAGCCCAGTTAAGATGACAATAGGATGATGAGCTAATAGAGACAGAGGCTGAAAACTAATCACTCCCCCAGAAACATGACTGCAAAGGGAAGAAGATGATACCCAATGAGAGACATTGTGCAAGAAATTATTATTTTTAGGAAGTAAAACACTTAACTATATTTTTAGTCTCTGAGAACTATTAGAAAAGGAGATGTTGAAAATTTTGCAGGAAATATTCTTTTTTTTTTTAAGATTTTATTTCTTTATTTGACAGAGAGAGAGATCACAAGTAGGCAGAGAGGCCTGCAGGGAGAGAGGGGGAAGCAGGCTCCCTGCCGAGCAGAGAGCCTGATGCGGGGCTCCATCCCAGGACTCTGAGATCATGACCTGAGCCAGAGGCAGAGGCTTCAACCCACTGAGCCACCCAGGCACCCCTTGCAGGAAATATTCTTAATGACAGTGTGGGTATGGTGAGACCATCTTTTCAATACACAGTTGGTGGGTGTATAAATTGGTATAATCTTTCTGAAAGACAATTTGGTAATATATGTAAAGAGCCTTAAAAATATAGTTTTTGACCCTGAAAGTCCCCTTTTAGAATTCTACCCTGTGGGTAAAATCAGATGCAGATAAAGACTTATTTACAAAGATAATACAGCATCATTTATAATAAAAAAAATTGAAACAATCCCTATGCACAACAAAGAAGGCATAATTATATAAATTATAGTGTATTTGTAGAGTATTAAACAACGATTGAAAATCCTATTTTGAACAACCTACAAATTATTGGGCAAAATGCTCTTGTAATACACTGTTGAGTGAAAAATGAAAAACAAAAGCTGAATATAGAGAATGATTCAAATGTTGAAAATAGAAATATAACACTTGAAAGCGAAAATATAGAAATGAATAAGAAAAACTAGAAAATTGAGCAGTGCTTTGGCATAGACTTAAGACTAGACTACAGCAGTGACCTAAAAGACCAATATAGGTAGAGAGGTACCTCTACCTAAATGGGAGAAATAAAAGGATATTTCTGGATGTGGGGAAGAAAATGAAAAGATTTTTTTTCCCCTATCAAATGAAAGGAAAATCCTTTTCCAATATCATTATCACAATGCCTTGGTATCAGTAATATATATCAAGGGCTAATTTTATGTCATGTGTGACACATAATGTGTCATATGTTACATGTTTTTAATATTCACAATAACTATTATTAAATATAAGCAAACCAAGCCATGGAGAAAGTAAGAAGTTGCACATACGAGGATGTGATGGAGCTGAGATTTGTGCCCAGTTCTATTTGTCACTACAGTGTAGTCCCCAGCTTTCTGAAGAGAGGAGTCGGCAACCCTGATAAGGAGACACTTAAAATATATAATAGTCACTGGAGAAATTGAAGCAAGCTGACCCAAGACAACAAGAAAAAAAGTGGCTGAATGATACCAAGGATCTTCTTAAGGTCACTTATTTGGAGTGCCACCAGTTCACAAAATTACATTAGTTTCTCCAAATGCAGTTGCATGATTTGGTGTAGGAGAGGAAAGGAGAGAAGGTCGGATTAATTGAAAGTTATGGCTTGGTAAGGAAGAGTCAACAAAAAGAGTAGGATTTGAGAATTTTGAGAGTGTTGACAATAAATGAAGCTAAATGGGATATAAGCTTAATATGAATTTTAAGAATTTTTACAAAGGAATGAGGAAGCAAGGTGGAGGAAGAAACTACAGGATTTGAGGGGGATCAGGGGGCTATCAGCCCCTTACCAGATCCTGTAAGGGGCTACAGGATCAGGGGGATCAGCCCTAGTGAAAAGGGCTGAAATGGCACATTGACACAATCTTTTGGCAACAAGAATGTTGAAGACTTTGAATTTATATCGTTAGATGAGCTATCCAAAATTCTGTGAAAAATGAAAAACCATCTTTGTAATGGTAGAAATCAGAAGTGAAGATAAAAGACTTTGAGGTATGTTTCAAAGTGTTTAGTAGATGAGTTTAGTAGAGGAAATGATCACCAGGAGATTAGCTGATAGAAATGTGAGGTAGAGCAGAGGTGGGCAAGTGGTATGACATGAACTTCAGTGGATGAAGGTTTGCATGAGGACCAGTGAAACAAAGATACAGGATCAGCAAAGAACACTAGGAGAATGACCCTGGACTTTATTAGCTTTGGAAACATAGGGAGAGGAATTTTCCTGGAGAAGCAGGTTATAGTCCCGTGCTTAGCATGTTGCCTGATGCACAATTAATGCTGAATGCAACTAATTCTCACACTACAGATGAATGAATATGAAATTAATGGGTCCACAGCAGGAGATAGAGGGATTGGGAAGAACCGAGGATGTGGTGGGATGGGGTCTATTGACATTGGAACAGGGTTTCCAGTGAGCATAATGGAAAGTATTTGTAAAGACCAAAAATAGGTGAAAGAACATAATGGAGAAATGCATAGAATGATACATGGATGTGAATCACGTTTGTTACTAGAAAGACTCATTTACTGTCCAGTGACTGAGGACAACAGACCTGACAGGTGTGCTGACCCCGAGACCAGAACAACTAAAGCCTAAGTATTCTGAGAGGCCAATGATATTAGAAGTCTGCTGTCTTTGCTCAGTACTCAAACGGCAAAATGTGGAGATGCTTTTATGATGTCTTTTTAAAAGTTAATTCTGCCTTGGTTATTGGGAATGATTAGCGAGACTTTAAACTCCGTTCCCAGAAGGGTTGTTGGTTTGAGGTAGCTACAGGGCTTTTTCCAGATGGGAATTAGATGTGATAGAGCAGCTTAGGTGAATCTACCCTTAAGTCGAACTCTTTTTACATGGCTGGGGATGAATTTGGATATTTTCTCCAGGGTCTTAGCCCTCAGTGGTATAGAGGCATATTTCTGGTTACTAAAAGCCTAAATCATGAGGCTGATTCTATTTTTCTGCTCCAACACTTTGGTGAGAGAATTTGAGGTGCTATAACCTGTCTTCTTGGCATACATATCAGTAGGACGCATATACAAATATCACAATATGTATTATTCCTGAGACACAGGTGAACTAGATGAAATACTTGGGGAGGGAAACACCCATGGCTCCCTCACACTGTCATTGAGGTAATATAATTTTTTAAAGGAAGAATTATTGACATCTAGTGGAATATGAAATCAATATCTGTATTATTTAGTGAACACATGCTGGGCATTTTTACCAGAATCATTGATAAACATCTTCAGTCATAAATTACCCAAATTCTTGGATGGATTTGTATTTTAATTAACATTCTTAGCTGGAAACTAGAAGCAGATGGGAAGCATTGTTAATAATTCCATAATTGATAATAATCACTTCTGAAACACAGAAACAATTCATAGCTCACTAATTATTTCAGAAGATAAACACTGAATTATTAAGAGAAGCACTCAGTGACATGGGAAGTCAAGACTTTCAGTGGGTGAAGACTGGGTTAGAGGCAGATGTCTCAGGTTGGAATTTGGGCTTAACCACTTACTAACATGGACATATCTGTCTTCCTTAAGACTTAGTTTCGTCCTCTATAAAGTAAGAGTGATTCTTATTTTCACAGGGTCGATATGAAAAATAAATAAGAAAATATATTTGGATAAACAATGCACAATTCCTGGTACCAGGCAAGTTCTCAAAATTCACTTGAAGGTAACTTATGAAACATGAATATGAAATAGCACTAGAGATTGTCAAATCTCCATACAGTTATCCCCCCCCCACCCCCTGTGATAATTCAACTCTTTTTTTTCTTTTTTAATTTTTATATATTTCTACCTTGAAGATCAAGGACAACCTATTTTTTTAATAAAGGTCTCAGTAGTCCTGAACTTAAGTCAGTTTAACTTTACTTAATGTAGTATTTCCCAACATGCTTAATGCTAGACCTTTCTCCCCACAAAAACTATTAATGTCTTAAGGAATCAAAATTTCTTAGAATGATTTAGGAAACAATGAAAAAAGGTTTCAACCCTTTTCTTTTTTTTTTATTTATTATTCATTTATTTATTTACTTACTTATTTATTATATATATTTTTTTTCTCCCCAAATTTGTTTATTTTAATTTTTCAGTGTTACAAGATTGATTGTTCATGCACCACACCCAGTGCTCCATGCAGTACGTGCCCTTCTCGATACCCACCACCAGGCTCACCCACCCCCCCACCCCCTCCCCTCCAAAAACCCTCAGTTTGTTGCTCAGAGTCCACAGTCTCTCCTGGTTCATCACCCTCCAATTTCCCCCCATTCGCCCTTCCCTTCCTTCTCATGATGCCCTCCATGATTTTCTTTATACTCCACACGTAAGTGAGACCATAAGATGATTGCCTCTCTCCGCTTGACTTGTTTCACTCCGCATTATCTCTTCTAGTCCTGTCCATGTTGATACAAAAGTTGGATATTCATCCTTTCTGATGGAGGCATAATATTCCATTGTATAGATGTACCACATCTTCC
>CM052815.1:30599076-30658771 GCA_028533885.1 Nasua narica | reverse complement strand
CTAAGATAACAACAAAACTTAGGAGCAATGAAAAAAATTAAAAAACTAAGAAGCAATGGAAGTTGATTTGAAAACTGTCAGCTTCTGTAATCACAGTGCTAATTTGGGATTTAATCATCTAGTGTGGTTCACCGGGTGGAAAGTGAAGACCAAGAAACTAAAAAGGGAGTCCCATGGAGTGGTATACTCCCAAAGGACAGAGAAAGTGTGGAAACCAAGGAAAAGTTAGGAAACCTCAGAAGCAAAGCCAGAAGCAAAAGCAGTGAGCTGAGAATAAACTGGGAGAAATGTGGGGCATTTTTTTCTAGGCTGCTGGATGCTGTAAGTGGCTTGCTTTTATCTGTCACTCATGGTCTTGTGTGTGGGTTAGCCTGCTGAGTTTAAAAGAGCAATAATAGGATGAACATCTTGGTTCAAATGGGAGAATTTTATTAAATGAGGCCATGGAACTTTATTCAATATGTAGACTCGTACAATTAGAATTAAATAAAAGAAAATCATACTGAGCTAAACAAATACAAGTAGGAAGGCAGCAAGCATTGCTACATTTCTATGGATTTTTAAAATTCTTTTATGTGAAAGAATCTACTTACAATATCATGGTGGATACTGGTAAACCAGTGCTTGCTCCTTGGCTTAACCAAACAGCTATTAAGCGGAATCCCCTATTTTAGCTGGGTGGTATTGTGAATTTATGGAAAAATGGTTAAAATGGATAGTTTTTTTCCCCTCTAAGACCTGGCATTCTCTCTTGTGTTAAAGAGGTTCCTTTACTGGGATATGGGAACCATATGATGGTCAAAGAAATAGATTTGACTCACCACGTAGGGAGCAGTCATGTGGTTTGGAGCAAGAGATCTGAACATGAGGAAAAGCTGCTGTGGAATCATCACTCCATCTTACTCCAGGCATACGTGGTTTACCTTTTTTGTATAATTCTCTTCTTGATCCCTTGTCCATCATGGGCATACTATCAGAAGCTGAATTCTTAGTCAACTGCAGTGACTTCTCAGAGTGCGGGAGGCCTCGTTTGGTCACGTGTTCCCGAGAAGCTGTCTGTACCTGCTAACACAGGCTAGTGTGCACATTCCCTGAGACCCAACCTTGACACTACTTTGCTGTGTGCAAATTAGTTGGGGGCTTTGCTATCTCTGAAAATATTCACCACAAAGTGTTAGAACTAATAAGCCAATTCTAACTGAGGATTATCGAGCAAGAGTGTTGACTCTGGCTGCTGTGGGACATTGCAAAGGGGTGATTGCTTACTTAAGTCAATTCACCACAATCTGAGCTCTTTCTTGTTCACAGACTTACAGAATCTAAAACTCAGTATTTGTTAGCATATGCTGTTAGTGATGAGATCATGTGAAGCTAGTTGCAGAAAACTGATGTATAAACACATACCAATTTAATAATTTATGTGGAGAACTGTAATTACCTACAGATGCTTTTATTCACTGGCTTCAGGCTTTCCCTGGAGGCACCCTGCATGAAAAAGCAAATTAGAGGCCAATTGGACAAAATTCTGGAAGAACTGGTATGATGTCATGATTATGTTGTATACTTAATGCCTACCACTGTCTGGTGTGGGTGAAGCTCACAATAAATGTTGAATATATAAAAGAATAATTTAGAAGATGCCTTAGGGGGATATAATCTGTTGGTTTTCTAAGGTTCTTTTTTTTTAATTTTTTATTGACATGCAATGTATTATTTGCCCCTGTGAATCATCAGGCTTACACATTTCACAACATTTGCCATAGCACATACCCTCCCCAATGTCCATAACCCTACCCCCCACACACACCTTCAGGCCACCCTTAGTTTGTTTTGTGAGTTTAGGAGTCTCTTATGGTTTGTCTACTTCCCCATCCCATCTTGTTTCATTTCTCTTCCCCACCCCCCACGACCCTCTGCCCTGCCTCTCAAATTCTTCATATCAGAGCGATCATGTGATAATTGTCTTTCTCTGACTGATTTATTTCGCTTAGCATAATACCCTCTAGTTCCATCCACATCGTTGCAAATGGCAAGATTTCGTTTCTCTTGATGGCTGCATAGTATTCCATTGTATATATATACCACATCTTCTTTATCCATTCATCTGTTGATGGACATCTAGGTTCTTTCCATAGTCTATTGTGGACATTGCTGCTATAAACATTCGGGTGCATGTGACCCTTTGGATCACTACATTTGTATCTCGAGGGTAAATACATTCCTAAGGTTCTTGAAGAGGTGATCTAGAAGCCACCTTGGGAGTTAGAGGCCAGGAAGTAGCAAGCGCCTTAGAGCAGCTCCCCTTCTATTTATTTCAGAATTTCAGACTCTTACAAAGATGTAAACTTTGAGAGGTGCTCTATTGATACAAAATATCAGTGGTTAATGATAGAAAATATGATCAATAGTAATGTTTGTCAATACAGATATATATATATTGCTGTATATATAATATATATATATATATTGCTGTAATTTTCCCAAAGTCCCCCAATTAGTAAAAGACTAAGCTGTCTCTCAAATTGAAGCTTCCCACTCCAAGCCTTGATCTGTTTGTAATATTCAATATGCTAATGATTCCCTGAAAATCTGACCCCGAATTTATTATGGCATTTTCATTTTCTCTCCAAGAAGCAACATTTGACATTTCAATCATCATCATATAAAATTCCCTCCTTCCTCAGTTTTTTTCTTCTTCTTCCCTGAGCCTCATTCATTCTCTTTATTTTTTTTAATTCCTTAGCCTCACAGACAAGTTATTTCCTGATATAAAGAGGAAAGGCGGAAGGAGGATGCACTAGACAAGTAGACAATAAAATCCAGGCAAAAGCTCATTCTAAAACACATCTTCCTTGAGGCATTGTTTTCACTGCTATTGTTCATACCATTCTGTCTGTTCCCTTGAGCTGCCATCTCCTGCTGATGCTTTAAAGAGGTCAGAATAATCCTAGTACCTTACTTGCATGTAAAAAAAAAAAAAATGCAAGCCTTAACCCAAGAAACGTATTTCTTGCTCACCTTCAGTGAACTGTACAACTGACCTTGCCTTGGAGCTGTACACGCTACCTTTCTATCCACAGTTGACTAGGAGGATCAGAGAAGTGGAGAGGATCAGGATGAACAGGGCTCTGGGAACCTTGAAATACAGTTTCATTTTACATATGAAGAGACTGAAACCCAGAGAGGTGGAATAATTTGCTCCAGGCCACACAACTAATTAGTGGCAAAGAACTATTTCTTGATTCCTGGTCTAGGACTGTATTAGCAATAGCAAGTTTATTTATTTTGTATTTATTTGCAATGCAAAGCCATCGCAGTCCCTTCAGATGAAACTCTAATGGCAGAGCAGGTTCCCATCATTATATAGGACCACTGAGATCCAATGGACCAGATGTGGCACCTAACTAGCTGAAGTCCTGAGGGACACACAAGTGTGGAGCCACACGTGAGTCCGGGGGGTATCAGTCAAGACAGAAACACAGCCAGCAGCATCAGGGGCTGAGTCCTCTAGCTGTGCCTGCAGCTTGTCACCCCAACTCTGTTGTGTCAGTTGCTTGAGGCATTAGCAGTATATTCATCTAGAGAAGACAGAAACAGGCAGTAGAGACTGCGGACAGGTGTTTCTGTTATTCCCACTGAAAAGACCTGAGCAATGAGTCCTAATCTGGAGGAGTATTTTAAAACGTTTATTTTATTTTTTTTAAGTAGCAAAAAAAGTTTTTTTTTTTCCAGGCAAAATCTTGCCTAGAACTGCGGTGCCTAAAATGAATAAAAAGAGAGCAGCTCTGGTTGAATGGGGAGAGAATAAGTTGTCCTCTGAGGCTCCAGGAGGCAACAGAGCTTGGAAATTAGTAATCAACAGGAGGAGAACCTGCTACAGGGACAGTTTTAGAAATCTGTGGTGATAATTTTGGTTTTCATAGTGACTAGAGGGGGCTACTATTGTTTTATAGTGGGTAGGAGCCAGGGACGTCAATGTCAGGTGTCCTGCAATGTGGAGGATGGTTCTGGACACTGAAGACTTATCCCAATGTCCCAGATGATGGATGTTGCTGAGGAGGAAAAAAAATTCTCTTTCAAAGTTCTTCTAGCTGCTCTAAGAATCAAATTGACATGAGACAGATTAACAGAAAATCAAACAAAACTTTAATAACATATATAACTACTGCATACTTGGGACAGACCCAGAAAAACTGAGTAACTTACCGAAGTGTCCACAGTTATCACCTTAAATACCATCTCCAACTAAAGACAGATGATGTTGGGCATGGGAAGTCAGTTATGGGAGGTTGCCAGGAAAAGCACAGGAAACAAGGGTAAAGTTATTATGCAGATTTAAGCCCTGGCCATCCCATCTCTATTGATAACAGTTTCTGGACATTTAGAGTCATCCTATCTGCTACTAAAGGAAACACCCTTACAAATGGAGATTTCCCTTCTACATGTAAATGTCTCTTACAATGGGTAACATCTTGGTTTTTAGAACTTCTTTTGTGTCTGTGGTTTCTTAAAAATAACCATTTAAAAATAAGCAGTATGCCAGGGGTGCCTGAGTGGCTCATTCGTTTGGTTTGCCATGTGCCTTCAGCTCTGGTCATGGTCCTGGAGTCCCAAATAGAGCCCCGCATCAGAGCTCTCTGCTCAGTGGGGAGTCTGCTTCTCCCTCTGCCCCTCACCCCACTCATGCTGTCTCTCTTACATACAAACACGCTCTCTCTCAAATAAATAAAATCTTAAAAGAAAAAAAAGGCAATATGCCAAAGAGGTATATCTTGATGTGGCAAAATTTATCCCCTACACTGTGAATATTTCCCCAGATAATCACATAGATGAAAAACCAGTTTGTAAGTAGCTGAGCCCAGAATCCAGTCCTATTTTACATATGGCAGGCAGTATTTATTACACAGTTTAAATATATATTGCATTTTCCAGGAATACAACAACTGGGTTAATTGGGAGAAGAGTGTATTTTTTTTTTGTTTTTTTTTTTTTAGGAGCTTCACCAGAAGTTCCTTACCAGGAGACTAACAGAAGGCTTAAAATCAAGAGTTTTGGAGCCAGACTCCCTGGCTTTGAATCCCAGATGCTATACATACTAGCTGTGTGTGACTTTAGCCAAGTACTTAACTACTTTGCATCTCCTTTAGCTGTACCTTGGAGACACTGAAAGTGTCTTTCTCTCTTGATGTTGTGAGAATTATTTGAGTCAATAAGGTAATGTGCTTAGAGCAGTACTTGGCACAAAGTAAGTGCTCTAATTTTATCTTAGAAAATCCTATCCAAGCATTCTTGGTGACTATGACATATATATGGATATGCATATTTATGTCTTCTTAAAAATAGCAACTGGAAGAAAAAAATGTTGAAAATCAATTGAATGTTGTCTTATTTCACTTAAATGTGAACTTAGGAGGAGTAAACATCTAACTGCTTAATTAAAGTTTTCTAGGGTAGCCATTCTCAGACTTTTGCATATAATGTATTATAAATTACTTTCTTTTTGTATTTAAATTTAGAGTTTGTGTTGATTTTTTTAAAACAGAATATTTATATAGGTAGTTTAAATTATTTTGAAATTTCATTTCAGGGTAGTAAAGAAAGCATTACAAAATGCTTGTTAGGAACAGGGTACATCAGGTATGATCAGACAGAGAACCACTGCGGCAGACGAATGAGAATGTGGAACTTGGGGGTTTATATCTAATGAAATCAGAATTGTTCTGGGTAAAGCTGATTATAAGAGTTTTCTCCAGCCACTTTGTTTCTTCCTAAGTCTGTGTACCACCTTTAAGGCTTCAGTAAACATAATTTGAAAATAACTTTAGGACAGAGACGTGTGTGCACTCTCTCTTGTTCTTCCTCCCTCTCATTCTGTCTTAAGTTTCAATGGCAAGCTCTCCAGTAGACTGAGAAGGAACCAACAATGGAATGGTTCTCAATGGCATAGCAATTAGAGAAGCTAAAAGCTAAAAAGACTTTTATTATTATAAATGATTGCTAGTGATTACATCATGGTAAAACTAGACATTTCTCAAGTTTATTTAAGAGGCTGCTCATCATTCGCAGAGTCTCAAAATTTGAGGGAACTGTTAGCAGATAAGGGTCCATTGCCTGCTGCTAGCAGTAAGCCAAACACTGACACTGGTTTTGCAAAGAGACAACGTGTTTTGTTGCGTGGCACCAAACAAGGAGACAAGAGAAAATTTCTCAAATCCGTCTCCCCAAGAATGGGGGAGCTTAGTATCTGTGGGATTTTAGAGAGGGGTGGGGTTTTGAAGGTGGGTGTAGGTGATGGGAAGTTGGGAGAAGGTGAGGTAAGAGGAGCAGTACTGCTGTTTCTGCACAGGCAGCAGCCAGCAAAGTACTTGTACACACTTGTTTGTACAAAAGATAGCGGTACCGGAAGATCTCAGCTTACGTCTTCACTTTGCTTTATTCTTGGTCCTTTAAATGCAACTGCGAGAATTCTTCCTGGTTTGCTCCAGCCTTAGTTAGTCTTATCATTGTTCTGTCAACTTCTGCAAAACCGGCCCATACATCAGGTTAACCAGAGTTTTCTTAGGGTAGGATGGTTAAGCGTCTGTTAACATGTTGATTTCAGAACAATCCTTTGTTCACTGAATATTACAAGGGTTTCAAGCTGGTTATGGCTTACAATTACTGTTATTCTTGATTCTTAACTGCAAGTCATTATCTGTTATATGAATAATACTTTTGTTTCTTATGATTTTTTTTTGCCTAAACTCACATATTGATGCTCTTTTGTATTGTGACCAATAATTTGCCATTAACAAGATTTTTATGTACTTGCATTTCAGTTAAACTATGAATTGTCTATACCAAATCTCATTTGCTTCTGAGTGGGGAGTGTATATTTGCCAATTAAATAACAAATAGCTACCTGAAAAAAAGATGAAGTGCGTTGGATAGAATCTGTAGTCCTACCTAAAAGGACCAGGATTGATAACATTTAAGAGAGATCCTTCTAGACCAGAAAGGTATACCTGGAAGTGAGGCTGATACAGGACCCAGGAATCATGATGCCCTGTAGGAAAGGTAGAGAGATTGGATGCCCACCCAGAGACCAGTTCTGTTAATGGAGGTGATTATTTTTTATCTGAAAGCATGCTTGCAAAATACAACAGGCATGCTAAACTGACAGATGAACCCAAGTTCTCCGGAGGAATTCTGCCTGGAAAGACAGTGGACAGATAGGTCAGATCTGAAATGCACTTCTCTGCTTTCAGATGCAAGATATTTTTCTGTTGGGAATTCTGGGCTTTTTACCTAGATTTCGTTCGTCCATGAGCAAGAAAAACAGATACTTCCAGAACTTATCAGGACTGCCAAGGATCTCTATCCTAATAGAAATAGAAGTACAGGTCAGTCAAATTATAGATAGAACTATATGGAATTTCTAGGGATCTGCTTACTTCCCATCAAAACACATCCAGAACCATCTTTTTTTTTAATTATTATTTAATAATCTCCAGAACTATTTGTCTCTCTTTTTTAAAGATTTTATTTATTTGTTTCACAAAGAGAGATCACAAGTAAGCAGAGAGGCAGGCAGAGAGAGAGGGGGAAACAGGCTCCCCACTGAGCAGAGAGCCTGATGCGGGGCTCGATCCCAAGATCATGACCTGAGCTGAAGGCAGAAGCTTAACCCACTGAGCAACCCAGGCACCCCCAGAACTATTTTTCTTATAAGTGAAAGTTTGTTTACTTAGACCAATGTTTTCCCTATTTCTCCCACCAATTCTTGCAACCAGCTTCTCTCTATGAGTTCTACAAGTCTGACATTTTTAGATTCTTCATATATGTGAGATTGATGCAGTTTTGGAATATAGGTGAGGTTCGGAGCCAACGACCAAGAAAGAATTCTTGAGAGGTCTTTGGTGCAAAATGGTGGTTTTATTAAAGCACAAGGACAGGACCTGTGGGAAGGACCTATGGGCAGAATCCGTGGGCAGAAATAGCTGCTGCACCGGGGTTGCAAGGAGTGGCTGATTATATACTCAGGAGTTGGAGGAAGTAAGAAAAGAGAGGTTTCAACAGAACTTTTATATGCTAAAGAGGACCTACAAGATAATGAGGTCTTGCTATTGTCAAGTTAAGGTTGTTGATCCATCTAGCAAGGCATTAAGACTATTGGGAGATTCCTGGAAGAATATCATACCCACCCAAGAGTGGTGGGGGAGGGGAGAAGAGGGGAGATTGCAGGGTATCAGCTTATGCTTTGTCTTCAGCTAGCCTTCTACTCCCTCATCAAGATCATATAGTATTTGTCTTTCTGTATCTAGCTTATTCTACTTAGCACAGGACGAGTAGGTTGGTGAGGAAAATATCTTCCTGTACTCTGTTAAAAAACAGAATTCAACTGAGTAAATCTGAGATCAAAGTGGATTTACTAAGCAATTAATGAATGGTAAAACATCCCATCTAGCAAGTGAAGGAGCAAAGCAGGGCTGGCTCGTTTTGCTTACACCTGCCACCTTGTGTGTGCCCCCCCCCCCCCCCCCAGGACCCGCCTCTGCGAGGGTCAGAGTGTGGCTCAGCCCTCCTTTGAGCTAAATGGCCCAGACCGCCTGTGAGTTGGGTTTGGGTTAGCCAGTAGGAACGCGGAACTCCTGACCGGGAAAGAATATAAACTCCACCTTTTGCCCGCCAAACTTGGGTGATGGGCTAGTTCAAACAGTTACTAAGTAACTTTCTGTGTGTTATAATCTCATTGGCCACTGGCCCCTATAAAACTGCTGTGCTTTTTGAAACGCTCTTTCTCTACATCACGCTGCTGCGTCGGTGAGTGTGGGAGACTGAGCTCAAGCTAGCTTGAATAAAGGGCTCTTTTGCTTTTGCATCGGACTCGGCTCCCTGGTGGTCTTTGGGGATCTCAAAATCTGGGCATAACAGCAATAGATGCTCCAAGGAGTTGTATAAAATGGATTTTTTTTTTATAGGAAAGAGTATGGGCCAGGAGTTATTAGCAAAAGAAAAAAAGGGATTGTTTTAGACAAGATCACCTTCCCTTAAGGGAAAGGCAGGAAGTCTTAATATGTAGATTACCTCATTTTCCTTGGGAGGTGGGGATGGAAAGGGCCCATGTGACAGATTACCTCACAGATGCTGATGAGAAAATTCCCAGTTGATTGGTTTAAAATTCTGCTCATGGAGAGGTTGAAACTGCAATTAGTTTTGGTTTGCTATCCTGGGGGCAGGTAATTCCACTTTGGACCTATCCTTTTCTTTTTAATACCTTCAGAGTTTTCGTAGTTGGTCTAAGAATCAAATTGATATGAGATGAGATTAACAGGAAAAAATGAAACCAAAATTTAATAACACGTATACCTCCTTACACATGGGAAAGACCTGAATGACTCACTGAAGTGACAAAGTCATCACCTAAATACCATCTCCAGCTATAGACGTTAGGAGTTGGGAGTCAGTTATGGGAGGTTACCAGGAAAAGGACCATAAACCAGGATAAAGTAACAACCTAAAGACTTAAGTACATGCCTTCCTGTTGATAATAGTTGCTAGAGATGTAGAGTCATTCCCTCTTTCTGTATTGAGGAAGACACCCTCACAAATAGAGATTTCCCTTATATGTGGGAATACCTTTTAGAAAAGGATAACTTGTCAGTTTTTTGTTTTTTGTGGGGTTTTTTTTGGGTTTTTTTTTTAACTCCTCTTGTGTCTGCAGTTTTCTTAATAAAAAGCAGCTTAGAACTAGTAAAAAGCCAAAGAGATATATCTTGGGCTGGAAAAATTTGCTTCCCTACAACCAGAAGACCAAATCCTGTGTAATTACAGTCCCATTTTTTTTTTTAGTAGATTTTGTATGAGTCCTAGAAGTGAAAATGACTGTGTTGAATGAACTCCACTTGCAAAGAAAAGGTTTTACAGAAGTACCTAGTATGCTCCCTCCACTTCATCAGAAAGCCATGCAGACTCTGTTGGAAAATGTCCCTTGGGTTTTCATCTAGCTTGAAAATTCTATAATTTCAAAAGAAATTAGATTTCTACTAACCCTGTTCTGCTTACTGTAACCTTTGCCATAGCTCTGTAGTTTGGGGCAGAACCTTGGAAAATGGACTTCATTTCCCATTCCCCTTCACTTGGATTTTAATTAAAATGTGAATTATCTTTACTCATTAAAGAGAATTAAAGACTATACCACACATTTTTATAGGCTTAGGGATGCAAAGATAGGGAACCTGATTTCAAGCTGCTCAAGGTCCAGGGCTTTTTTGGTACAGACAAATGACACCTAATGATAATGCAGTAGAGTAAGCATTGTGTTTGAGATAAGTAAGGTGCCCTAAAGGACTGGAGGGTGTTGGGTTGCAGCATCTGGAATTCAAAGACATCGTGAAAGTATAAATTCTACTGCATTGTTTAAGGAGAGATTAGATGGTTCTTTGGATGGCTAGATTTCTTGAACCTTTTTTTTTTTAAAGATTTTCTTTATTTATTTGACAGAGAGAGAGAGATCACAAGTAGGCAGAGAGGCAGGCAGAGAGAGAGGGGGAAGCAGGCTCCTCGCTGAGCAGAGAGCCCGATGTGGGGCTTGATCCCAGATGCGGGGCTTGATCCCAGGATTCTGAGATCATGACTGAGCCAAAGGCAGAGGCTTAACCCACTGAGCCACCCAGGTGCCCCTCTTAAACCTTTTTTAAATGAGACTGGGACACACAGTGGATCTTTCTGAATGCAAGTGTTATCACTGAGGACATGTATCATCCCTTCTTTGAGATCATCTGAAGAGTTTAATGAAGAGTAGAATTTGGCTAATGGTTTTCAGTCTTCATCTATAAAAGGCAAACAACTAATATTTACTGTTATGCCTGGTACTTGCATGGGTGGTTTTTCATATGAACTCACTTAACTCTCACCGCTATGCTATGAGGTAAGGACTTTTTAAATTCCCACTTAGAGATGGAGAATTGAGGTGAAGAAATGTGCATAGCATGACCCAAACTGGTGCAGTGTAACCTTACCTACTGTGTCTAAAAAAATGCATCTAAAATTCAGATATGATCCTGTCACTTCAGATTAAAACCTCAATGGCTCCCTTTGCCTAGGCTCAAAAGGGTAAAATCCACTGTCCTTAGTGTTATATCTTAGGCTTTCAGTTGTGGCCACTTCTCCAGTCTCATCTTGTGCTTTATCTTGCCTTTAACTATGTATTTCAGCCATACATATGGATCTCCCTTAAACCTCTTTTCATATTTTTGTCTTCATCATTTTAAATTGCCTGAGATGTACTTCTTACTGCTCTGATCTTTGCAGATTTCGCTCCACTGTCACCCCTTCTAGTGCATTTCCCCACGAGCCCCAGGTCAGTGGTAGTACCTGTCCTATATTTGGTAGTCCATGCATGTTCATGACCCATGACCGGAACTTCCTACACTGCGCTGACATTCATTTAAGTGTTTCACCCCTGCAAAGGCTGTGAACTCCTCGTGCCTTACTCATTCTGTCATTGCCAGCATCTGGCACTGTAAAGCAGATGTACGTAACAGTCACTTCTAAATATTGTCAATAGTCCTCATCATTATATTTAGAAAGGATCAGACCCAAACCTTCTAAAACAGAGCATATCTATTTAAAACTATAAATACTTGCAGAGAAATTCTTCCCAGATTTACAACTTTGCATTTGCTGGTGTTTGCCATTCCTTGCAGTCAGGAATCTGCAAGGAAAAATGGCTGTGTACATGAATCACATTGTGTATCACATTTTTTTTTCCCTCTCACTCTCTCTTTTCAGTGGTCTTTTTCTCTATATTTGAAAAAGATTCCAGGTTTGGAAATGAGTTCAGAAGGTTTAGAGAAAGTAGCCTGGGGAAAATGTATAAAATGGAGCCTAGGATAAAATTATCAGGCTTGCCACTTTTTCAATCTTGACCACCAGAATGGACTTTAACAAAAATACTTAGGTGTTCCTTTCTGATTTATTCTCAGGTCTTTTTTGATACAAAGATCCTAACTGGTGAGATAGAAACATATTTCCCTAAAATGGTAGACTTTAAAGAACTGAAAATAATTTCAAAGATTAAATGAATGTGTCATAACATGATAGCTGCCATTTATTGTTTGCTTGCCATGATGAGCACTTTACATTTCTTGTAACATCTAATAATCACAACAATTCAATGAAGAAGGTGCCATCATTATTCTTATTACAAAAGTAAGGAAATGAGGCTTGGAGAGCTTAGGACTTTGTCCCAGGTCAGTGGCTAAAAGAGGCAAATCTGAGACACTAAACCAGTTCTGTGTGATTCCCAAGTTCATGGTCTTCGTTACTTCACTGAATACACACTTATAGACATGTTTATACACTTGCATATGTGAAAAGCCAATAGATTTAGGCTCCTAATTGAGTATTTAAAGCTATAATGGAAATATCAAAAATTTAATTTTTTTCTTTTATATGAATAGTCCGTGTTGACTCTGGGCAACAAATAGAAAAGAAACAAGGTTTAAAACACATATTTTAGCCTGGTCCCAAAGACTATGATATTCAGTTGAGTTCAATTTCAAGAGTGACTTTAGCACTAGAGTCAGTGGGGAATAAGACTGATACTTTTTTCCTGATGGCCTTTGAGCTGTTAGGCTCCCAGAAGCAAGACACAAGGCTCACTGTCTGGTTTGTTTTGTTTAGTTTTTATTCCAAAACTTCTCTGCCCAGCTATGGCTCACTGTTCAGTAATACTTGCAGTCTCCTGAAAAATTCAATTCACTCTTTTCCCTGATTAGCAAACCCCCTTCTCCCTTCAGCTCAATTCATCATTAATTTGATTGTATTTCCAGATAACAGATCCTGTTTGCTTATCAGGTACAACTTGCTTTCTCTTAACCTACATTGTTGACCTTTAAAGATTTGGGGCGTTACAACATTATTTTAACTCATGCCACTAAGCACATTATTCTTTCAATTGTTATTGAGTCATAAATCACTCCTTGGCCTTTACCTACCGCCAAGTTTCCAGTTAACTTTTGAGAGCATATTCTGAGATACTTCTTGGAAAATAAAACTTTCCTCTACTTGTTTACTTGTCTTGTTATCTCATTATACTGAGAGAAGGAGAAAGATCAGTGATTTGAGTCAAGTCAGATGGGTTGATATGAAAAATTAGGGATCACTTCTTAGGGAAAAATGACAAAGCTTTGCTATTCTTGAACAATCTGAAAAATCTATTATGTTGTTGATGTCTGCAGAGGGGAAAGAAGCATCCGAGAAGAAACAGTCAAATAGGAAATGTTTCTAACAATTCCTTCTTTCTTCCTCCTCCTTCCCTCACTTCCTCTCTTTCTTCCATTTAAATCATCCATGTTATTACCAGTTATTAGATATCAATCTATGGATAAAGCACTGTGCAAAGCTCCCAGATATAGAGAATAGAGACACAAAGATTAATCAAACTTAGTCTTAGCCTCAAATTGTTTTTATAATACTAGGGGAGACCAAACATACAGAACAGAAAGGTAACTACAATCCAAGGTGGGAAGTGGGAAGCGCCATAGGGAGACACAGGTGTGCATATAGAAATTCAGATGAGAATTCTTCCTACTGGGAAATCAGGGAATCTTCATGACTGTGGCATTTGAACTAGAGTCCTAGAAAAGATAGGAGTGTTGGGATGGGGCCAACATTCCAGGTGGAGGAACATAGAGGAATGAGAGAAATCTCATGTTTCCGTCAGTTCCCTCCTTTCTGCCCCATGCCTCTGGGCCTCGAGGCCTGCATTCCTTAAGCTCTAACCTCTTCAGACCCTTTTCCATTCATTTTCCCAGATCAAAGTCACTTGTTCTGTTTTGGATGAATATTCAGGACTTTCTAGGTGACTGACTACCTAATCTATTGATTTGTCCACACTAAATATCACTGGTTTTCTATATCATGTATTTACTTATTCATATTTTGACAGGAATTTCTGCGATGTGGGTTCAATTTTACATTCGTAGTATTAGATTATCAGGTACCTGTTATTGTTTTAGGGAAGGAAGGAATATTTTCAACATTCCCTCAGATTAGAGAGAGCTCTATCCTCAAAGCTAACCTGGTATTCCCTTTGTCAAATGTTACTGGGCACAAGAAACCCAATGCAGGATCTGTCTTTTGTGAGCAAGATAATTTGTGTGTAATGAGTTCAATTATTTGGCAGACAAACGTTTGGGGGCAGGGGTGGAAATACAAGGCTTACATGTGGTAACCTGTAGTTCGAGTCAAACAGGGCTTAGAAATCTTTCTACTAAGTATTAAGAAAACAAATTATCTCTTAAAAGTTGCATAAATCTGTGTTCCAAGAGCCTCATGGCTCAAAGCGTCTGTCCAGGTATTCTAAAAGGATGCCTTATTTTACCATGAAGGGATAAGGAAGGCAAATAGATGTTTCTTAAAACAACCCAAAACGTTTCTTAAATTTCTTAAAAGACATTATTACCATATACTATTTGTAGGGTATTTCTCCTTTACAAAACTGCCTTGAGATTTCTCATCTCTCTCACATTAAAATGTAATCTCAAGGTGAGCCTGTGAGATCCTGCACAATCTGGCCTCTGTTTATCTCTTTGTTCTTCCTCATCTCCTCTCACTATCTCCATGGCTTAAATTGCTTTAGTCACATCAACTTTCTTCATTGACTATAATAATTTCATTTTTTCCTTGAGGTTTTTGCACTTTCTGTATCTTCTGCCTAGAGGAGTCATCTCTTAGCTTGTGGCTATCATCTTCTATAGAGTAAGTGTGGAGATTTTACTATGTACGGTAATCAATAATTAATACACTGAGTGTATTAACTTTAGCTAATACTAATAATATTTATTCTCCATTTGACAAAGTTATTTTTTTTCCACATCTGTTATCTCACTTCAATGCATATCTGAGCTGGAAGGCATCTTAGAGACCCATAGTGGGATGGAATTCTTGCAGTGCCACATATATCCCTGTAGTGGGTCTCCATGTTCTTTCTGATATGACTAGATGCCTTACAGCCTACATAGGAAAAAAACAAAAAGGAAAAAAAGCTAAAAGCAAAATCTATCTTAATGCCCTAAATTTTTCGTTTGCCTCATGTTAACATTTATCATAACGATAAACAAACTTCCTTAAAAGCTCTTCTATTTATTTTATCAATGTTTTTTAATTATGTGAAGATGTGACAGAGCCATATTTCAGTGTCATTTTAATTGGAAGTATTGATTTCTAAAGTTGCTCCCTGCTGGGAAAATTTTAATTACATTCCACATATCCCCGACCTGGATGGTTCTGTGGTAAATTGTAACGTTTTTCATAGTTCTCTGTTTCCTTTCCACCCCTAAGGAATACACATCTGCAGCCTTTGTCATATCACTTACAGTGCCTCCTGCAGACTCCATTGGCAATACTGGCCTTGTGACTTGCTTTGGCCATTAGTATGTGAGTGAATAGTTGTAAGTGGTATCCAGGCAAAAGCTCCCTGCTCCTAGAAGAAGCATGTTGTACAAAGGGGCTGCTCGCTTATCCTGATTTTCAGAATGGGAAGACATGTGGAGCAGATTCTTCATAGACCTCGAACAAAGCTTGAATTGACTTGCAGTCTTCGTGTATATCTAAGAAACAAATGTTTTATTGTTGTCATTTTGATCTATTAGGAGATGTTGAATTCATTTGTTAGCATAGCAAGTCTGAGTAATAGAGGCTCAAGAATGTACAGTAAAGAATTGCAACAGCTTAAAGGTGAAGATACATCAGAGGCCAGTATGGGATCATACCAGCCATCAAGCCACTCACTGCTTAAAATTCATCACTCCCAAGAAGCTATCTTACCAACTACTCAAGCATTGTTGAATTTCAGTGTGTCTAAACAATACCTTAATAATGTTGCCACATCTTTGACAGCATCTGAGTTGTGCCTGTATAATTAATTACTAATAATTTCTTTTTAATTAATTTTTATACATGAATAAATTTACATAACAAGGATACATTGTTAGCACTACCAGAAACGTAAACCCATTTTCAGTTGCCTTAAACAAAAGATCATTAAGTAAAAATACATACATACATACTATAGATATGAAATAAAATTATTAGTTCTAGCTATGCTCTATCAGTTCCTATAACTATGGACCTTTTTCTCTGTTAACAAGAATTATTAGGAAGGATTAGAAATTGATCCCTACTCCTTGTTACCAGAAAGTTGAAAAAGAAAATGAAGGATAACTTACTGTGTGGTTTGGGGCTGTTCAATCTGTGCCTTTTTGTGGGCCATCAGGAAGACACATCAGAAAATAGAAGGATAAAGGAAAAGGAGAATCACTTCTCTCAAGGACAGTTAATCATGCATGAAGTCTTTCCAACAACTTCTTTTATATTGATATCATGGGGATTGACTTTGATGAAAAGATGATCAAATTCTAATTCTCCTTCTACTTGTATATCATCACCTCTCCCTGAATATCTAAGTCTTTTTTTCTCCAGGGAAAACTTTTCCAGGTCATTCAACTTTTCCTTGTGTGCTATGCTTTCTATAACTCTCTGCTAGTCTAGTCTCTCTCTCCTGAGAGGCTGTCTTCTTGTTGGTTCCTTCACTCTGGTGCAGAAGTAAGCAGAACTCATTTTTGAACAGTTGAATTGATCTGGAAACCTCTTGTGTAAAATTCACTATTTTTTTTCTGTCTTTCAAATTTAATTAGGGATGTAATAGGAGACTTTGGAAAACAACAAATGACTACTAATCGATTCTCTCTGGTACAGTGGCAAAAATCCTTCCCTTTCTGAAATAAAAGTTCTCCTGAAGCTTTTACTGTTAGCTTTGGGATCAGCAGAATTTTAAGCTGTCCTAAGCCCAGCACTAGTTTCATTTTAACCATTCCATTAGCAACACGGCATCAAGGCTGCTGTTCCTATAAATTGCCTTCCTGTTCCCATTCAAGAAAAAAATGCAAATCAGTCAAGTAAGAGATTAAAGCAGCAAAACCTAGTCAAATTGAGTAGGGAAGTAGGACAGTTTCACTGTCAGGGAAGAACCTGTCACACCACCTGGCAGACTCTTTTGTAAGTAAAGCTATTAGACTCTCCATTAGACTTGACAATGTCAGCTATAGACATGCTAAATTGTCACACTTCTCTAGCAAAAAATCCTGAGCAGTAATTCCTTGAGTTAAAATAGCCTTCAGACCTCTCTGGCTACCAGGAATTTAACTGGACTGCTCTGCAGTGAATGTCTGATTAAAGCTCCCCTGTGTGTGCAGTGGGAAGGAGTCTGTTCTTCACCTCCACAAATTGCTCATTAGTGTTATACATGTGCCTAAGCAATACCACCGAAGAGGAGGGAAATAAGCAGTTCAGCCAATTATAAGGTGACAGCATTCAGTTCCCCTCAGATGGCTTTGTTTTAGTATTTTCCTTAATATTTCTCTCCTAAGCCAAGTAGAGTGATATGAATAGTTAGGGAAATAAATTAAATACTGATTTTCTACTGTTGTGGCTTGCTGCCTTTTACTTGTTCTTCATAGCTGCTTTTCTGGCTCCTGGCTCTATGGTGTTGGACAGATCTACCTGTCCCTTAACTTCTTCTAGCCTTGTATATTCCTCAATAAAAGGGGAATTTACAATGCCTTCCTCCAAAGGCCATTGTAAATATTCAGTGAGATGACATGTGAAAGACCCCTAAGTTACTGCTTAGCACATAGTAAGTGCTCAATAAATGGTATTTAAATCAGAATCAGACCGTACAAAATATTAAATCGTATTCCTCTAATGTGAATGCCTTACAGGTGAAGTCTGTCCTGATTCAAAGAGCCGATAAGGCCAGCTACGAAGATCCTTTCATAAAGGGCTTATGTGCATTATTCATCATTTCTATTCATACAGGTCTTAATGACTGTGGGAGAGAGCTCAGAAAAGAACAGTGAATATGATGAAAGGTCCATAAGGTCATGGCTCTGAGGAAAAGGTTAGCGGAGATGGGTTCTTTAATCTGGGCCGGTGAAGATTGCAGCATGACTTAATAATGGTCTCCAAGCATGATTGATGTTAGTAACTGAAAGACTAATGGAAGGGTTGCATTAAAGTGGAAACACATCCTTATCACTCTCTGAAGACCTGCTGGATATTTCCTAAGTGCACAAGCAGATGAAATAGATTCCTCTTGCTTATAGTAGTAGGTATCGAGGCTAGAGTCAAAGAGAAAACTCCCTTGCATTTGTGCTTGTCAGAGGCAGGAGCTGGATGGCTGGTGGCTGGGTATTTTTGAGAATGTTCTGCCTCGTGGACTTTAGGCAATTTCATGACATCTATCTACAGACTGATCTTGCTTCTTAATCTAGGCTCAGGCCGCAATGCCCAGAACAGTGCCTGACTCACAGTGAATGTGTGACAAGTATCTGCTAAAGAGCTTTTTTTCTTATCTTTTGAAAAATGGAGATACTGTGGTATCCTTAGGGTTAATGTACATGACATATGCTAACATGGCAAATACTAGCTTTCTTTATACAAATTATTGTAGCAGTGGTAGTAGGAGGACAACTTGTGTGTGAGGAACTGGATAACTTCTCTTTTCACCAAATTATGAACTCCATGAGGGCAGGTTGCTTACTCTCCAGTGTTCGAGCTCAGTGGCCCTCAATCATGATTGTACCTGGGGTGCCCGGGTGGTTCAGTCAGTTAAGCAGCTGCCTTTGGCTTGGGTCATGATCCCAGAGTCCTGGGATCAAGCCCTGCTTAAGGCTCTCCACCCAGCAGGAAGCCTGCTTTTCCCTGCTTGTGTTCCCTCTCTCTCACTGACTCTCTGTCAAATAAATAAATAAAAATCTTAAACAAACAAACAAACAAACAAACAAAACATAGTTATAACTTAGAATTTCCTGGAGAGCTTTAATATAAATTCTGAAACCAGAGACTCAAACCAGACTATTGGAATCTAAATCTCTGGGCATGGTGCATGGGCACAGCTGTTTTTTGTAAGGTACAGTCAGGTTTGTGAATTGTTATTCTGGCTGAATGCAAAAACAGAACTAGAAGAGTAGTGGGCAGGTGGGTAGTATGTGTTGTAGTCCTCATCTCAACAGTTGGGAACTCTTGAAAATTCCAGAACCATCCTGTAAGAACCAAAGTGTAGTTTATTTAGAGGACATTGGAATTTTTTCTTATCCTCTTAACACTGACTCTCCATGGTGAAGGGACACCATAAAGTTCAACGTGGTCTCTAACTTTTATTTTTTACACCCTAACATTTTAACTCACCTCTCATACAGATGATAAAAACTGCTTCTTTCAAATCTGCACAAGGAAGACTTTTAATACCCATCTTTTACAGAGTTTTATATACTTCTTGACTTTTATGCCAAACATTTCCAACAAAAATGTAAACTTCTTATATGTTCTGGATCCAGGAGCAGCAACTCATGTTGAGGGTATTACATTATCTAATTTTATATGCCAAGGAGATAGCTGAATGTCTACTAGGGCCACAAAAGTCTGTAGACTATAATGACATGGATGGTTAATATCTGGAGAATCTTAAAGGATAAATGAGCATTTAACAAACAGATAAATATCCCATATTAGATGTTCAAAATAATTAGTATAATATTTAAGAAGGGTGAAAGAAGTCTGCATGCAGCTCTGGTTTTCAGATCATTCTGTCTTAAAATAATAACCAAAATTTTGGCAGTGAGGGGAAATGGAGAGGTGTTCTTTACACTCCTTCTTGTCCTCATGATTTCCTTAGAATATGACCACGCTTGTCACAAATGTTAGTTACTAGCTAGAAGAACAGTTACTTGAGAATCTAATACCTCTTCCATGAAAAGACCAATTTACCCCTGCAAGAGTGTATGGTGTTTTGTGTGTGTGGTTCCCCCCGCCACCCCCCCCCCCCCGCTCAGGACCCTACTATTTTTAAAGGATTATCATTAAATGAAAGCAGAACAAAACAAAATTGTCACACAACTTTTAAACATCAGAAAATTCACTTCAGTATACCCCTGGATTTATAGATCCTGTTTGATGAATGGTGGCTGGCTTCATCATGCTTCCTATTAGGCTTCTAGAATGTGTGTGGAGAGTAAAAGAATCTCTGTGACTGGCTTTCCAGCACTCTGTTCAGCAATTCTAATGAGTAGCTGTAGGACAGTTGTTCTGTATTGATGGCCCAAGCGAAAGCCAGATTCAAGTGCCTTTGAAAATAAGATCCAATTAACCTTTGTTAGTGTGAAAGAATTCCACTTGTTTAATTACTTAGAGGCCAAATCACTTCAGCATGAATGTGGTTGGAAGGACTGGTTCCAGGTAAAGCCAATGTTTTCTGTGCATTACCCCATACTTCCAAAAAAAAAAGGTAGCAACAGTTTCTTGTTTGAGGCACATGCTAATATATGCTTCCTACAATGCACACCTTCAACAAACTAACTTTAATGAATTGTTACATGGGGTATTTGTGGTTATCCACTGAAATGTAGGTCTGAGTCTCCCAAGTACAATGATCTAAATACAGTCAGAAGCAGAGGTGCTAATTTGGGCAGTAATTTACCAACTGGTTTAGCTACTAGGTAAAATGGCTAGTAAGCCAATTCTACACTAAGTATCAAGAGTTTTAAAAAGTCTTCACACCTTTGGAGTCAGGATTCAATTTATAAGAGAATTTCCTGGGGAAACGGTATAAACTAGTATTTATATGAAAAATGTGCCTTGTGCTTCTAGTCATTAATCAAAAGAGAACAAACGAAAAGTGACCAGATGTTTTTTAGCATTAAGTATAATGAAGTAAATTAGCATGCCTAAATAATGAAATAGTGTATGATTATCATATTTTGGTATAATGTTAAGTAACAAAAGTATGAAACGTAATGTATGGCATATACCCCCATTGTAAAAGAATGCATACAAATGTTAATAGTAGTTGGCTTGGGTAGTGGAATTTAAGGGAGATTTTCCCCGTTACATTTTTTGTTATATAAATGTCCAGACTTCCTACACTTTTTCTTCCATGATGTAAATGGTCCTCTTACTTTTTTTTTCATAAAACAGCAACAAGGAAGAAAACACTTGCTGATAGAATAAATTCAAACATAAGTACCTAAGGAGAAAAATAAAATTCATTTCCCTACACCCTCAGAAACCTCTCTCATTTTTTTTCCATATAGACATGTGCTATCTACTTTTATTTGAAGGTATTTATAATGCTGGATTATACTGGGCAACTTTTTTTTTTTTGAGTATTTTTTTAATTACTCTTCCCCCCCCTTTTTTTCATTTCTTTCTATAGTTGGACCCCCTTCCCTTGTAACCACCTTATATATACAGTTACAAATATATACTTCAAGATTATGTAGGTAGAAGTTTGTGTTTATATACCTATGTTTGTATTTATTTGAGAGAGAGACAGAGTGTGAGAAGGGGGAGGGGCACAGAGAGAGCGGGAGGGAAAATCTCAAGCTGATTGCAGAGCCTGATGAAGGGTTCAATCTTATCACCCTAAGATCAGGACCTCAGCCAAATGCTCCACCGAATGAACAACTCAGGTGCCCCTGTATTCCTTCTTAATCCCATTCCCTCTGCACTTTTCTCTCTAGAGGTGATTACCATCTAAAAGTGACATGCATTCTTCTTGCTTATATTTTTATTATTTTTAGTACATGTATGTATGTATATTATCATAAAAGTGTGTAGATGTCAGGTCTATATTTAATCTATAAGGAATCATGTATGTTTATCTATAGTTTTTTTAAGTTTCATTTAAATTCCAGTTAACACACAGTGTAATATTCATCTCAGGTGTACAATATAGAGTGATTCCACAATTCTATACATCTTGTGGTCCTCATCATTAGAGAGAGCACACATGAGCTGCAGGGGAGGGGCAGAGGGAGAGGGAGAGAAAGAATTCCAAGCAGTCTTCAGGCTCAGCATGGAACCCAATGCTCAATCCCACCATCCAAGTCAAAAATCAAGAGTGGGACGCTTACCTGACTGAGCTGTCCGGGCACCCCATAAGAAGTTCACATCTTCTTGAATCCCCATCACCTATTTCAGGCATCTCCCCACACCCCTCCCCTCCAGGAACCATCAGTTTGTTTTCTGTATTTAAGTTTCTATTTCTTGATTTGCCCCTCTCTCTTTCTCCTTTTACTATTTGTTTTGCTTCTTAAATTCCACATATGAGTGAAATAATCTGGTATTTGTCTTTCTCTGACAGACTAATTTCACTTAGCATAATACTCTCTGACTCCATCCATGTCTTTGCAAGTGACAAGATTTCTTTCTTTTTTATGGCTGAGTAATACTCCATTATATATATATATATATATTACATATATTACATATATTACATATATATGTAATATATACACATTACCTCTTCTTTAGCCATTCATCAGTCATTGGATACTCGGGCTTTTGTAGATAATACTGCTATAAACATTGGGATATATGTATCACTTTGAATTAATGTTCTTGTAGCCTTTTAGTAAATGTCCTAAGCACTGCAATTGCAGGGTTGTAGGGTAGAACTATTTTTAGGTTTTTGAGGAACCTCCATACTATTCTCCAGAATAAATGCACCAATTTGCTTTCCCAACAACAATACAAAAGGGTTCCCCTTTCTCCACATCCTTGCCAACACCTGTTGTTTCTTGTGTTGTTGATTTCGCCATTCTGACAGGTGTGAGGTTATATCTCATCATTGTTTGTATCTCCCTGATAAGTGACATTGGACATCTTTTCATGTGTCTGTTGGCCATCTGGATGTCTTCTTTTGAAAAATGTCTATTCACATCTTCTGCCTGTTTTTAATTAGATTATTTGTTTTTTGAGTGTTGAATTTAAGTTCTTTATATATTTTGGATACTAACCCTTGATCACATGTATGTATAACTTGTAAATATCTTCTCCCATTCCAAAGGTTGCCTTTTACTCTTGTTGTTTTCCTTGCTGTGCAGAAGCTTTTTATCTTGATGAAGTCCCAATAGTTCATCTATGCTTTCGTTTCCCTTGCCTAAGGAAGCATATCTAGAAAGAAGTTGCTGCAGCCGACCTCAAAAAGGTTATTGCCTGTGTTCTCCTCTAGGATTTTGATACTTTCAGGTTGCATGCCTAGGTCTTTCATTTATTTTTGTGTATGGTTTAATAAAGTGGTCCAATTTTATTCTCTTAAACATTGCTGCCCAGTTTTCCCAACACCATTTTTTGAAAAGGCCATCTTTTTTCCATTGGATATTCTTTACTGCTTTGTTGAAGTTTTAACTGACCATAGACTTGTGCATCCATCTCTGGGTTTTCTCTTCAGTTCCACTGATCTACGCTTCTGGTTTTGTGCCAGTACTGTACTGTCTCGATTTGTACAGCTTTGTAATAGAAATTGAAGTCCAGAATTGTGATGCCTCCAGCTTTGCTTTTCTTTTTTAAGGTTGCTTTGGCTATCTGGGTCTTTTGTGGTTTTAGACACATTTTAGGATTATTTGTTCTAGCTCTGTGAAAAATGCTGGTGGTATTTTGATAGGGATTACATTAAATGTATTGCTTTGAGTGGTATAAACATTTTAATAGTATTTGTTCTTCCACTCCATGAGCATGGAATGTCTTTCCATTTCTTTCATCAGTGTTTTGTAGTTTTCAGAGTACAGATCTTTTACTTCTTTGGTTAGGTTTAATTCCTATGCATGTTACGGTTTTCAGTACACTTGCAAATGGGATCAATTCCTTGATTTCTCTGTTGTGTCATTATTAATGTATAGAAATCCAACAGATTTCTGTATGTTGATTTTGTATCCTGTGAATTTACTGAATTCGTTTAACAGTTCTAATAATTTTTTGGTGGAGCCTTTTGGGTTTTCTACATAGAGTATCATGGCATCTGCAAAGAGTGATAGTTCGATTTTTTCCCTGCTGATTTGGATGCCTTTTATTTCTTTTCATTGTCTAATTGCTGAGCTCAGTCTTCCAGTACTATGTTTAATAACAGTGGTGAGAGTGTACATCCCTGTCTTGTTCCCGACTATAGAGGAAAAGCTCTCAGTTTTTCCTCATGGAGGATGATTTTAGGTATGAGTTTTTTTATATATGGCCTTTACTACGATGAGGTATGTTCCCTCTATCCCTACTTTCTTGAGGATTTTTATCAAGAACGGATGTTGTACTTTGCAAATGCTTTTTCTGTGTTTGTTGAGAGGCTCGTATGGTTCTTCTTATCCTTTATCGGTGTGGTGTATTATGTTGATTGATTTGCAAATACGGAACAATCCTTGTGACCCAGGAATAAATCCCACCTGATGGTCATGAATGATTTTTTTTAATGTGTTGTTGGATTCAATTTGCTTCTATTTTATTGAGAATTTCTGCATCCATGTTCACTGGGAATATTGGGCCTATAGTCCTCTATTTTAGTGGTGTCTTTATCTGATTTTGGTACCAGGGTAATGCTGGCCTTATCGAATGAATGTGGAAGCTGTCCTTCCTTTTCTATTTTTTGGAACAGTTTGAGAAGAATAGATACTAACTCCTCTCTAAATGTTTGGTGGAATTCCCTGTGAGCCAGCTGGCCCTGGACTTTTGTTTGTTGAAAAAAAAATTTTTTTTTTATTACTGATTCAGTTTCTTTGCTGGTTATCAGTTGGTTCAAGTTTTTATTTCTTCCTGTTTCAAATTTGGTAGTTATATGTTTCTAGGAATTTATCCATTTCTTCCAAGTTGTCCAATTTGTTGGCATATAGTTTTTCATAATATTCTCTTATAATTGTTTGCATTTCTATGATTTTATTTACTTGTGTCCTTTCTCTTTTCTTTTGATAAGTCAGGCTAAAGATTTATCAATTTTGTTAATTTTTTTCAAAGAACCAGCTCCTGGTTTTATTGATCTGTTTTGTTTTGTTGTTGTTGTTGGTTTTAGTTTCTATTTATTTTTGCTCTGATCTTTATTATTTCCTTCCTTCTGCTGTTTTAAGCCTTCATTTGTTCTCTTTTTTAATCTCCTCTGGTGTAAGATTAAGTTGTTTATTTGAGATTTTTCTTGCTTCTTGAGGTAGGCTATTGCTAAAAACTTCCCTCTCGCCATCCCAAAGGTTTTGGACTATTGTGTTTTCACTTTCATTTATTTCCATGTATTTTTAATTTCTTCTTTAATTTCCTATTGACCCATTTATTGTTTAATACCATGTTATTTAACCTGCATGTATTTGTAGCCTTTCCAGATTTTTTTCTCGTGGTTGACTTCAGGTTTCATGGTATTGTGGTCAGAACAAGTGCATGGTATAATTTTAGCCTTTCGTATTTGTTGAGGCCTGTTTTGTGACTTAATATGTGATCTATTCTGGAAAATTTTCCATGTTCACTTGATAAGAATGTGTATTCTGCTTTAGGATGGAATGTTCTGAATATGTCTAATAAGTCTATGTAGTCCAGTTCAAGGCTATTGTTTCCTTGTTGATTTTCTGCTTAGATGATCTGTCCATTAATGTGAGTTATTAAAGTCTCCTATTACTGTGTTATTATCAATTAGTTCCTCTATGTTTTTATTGTTTTACGTATCTGTGTGCTCCCATGTTGGGTGCCTAAATATTTACAATTCTTATATCTTCTTATTGAATTGTCCCCTTTATGATTATATAATGCCCTACTTTGTTTCTCATTACAATCTTTCTTTTAAAGTCTAGTTTGAATGATATACGTGTTGCTATTCCAGCTCTCTTTTGACATCCTTATGTGTGATAACTGTTTCTGTACCCCCTCATTTTAAATCTGCAGGTGTTTCTAGGACTCAGATGAGTTTCTTGTAGGCAGCATCTAGATGGGTCTTGTTTTTTTGTGTTTGTTTTTGGTTTTTGGTTTTTTGGGTTTTTTTTAATCCATTCTGACACCCTGTATCTTTTGATTGGAACATTTAGTCCATTATATTCAAAGCAATTATTGATGATACTCATTTACTGCCATTTTATTACTTATTATACTGTCATTGTTTCTGGAGAGTTTGTCTTCTAGCAGGACTGGTGTAGTGGTGATGAATTCCTTTAAGTTCTATTTGTTTGGGAAACTCTTTGTCTTTCCTTTTATTCTCAGTGTTAGCCTTGCTGGATAGAGTATTCTTGGCTGCAGCAGATTTTTCCCAGTCAGAACTTTGAATATATCTTGCCACTCTCCTGGCTTGCCAGTTATCTGTTGAAAAATCTCCTTTTAGCCTTACAGGTTTTCCCTTATAAGTTAAGGACTTCTTTGTCTTGCTGCCATTTAGAAATTTTTCTTTTTCAGTGTATTTTGCAAATTTAACTACAAGATAAGTTGGTGTTAGCCTGCTTTTGTTGATTTTGTTAGGGTTTTCTGTGCCTCCTGGATCTGGATGTTTGTTTCCTTCCCCAGACTAGGGAAGTTTTTTGCTATTATTTCTTGAAATTTTCTGCACATTTTTTCTCTCTTCTTTTGGGACTCCTCTCCTACAAATGTTGTTACATTTGATTGAATCACTGAGTTCCCTACATTTATTCTTGTGTTGCAGATTCTTCTTTCTCTCCCTATTCTGCTTCATTATTTTCCATTATTTTGTCTTCTAGGTCACTAACTTCTGTTTCTTTTCCCAGCCTGCTTTTCATTGCATCAGGCCTGTTTCCAATGTCATGTATTGCATTCCTCGTCTCTGATTCTTTTTTTTTAACTGCTTTATCTCTGTGGTCAGGGTCTCACTGATGTCTTCTTTTCTCAAGTCCAGTGAGTATTTGTTAATATTACAAACAGTGTTGTAATTAATATCCTTGTGGAAGTCCCCTTATAAGCTTTTGGAGGAATTTCTTTAGGATACATATCTAGAACTGGAATTATTACATCATAGGATAGTACTATCACCACTTTTATTAGATATTGACAAATTATTCTCCACAGGCTTTTACCAATTTATACCAATGTATGAGAGTTGATCTTATACATATTTAACTTTTTTGTATGGACAGATTTTATATTTTTCTAATCTAATACATACATTGGTTTCTTATTGTGGTTTTTTTTTTTTGCATTTCCTTGAATGATAAAGAAATTGAACATCTTTTCATCAATTATTGGCCATTCTGTTTTCTCCAGTTCATATGTCTATTGTGTCATTAATATTTTTCCTATAGATTTATAGGATTCTTAGTTTTATGTCATCCTTGCGAATTTCTTAGTCCATGAAACATCTTGTTATATTGGTTTTTTTTTAATATTTTATTTATTTATTTGACACAGAGAGAGAGAGAGATCACAAGTAGGTAGAGAGGCAGGCGGGGCGGGGGCGGCAGTTAGGGAAGCAGGCTCCCCACCTAGCAGAGAGCCTGCTGTGGGGCTTAATCCCAGGACCCTAAGATCATGACCTGAGCCAAAGGCAGAGGTTTTAACCCACTGAGCTATCCATGTGCCCCTCTTATTATATTGTTAATGCTGTTTTGTTATTTTCATTTAAGTTTTGTGTTTACATCATATTTAAGAATTCCTTTCATACATGGTTCATGAAGGCATGATCTCATTTTTTTCCCTGAGTGTTAAATAATTTTGCATTTGTTATTGAGGTCTCTAATACATTAGAGTTTATTTTTATGTTTGGTGTAGAAACAGAGATCTGTTTATTGTTGCTGCTCTACAAGAAGAGCCGGTTGTCCCATGTATTTGACTAGTGCACCTGTACTCTGATAACACTTCATTATAATCACATTAATACATATTACTGTTTTCAGATTTCCCATATTCATTGGTCTTTTTGCTTCATTGATCTGTTTGCTCTTCATACAACAATAATACTGCAATTTTGAAAAACTATAGGTTATCTGGTAGCATGCATTTCCCACCTTATTTTACTTTGAAAGTATCTTCTTAGGGCACCTGGGTGGCTCATTGGGTTAAAGCCTCTGCCTTTGGCTCAGGTCATGATCTCAGGGTCCTGGGATCAAGCCCCATGTCAGGCTCTCTGCTCAGCAGGGAGCCTGCTTCCTCCTCTCTCTGCCTGCCTCTCTGCCTACTTGTGATCTCTCTCTCTCTCTCAAATAAATAAATAAAATCTTAAAAAAAAAAAAAAAGAAAGAAAGTATCTTCTTAGCTTTTCCTCAGAATCCAAGTCCAGTTGTTGGGATGGCTAGCTGTCTCTGCTCCCATTGCCACAGATATTGTGAGTTATGGCAGGTTGTAAATTAACTATTGAAGCACTGGGAGGAAGATTCTTTGTGCTGGTCAACTCTACTTCTCTTTGCTTTGGCTTGAGAGGATTCAGTCCTCCAACTCAGCTTCTCATGATTCTCAAGGACAGGGAGTGGCAGGTGCTTCAGGATTATTGGCGTAAGTGGAATAAAGTCCTTCTTCCTATGGATTCAAGGATCTTTGAATACCACGGGAATCATTGTGTTTTCATCCTTGTCCCAGGGCTACCCAGCACCAGTCTAATTACATTTCAAACCCGGGATGGGAAAACATATGTCCATAATTTAAGTTGGGACTCTAGATCCTAGCACAGCTTGCTGACATCTGCAACGACCTGACTAGTTGCCATAATCAGTCCTGCATTCTTCAGGAGAAGACATGGTTGGACTGGACTTAAGAAAGGAGGACAAAAGGATTTGTTTTAGGCTTTTATCTTTCTAGAATCTTTTCTTCCAAATTTTATGTAGTGATAATTTTCTACTTTCATCTGAAAAAAGTTAAATCAATAAAGGATTATCTTCTTTTTTGCGGCATTTACTTCCCTAGATAATTAGCCTGATTAACTATGACTACTTAATAAGAACATAATACTTTCAAAACCTTATAGAATTTGGGTTTCCACCTCTCATAAGAATTCTTACTTATGCTACTTTAAAGTATACTGTTTGACCCAAAAAATACTTCTAGTAATGATAAATTTTATAAATAGCCTTAGATCATTTCTCAGTTCTCTACAAGTGCTAAAGCAGTGTATTGCCTCGAATTATTATATCCCTTTAACTTGTTTACTCTTCATGCAAGCTTTATTTTAGGAACCCAACCTTTATGCTTTGCCCTTTCTGGCTTTAGTATTTTATTTTCCCCACAATATTTATAATCAATCAAAACTGCAATTTCCAACAATTTGCCTTGTCATTGAAATGTATATACGTTTGGGTGGCAATTATTTATACTTTCTTTTTATTTCTAGTACCCATAACCACTGCTCCAGTCCTAATATGGGGTTTGTCCATGTTACCTCTGTTATAATTTATCTTTATTAACAATGATAGAATACTAATCCTCTTATGGTATTGATGGAAAGTTTAGATGAAATACTATGTTTATAAACTTTTTATAAGTTGTTTACAAGTTATTTCAGACATCTCATTCGAACTTAATTCTTACTCTGTAAAGAAAGCATTTATTTCTCCATTAGAGGAGAGAAACTGAGATCCAACATTGTATTTACAATTCTTAAATATGACACAGGACTCAAACTCATATTTTCTGACTTTTATTTCAGTATTTTTTTCTCCTCTCTGTCAAATTCTAATGTACAGAATGTTAAAATATTTTACCTATTATAGATGGTTAATTTTTGTTAGTAATTGTCCTGATGGTACTAGAGGATGTGTTTTTTACTATTTACCATCTATGAATATTATAGAATAATATTTTAAAGTCCCTGAAACTAAATGTGACTCTGCCAGTATGCCTAATGTTTAGGTCTTCAAATGTGGTATGTATGTGTGGAGGGGTATTTTGGTGAGTTTTTTAATGGTAATGATATCTCAAAACTTTGCCATGGTTAGAAATTTTTTGTCTCTATGGATTTAGCAATTTAATGATGACTTGTTCCATTTCCCTATCATTTTCATTCTTCTTCTTCCTTTCTTCTTCTTCCTTCCTTCCTTTCTTCTTCGTCTTCATCTTTGTCTTCGTCTTCTTCGTCGTCGTCTTCTTCTTCTTCTTCTTCTTCTTCTTCTTCTTCCTCTTCCTCTTCTCCTCCTCCTCCTTCTCGTACTCTTCCTCCTCCTCCTCCTCTTCTTCTTCTTCTCCTTCTCCTCCTCCTCATACTCTTCCTCCTCCTCCTCGTACTCTTCCTCCTCCTCCTCCTCCTTCTCCTCGTACTCCTCCTCCTTCTCCTCCTCCTTCTCCTCCTCCTCCTCCTCCTCCTTCTCCTCGTACTCCTCCTCCTTCTCCTCGTACTCCTCCTCCTTCTCCTCCTCCTCCTCCTCCTTCTCCTCGTACTCCTCCTCCTCCTCCTCCTCCTTCTCCTCGTACTCCTCCTCCTTCTCCTCATACTACTCCTCCTCCTTCTCCTCCTCCTTCTTTTTTTTTTTTTTAAGTGGAGCCGGGCATGAGTTGAATTCAGGACTTGAACTCACAACCCTGAGATCAAGATCTGAACTGAGACCAAGATTCTGATGCTTAACTGTGAGCCACCCAAGCACCCCTCATTCTTAGTCCACTAGGAAGCCACTGAGGATGTGTGATTTCATACTGGCGTACAGTTGCTGTGATTGTCTCGCATGTGATCTGGCATTAAGTGGAGGTTGGCTCACATTCCTTGGATACTGTGTATAGAACCTCACATTGGCAAGTTAGATGGTAGGGCTTGTTTTTCCTTGGTAGTTATTAATATGGAAAACATTGTGACAGCTATTTAATTTCATCTGCATATCTCATCTGATTATGCTGTGAGGCAGAATAGCAGGAAACCCTGTTATTTTAGTCATTAACGATGAACTGGACAAAAGAATGTGTAATTGACTATGGGCAATAATATGTGAATTGTTGGGATTTAAATTAATTTATCCCATCTGCTATAATTTCTATAAATCTGTCATGAATGACAAAAAAAAAAGTTACAGCTAATTATTTTTCAGCCAATCATGTTTCGAAGTAAGTCAGGATGTCCACTTTGTGGCCTTAGTTCACCATTCACCTGAGTAATGATTTGTTTGTGATGGGGTAAATGGAGTAAGTAGAGTAAGACAAATACAAATAATGTCTGGGAGCCAATATATTTACATGGTATAGCTCCTCTTACTGCACCTCTCCCTTTGCCAATATTTTGTACTTTTCTTCCAAGTCCCAAAAGTTTAATCTTTTCCATCATCAGCCCTGGATAAACCTCATTAACCCTCTTGCCCTCCTGTCTTTGGGAAACAGTGACCATAGCTTTGAAATCCTCTCTTCTTATTATATGTGCTGCCTGCCAACTCTCCCAGGATCAGAACTTGCTGAAATCTGGGAAGGCAGATGGTGGTGGCCTCTGATTTACACTGACTGATTTCCTCCATTGATTTATTATTAATAATATTATCAATTATGGAAGTAGAAGGTGGTATCAAAATTCACAAAGAATGGAGAGGTGAATAAGAATTATCAGTATCGTATAGGAGGATGCTACTGTGGATAAGTAACTAGTCTTGATTGAGGGACTTCCATGAATTATCTGGCACTGGGTAAGATGGGAAAACTGAGGAATAAAGAGGACACATGACAAGGAAGTGGCAGAGTTCTAGTAAGATCTTGTTTTTGAAACCCATAGTCTTTCCATTGCAAAATACTGCAGAGAGATGCCTGGATGGCTCGCCGGTTGAGTGGCCAACTCTTGATTTCTGCTCAGGCCATTGTCTCGGGGTCCTAGAATCAAGCCCCATATTGGGCTCTGTGCTCAGCAGGGAATCTGCTTGAGGATTTTCTCCCTTCCCCTCTCCCTCCGCCCCTTCCCCTACTCTCTCTCTCTTTCTCTCATTCTCTCTCAAATAAATAAATCTTTAAAAAAAATACTGCAGGAAGCAGTAGTTTGCTTTAAAGACTGGTTTCTGCATTTATTGTCACACTGAATGTTTGGACTTTCTCTACCAGGCTCAGGCAACTCTATTGTCATCAACATTTACCACATGGCCCTGGGGAAGTTAAGTACTCCTGGTGTTTCTGCAGCCTGATTCACCAGAATCTTTTTCAATTTAATTTTGAAGGAAGTTCTGCCAAAAATATCTCTATTGCCTTTTAGTACCTTGTTCTTCATGGTCTTCCTGCCTCTCAGACACTTGAGGTTTAGGATCCTTTTGGCAAGCAGATGCATCAGTGACCCTTCCTGGCTGCACACCCACGGTATGACTATGCAAGGAAGTAACAAAACTGGAATAGCAAATGTGCACGGTTTTTCTCCTTGAGCAGGTCGTTGGAAATCTGGCTGCTATTTATGTTTATAGTGTAATTCCTTTTCTGTTCTTTGTTCCCAAAGAAAGAACACACAAAGCATATCTTGAGTGATAAATAGGAAATTGAAGGAAACAGGAATGAGTACGAAGGGAAGCTCAGGTTTCTGCCAGCTTCTCAGAGTACCTTAAGATTCCCCCATTAACCACATTATCAGTCAAGACATAGGATTTAAGACATGTGCGTATATCAGTGTTATAATGAAATAAAGACGGGTGTTTTTCAGTAAATGAAATAATAAGTAATTCTGGATGTGTCTTGTTGTAGCATACTTTTGCTGTGTGTCTCTAGCAAGTCCTCGTATCTGAGCAGAGTATCTGTATGAGCCTCAATTTCCTCATCTGTGAGAATCTTTTTTGTAGCCCAGAATTCAGCTCTATATAAGTCTGGAGAGTTAGAGAAAAGGTCTCCATTGTGTGCTTATTACGAGGCTAGGGTCAGTCCCTTACTCAGTCCAGTTCCTTACTGAAGGGCTCTCAGGTAATAGACAACATTTACATTACCCTCAACTTGAGTACTTGAGTGTAAATCCAGTCATTTAAAAGTTATTCTCAGTCAGTGAGACCCTGAAAATAATGCCTAATTCAGACTGTGCTTCCGTTCCTCAGACTCTCCATATGCAAGGTACTTCACTTGCCCAACCTAGTTCTTAATTTTGGATTCTGTTTTGTGGGTATGATGCTTGGCTCTTGTTTCTGTTTTTTGAAATCCAGTAATTAATCCTTGAACCCACTTCACCTCCATATTTTTCCTTAATTCCAACTTTGGTATTGTAACGAACACTGTGACATTACCGAGAGACTTGTCTATGTCCCTTGCCTAGTGCTGGATCCAGGAACTACTGAGCTGAGTTTTCAGCAGGGATTTTTCTCTCGCCAAAGCCACACTGAATTAGTAAAGAACGTGTGGCTTTTTTCTTTCTCACTGTGAGAATGTTGGCTCCATGAGAGCTCTGTGACAGGTGGGACCTTGTTTGTCCTCCAGGGCTTAACGTAGCTGACTGGCATCTAAGTGTCCAGTAGATATTTTGACTGGGTAATTGGCAGCTAGGATGGTTTTTCCTAAGTGCATATAACTTTTAGTGTGATAATACCATCATAATAATCATATTTGTCAAGGGCTTTGTAGTTGACACATGCATTCACATCCATTATCATATTAGATCTTCACATCAGCACCATACAGGGATTATTTCGTGTTCTCAGATGCAGAGGCAGAAGCTCAGAGAGGTGAGTAAACAGTGGGGCAGGAGTTGGAGCTTCATGTCTTTTGATCACAGACCTATTTACTTTCCTCTACTTAGAGCAGCTTCTACCATCTGACTCCAGTGTTTGTGCCTAATTGAGTAAGCTTGCAGGGTGCCTTTGGAATGCTTGTCTTAATTAACTTGATGTTTATCATGATGTACCTGTACTAGGCTGTGGGAAACTTGGTTTTCAAAACGGCTAATTCTCTCTCTTCCTATCTTTATCCGAGTCATGTGCATTTGGTCATTTTTCTGCTTTTCCTCTGGCTTCCAGAGAGCATATATACCACTTTAATTTTAATTTCAGTGAGTTTTTAGTTATTTTACACTTATTCACCCTCTAGCTTGAAGCAGAGGTTCCAAAGTCATGTTCAGTTTCTCATTCTTGTCTCTCCCCAGCCTGCCACCAGATGCTATTGATTCCACTCTTAAATCCCCCCTTTCTGCACACTCCATGGGTACCAACCTTGGTATCTCTTGCTCTGATTATTTCGATATGGTAAGACTGAGAGTTAAAAATTTTCTATACTAAAGAGTTTTCTAAAATTATCAATGAGTGTCTTGATAAAAGAGCTAAAACTTTGTTGTCATACTGGCTTCGGGATGTCACCTTACATGAGGTCTACCTCTATTCTAAGGCCTCCTAAATTATTTTCCTGTTTCCAACCAGTCCTCCTCCGATCTTTGCTAACCTATGTCTCCAGAGTGATCTTTTCACAATAGGAACGTGATTGCCATGCTCTTGCTACAAAGCCTTTGGATGAATTTCCACTGTGTACATGATTAATGGTAACTAAACTCCCGTGGAACTTCAATCATATTCTTTTGTTGAGGATTCCCATCCTATCTTATCAACTCTTTCTCTCTTCCTCACTGTAGGCTTCCTTAAGTCCTGTATACCACAGTGTTTCCTGAATACTCTGCATTTTTTCCTGCTTCCAGATTTTTTTACACATGGTATTTCCTGGGCCTCTCATGCTCTTCCGTCAGGTAAAATTCTATTTGCCGGGGCGCCTGGGTGGCGCAGTGGGTTAAGCCTCTGCCTTTGGCTCAGGTCATGATCTCAGGGTCCTGGGATCAAGCCCAGCATGGGGCTCTCTGCTTGGCAGGGAGCCTGCTTCCCTCTCTTTCTCTGCCTGCCTCTCTGCCTACTTGCCATCTCTCTCCTCTCTGTCAAATAAATAAATAAAATCTTCTTAAAAAAAATTCTATTTGCCTTCAAAGCTCAGCTTAGATTTCTCACCTCTGCAATCTTTCTAATTCTCATCTCTACCCTCCGGTAGCTCCCCTTCTAAAATAACTTGAATCATCCCCTCTACTTTTAACTTCTAGAATACTGATGTAATTGTCTATTTCTCCTCTGCCAGACTATGAAATCTCATGTTTGGGGACCATGGCTTTTCTCTGTGTGTGTGCTGTGCCTCGTTTTTATTCTAATAGCCTTTCAGTAAATGAATAATTGACTAGAGGCCGGAATCCTAAATTTTCCCCTAGGTGCATACACCAAAATTCCAAAACCATCCAGTCAGTGCAGGGCCACCAGCATGCCAGAGTCTCATAATACCAATATCTTAGTATGATAAGACAGGCTGAAAACTGATTTTAAAAAAATCATGCTGGTGCATGTGTGAAAAATACATTTTTGCACATTAAGTGTATTATCTTAGTGATTTTTTAGAAAGATCAACATTCAAAGTGGGTTGCTTTGCTCCAAACCCCATGCTCCTGTGCTCTGGTTTTGACTGCCTTTCTGCATCAAACCTGCCTCAATCCCAGCATCGCACGACCCTCCCCTAGAAGACCAACATAGGTCTCCACCACACCAGACTCATTTGAGACCTAAAGACACCTGCAGATTGATAGTAAGGTAGGGGGAAACATTTATCATGCAAGTAGACATCACAAGACAGCTGGAGTAGCAATACTTATATCAGACAAACTAGATTTTACTTTTTAGAGCGAAGGAGTGCAAACATGGGTGGAGGGACAGAGAGGGGAGAGAAAGGGAATCTTAAGCAGGCTTCATGCTCAGTGCAGAGCCTGATGCAGGGCTCAGTCTCATGAACCTGAGATCGTGACTTGAGCTAAAACCAAGAGTTGGACACTTAACTGACTGAGCCACCCAGGTGTCCCTGTAAAGATCTTATAAAACTCAACACCCAAAAAACAAATAATCTAGTTAAAAAATGGACAGAAGGCATGAATAGACATTTTTCCAAAGAAGGCATAAAACTGGCTAATAGACACATGAAAAGATACTTAACATCACTCATCATCAGGGAAATACAAAAACTACAATGAGATATCACTTCACACCTGTCGTAATCCTAAAATTAACAACACAGGAAACCACATATATTGGTGAGGATGCATAGAATGGGGAACCTTCTTACACTGTTGAAATAGGTGAACATAAGGGGGAAAAGGCCAGCCAGAAAAAAGACTCAAAACTATAGAGAACAAATAGGGTTGCTAGAGGAGAGGTGGGCAGGGAGATGGGTTAAATGTGTGATGGGCATTAAGGAGAGCAATTATTGTGATGAGTACTGGGTGTTATATATAAATGATGAGTCACTGAGTTCACCTGAAATAACTAACTGGATTTAAATCAAAGCTTGAAAAAGAAAAAAATATATACTTGTCAATTTGGCTGTCATTTTCTCATTTATGATTTTAACATTCGCAGAGAACTTAAAGTGGCCTGTTCGTGGCAATCTAGAACTGCAATTGCACTGTTCAGCCTGGTGTTCAGCATGGTATCACCCCTGACTGACCCATCAATTCACAGGTCCGCCTTTGCCCTAAGTCATGGTGCTCAAGCATAGTTGGGATGATGTGTTTGTGATTTTCAGGCCTAATGGGTCCTAGGGCGCTTAAGAGAATAACACCGTCTAACGACTTTTGTGCTCTTAGTAGAAGCTACCTTTTAAGACTTCTGAAGCAGAATCTGAAGTAAAATGGCCTGTGCTTTAATCGAGCTTTGAGGGGTTCTCACTGTATGATTTGGGACTTTGATTTCATCTTCTGGAAAATCAGGCAAATACTTCACGCAATTGATGGAGAAATGAAGGAAGATAATATATTCAAAGCATACCGAATAGTGAGCATTATTATCTCAAAACACTTACTGATCTAGGTCCATTAAATTCTAACCCTAGAGAAAGGTATTAGATTCACTCTAATGTTTCCAACTGTGTAACCTGTTTGTCAGTGCTTAGTATGGAGGAGATAGTAAGTA
This sequence comes from Nasua narica, assembly GCA_028533885.1. Taxonomy (NCBI): domain Eukaryota; kingdom Metazoa; phylum Chordata; class Mammalia; order Carnivora; family Procyonidae; genus Nasua; species Nasua narica. The sequence goes on along the minus strand of CM052815.1, from coordinate 30,622,157 downwards.
TTTGTTGAATAAATGCCATTATTTTGAGTATGATGGCCAGAGAGATAGTAGACGAGGGGTCCTTTCAGTGACTGCACTGTCATTCTGTCTTACCCAAGAAAGAAATGGAAGAAGGAGAAGACAGAGCTACCACGTCATATATTGAACCTACATTATTTTCCAGGCAGTCTGTTAGGTGAATTCATATGTGTGTTTAATCTTCACTTTTGTCAGTGTAATATGTTCTCCATACTTTAAAACACAAATAATCAGGCACACACTAGTTTAAGGTCACATTTTAGAAGAAGCAAAGTCAGAATTGACTCGGGACTGCTGAGTTCTTTCCATCAAGTTAAGTGCCTGGGACATCCTGAACAAAATATGTCTTCAGTTTTCTAAAATTTTTTTCTTCTTCATTGACTATCTACCGTTCATATAAAAAACATATTCCGGGGGCGGGGGGGAAACTTGGATTCATGTTACACTTGATCTGGGAGAAACCAAAGTTTAAATATTAGGTTAAAGGTTTTTTTTGTTTTGTTTTGTTTTTTAGAGATTTAGCCTCCTGGGGTATCTGGTGGAAACAAAAGCTCTTTCTGGAGGAAGTCACCACCACCTCTGGTCCCACTAGGTTCCCAGATACAGCGCCATTGAGCACAATCTGCCATTCAAAATTTCTAACTAATATGAATGGGAGTCAGAACAATAATAAACAACAGATGACATGTACAAGGGATTCAAAAAATAGAGTTTTAGGTACCAACAGATATTTCAGGAATTATAATAGGTAATTAAGTTTCTAGAATACAGATGATGTGGTTTTTGAGGTACCTCAGATCTTTTGTGAGTGTAGAAGACTAAAATTAATGATGAAAGCATACAACTTCTGAAGTTAACAAAAATAACCACAGAACAAAGCAGAGTGAATCAAAGGAGAAGAAAATAAAGATGATAACAAAAATAAATAAAATGAAAATACCTAAATCATCAACACAGTTATTTTTTTGAAAAGACTTTTTTATAAACCAAATCCTAGTGGCACTAATTAAGAACAAAAAGGACAAGGTACAAAAATAATCATGATTAGAAGTGAGAACTGAAACTTAAATGCAGATACCACAAATACTTCTTTAAAAATAACAATTTTATATTATAATTTGAAAACTTTCATGAAATACATATATTAATGGAATGCAATGCCATTAATGGAATTATTACATAATTCCATTATATAATATAATTATATAATATCAATGGCAAATTAATAATTTGCAAAATGACCCAAGACATTTATTAAATGAGTAGATATATAACAACTAAAATTTTCAATTAACTAAAAAATCTATGTTCACCTAGCCATACACGTAGATACTCAAAACCCAAGTACAGATAAATACCAGCAAGTCCAGTTAAATACCCAGGAAACATATGCTGCTGATCTTTACAAGATATTCCAGAGAATAACAAAGGGGAAATACTTCCCAATTTCACTTATGGATAGCATAAAGTTGTTACAAAGTAGGTAGCATCAATTTAATAAGGAAAATCATGGTTTCATATCACTTATATTTTAAAATTCTCTTCAGAACAAATGTAAGTAAAACAACCTGAAATGATTTTTTTTAAGTCTCATAAACAGGTTGCCTTTATCCTAGAAATTCAAGTGTAATTTAATAGTACTTAAATATATCAATATAATTAACTATATTACATGATACAAGGAAAGAAATATGCAGAATCACCTCAAAGAGAAAAAGCTATTAATAAAATTCATTCACTGTGTTAAGGAAAAAAACTTAGCAACTGAGATACAGAATCTAAAAATCTAAAAACCTATAGCAACTATCATATTTAATGGTGAATCAATAGAAACAACCCCTTTTAAAAACACAACAAAGGGAAAAGATTGAAAATCATTTTACATTTACATAAATGTTTATTGAAAAACATTTTACATTTACATAAATTACTTTCTGCTCATCAAAGAAACCATCCTCTCAAAAAAATGAAAATAGGGGTACCTGGGTGGCTCCACTGGTTGTGTTTCTGACTCTTGATTTCAGCTCAGGTCATGATTCTCAGGTTTGTGAAATCGAGCCCTGTTTTGGGTTCCACACACAGTGGGGAGTCTGCTTTGGATTGTCGCTCCCACTCCCCACTGTACGCTCTCTCAAATAAATAAATCTTTAAAAAAATGAAATTATCAATTATATAAATGAAGAAAAGATATTTGCAAAATATATAAACCAACAAAGGTAATATATAGATTATATAAATAACTTGTTCAGATATCTTTACTTTTTTTTAAGATTTTATTTATTTGAGAGAGAGAGCATGAAAACGAGAGGGAGAGAGCAGAAGCAGGGGGAGGGTCAGAGGGAGAAGCAGACTCCCTGTCGAGCAAGGAGTCCAACGTCGGATGCAATCCCGGGACTCCAGGATCATGACCTGAGCTGAAGACAGTCGCTTAACCAACTGAGCCACCCAGGTATCCCTGTTCAGATCTCTTTAAAAGAAAACAAAATGGACAAAAATTATAAACATAACTTACAGAAACAAAAATCCATAAACCTCTGGAAAGATGTTCAGTTTCACTGGTAATCAGGGAAATCTAAATAAAACCACACTGAAATACTATTACACGTTGTTGTAACAAAACTTCTGACAATGCCAAGTGTTGCCAAAGACATGAACCAACAGGAAAAAGTGAACACTTTTGCTGGAGCATATATTTATATAAATTTTAAGCACTTTGGAGTCAGTGCTTTACTTTGGTTAAGGTGACTGTGCATATACTCCCTGACCCAACAATTCCACTTACTGGGGTATATTTGAGGAACGCTTGGACATGTACACAAGAACCCAAAACAGGAATGTCCGTAACTTCATTGATTATGATTGCAAAAATCTGGGAGCAAAATTTCCATCGAAGAGAGGATGAAATAATAGCACAGACATTGAATAAATTAGACTTACTCCTTTCAACATCAGTAAATGTGAAAACAATGTTAAGTGATAAAAGTTATAAAAATATGTGTGCAGCTTGATGCCATTTACATCATTTAGAACATTATAAGTTATTTAGGGATTCATACATAAAGAAGTACATAGGAGTGATAAAACTGTTGTCACATTGTTGATTAATTCTGGGAAGATATGATCAAGTAGCCTTATGGAGGAGTCTTCAACCGTATTAGTAACTTCCTTAACTGAGTCCTGGGATACTGATGCTTTTATTGTATTATCTTTTATATTTTTGGACTACTTTAGCATTTCATAAAAATGACAGGCATCTATATAAGTGAGCAAAAAGGATTATTAGTTTTCTCATTGCCTTCCTGGTGATCAAAATTAATTCCAAAACTGCTGTGGATTGCAAGTACAATGTAAATTATTAATCCTTGGTTTTGATCTATTAGAAATGGTAGTGAATGCATGTACACAGTGATAACCCATGAACTGAAAGTCTCATTGAAAAGTCCAGGGACTGAGGCCTAATTAACATGTCAGGCACTTGTACTGAGTGACAAGACCTCTCCAGCCCTCTAGGAGTGGGCCTCGATGACATTACCTGATTCTATAATGTCAGCGACTGCACGACTGGTCACATCTTGTTTCCACTTATAGATCATAAGCCATAATGGATGCCTTTTAGAAATTGTATTTATAAATGTGCAGAGAGGCAGAGAATGGTGGCTGTATTCAATAAGCACCATAAATAACCAGGCTGGAGTGGAACGCAGAATCCAAATGCAGTTTAGATATTCTCTATGGAATTTGTAAAGCGTTTTCTTAAGCACACCGGGGAAAATTCCCATTTATGCCCTCTACTTGAATTATGTAGAAGCATGTAGAAAAGCTCAATGTAATCTTTTTTCTTGGTGTCATTCTTGCCCTTCTCACAATTCTCTGGTTCAGCTAACATACAAACATTCGTTGAGAACTAAACCTTAATACAGTTTCAGAAGACAAATTGCAGTTCATTCGTTCTTGCCCAAATCTGCCAAAATGCCATAATGCCGCCTGGCAGAACAGGTTTAAAGTGTGGTATGAGTTCTTGGAGTACAAAGAGATACACTTGTGTGAGCACTTTTTTATATATATGTGTATATATATATATTTTGAACCCTCAAGAGTTCTTTATTCACCTCAACCCCTCTTGCTTGATTACTTATTGTTCTTTTAACCACCATGCATGTGATCTCCCTTTCTAGTAGGTGACCTGGCTTGCATCTTCGCAACTTGTCAAGCTGTACCCATCTCTTCTAGCTAAGACCTCCTTAGCTATTTAAGAGTAATTTTTTAAAAAATTTTTACTTATTTATTTGACAGAGAGAGATCACAAGTAGGCAGAGAAGCTGGCAGAGGGAGAGAGAAGCAGGGTCCCCGCCGAGCAGAGAGCCCGATGCGGGGCTCGATCCCAGGACCCTAAGATCATGACCTGAGCTGAAGGCCGAGGCCTTAACCCACTGAGCCACCCAGGTGCCCCAAGAGTAATTTTTTTTATGTGTGCTTGCTATTTCCATGATTTGATTTGAAACAATAGTTAAGAGAATGGAAACATACTCTCATGGTTTATATCTCATTTCCTTCATTTTTTAGGTGGGTAGTCTTGAGCAGGTCCCATAATTACTCATCTAAAAACAGGGCTAATAATAGTACTTATATCATCAGGTTGTCCATAGGGTTAAGTAAGCTAATACTTGTGAAGTGTTTGGCAGAGTAAGCACATAATGAGAGCTAGTTGTTGTTGCTGTTACCACTATCATCATTAAGATGTTGTCCCCTGGTGCCTGGGTGGCTTAGTCAGTTAACTGGCTGCCTTTGGGTTAGGTCATGATCCCAGGGTCCTCGGATCAAGCCCCACATGGGGCTCTCTGCTCAGCGAGGAGCCTGCTTCTCCCTCTCCCTCTGCCTGCCTCTCCCCCTGCTTGTGATCTGTCAAATAAATAAATAAAATCTTTAAAAAAAAATGTTAGCCCCAGTATACTCAAGCAAATGTGTGTACTGGAATAATCTCTTGCTTAGGTCCTCCAACACGCCGTAGTTCCTACAACTCTCTTATTTGCATTTTCCCCCTGGAGTTAGGCTTACTCTGCATGCCCCAGGAGGCGCCAGGCAATGACCCAAAGCAGCCTTCCATTGAGCTTGCCATCCTTACTGACAGTCATCTAGAAGACTGTGGGGGCATGGTGGTAAACAAGGCAGAGGAGTCCCTGCTTTCATGAGCTTATATTCTAGTGCAGAAAGACAATACACAAGTGTATACACCAGATCATCAGATACTGACTAATGCTATGAAGAAAAGAAAGTGTGGTCATGGAATAGGGAGAGACTAAAGAGAGAAAGCTACTTTGTAAATGGTGGTCAAAGAGGGATTCTTTGAGATGGTGGCATTTGAGCTGAGACCTAAATAACAGAAGAAGCTGATTGTGTTTATTAACGGTGTTCTAGGAAGAGGAGACCACTAGTACAAAATCTCTATGTTCAATGTTGGACTGGAGAAGACTAGGGTGGCCACAGTGCAGTGGGCTAAGGGGAGAGAGGAGTTCGGGATGAGAAAAAGGTAAGGAAGTTCCAGGTCTTACAGGGAATTGTAATACAGTTCAAAGCTTCTGTCGAAATCTAAATACAATAAAACCCATGCATTGGAGAAAGTGGGCTTACAAGATGAGCCTGCCCTGGGAGCCAGCTCCAGGATTTAAATTCATCCAGACCTTGCTGCTATTTGGTGCCATCTGGTGGTGATTGTCCTCAGGCCTCAACGTCACATTGACTATGCTTCTGGTTCCTTGTCTTGGCTGGAACGTGGCAGCTGTCCGGAAATGGCCTAGTGGACTGGTGCTCATTGATGATAGCTGATGATCCCAGAAGATGGAGCTGAGAGAATAGTGGGTACATGGGACCCATTCTCATTCCCCAAGCAGGGCCACATTTTATTTACTGCTGGCTTTGCATTCTCTTTTCTTCCCCTTCTCCCCAAAAGATAAGCACTTTATTCCACCTCTCTTTGAAAATAAAGGCTAGTCAGGGGTGGCTCAGTTGGTTTGGCCTCCAACTGTTGATTTTAGCTCAGGTCATGATCTCAGGATTGTTAGATTGAGCAACCCCCTCCCCCAAATCAGACTTGTGCTTAGTGCAGGGTCTGCTTGAGATTCTCAACCTCTTACTTTGCCTCTCCCCCAGCTTGTGTGCACTCTCTCAATAAATAAATAAAATCTCAATAAAAGAAGAAGAAGAAAAGAAAGGCGAGTCAGAAAATGAGCACCAAATACCACTCAGAAATCACATTATACTTGAAAACATGTTATTAGGGACTATGTCCTCCCAAGATTTTACTGATAGGATGACACTGGAACTTTGGTTTGGTACTTACTACAGTTGATTTATAACTATAATACTGCCTAATCTTTTAATTATATATGTACTGGTAACCTTCAAAGAATGTGAACTTCTGCAAAGCAGGAAGAAGTCTTAACTCATCTTTGTGCCGTGGTAGCAAAGGGTTAAAAGACACTAACGTTTTTATTCACTGACTACAAATAGTAGTACAAGTCTCATTTGATAGTCACAAAAAGTCTATAAGGCAAGAATTATTATGTCTATTTTAAAGATGAGCAAGATGAGGATGAATCCAAAACCATACTGCAAGGAAAGAACGTTTCTATCAATTCAATCACAAACCATCTCAAAATATAAGCTTACATGTCATGAAAAAAAAAAATCTCTGCAACAGATATAAACCAATAAGCGCACTTGCATTCTACATCACCAGGTCCATTGCCTTGAACACACCCAACCAGGTTGCTGGTATGTGGCTATCCATCAAAAAACTTCTTGGTCATTTAGGAGTAAGAAAGTGGGGTTAGTGACTCCTATGTGACTAAACAAAGCAAGCATTGAAGGTGATTGGATACCAAATTTATTCTCGAGCATTAAATCCACAGGCAGCCGAGGTCCGGGACCGCAGGCAGCCCTACTGATGCTGCCACAGCAGAGGCACTTGCCAATGTCAATCAGTCAATCCCTGCTGTTCAATTAGGTTCTGACTTGTGATTATCTTTCCTCCCTCACCATTTTACTCAATGAATTGTAGTCAATACCACAAGAAAAATTAATGCCTGTGAAATAATATTTGAGTAAGGGGAAGAGAAGCTTTTCTATGCAAACTATTCACATTTGTTAACTAGTAAGGGCATTATCATTTTCCCCCAAATAGTCTGAAGTTGATGTTTTGCTTTTGCAAAGTAATTTCTTGGTGAGCGTGTCTATGTGTGTGCATTGGGGAGGGGGCACTGGTGGCTAGAAATTTGAAAAAAAAAAAAAAAACTTTTGCTAGGTTATGACCACTCAGTTCTTTATTATTCCATTGACAGTCATCTTTTTAAATTTTTAAATATAAATAAATATATATATATATATATATATATTAAACAGAAAAGGAAGAAGTAAAAGAAAAGTATTCAATTCTCACAAAGAAATGCCCAAGACTGAGTCCATTAGAGATAATTGTGTTGTAACTAAGTGAAAACAGAATGGAAATAATAAGACTTAAAAAAAATAAAAGTTAGCTGATATTGAATATGGGCTCGGAATTCAACACTTTGCCGTATCTTATTGAAATATCCCAAGTGATATCATCATCATCTCAGTCCCCTGGATGGAAACAGATAGTACCTGATTTTTTAACCAATATAAGGCAAAGTCAGAGTTCAAGCTTAGTTCTGGCGCTATAATATGTGTTTTAGAGTCCGAGCTCTCCTGATTCTGTTGTTTCTAGAAAGTATGGAAACTATGTGATGGCCATTTCCCCTCTGCCGTGCGGCACCGGGCGTGTACCTCAGGACTGGCCACATGAACCCACTGGGACTGAAATACTAGAATTTCTATTTCTATTCATTTTTATTTTATAAAATAAAACTTTACTAATTTTTAATTGTGAATTATTTAATTGCAAGCAATTGACCTGGCAACATCATTTAATTAGTATACAAAGTGAGACAAGATTAAAAGAAAAGGGCAGTTGGAGTGATCAGCTGGTTAAGTGTCCACCTCTTGGTTTCGGCTTAGGTCATGATTTCAGGGTTGGGAGATAGAGCCCTGCATCTAGCTCCACGCTCAGCACAGAGTCTGCTTGAGATTCTCTTCTTCTCCCTCTGCCTCTCCCCCTACTCACACTCTTTCTCTCTCTTTCTAAAGAATAAATAAATAAATGAAATCTTTAAAAAAAAAAGATTAAAAGAAAGATTTTCAGAATCAACTAAACATATTCCATCATTTTGCAAATATTAAAAATAATACATTACAGCAACCATTTTTTGAAATCAGTAGCAGTGTAATTAACATTGCTAATTTAAATTGTTAATTAAAATGTTTTGCCTTAAGATTTTTAATTTTTAACCTTTGTGTATATTTGGTATTGAAAAATGCTTCTGTGAGGATTGCACGCTAAAAATACTCATAATGTCAGAGGTGCATCAGCCAAAAGTTTAGAGATTTAGTTGCCCTTGCCACCATGAGTTCAGCCTCTTCTGACAGGTGTCACAAATTTAGATGTTTACACCTGTCAAAGATGAGTTAGTGAGCCAGAAATGGACTGGTCTGCAACGAAGAGTCCATGAACCATTTAAGGGTGGCAGCCAGTGCTCATCTTTTGCTAGTTGTTTGCCATGTGGAATGTGGATCCAGATTTGACAGATTAATTCTTTTTAAAGATGCCAGAAATCCAAAATTTTATGTGAAAACTGCAGGGTCTTAATATCGGCAGTGGGGTTCAGTTGTAAAATATAACTCTCTGCATGCCAGGCAAAGCCATAAAATGTGTGGGGGCTATTTCCTGTCCCGGGGCTGACTATTCCGTCATCTGTTGTAAGGCCATAGGAGGAGATGTGGCACGGGAAGTTAGGCAGTTTTGTTTGCGACAGGAGAGCCCTGTCTTGGGAATTGGGAAGCAGTGTTCATTTTGTTGAGGACTGGTTTTCAGTGTCCTTCTTCCTTTGCCAATATCATTATTGAGAAGCAAGGAGTTAAGTGATGGAGGTGGTACTAGGGATGGTGGTGACGGCCGTGGGTGATAGAACCCTTCTTGAGAAAAGGTTTCCTGTAGCTTGAAGGTTGCTAGGACTGAAGGTAAAGCCACAAAAACATGGTAAAGTGCTCTGAAGGATGATTTGACTCTTCCTGGACGATCTTAATGGAAACTGAAATCATTTAATAATAATTCTTTTCTGGACATTTGCATCACTTTTATAGGACCGCCCTTCACATGGCCCTCAATATAAATAATCTGTGGACTTCTGTGGCTGCCATGTTTCTGCTTCCTTCTGAAAATCTCAGTCTTTAGTCACAGGGCAAGGGAGAGGATGGGGCCAATGGAAGTAACTTATTGAAGATTGCTGAAAGAGAAAAGACCCAGGAGTGGCGAAAACTCAGCTGATGAGGAGGAAGCCTATAGAAATATCACCAGTAGGAGTCCCGCTCCCCTGCAGCGTGTTAACTAATTCTCTCTCTCTCTCTCTCTCTCTCTCTCTGGGGAAAACTTTCTCTTGCTTCCTGCCACTCACTTCTTTCCCTTCTCTCCCCCAATGCCTGAATAGTTAGCGTAGTAGGCTACAAAGAACATAGAGCTAGGATGTGGGGCTTCTCCACTGTAAGCGCTCTCTCTGAGCCTCTGTTTCCTCATGTTTGAAGGGACAATCTGAATCCCAAAGTGCCCACCTCACTGTGGTCGTGTGTGGATCGAACAAGATGCCGTGTGTGATAGCACATTGGACGTGGTTCTCTGCTGCTGTGCCCTAAGGGATCATTATTGCCAAGCCTACAAGGTATAACACTTCACATCAGAAAGACTCTCTCAGACACTTCATGGTCTGAGTTTGAAGCCAGGACATTCTCTCAGTTCGCTGCAGGTTAGGGAAGGAGAGAAAGTTCTACTGAACTGAATAAGGAGCTTCCTGAGGACCTGGCTCTGGATGTGTCCCCACAAATACCCTAGTTTCTCAGTGTAGTTGGCGCTGAGTTTCCCTCAGAGAAGTTTTTTTTCTATGTGTGTCTCCCCCAACACACTGTGAAACCCTCAGGGGAAGGGGCGATGTGTGGTTACTTATGAATTCACAGAAGAAGGTAGAAAAAGAGGCAACATTGCAATTAGTAGGAGGGCAGTGTATTGGGAATTAGCTAGATTGTGCTTGCATCGTAGCTCTATCATGTACTATCCTGTAGCCTTGGGTAAGTGACTGCGTATTCCTAGATTTTTGTATCTGTGAAATGGGGAGAAGAGAGAGTAAATTGTACTTTTCAGGGCTGCCATGGAGACTAAAATATGGTGCCTGGGCTCTGAATAGACGTTGAAGACTATTCACTTTCTCCCCTTTTTTATATTTGGTATATCACAAAGTCTCTGGACACATGTCAGGTGATATATGTGTGTGTGCGTGCGTGCATAAAATACATCTAGCAATTTGGCATTGCTACTCTTTAGACAAGCATTGAACTCATTCATGCTGTTAGGGATTTGTCTAATGAGCCAAGAGAACTTAGATACATCTCTCTCCTTGGTACTCAGTTTTCCTACATGTAAAAGGATGGTCATTGGACTCAGAGTTTGCAAACTGAAAGCTCAAGTTTGATGAAAACATATTTTGTTTATTCTGTCCAGTGTTGGCCCAACTGATGTTTTAAAAAAATAAGAATAAAACGAAACTTCCAGCCAGACTTAACCAGTGATGAATATAAAGGAGCAGTCTTTGCTGGGATTCCATCATGGAATAACATGGTGACATTTCCTAGAGCTAAGTAATAACCAGTTACATTGGGCCCGGCATATACTCTGGCCAGTTTACTACTGCCTGGGCTACATCATTTACTTAGATTGCCTGCTTGGATCTTCTAATTTTTGGATTGTATGACTTTGAATATGGTAGCATATAAAAGCTCCATTCCTTTGTTCCTCTGCGATTCAATAAATTCCAAGCATGCCAATTTAGAAATTCTTAATTATCACCAATATTACAATGGCTAACCCACAGAATTGAAAGGAACTGTTGTTTCTCTATAAGCACTGGAAAGGGGTATATAGCAACCATAGGCAGTGCAGCTATCTTCTAGCTCATTTCTGAGTGATCCTCATCCCATGTAATCTACTCTCTCAGTAGTCTGTCTTCTCTGAATACCGAAAGAGTTTCTCATGTTGAGTGATTGTTTATTCAAAGAGAAATGATTCATTTTCTTTGTTTCTACTTGTGGTTACTTGATCCTGGCTGTGAGCTTCCCCAGTCATAGATTATCAATCAGGTTGACTCAGTGGGGGCCGGCTCTGGCTCTGGACCCTTTGGTAGCAGGATCAGTCCTGCAAAGACTTTTTCAAACCAAATGTATCCAGGATTCTGTGGAGCAATGACCAGCGAAAGCAGAGTAAGTGCTTTTGGAGCATCTTAACGCCAGGTCCTTCTCTCTCTTTCAGAGTGGGCCTGAATGTTCTCTTCTGAATTTCTTCTCCAACTCACAGAAGAGAGAAAAAGATACTTTTCTCCCTTTCAGAAACACAAATTATAAAACTGAATTTGATTTGACAAAAGCTTTTTTTTCCCCCAAATAACTTTTTCGTTGTGATGGTTGCTTATCTGCCATTATACAACATAAAAGAATTTTCCTTAGGTATAATCAGATGGTGACAGAAATACAGTGAAACTTTCTAGAGGACCAATTTTAGTTCTTTACTTTTCAGTGGGAGGCTGAAGCTTCTCTGTTTTATTTGGAAGTAAATTATCTTATTTGTCATGTCTGCATAAATACCCCCACTATGATAATGTAGGCTATTGGAATACTCAAAGTAGGAAGCACGGACCTGTCCTTAAAGATAAAGGTTTAACATCTTATAAGAATAAATTAAATACCAACTTGTGTTCCTGCTTAAAAGCAGGAAAACAGAATTGGTCAAGGTCACCTCAATGTCTTAACCAAGGATTCTTAAGTCCACATAGATACTCAGAATTAGATATATCTAACAGCAGGAGAGCGAAAAGTAAAACAGAACTATTTTTTTTCCTGGGTCACATCAGGCATGCAGTTTGGTGAGAATAACAATGTGGCCTATTGAAAGGTAGAGTAGTAGCCTATTGAAGTTTTGGAATCTGGGGAAAAAAAAAAGTTTGAATCTTACCATAATATGTACCAGATCTCTTGCTTTATTCTCTCCCTTTTGGGCTTGGCTTTCTTATCTGTAAAATAGAATGTTCTATTAGTAGAATTTCTTTTGGCTGCAAGTAACAGAAAACTCAAGTAATTGTGACTTAATAAGAAAATTTTTAGTTAAATCTCATGACAAGTAATATGGCAAATATGTAGCTCTGTGGTTGGCTTAGTAGTTCAGTGTTATCAGAAGGCTAGTTTGGTATATGCCCATAATTTTATTGGATTTTCTACCATGGTACCAAGATGGCTATACCTTCACTTATCAAGTCTTCCATCCAGCTTGCTAAATAAAACGAATATGTTGGAAATTCTGTTATTTTACCATGAAAGACAACCCCATTTTCATTTTGTCCCCAGCAGACTTTATTTCTCATTGGCCAGAACTTGGTCACATTGCCCAGATCTAGACAGGTCACTGGGAAAGGGAGAAGGATAACATTATTATTGTAGACCCATCATTCTCAAAGTATGGTCCTTAGGATGATTCTGGCCAGCTTGTTAAAATATAAATTAAAATACAAATTCCTGGCTCTACCCCCAGGACATTTGATTCATTATGGTGGGGTTGGGCCTGATCATTTTAATTTCTACCATGTTCCCCACCAATGTTCATGCTGCTAGGCCAAGAATCACTCTTTGGACACTTACTTAGTTCAAGAGTGATTCAACCCCTTGGGCTGAGATATGGGCCTACTTTTTTTCTGAGATTAAAGAATCAGTAACTACTCTTTAAACAAATCAAAGTTCTAACATGGGAAGGAAATGAGGGTGGTGTATCAGTCACAGTCTAGATGTAGATGATTCTGTGGAGATAATTTAATAAAACAAAATATTTGCAAAAGTGTTAGAAGAGCTTAATGAGCAATTGTGGGGAGTAGTAGTAACCTAGAAATGAGGATCTCTGGCAACCACTACCGCGGCTTAGGCTGAAGTGGTGTATCTGTTGTCAGAGATGCCACCAAAGTAGAGCATATAGAAGAAATGTCCTGCTTCTCTCCTCTTTCCTTCCTCCCTCCCTCTCTCCTTCTTTCTTTCCTTCCCACCCTCCATCCTTCCCACCCAAGTCACCAATGCCTCTAATCAGCCACACCTAACCAAAAGCGAGTTAGCAAGTCTGAGAAATACAGCTCTGAGGAGTCAACAGAGGAAAAGCAGGTACCAAAATAATAGAAACAGTTGAACGACTGGCACAGGGGTTGGGAGGATGACTCATGGTCAGCCACAAATGCTTGCTGTATATAACATTGATAGAAGAATTTTAAAATATTGAGAGTAGTTAACACCATACTAGTTACACAAGGTTTCAATGAATGGTGATGATGGAATGAAATGATAGCCAGAGAATTGCCAGAATGCATTATGTGACCTCTGAGGGTATGAAATGTACTCTGACACCTTCCCAGAGTCCTCAAAGAGCTTTCTTTTATACAGTACAGAGAATGACATAGGATGCTTTTTTTATCTTCTTGATAATGATGGACGCAAGTTTCAGGAACTTTGACCTGATACCTAGAGGAGAAGAGAGAATTGAAAGTGTGCTTTTATCCTAAGAAGCATTCCAGAGAGAAGCTTGGAGATTGTCCTGAGTAGCATGGTTGCATAAGCATCTCATGGTGTGCTGCAATTGTAACATAAATACTCATTAAACTCCATTCTCAGTTCAAAATACCTCAAGTGGAGATGATTTTACATCTTTCTCCAGGAATGGGCTGGTGATGCAGACATGGCCACAGTAATTACTTCAGGACTCAGCAAGTGACCAAATTGAGACCAACCGAGCTCAAATCCTAGATTTTTGACAGTACTTTTTAAGAATCTCTTTTCCATAGATTTATAATAATGTTAGTCTAGAACAGCTGCAATCACTACCTGGAGAGACTCTGGCTGCAAATGAAGCTGATATGATGAAGAGTAGAACAGTGGAAGGAGAGAGGATTCTAAATCCTGATGGTATTTGCTGGATTATATCTAGATTCCATAGATCCTAGAGTCGCTAGACTTTCCCATTATGTGAGTCAGTGTGTATGTTTCAGGAAAGGGGGTGTTAAGCCAAGTTAAAGTATAATTTGCAACTAATGGTCCAAAGTGAAAGTATTGCAGCACTACTTTATCGTCAAGTACTCATTCCTGTGCCTCTTTTCCTGTGCCAGCTCCTAACACCCCATGCTGGCCTGCTTTCTGTTTTCCTAGATCTCTATTTCACAATTACCTCTCCGGTCCTTGTTGGGATGTGCAGAACCATATTTTTGTGTTTTCTCCGGTTCTTAGTATCAAAAATTTGCATTTGGCTTTTCTGCTTCAGGTTATGTTAAGAAATATCCTTTCTAAACTAATAGTCTGTGAGATATTCTTATGTTGTCACTAACCCTACCTCACATACTCCAGCCTTGTGGGCAGAACCAATATAGTGTAAAAACTGATTTGCGGGTCTTTAACTAGTTTTCTACAGTGGAAATTTACATCATTGGATTTAAACTTTCCTTTTTTCTAAAAGAAGCATTACAGACATATATTTGTTTCTAGGCATTGTTTAATTGATTCCCACCAATTTTAACATGTTGTATTTTTTAAATTCAATTCACAATATTTCATACTTTCCTTGTGATTTCTTTTTTAATCTATGGGCTTTTAGTAGAAATAGTGTAATTTCTAAATATCTTCATCTTTTATGGATATTTCATTGTTATTTGATTTCTAATTTGATATCATTGATCAGAAGACACTGTAGGATTTCAGTCTTTTGAAATTTTTGAGATTGTTTTATTAAACAACATTTGTGTTATATCTTGGTCAACATTCATATGCACTTGCAAAAAATATCTATGCTCCAGTCATTGGGTATAATGTTCAGTAATGTCAACGAGTGTTGTTTAAGTCTGTATTCTTACTGATTTTTTTCTGTCTGGTTATTCTATCAATTATTGAAATAGGGATGTTAAAATCTCTGTGCATTTTTCCCTTAAGATCTTTAGTTTTATTTCATGTATTTTGAAGTTTTGCTATTAAGAACTTTTAATATTTAAGATTGACATATCTACGTGATGAATTTACTCTTATGAAATGTCTTTTTTATCTTTGCTAATTTTCCTTATCTTGAAGACTTTTTCTAATATAAATACAGCTAATCCATTCATT
Source organism: Nasua narica (assembly GCA_028533885.1). NCBI lineage: Eukaryota > Metazoa > Chordata > Mammalia > Carnivora > Procyonidae > Nasua > Nasua narica. The sequence continues at coordinate 30,606,851 of CM052815.1, read as the reverse complement.
AGTGTTTTCATATTCTTTTGATAAATACCCGGTGGTGTGATTACTGGTTCATAGGGTAATTCTATTTTTAATTTTTTGAGGAACCTCCAAACTGTTTTTCACAGTGGCTGCCCCAGTTTACATTTCACCAATAGTACAGGAGGGTTCCTTTTCCTCCACATCCTCACCAATACTTGTTGTATTGTGTACTTGTGTCTTCTGCCCATTTTATAATTACATTATTTAGTTTTTTACTACTCAGTTGTATCAGTTCTTTTTATTTTTGGATACTAACCCTTTATCAGATATGTCATTTGCAAATATCTTCTTGCATTCAGTAGACTGCCTTTGTTGTTTCCTTCACTGTGTAGAAGCTTTTTATTTTGATGTAATCCCAATAGTTTTGTGGGTGGTTTTGTTTTTTTTTTTAAAGATTATGTATTTAATTTTAGAGAGAGAGAAAGAGAGCATGGGTGGGGGAGTGGGCAGAGGGAGAGGGAGAGAGAATCTCAAACAGATTCCATGCTAAGTGCAGAGCCTGATGTGGAACTTTATCTCACAACCCTGAGACCACAGCCTGAGCCAAAACCAAGAGTTGGACACTTAACAGACTGCACCACCCAGGCACCCACCAATAGTTTATTTTTGCTTTTGTTTCCCTTCCGTTAGGGGACCTATGTAGAAAAATGTCTCTATGGCCGACATCAGAGAAATGACTGCCTGTGATCTCCTCTATGATTTTTATGGTTTTTGGTCTCATAATTAGGTCCTTGAGATCATGACCTGAGCCAAAGGCAGAGGCTTTAACCCACTGAGCCACCCAGGCGCCCCCTCATAATTAGGTCCTTAATCCATATTTTCTTAATTTCTCCTTCTGGTGCTTTATTATAAGTGTGTAGAAATGCAAAGGATTTCTGTATTTCTGATTTTGTATCCTTTGACCTTACTGGATTCATTTGTCAGTTGTAATAATCTTGTGGCGGAGTCTTTCAGGTTTTCTCTATATAGTATCATGTCATCTGTAAATAGTGAAAGTTTTATTTCTTTTTTACCAATTTAGATGCATTTTTTTCTTCTGATTATCTCATTGCTGTGCCTAGGACTTCCAGTACTGTGTTGTATAAAAGTGATAAGAGTGGACATCGTTGTCTTATTCCTGGTCTTAAGGGGAGAGCTCTCAGTTTTTCCCCATTGAGTATGATATCCACTGTGGGTTTTTCATATATGGCCTTTATTATGTTGACGTATGTTCCCTCCTAGCCTACTTTGCTGAAGGTTTTTATTATGAATGAATGTTGTACTTCATCAAATACTTTTTCTGCATCAATGGCAATGGTTTGGTTTTTATCATTTCTCTTTGATGTGACTGATCATGTTGATTGATTTGCAAATATTGAACCACCCTTGCATCCCAGGAATAAATCCCACTTAATCATGGTGAATGATTTTTTTAATGCATTATTGGATTTGGTTTGCTAATGTTTTGTTGAGGATGTTTTATACCTATATTCATCAAGGATATTAGCCTGTAGGTATTTGTTTGTTTTTGAAGTGCATAAAAATTTACAATTGTTATATCTTTGTGTTGGATTGTTCCCTTTCTTATTATATAGTGTCCTTTATTGCTTGTTACAGTCTTTGTTTTAAGGTGTATTTTGTCCTATGTATGTGTTGCTACCTTGGCTTTCTTTTCTCTTCCATTTGCATGATAAATACTTTTCCATCCTTTCATTTTCAATCTGTATATCCTTAGGTCTGAAATGAATCTCTTGTAGGCAGCATGTGGATTGGTCTTGCTTTTTTAACATTCTGTCACCATATGTCTTTTGATTGGAGCGTTTAGTCCATTTACATTCAATGTAATTATTGATAGGTATGTACTTATTCCCATCTTGTTACTTGTTTTATGGTTGTTTTTATAGTTCTTCCCCATTCCTTTCTTCTATTAGTCTCCTCTCTTGGTTTCCTGGCTTTCTTTAATGGTATATTTAGATTCCTTTCTCTTCATTTTGTGCATATCTATTACTGGTTTTTATTTATTACCATTAGGCTTATATACAACATCTTATGTTACAGCAGTCTGCATTATGTTGATGGTCACTTAAGTTTAAACCCATTCCTTATGCCTGCCCTTCTCCCATGTTTTAGGTATATGGTATCATACTTTATATCTTTTTTTTATACTTTACATCTTTTTATTTTGTGAATCCTTTGATTTTTATAGACACACTTAATTTTACTTCTTTTTTTATTTCTACTTTTTTCACTCTTACTTATGATCTTTCCTTTCCACACAAAGAATTCCCCTTTAACATTTCTTACAGGCCTGGTTTAGTGGCCATGAATTCCTTTAACTTTTGTCTATCTGTGAAACTCTTTATCTTTCCTTATATTCTGAATGCAAGCCTTATTGGATAGAATATGCTGGGTTGCAGGTTGGTTTGTTTATTTGTTTTTCTTTCGGCACTTTGAATATATCATGCCACTGTCTTCTGGCCTGTAAAGTTTCTACTAAAAAATTTTGTTTATAGACTTCCAGGGTTTCCTTTGTATTTACTCTTTTCATTGCTTTTGCTGCTTTTAAAATTCTCTTTTTATCATTACTTTTTGCCCCTTTAATGACTATGTGTCTTATTGTGGCCCTCCTTTGGTCAATTTATTGGGGGCTTTCTGTGTTTCCTGGATCTGGATTTCTGTTTCCTTCCCCAGAATCAGAACATTTTCATTTATTATTTCTTCAAATTAATTTTCTGCCCCCCCTTCTCCTTCTGGGATCCCTAGAATGCAAGTGGTATTATACTTGATGGTGTTGCTGAGTTCCCTTAGTCTATTTTTATTCATTTTTTTTCTTTCTCCTGTTTAGCTTGACTGTTTTCCATTAGCTTGTCCTCTGGGTTGCTGACTCATTCTTCTGCTTGCTCTAGTCTATTTATTCTATCTAGCATATTTTTAATTTCAGTTGAGGTCTTCTTTCACCTTTGGTTCTTTTTTATGTTTTCTGTCTCTATGCTGAGGGTCTCACTGAGGTCTTCCACTCTTTTTCAGGTCCAGTAAATACCTGTATGACCACTACTTTAAATTTTCTATCAGGCATATTACTCATCTCGATTTCATTTAGGTTCCTTGCTGTGGTTTTGTCCTGTTCTTTCATTTGGGACATACTACTCTGTCTCTCTTTGTCTCACTCTCTGTGTCCATTTCTATGCCTTGGAAAAGTCAGTCACATCTCCTGTCTTGAAGGTAATGGCCTTATGAAGAAGAGGTCCTGTAGTCCCCTGCAGTGCAGTGTTCCATGGTCACCAGAATCTGGCACTTCAGGAGTGTCTCTCGGAGTGTTGTATTCACCCTCCTGTTGTGGCTGAGCCACATTTGCCTTCAGTCCAGCCATCCGCAATGTCTCTCTTTGATGAGCAGTGCTTGGTCACAGTGTTGTTAGTGGGCTAGTCTGGGGCCGCCTTGAGCTTGAGTTGATTCAGACCAGGTGTTTGCCAGAGATGCAGTAGCACTGAACTGCAGGGCACATTCCCTGTGTTTTCCCCTTAGAAGCTTTCTTTGGTGTGCTCATTGTTTTGCTGGGGTTGCATTTGGACTGGTGTATGTGGTTACTTTCCCATCTCCCTGGGGCAGAAGTCACTTTGGAGTGATGCTCGCCCTTGTCAGGGTTGCTTGCATAGTGTCAGTCTTGCAGCACTGCTTTAAATGTGTTCTAGTCAAAGGTATATGAAAGTGGGCAAGTCCCCAGGAGTATGTGAGGGGCTAGGCACTTGGTGTTAGCCAGGTTTGCACAGGTCTGCTGTGGGAGGGGACCTAGAGCCTCTTCAGAAAACTCCTGTGGTACCTAGGTGGCTCAGTAAGTTAAGTGCCTGGCTTTGGCTTAGGTTATGATCCCAGGGTCCTGGGATTGAGCCCCTGGTCAGACTCCCTATTTCTCCCTCTGCCCCTCTCCCCACTCATATTCATTCTCTCTCTCTCTCTCTCTCTCTCTCTCTCTCTCAGATGAAATCTAGAAAGAAGAAAAAGGAAGGAAGAGAGGGAGGGAGGAAGGGAGGAAAAAGAAGAAGGAAGGAAGGAGGAAAGAAAGAAAGGGAGAGAGAGAAGGAAGGAAGGCAGAAAGGCAGGCAGGCTGGTGAGGGCAGGCACAACTTGCTTTGTGCTGGCAAGTTCCATACTTGTCCACTGTAGGAGAGCATTTGTCCTGGGAAGTTTCTGCTAAGGCCAGCCTGACTGGAGGATGCAAATCTACAGAAGTGTGTGGGGGCAAGGCACACTGTTAGCCAGCTAGGTGGAGAGTGTCGGTGCCACTATGGTTACCACAGGTGTTTATTTATCTAGGCTAGGATGCTGGGGAGGGTCATGGCACCTGCCTACATTTTTTTTTTCTTGGTGAAGTCTCCCACGCATCTCAGTTCCTCCAGTATAGGCTCTGAGATAAGTAAATAAATCCAGGCATTTTTCAAACTGCTGCTTCTATGCTGTATCTCAGTGGAACTTTTTGTTGTGCTGTCTCTTTAAGGGCAGGGATTCCTTTTCTCTTACCATCTCTGGTCTCCTAGAGCCAAGACAGCTGGTTTTTAAAGTTCCATGTATCAAGCCCTGCTGATTGTAAGAACTTATGAAGTTTGGCCCTCGTTTTCAAAGCCAAATGTTATAGGGATTCATCTTCCCCGTGACTGAGGGTGTGTTCCTTTCCTCTCTCCATATTCTCCATGTCCCTCTCTCCCATGGACAGTCCTGTGAGTCTGTTTAGCTCCTGAACCTGTGTCCATCCTTCCTACTTTCTTTGATGTGGCTTCTACTCTACTTTTAGCTGTGGAGAGTCTGTTCTGCCAGTCCTCGGGTTGTTTTCTGGGTTATTTACACTGATGTGGGTGTCACCTAAGTTGTAGCTTTGGGATAAGTGAGTTTAGGATACGTATACTCTGTCGTCTTCCCTAGAAGCCTATACACAATTAATGTAAATACTGCTGTGGTTGCATTTGGGTTTACCATTTTGCAGTTTCTTTTCTATTTGCCTCTTTTGCTTTTTATTTCTCCTTATTTGTGATTTTTTTTAGCGCATAGAATAAAAAGATTTTTTCTTCTTACTTTTTTCATTATTCGTAGTGGTTATCTAGGAATATTCTAAGCATCTTTAATTTATCCATCTACTTTGAGTTACTAATGTGCTAGATCAGTATAGTTCCATTTTTCACAAACTGCTTAGAATTAATGTTTTAATGCTTTAGTATAGTTTTGTTTACCACTCACCTGTTCCTTTTGCTATTGTCATTTGTTACATTTATACGTTATGGATTCTATAATAATGTTATAACCTTTTATTTGTATTTGTCATTTGTATTTTAAAGAGAAGAAAAAAGGAAAATCCATATTTTTTTTATATTTTCATGTCAATTTATCATTGGTAATGTGTTCCATTATTCCACAGGATCTGAGATATCATCTGGTCTCTTTCTCCTTCAGCCTTTTGAACTTCCTTCAGTATTTCTTAGAGTGCTGGTCACCTTGCTGTGATTCATGATTCTAGTTTATTTGAAAATATTTTCTTGTTACTTATTTTAAAGAAGTTTGTTTTACTGAATATAGAATTTTGGATGTATAACCATTTACACTTAGTGTGATTATTGACATGGGTAAAGTCTCTCATCTTGCTATTTGTATTCCATTTGTCCCATCTGTTCTTTGTTCCCTTTCTACTTTCTAATGTATTTTTTTTTCCAGTGAATAATTTTTAGGATTCCATTTTGTCTCTATTGTTTCCTTATTATTTATAAACCTTTTGTTATTTACTGGTAGCTTTTGTGTTTATAGTATACATCTTTAAATTACTATAAATGTCTACCTTCAAGCAATATTATACTACCACATGTATAATATAAGAAACTTACAGTAGTATACTTCCATTTTTTTTCCTTGTTAGCCTTCTTGTTATTGTTGTCATACATTTTATTTCACGTTTTAAAGCCCAGAATAAATTGTTTTTTCATAAACAACCAAAAGTCTTTAAAGAGGTTTAAATCATAAGAAAATAAGGTAAAATCAAACATCTTAAATAAAAGTAAAATTTTAAGTAAAAATAATAAATTAAGGAGAAAATAATTTTCTTTTTTCTGCATCCTTCATTCATTTATGTATGTTCATATTTTTATCTGTTACTATTTTCCTTCTGCCTGAAGAATTCTCTTTAACATTTTAGGTAGTGCAAAAAGGCAGGTGATGATTTCTTTCAGCTTTTATCAGTCTGAAAGGTTTATTTTACTTCTTTTGAAATTTATTTTTGCCAGGTATAGAATCCAAAGTTGACAGGCTTTTTTTTTTTTTTTTTTTATTGCCTTAACACCGTTACTTCAGTGTTTTCCCTGGCGTTATTTTACCAAAGAATTCTGCTGACATGCTTATCTTTGTCCCTCTTCATGTAACATGTCTTTTTTCCTCTGTTGCTTTTAGGATTTTTTTTTTAGCTTTATCACTGTTTGGAGGAAGTTTATTATGGCATGCCTTCATGTTTCTTTCTCCATGTCTGTGAGCACTTGGGGCTCACAGAGCTTCTTGGATCTGTTCCCTTATAGTTTTGAATACATTTGGGATATTTTTCCCTGTTTTCTTGCCCTTTATTCAAGGATTCCAGTTACACATACATTATTTCCCCACGTAGCGCATTGAGTCCCTTTTATTTTATTTTTCCTTTGTATTCATTTTGGGTAGTTTCTTTTTCTATGTCTTGAAGTTCACTGACTTTTTCTTCTGTAACATCTTATCTGCCAAAAGCCCCATCCAGTTTATTTTTTACTTCATGCATTGTAACTATTAACTCTAATAGTTTGATATGAAGTTGCATGTGTGTGTGTAATAAATATATGTTTATATATATATCATTTATATAGAGTGTGTGTGTGCATATAAATACACAAACACATACTCTTTGTCTCTTGTTAGTTTCTTAAACATATAAATACATGTTCTATCTTAATTCTAACATCTGTTTGAAATTTGTGTTAGCATCCTCTTCATTTTGAATTAGAGTTTCCTGTTTCCATTCATGCCAATAATTTTTGATTGGATGCCATTCAATATTTATTTGACCTTGTTGAATGCTGGATATTTTCATATTCCTATAAATATTCCTAAGCTTTTTTTCTTAGACACAGTCAAGATACTTATACACAATTAGATCCTTTGAGATCTTCCTTTTAAGGTTATTGTTGGAGGCAGAGCAATGTTTAACATAAGACTGATTATTCTGCATTACCAAAGCAAGATCCTTTAATATACTCTATCTGGTATTATCCAATGAATTAGAATTTCCAGTCCAGCTCGTGGAAGCATGCACTCTTCTCTCCTTATGTGAGTACCAGTTACTATTTCTCTTATCCGTTCTGGTTGTCCTTCTCCAGCTTTGGATATTTTCATCACTCTTATTTTCTGATCAGTACTCTACTAAATACTTGGATATGATACCCTGTAGAACCCTATCTTTGTTAAAGTAAAAGTCTGTTCACTTTTCAACACTGTATGTTTTTATTTCAGTCCTTGGACACTTTTTTTTTTTTTTTAAATTCTGTATACTAAATCCAACATCTGCATAAAATTAGAGTTGGTTTCTATTATCTGCTTTTTCTCTTTGGCATGGATCACATTTTCTTATTTCTTTAGGTGTATAATAATTTTTTTCTTGTGTATTGGATATTCTATTCCTTCTTAGTAGAGGTCTAGTTTTCCTCTGAAGAGGGTTTATTTTCATTATAGAAGGCAGTTGAATTGGTTAGACTCAGACTCCAAATTCTGCCTCTTCTGTGATA
>CM052815.1:30545625-30598576 GCA_028533885.1 Nasua narica | reverse complement strand
ACATTTTTGTGGGCTTATACTGAAATTACATTCTTTCTAGCTCTAGAGCTAGAAAGTCACATGGGCTCACTCATCTGCCAAGGAGGTGTGCTCAGGACTTACCCGTGGGTGCCCAAGGAGAAGGGGAGTTGAAAGGGTTCAGACTGTTTCTATCACACAGTCTCTCTGTTTCACTAATTTCTCTTTTAACTTTCCCTTAAACGTTCTGATGCACGTTGTATGATCAGTGCAATCCTGGAATTCAGCAAATATTAAATAATAATCAGCTTTGCGTTTACTTATTTTTGGTACTTTATGTTACTGATTCCACTTAAATTCATGTGACTTTTGGAGGAGAGAACCCATGTTGTTATGTGGTGTATATTATAGACTCATAGATTCTATTCCTCAGTGTTTTACAATGTGACAGTTATCTCAAAATCCACATGAATATTTTTAAGATCCAGAAATCACCTGTTTCCTAACCAGCTTCTCGATTACAAGTTAATATTAATTTTGTTTTCCGTTTTTAATTTTTTTAATTTTTAATTCCTTTCCAATTTTTATTTAAATTATAATTAGCATATAGTGTAATACTGGTTTCAGGAGCAGTATTTAGTATTTCATCACTTACATATAACACCCAGTGCTCATTGTAACAAGTGCTCCCCCTTAATACCCATCATCCATTTAGCCCATCCCCCAACCACCTCCCTCCATCAACCTTCAGTTTGTTCTCTCTCATTAAGAGTCTCTTAGGGTTTGCTTCCTCTCTCTCTTTTTTTTTTCCCTTCCCATATGCTCGTCTGTTTTGTTTCTTAAATTCCACATATGAGTGAAATCATATGGTATTTCTCTTTCTTTGGCATATTTTGCTTAGCATAATACACTCTAACTCCATCCACTGTTTTCTATTTTTTTAGCAGTATATAAAGTTAAAAGTTAATATTCTGTACAACAGAGGAAATATAACAGATTTTGTTTATGGTCTTTTTTTCATTAATCCTATAAAGTTTGATTTTATTTTCCCAACAACTACTGATGAGAAAACAAAGATTTAGAAAAATCTGTACAATATATTGTACAGATTGGTTGGTGTGTTGGTAAGCAGAAATTTGAAGTCATGTTTGTCTCCAAAGTCCATGTTCTGTTAACCGTGGTTACTTTCTTACATTCCAGTTTGCCCTGATAGACTATAAGTGCCTGGTGCGCAGGGACATTTCCTTTTCATCTCTGTATCACACAGTGTGATACAGCATTTCCTACATGTGTGCTCAACAAACTTTTGTCAAGTGAATGAAAGTATCAAAGTTTTTCCCATGACTCAACCTCCTCACTCTACAAATCCTTAGAAAAGATAAAATCCGGGGCGCCTGGGTGGCTCAGTTGGTTAAGACTCTGACTCTTGATTTCAGCTTAGGTCATGATCTCAGGTTGTGAGATCAAGACCCATGTCAGGCTCTGCACTGGATGTGGAGCCTGCTTGAGATTCTGTCTCTCTCTCTCTCTCTCTCTCTCTCTCTCTGTCTCTCCCTGCTGCTCATGCATCCTCTCTCTGTGTCTCTCTAACCAAACAAAACAAAAACATAAAATCCAACTGCTTCTTGAGCCTCTACTTCACTGTGAACTTTAATCCATTAATATGATATATGATACTATATCCTTGAAAATAAGCTTTGAGATAAACTTTTAATTTAATACATTTCCAAATAGCATATCTGAGACAGAAGAGATCAGGTAAAGGAAGAGATTCACCTAACTCAAGAAACAAGAATTTTGCAAGAATCTAAGGATTTGTTTGCAAATGACTTTTAAGAGTAAATTCATTGTATATTCCAAATAGGATTAAACGTGTTCCTTAGGACACATCCTATGGAAAACCCTTTGGTAGTCACCTGGTTTTCATTGTGATAAAAAATCTCAAGGTACAGGTAGCATTGTTCATTGAAGTAGGTAGAGTATGTATCTTTTTGTTGCCTATTCCACCTTAAAAATCTCTGAAGATGAGACCTGGAAACAAAGTATTAAATAGAAACTACATGTTGTCTTTTTAAGATAAATAACATGTAAAGGTTAAACTAACCCAATTTTGTTTAGTTTTGTGAATCGATATTGTATCTTTGTGATTTGCAAATAGCAGGAAATCTTCTGGTACTTTGAATCTCTATTACACCCCTTTTTCATTGTTCCTTTCATCCAGTCCATTGTCAGTTATCTTTACATTCATTTTCACACACTTTTATTGGATACCTTCATATTCCTTGATACTCACTATCACTAGAAATCTAAATCTAAGATGATGTCTCTGTTCTTGGGGAATTTGCATTTGAGTGATGGACATACAAGGGGAATTACTGTGATAGAGAAAGACATGCGCTTAAATAGATGTGTGCCTATCCACTGAGCCACTATGGGAGGGAGGACGTGTGGGTCTGGAGGAGTTGGAGAAAGTGATACTGACTGGGGTTTAAAGGATGCTTGTATACACCTCCTCCCCTTGGTCATGAGCACTTGTATTTCAGGAATCATGTCTTTGCTTCTGCATCTGCTACGGTATAAATATCCTCTCTAGCACATCATGTTTTCAGTTCAGTAAATATTAGAGAATTGAATAAATGCTATGTATTTGTGTAAATCATTCTTCATTTGTCAACAATATGATTTGATAGAGTAGTGACAGATACTAGTTCTAGCTAGTTCTGAACTTGGTTTTGCCATTTTGATACCTGTGTGACCTAGGCTATAAGGTGAGCTATTAGTAACAGACACGTGGCACAAAGGATACAGAAATAAATACTGTAGGTTCCGCTTTTAAGAGTCCTCCATCATAGGGATGCCTGGGTGACTCAGTCAGTTAAACATCATCAACCTTCAGCTCAGGTCATGATCCCAGGGTCCTAGGATCGAGTCCCATATCCGGCTCCTTGCTCAACCGGGAGTCTGCTTCTCCCTCCACCTGCTGCTCTCCTTGCTTGTGCTCTCTGTCTGACAAATAGATAAATAAAATCTTTAAAAACAAACAAATAAACAAAGGGGCCTGGGTGGTTCAGTTGGTTAAGCATCCAACTCTAGATTTCAGCTCAGGTCATGATCTCAGCGTTGTGAGATCAAGTCCCAGGTCCGGCTCCATGCTGAGTGTGGAATCTGCTTAAGGATTGTCTGTCCCTCCCCCTCTCCCTCTCCCTCTGCCCCAACCCCCCAGGTTTCTCTCTCTCTCTTTAAGAACCCCTCATCATCTATTGTTTCCTCTGCCACATCTTCAGCTCTGCGCTGGATTAAACTGAGATTTAAACAAAATTCTAGGACTTGTTGTAGGAAGGAAAAATGATACATAGTTTTGACTCATTTCCTTTGAAATGAGTAACCCATTTTGTGATGCCGGCAAGCTTTTGGTTTGCAAAGTGGCCTCTTTACATGCGGGGCAGGGAGAGGCAGAAGAAGGAAGCAAACCATTGCCGGTTAGTAGGTGGCAGTATAATATATGAAGGAATTTAACATACAAGGCTTGTCTTGAGCAGCTGTAGGATGAATAGATCTCCTCGCCCATCTGCCAGAATCTTAAAAGTTTATACAGAGGCCTTCACTGGGTTCAATGGTGTATACTGTCCAGATGGTCTCAACAGTGCATTGATTTCTCAAGGCTGTGTCCTTGAAAACAGCTCTCCCTATGGGAACAGTGGGCAGAATATATATTCCAAGGATAGGGGAGGGACTGAGGAGCCTCTGATTTCCTGGGTCTAGCTCTCTGGTCAACCAGCAGTAATGTCCTCTCAATGACCTTCCCCAACACAGGCTGACTGTAATTCATGAGAATTCATTGAGAAAGTGTTGGATTCCATAATGACCTTGCAGAGACGTTGTTATCAAGGCATCTGTCTTGTTTTTTTGCCTGTGGCAAGTGCTGACTGGGAGAAACAAACCTCTGAGGACAAAGGCAGCGCTACCCACTTATAATTTTTAAAGTCCCCAAAATGTCACCGTAGGCTTTTAGTGTTTTCTGTATTTGGGTTTGTGGTTGCTCTTAATACTACTCTTAATACTACTGTGACTACATAAAAGAAACGGCCAGCTTTATGAACACGATGAAAATGTGAGCACCTCTCACGTGTACTCTGGTTGCATATTTTAAAATGAAAATTTTGGCTTCAGTTGTAGACCTTATGCAACAAATGTGCAGTCTTGTTACCAGGTGCTGGTACGTGAGGAGTCCTGGTTATTCCTAGTGAGTTGCCAGAATCCACTCTGCATAGTCCATCTCCCAGGCAAAGGACATCACCACTACTTTTCTCATTTTCATTGCAAGCCAGGGAGGGATTCCCTAGTGTCCCTGGGGCCAGTTGTAGACTTGTAACTGTCTTTACTCTCACAGTTCCCCATGCTACACAGATAACTTCAGTGTCCTGCTGAATCACAGAAGCCTTTAATGGTCTCTCTTATTATTATCCCCATTTTGGGAATAAAAATGTATGTGAATTGAAAAAATACTTGCACATGGTTCACCACTCCTGCTTCTCCTAGAAATTGAACATTGAATTGAGGGCTGGAGGAAGTATTTGAAAGACGTCCGGATAATTTATCCTCCAAACTGGTATGGTTTCGAGGAGGAAATGGGCAGCAGGTGTAAACATAGGACTTGTGATTATTTTGGTTATCTGAGAAGGTTTTCCTTGTGCGTTTCCTGATTTCTCAAAATACTAACTGGCTGGATGGTTGTTACCTGAATACTGTCAGAAGTCTAGACGTCACAGGATGTGTGGGATTCATGACCACCTTTCTGGGGACTTTGGAAATCGGTGACTTAGAATTTATTGCTGCTCCATTGCAGATGGTTGTCTTTCAGCCTTATATGGAGAAGCTATCTTTGAAAATCAGTCTTCTCATTACATTCGTTTCTCTCGGTGACCTGTATTTAAAAATACTGAACCGACTCCGTAAGCTAGGGCCAGCTCTTTCGGTCTATGAGACATAGCCTCAAGTTACCCCTCTATTTCAATTTTTGAAATTTTAAGTGACTGAAAAAAATCACATTGATTTGATTGAAAAATTATGAAAAATTATAATATAGCTGTTTAAAATTCATTTTCTGGGGATTTATAATACATGTACAAACAACCTGACTGCAATAGCTGAAGATGCCCCTGGCTCCTGTGGGCTTATTACATCCCAAAACCTAAGAGATGCAGTTGGAGTCTGGGGAGATAGCTGAATAAGAGGACCCTAAGCTCGCCTTGTCCCATGGATACAACTAAATAACACTCACATCAGCATAAATAACCTCCAAAATGACCCGAGGACTGGCAGAACAAACCTAACAACCAGAGATAGAGAATAGGCCACACAGAAGAAGGTAGAAAACATGGAGATACAGTTTCAGAGCAAAATTGTCCTTAGCTGTCTGTGGTCCAGAGGATAACCTAGTAGAAATGTATAAATTCCTAGAAATATATATTTAAATTGTAACAAAACAAAAGCAGGAAGAAATAGAAAATTTGAAGAGACCAAATACCAGCAATGAAATTGAATCAATAATTTAAAAAACTGCCAACAAACAAAAGTCTGGGACCAGATGGCTAAACAGGTGAATTCTACCAAACATTTAAAGATGAATTAATACCTATTCTTCTCAAATGATTCCAACAAATAGAAGAGGAAGGAAAGCTGCCAAATTCATTCTGTGAGGCCAATATCACCCTGATATGAAAACCAGATAAAGTCACAAGAAAATAAGAGAACTATAGGCCAATATCACTGATGAACAGAGATGCAAAAAAATCTCAACAAAATACTAGCAAACCAAATGCAACAGTACATTAAAAAGAAATCATTCACCCATGATCAAGTGAGATTTATTCCTAGGATACAAGGGTGGCTCAACATTTGCAAATCAATCAATGTGATATATCACATCAATAAGAGGATAGCCACATAATTATTTCAATAGCTGTAAAAAAAAAAGCATTTGACAAAGTACAACATCCATGATAAAAACCCTCAACAAAGATTTAGAGTGAAATACCTCAATATAATAAAGGCCTTATATGAAAAAACCCACACCAAACATCATACTCAGTGGGACATATTGGGAGCATTTCCCCTAAGCTGAGGATCGAGAAAAGGATGTCCATTATCACCACTTTTATTCAGTATAATACTGGAAATCCCAGTGACAGCAATTAGACAACAAAAAGAAATAAAAGGCCTCCACATTAGTAAGTAAGAAGTAAAACTTTAATTGCTGGTGACATGATCCTATATGTGGAAAACCTGGAAGACTTCATGACAAAACTACTAGAACTGATAGATGAATTCAGTCAAGTTTCAGGGTACAAAATTAGTGTATGCAAATCTGTTGCAGTCCTATATACTAATGATGAAACAGCAGAAAGTGAAATGAGGAAGCAATCCCATTTACATTTGCACCAAAAATAATAAGTTTCCTAGGAATAAACTTGTCCAGACTCTACTCTGAAAACTATAAAATACTGATGAAAGAAAGTGAAGATGACACAGGCAAATGGAAAGGTATTTCATGCTCATGGATTGGAAGAGCAAATATTGTTAAAAATGTCTACACTACCCAAAGTAATCTATAGATTTAAAGCAATCCCTGCCAAAATATCAATACCATTTTTCACAGAACTGGAACAAACAATCCCAACATTTGTATGGAACCACAAAAGACCACAAATAGCCAAAGCAATGTTTAAAAAGAAAAACTGGTACCTGGGTGGCACAGTTGGTTAAGCATCTCACTCTTGATTTCAGCTCAGGTCATGATCTCAGGATCCTGAGATTGAGCCCCATGCTGGGCTCCACGGTCAGTGCAGAATCTGCTTGAGTTTCTCTCTCCTTCTCCCTCTGCTCCTCTTCTCCATGCATTCTCTCTCTAAAACAAATGTCTTTTTTTTTTTTAAGATTTTTTTTTTTTTTTTTTTTTTTTTTTTTTTTAGAGAGCAAGAGACTGAGAATGAGAAGGGAGAAGGTCAGAGGGAGAAGCAGACTTCCCGCAGAGCCGGGAGTCCGATATGGGACTCGATCCCGGGACTCCGGGATCATGACCTGAGCCGAAGGCAGTTGCTCAACCAACTGAGCCACTCAGGCGCCCCTAAAACAAATGTCTTTAAAAAAAAGAAAATCAAACCTGGAGCTATCACAATTCCAGGCCTTGAGTTATATTATAAAACTGAAGTACTCAAAACAGTATGGTACTGGCATAAAAACAGACACATAGATCAATGGAACAGAATAGAAAATCCAGAAATAAAACCCACAATTGTATGGTCAATTAATTTTTGACAAAAGAGTAAAGAATATACAATGGGAAAATCTCTTCAACAAATGTTGCTGGGAAAACTGGACAGCTACACGGAAGAGAATGAACCCAGACAGCTTTCTCACATCATACATGAAAATAAACTCAACATGGATTAAGGACCTAAATGTGAAACTTGAAGCTATAAAAATCCTAGAAATGAGCAGAGGCAGTAATGTCTGACATTGGCTATAGCAACATTTTTTTAGATGTCTCCTGAGACAAGGGAATTAAAAGCAAAAATAAAGTATTGTGACTACTTCAAAATAAAAGTTTCTGCACAGTGAAAGAAACAATAAAACTAAATGGCAACCTATGAAATGGGAGAAGATATTTGCAAATGACATGTCCAATAAAGAGTTAGTATCTAATATATATAAAGAAATGATACAGGGTGGCACAGTTGGTTAAGCATCCGCCTTCAGTTCAAGTGTGATCCCCAGGTCCTGGGATTGAGCCCCCATCAGGCTCCCTGCTCAGTGAGGAGTCTGCTTCTCCGTTTCCCTCTGCTGCTCCCCCTGCTTGTGTTCTCTCTCACTCTCTGTCAAATTAATAAATAAAATCTTAAAAAATAAAAAATCCTGATACAACTCAACAACCAAAAACCAAATAATCCAATTAAAAAATAGGCAGGAGATATGAACAGACATTTCTCCAAAGAAGATACACAAATGACAAATGAAAGACAGCCTCATGCTGAGATGCTCACATCACTCATCATCAGGGAAATACAAATCAAAACCACAATGAAATATTACCTCACACCTGTCAGAGTGGCTAAAACGGACAACACAAGTAACAAGTGTTGGCGAGGATGTGGATCAAAGGAACCCTAATGCAGTGTGGTGGGAATGCAAAGTGGTGCAGCCACTGTGGAAAACACCATGGAGATTCCTCAGAAAGTTAAAAATAGAACTACCCTCTGATCCAGTAATCACTCTACTGTGTATTTATCCCCAAAATACAAAAGTACGAACTTGACAGGATATATACACCCCTATGTTTATTGCAGCATTATTACCATAGTCAAATGTTGGAAATAGCCTAAGTATACATTGATGGATGGAGTGAACAAAGAAGATGTGGTATATATACAATGAAATATCATTCATCCATAAAAGAATGAAATCTTGACATATGCAATGACATGGATGGAGCTAGAGGATATAATGCTAAGCAAAATAAGTCAGAGAAAAACAAATACCATATGATCTCACTCATATGTGGAATTTAAGAAACATAAAAAATGAGCAAGCAAAAAAATAGACAAACCAAGAAACAGATTCCTAACTATGGAAAATAAACTGATGGTTATTAGGAGGGATGTGGGGGGGATGGGTTAAATAGGTGATAGGGATTAAATAGTATATTTATCCTGATGAGCACCGAGTCATGTATAGAATTGTTGAATCTCTCTATTGTACACATGAAACTAATGTGTTAACTATACTGGAATTAAAATTTAAAAATTTTTAAAAAATAAAACAAAAAAACTAAGGGATGCTATGTGTCAAAGAATTTTATGGGCTGATAATAATAGGTCATAAAGGAAGAAACCACAATGAGATACCACCTTGGAATGTCTAAAATTAACAAGACAGGGAACAACAAATGTTAGTGAGGATGTGGAGAAAGGGGATCCCTCTTACACCGTTGGTGGGAATGCAACCTGGTAAAGTCATTCTGGAAAACAGTATGGAGGTTCCTTGAGACATTAAAAATAGAGCTACCCTATGACTCAGCAATTGAACTACCCCAAAGATACAGATGTAGTGAAAAGAAGGGGTACATGCACCCCAGTGTTCATAGCAGCAATGTCCACAATAGCCAAGCTGTGGAAGGAGCCGAGATGCCCTTCAACAGATGAATGGATACAGAAGATGTGGTCCATATATACAATGGAATATTATTCAGCCATCAGAAGGATGAACACCCACTATTTGCATCAACATAGGTGGAACTGGAGGGGATTATGCTAAGTGAAGTAAGTAAGCAGAGAAGGACAATTATCATACGGTTTTACTCATATGTGGAACATAAGCAATAACACAGAGGACCATGGGGAAGAGAGGGAAATCTGAATGGGAAAAAAATCAGAGAGGGAGACAAACAATGAGAGTCTCTGGACTCTGGAAACAAACTGAGGGTTACAGAAAGGAGAGGGGTAAAGGAAAGGGGTAACCAGTGATGGGTATTAAGGAGAGCATGTGATGTGATGAGCCCTGGGTGTTATATGCAACTATTGAATTGTCGAACACTACATCAAGAACTAATAATGTACTATATGTTGGCTAATTGAACTTGATAAAAAAATTAAAAATGAAGAAGATGGCAGTTGGCAGAAAAGAAAAAGGGAAAAAAAGAAAAAGAAAAAAAAAAAGGCGGATTTGCCCAGTATAAAGAGCTATACTTTTTGTCTCCTTACTTGGTAGAATACCACAAGACAAGACTGACAGGTTGCAAACTATATTCACAGCCCTGTGCACACCTTAGGACATGTCAAGGTAATAGAACAGCTAGTAGCTGATTGCCCCTGAGCCAATGCCTACAGCAGGGCACTGCGGAAAAAGACTCCAAAATGTGTTTTATTCATTATGTGTTATATTCCAATATTAATTGTATTTCTATTTGTAGAAGACTGGCATAGTTCAGCTATTTCCAAGAGACCTCGTAAAAGATTTCTAGCCAACAATGGCTATATTCCAAGAAACAGTTACATGGAGAGATTCTGTAAGAATGAGCTGACCCTGGCATAACAATTGACAGCTTTTCTTTCCAGAGCGGTGTCAACTCCTTCAGCTCAGAGGCAAGCTTTGGGCTAGAGAATCTGTGCAAGATCTAGGCATTTGTTTATGTTAAAAAGTCAGATCCTCGAGCAAACAAAGCCCAGTATATGTCCTTTCATCAGGAACGACTGAAGAGGGTATTAAGGAGGGCACGTGTTATGATGAGCACTGGGTGTTATACACAAGTAATGAATCATTGAACACTGCATCAAAAACTAATGAGGTACTATATGTTGGCTAACTGAACATAATACTAAAAGAAAAAAACAGGAAGGACTGAAGTATGAGGATCTCTGATTGACTATCATAAATCAAGTCCTTAAGCTTTAAAGGAATTAGAACAGTCTTTCCCCACCTGTGCTCCCCAAAACAGTCTCACGGGACCAATCCATCCCTCAGCCAAATAAATTTGGGAAACAGTGAATATTATTATTCTCCTCCCTAAGTTTTGTAGGGGGTATGAATATGATAAGTCTCTGATAGAGCAGTGTAAAAAAATCAGTTCAACAGTATTTAACGCAGAGTTCCCTGAGCTTATTCGTTCATAGATATTTTCAAAGAACAGCAAGTAATATCCAGAATTACTCTTTTGGGAAACAGTGAATCCGAGAAAAGCCATCTATACTCAATACCAGAAGTGTGTCAAACAGCCTCAGTTTACTTTTTGGTTATGCAGACGCCAACACAACATTTGTAGGTAGGGTGTCTTCATTAGCATCAGCTCGCACTTATTATTCAGTATATGAGAACCCATCCCTAGCTTTCCATTTGTTTGGATTCTGGGGAAAAAAAATGGGATTTGGTTCTTCCTCTAACTTTCATTTTAGGTGACTAACCACTTTTAACTGATTTGTTGACATGAGCATGTTTTAGGTGTTTACTCAAAGGTTAGTGTCAAAAGAAATTAATGTCCTGGTGGGCTTGTGTTTTTCTCTGAGGCAGATATTGATGAATGCACAGAGGGAATCATTGAGTGCCACAACCATTCCCGCTGCGTTAACCTGCCAGGGTGGTACCACTGTGAGTGCAGAAGCGGTTTCCATGACGATGGGACCTATTCACTGTCCGGGGAGTCCTGTGTTGGTAAGCAGTTTTTAGTCATGCCCTCCATCTTTCTGGCCCTTTGCAGGAGGGGCAGCCTGCTTTCGTACTCTCCTCAGCTCCTAGTGTTAAGATATGATCCCTCACTGGTGAGACTCATCAGTTCTCAAATTTCCTCCCTCAACAATTCAGGGATTAGGCCAGGGATTATGCAGTGTGGGGTTTTAGGATTTCTATATGGAAACCGGGGCAGTCAGAGTATTAAAGCCTGGGTCTGTGTGCTGTGGCTGTTGGTTCTTTTGAAGTAAGACCATGGTGGCTGGCTGAAATTTTTAACAGTTTGAGAAACAGAAGTGGGAGAAGAAGAACTGAGAAAGTTGAGGTTAAATCCCAGCTCCCGTACTGAAAAAGGCACTGCACCTTTCTGAGTCTTTGTCGATGAAAGGGTAAACATGGAATAATAATATATGTGTGTTGCTAGGATTAAGTGGGCTGCCCCACATTTAAAGATTGTAAGCTTTCCATTGCTGTGCAAACATAATACAGCTGCATTAACCTTACTTTTTTTTTTAAAGATTTTATTTATTTATTTGACAGCGAGAGATCAGAAGCAGGCAGAGAGAGGTGGGGGGAAGCAGACTCCCTGCTGAGCAGAGAACCCGATGTGGGGCTCAGTCCCAGGACCCTGAGATCATGACCTGAGCCGAAGGCAAAGGCTTTAACCCACTGAGCCACCCAGGCACCCCGCATTAACCTTATTATTGTTATTACCGCCATCATCCTTACAAGGTCTCCTTTAATCACTGTTCTGCTTAAGGTTCTGTTAAATGCTGAACAGAGGAAGCTAGCAGATGGGAGATTTTTTTTTACTGTCAAGACCCTACAACTTTCATGATATCCAAACAACTAATCAAACCTGTCATTGTTTCCATGAGAACCTTGGCCAATCCACTTACATCATGTCCTGTGAACTCAACTAAATTCTTCATGCAGATTCGGACAGACCTACAGGGCAAGCCTTCTGACCTTGGGTTCAGACTGCTGAATTAGAAAATGGGAATGTGATTTTGAAAATTCATTGTCTCTGCTCATTGCAAATATTTTTTTTTTTTTGAAAGTTGCTACTGAGATCCACCTAGTGTTTTTCCAACTTCTGCCCTGAGGTTGTTTTAAAGTAAAGATGAATTAGGGAACACTGGGCACACAGCATGAGCTGTCCACCACATCTGACACTCCTGTTGAGAAGTGGGCCGTATAGTTGTTAAAAGCATGGATCCAGGAGCCAAACTCCCTGCTGTCAAATTCCAGCTCTTTTATTTCTAAATGGGTTCCTGGTGGCAAGATCTTCTCTGGTCCACCCCTCAGTTATCTCATCTGTAAAATGGAAATGTGGCTATCTAGGTCATATGAGCGTTGTGAGAATTAATTGAATTGACGCCCGTTAAATGTTCAGTAAATGTTAGTTATCATTATCTTCAGTGTTCCTACATATTCAGCACTCTGCACCAGGCTGTATCTATGTTTCTTTTATTCTTTTTATTTTTCTTTCTATGTTTCTTTTATTCTTTTTGTTTGTTTAATTTAATTTATTTTATTTATTATCTATTGATTTATTTTGTGTTATTATTAACATATAATATATTATTTGTTTCAGGGGTAAGGGTCTGTGATTCATCAGTCTTACACAATACACAGCGCTCACCATAACACATACCCTCCCCAGTGTTTATTTGAGAGAGAGAGAGAGTGCGTGAACTGGGGCCGTGGGGGTTGGGGGGTGGGACAGTGCAGAGGGAGAGAGTCTCAAGCAGACTGAGCTTAGAGCCCGACTTGGGGCTGGATCTCATGACCTGAGCTGAAACCAAGAGTTGGATGCTCAACTGAGTGAGCCACCCAGGCTCCCCTCTTTTACTCTTAAAATAATGATTTGTAACCTTAGGAACAGGTTTACAGTTGTCCTGGGTCTTCAGATACTTCTCTACATCTGGCCAAGAAGTTCTGTATGTATGCACCTCAGTGTTGATAGATGTTATGTGAATAGGAAGAGATAGAATGGCAGTTGTGATTGAGGAATGGCGATAGAACATTGGCCTTATGTGGTATTACATTTTGACACTAAAATGTAAAATCTCATTTTTAAGCACTGTATTTGACCTCATTAAATGGGTGACTCTTAGCTTTTTATTGCATTAAGGACCTTAGAGATTATGCAGTTAAACCAGTTTTATATCTGCCTGGGCCTGCCGTGGTCTTGGCACATTTAGATGCCTTAGCCCGTGCTCTCCTCTCTGGCCGGAAGGGAACAGAACTCTGAGTCACAGATGACCCTATCTTTTCCTTGGTCATCTTGATTCACGTGGGAATTTCTGTTCTTTTTCCCAATTTCAGCTCGTGTTCCCCCGGGCCTCCATGAGGCATTTTTGGGCGTTTTCATTGGAGTTATCACTCCTGTACTCTGCTAACTCTAGTTTTCTCCTGATGTATGTTTCTTTGGTTTATACCATAGAAACTTCTACCACTGTGCATTTTATTTGCCCTCCAAATAGACTGTGAGTGTGAAATGGAGTTTATTCTCCTGTCTCTCCAGTAAGATGCTTTGGTAGTTGGTGTTCCGTCAATGAGAAAAATGCAACCACTTCATGTGCCTGATAAAGAAAATCAGTCCCAGAAAAGGTGACACCTTGTTCCTACCACCTAGTTGGTTTGATACAAGTTGAGACTCAAGCCTCAGTCGAGGGTGACTCTACATCCCAGATAACAGATGCGGTTCCAGTTTAGGCCTGGTGTTCTGATGTAATTATCCATAGCACCCTGTCACTCTCATAAATATCCCCATTGGGATGACAGATGTCGTGGTCACCTCACCGCAGATTTTCTCTGCCGTGCTGAGGTGGTCTGCCCTCCCTAAGGAAGCACTTTCTTCTTCTACAAACTGATCCCTGATCGGCACAGGAAAACTACAGTAAAGTGGATATCTTGGCAAGGCAATAGAGTTGTTTTTATTAGTGACATTTTAGGGTAATTGTTAATCTGAAAGTCCCTTTATTTCCACACATTTGGAAATATCTTTATGAATGGGTCCTAATAAGAAAAGAATTTTGGCCATTCTTCAGTTTTTCTTTGGTAGTTGAGAGCACTCTTAGTTCAGAGTATTTCATGGTGCAACAGATACATATGTCAAATCATGTCATTTTCCTACTACAACTTTCCAATGCCTTCCCATTAAATGTAAGATAAAATCCTAACTTCTTTATGTGACCTTCAAGGCTTTAGGTGATACTGTCTCTACCTACTTCTTGGACTTTACTCCTACAGATGTTAACCTTTTTAATTTTTTCGTGCCTTGAACATGACAATGAACTCCCCCTTTTTCGGAGCTTTTGCCTTTGTTGTTCTTTCTGGGACACCCATTGCCTGTCTTATTACAATGGCTGTCTTCGTTATATCATTCTCAGCTTAAATGCCACTCTCTGACCATTTTATCTGAAGTAGCCCTTTTCTGGTGACTTCATTATATCACTCTCTTTTATTAATTTTTGTAGCATTTTAAAATTCTCAATTGACTGGTTGTATCCATGTGTGTAATTGTCTCCAGCCACAAGGGTACAGGTGAGGACAGAGATCTTATTTATATTTTGCCATGATACCTCTAGCCCCTCGAGCAACGTGGGCACAACTGGAGCATTTAATACATATGTGTCAAATGCTTTGAAGGACTAGACAATCAAACCCATATCAGGTCAGATTTCTTTTCTGTTTGGTTTGACATAACTAGTTGTGTGCCTGATGATTATAACATAAGGTGTTAAATATGACAGAATCACATGAGTCTTTGTTTCAGGGGAAAAAGATATTGAGAACCATCACACCAGCATTGTGTTGTTTTCTGGGCATATGGGTATGAATCAGATAAGATCTCTGTGCTTGAGGGATTTGTGACCTGAAATATTCTGAATCATAAAAATGTACCTTCATGGCACTGAAAACCATCACATCAGAAAGACCACTAAGTAACATCACCTCCTAATGCTTACAGAGAAATAGCATCTAAAAGAATCTTTAAAACCTTTTAAAAGGTATTTTAGCAACACGTACCCAGCTATGCTTTTTCCCAGAATAATAGTGGGAATGGCATATGTCAGAATCCTAAACGTGGCAGTTGAGGACAGTTGCGTGCCACGCTATGCCAGTTTCTGTTAGATGGGAATAACAACACCTGCTCTGTTGATGTCATCAATTACATGTCGAAAGCATCGAATGTCATTGATGTCCTTAAAATACCACACACATGCAAGATTTACTCTTTCATGAGAAAAATGCTTAAGATTAGGCTCTTGCTCCTAAAGAAGATCACATCATTGAAAAGGACTAGTATTAGGTAGAGACAGAATCAGCATCACTAAGTTTAACAGACTGTCTGTCTGCATCTTTCTCATATGCTGGCGTAGCTTTATAATTCCGGAGGAGATGTGCTCACAGAAATTTGCCAACTGGTATTTGCAGACAGGATGACAGTGATTACTACAGTTGTTACCGTTGGGTGCAGGGCACTCTGGGTTTGGACGCCATAGTTTGAGTCATCGATTCTCAGTTTTAACATAGAAGTTTTGGGCAGTCACCTTTTTGGTTAGACATAGTTATCTGGGTCATCTAGAAATGAGAACTAATGTATAATGTATATGTCAAGAGCAGGAGTTTACGTATTTTGAAAAGGAGATGCAGACTCCCTCGACCTTCCTCTTTCTCCGTGATCTTGCTCCTGCAAATGAGACTTTATTTTGCTCTTCTCCCTCTCATACTATGCGTGGATCCACAAGCCTGCTCAAATCGTTCTTCCTCTCTTCTCCAAACCTGGACTCTCTTTCCTCTACTTTTTTACTTGTATGCTTTCCCCTGACCATCCCTCTGTCCCTGTTTCCAAATGTCAAAATCCTGATGAAGTCCTGCTTCCTAAACCGGTGATTCTTTTTTTAGGATTTTATTTATTTATTTGAGGGAGAGACCAAGAGTGCAAGTGAGATGGAGAGGCAGAAGAAGAGGGAGAAACAGACTTTCCACTGAGCAGTGAACTTGACCCTGGGATCATGTCCTGTCCCAGCATCAAAGGCAGACACTTAACTGACCGAGCTACCCAGGTGTCCCTAAATCATTGATTGTAAAACCCATTTCACAGTAGATTCACCTAAGTAGCTTTTTGAAAATACTTATGATGGGCCAGCACACCCTGGAGATTCTGACATTTGACCTCTTGTGGGACTTAGAGGTCATTGTTTAAAAATAAAGTCTCCAAATGATTAGAAAGAATATTGAATTATTGTAGAAAACCACTGTCATGGATTTTCTCCAATAAATATAATAATAATAACAATAAAAACCTCCCTTTTATGCTTCCCCGTAGCCATGTACTAACATCTCTCTATGAAACTTGCTAAATCAGGCTTGTCTTCTTCATTAGTCCTTTATAGCCTGCAGTCCAGTCCAGGTGTTTTGATTTCCTTTTTAGATTTGCATTGAATTAAGTTGTGTTTGTCAAACACTTGTTGTTATTGCACACATTTTCAAATCCCAGTAAAACTCACTTTGTCGGTGAAGGACCCTGGAGGCTAACATACAGCTGTGCTTATGGACCGTGGCCCCTCGGTCTCCGATGCCGCTGCCGCCACAGGACCTGGTTGTGCGAGTCGGGTCCCCACTGGAAACAACCCAACAAGGATTTACTTGTCCCAACAGCTGCTGCAACTGTCCTCAACTTGCAAAGCCACCTCAAACAGCCAAAAAAGTTTCAGTTGGAATCTCCTGGGAAGATTGCACTTTTAAGTGGTTGATAGGTCGGGACTGAGTGAAATGGTCTAAGGGCCGTGTGGGTTCTGCTATCACTGCCCAGTGCCTGGTTCTCCTAAGAGTGGAGATAAAAAGGGCTGGGACCTAGAGATGCCCCCAGAGGGGTAAGTCTTAGGAAGGCTGAGCGGGTGACAGCATGATACAGTGTCAGGGGCAGGGGGGAGGAAGGCAGATTTGAGGTGTACGTAGGCCTGGAATTGCATCCCAACTCGGCCACTTTCTACACTTTCTACCTTGAGTGGCCTTTGGCCAGATATTTCACCTCTCTAAGGCTCAGTTCCCTTAGCATCCAATGATTAAAGTAATACCTGCTAGTGGAATTTTTTGTAATGTAAGTGTTCTCATATGCAAATATCCTGGCAAGTAGTAGATAATAATGGTCAACATTTAACCTCACTTCCCCTCAAATCCCTCGCCTGTCAGATGAAGATAGCAACAGTAATACTAATAAGAGCTAACATTTATTGAGGGCTTCCTTGGTGCCAGACA
Source organism: Nasua narica (assembly GCA_028533885.1). Classification (NCBI taxonomy): domain Eukaryota; kingdom Metazoa; phylum Chordata; class Mammalia; order Carnivora; family Procyonidae; genus Nasua; species Nasua narica. The sequence continues at coordinate 30,581,128 of CM052815.1, read as the reverse complement.
CTGCTCTAAGCAATTTACCGAAGTGCCATCCTCATAAATTGCCGTGGAGTAATTGCGAGGATTAAATAAGCTAACCTGGGGAAAAAGTGTTCAGCACTTGTGTTTAAAGTGCTCGGAGGCTGTTAGCCATTACTGTGAACCCCACACCCAAGCCGTGTGCCACACTTGGGGCCGGGGAGAGACAGGCATCGCCCAACTCAGTTCTCGCAGCTGCCACGGGAGGGAAGGCCTCTCCCTGTGAACGTGGTAAAAACAAGGAAAATAAGGTCCCAGGATGAAGAGAGCTTGTCCCAGATTCCACAGCTGAGAAATGACATGCAGAGACCGTAATGCGGGTCTGTCTGATCCCAAAGCTGCTGCTTTTAATATGTTAGCGCTGCAATGCTTTCTGGAGAGGAGGAGGCCAGCTGGGAGCCCGTGGTTAACAGAGGTGTTTTAAGCAGGGCAGCTGGAAGTCAAGGAGACACGGCAAAGAGAGAATGAGCGAGACCAAGATTGTTGTATTCCGTCTGAATCAAGAGCACTGGCGAATTATTTTATCCAACGGACTCATGGTCTGTGTCTTGGTGTTTAAGACAGAGGCATACACCCCAGTCCTGGGACCCTAGGTGGATTTTCTCTCTTTGCAAACAATAAAGACCGCACCCACTCACCCTTGTATAGAAAGTGTTTTCAGTTAAACAGCGCTAGTCAGTGAGGTCTCGCTGCCTGCAAATTGGTATTTGTTGCTGAAGAGCTTCGGAAACTTTAGATGTGGTTTTCAGCCGAGAAATAGATTCTCTCTTACTGAAGAGTCGTCCCAAAGGCAGATGCCACCTGGCCACGGAGCTGTTTAAATTGCTTTGTGCTTCTAACTAGAAACAGGATGAAGTATATTGGGTTGTGGTTTGGGGACTCAGAGGACCTCAGCTGCATGACACACAACTGACGCATGTCACTAATAGGGCCCGGATGGACAGACCAGTCACAGACAGGACCTGCGTGCGGAGTGGATACGAGAAAGGATCGGTAGGGGCAGGACACGGAATGTAGAGGTGAAGAACATTGGCCAGCCTCTCACAGATGGGATCATCCAGGTCCCTGAGAATGGCCTTACAGTGGACAGTAACAGCTGGAGGTGTTAAATCAGGTGAGAAATCAGTCCCATCAGACCCTCAGGTAGCTTCCTGCTCCCCTTTCAAGTCCAGCCACACATACGTACATAAGACCGGGGCTGATCGGCACATAAGGTAAATTGAATATATTCTGGGGACTTCTCAGGGAAGGCAAAAGCACCTCCTCAGTCTGGCTGAAAAATACTTCACAAAATGGCATCAGAAAAGAATTCATTACACTAAACTCAGGTATGAACCCGAGGCTCATTGGTCACCCTCTGCCCATCAAAATTAGCCTGCAGTGGTCTTAGCACTGTGGAGGATGCAGAGACTCCTCCTTGTCTTAGGGACTATTCTTTCTGCATCCCAAGGGACTTAAAACACCAAGTTGAAGATAAAAATCAACATACATGAAACAACCAGTAACATTCGGAAACAGGTTATAATTAACCACAAAATTATGTAGTCAACACTATAAAATGGGTAATTAGGGAAGAGATTGATCAGAGAGAGTCAAGGAGCAGTCCTCCCAACCACATGGGGATGATTACACTTGAAGGATGAGAGGGTTTGGGTATATTATTAATAGCTAATTTGATCACTTCATGTTCTAGGCAGTTTTCTAAGAGTTTTATGTTTCCTAACTCATTTCATCCTCAAAACAACTCTATCAGGTAAATATAGTTATAATCTCTACCTATTAGACACACTGAGGCACACAGAGATGTTCAATAAATTATTCATGGTCACACAGCTGTTTATTGGTAGAGTTCTTTTTCTAGAAAGCATTAACATCTTTTCTAAGAATTGTGTACATGTATTAGTATTTCTATTTAGCAACAAAATATTGCTTTGTGGTTCGCTACAGTCTTGCTGCGGGAACAGTAATGTAAGAGCCATATTTTCATTCCTTTAATCAAATAATTTTATTTATTGAATGCCAGCTGTGTGCCACTTGACCTTCAAAACCCTTTTTGAAGTAAGTAGTACATGAGGGGAATACATCAAGTAGCATGGCCACATGTGAAATGGCCCGTGTCCTTTCCCAGGGTTCTGGGAATTTCTAATACTGCTACATGATGTCAAGTTGTAGTTGGGGATCGGAAGTTCCTGACTCAAAATACCCAAAGAGCTGTAGGAGGGCGCATGAGCTGGCTCAGACTCTGTTCAGCAGTGAGACCTGAGTGGTTTGCTATATCCTGTCCCTAGCTGCATTGCACTGAGGAAGCATGACTGTGCTTTGTAGGCCCTATATTTTTTATGGGGGTCTGGGTTTTATCTGGGATTGAGACTAAATGAAGCTTTTCTCTCCCCGTACAGTTGGCGTCAGTGGTTAAAACCCAACTGTGGCAAGACTTCAAGCAGAACATTTAGCAAAGTCTAGATCTAGATACGAATGCTGGCATATTTTTCAAAGAAGCATTTTATTAGCAAATATATTTGGGAAATTCTAAATGAAATATAATTAACCTGGTTTTATTAACTGCCGGACTTGTCAGAGCCTTTGCTGTACAGTTTTAGTGTTCTGAATTTGTTTGGCCTTAAAACCTTTTTTTTTTTTTAAGACCCTAAAAACCTTGTGTATTTGGCACTCTGTAGAATATACTACTTGAAAACTCAAGGATGAGAATAGCCTACTCTAGGAATTTCTAGAAAATCTCATTTATTCAGTATCATTGAATAATGAGCTGCTCAAAAGAGGACATTTTTCAAGTTATACAAGAGGTTATTGAGCATACTGCTTGTCCTTTAAGTACCTGTAATTTTTAGACTAATATTGAATTTTCTTATGCAGAATGTGACTTTTTGTCTATGACTTTCTTTTCTACCGTGGTTGTTAATGATGCAAATGATTCAACTCTACTGTTCTCTAATCAAGTGATGTCCTTAAGGCTTATTGGAGTATTGCTTGTTTGTACCTAAGCTGAATGGTTCCAGTCTTTATATTTCTGATAAACATATTTCTCTTTGGAATGGATATTTTTGTCTCCTTTTCATATTGCTCACCTAACCTCTATCTAGTTTTTTTAGTACTAATGTAGAAGATGGCTTTCCTTTGCAGTGTAGTAAATGAAGAGTGGTAATGTGATGTCTCAGGCCACAGCAACTCAAAAGCAGTACTTAGATGCCAGGTGCTTACTTAGACTCTGGGGATGTAAAGAGGAATGTTGCAGGATTCTGGAGGCCCTGGAGGACAATTCTGCATTGTGTGAACAGGCCCAGTGGGAGTTCTGCGAAAGGGAAGAGTAGGGATGGGAGCTGTGAGATTGGCCTGGATGGGGAGGGTCGAGCTGCACCTGGGCTGGTACAGGAGGAGTAGCGATTGGGGAAAAAGGCTGATATGTTTCCCTAAAAGGTGCTCTGCAGTGCAATTATGATTTCCTTTAAGTCTTCCCTGTCATTGCCAACTTGGCCTTTTTTGGAAAGATTAAGTTAACAGTAGAGGCACTTGGATTTCCTCCCGCACAGGATCTTGAAGCTAGTAACATGTAAAATCTTCTTTATGAAGTCTGAAATGATTTGGTTTGTTGTTGTCACTTCCTTCCTAATCAGTTGACAGTTCCAACTGGGTGACAACAAAATGAGTGTGGTATTCCTAAAAAAGAATTTCCTAATATTACTGTCTGTGAACTCAATTCCATGTAGCTTAGGGCAGTAGTTCTAGAAGTACGATCAATCAGCATCAGCATCAACTGGGATGTCGCTGGATATGAAAACACTCTACCCCACCCCAGACCTACCGAGTCAGCAAGTCTGGGGATAGGGCTGGTGGTTTGTTTTTTAACGAGCTCTATTTAGGTGATTCTGATGCCCACTTATATTTGAGAATCACAGTGCCTTGGAGGTTTGGTTGAAAGCCTTCAGAGGACTACGTGAATGCCCCACAACTATATGCAGGTTTGTGTATATGTATGTTACACGCATCTTTTGGAGGAAATGGAACCACAGTTTTCACTGGGGTCTCAGATCTGACCCCAACAATGTAAATGCCACCATTGAAATACCAGGATCCAGCCTTAGTGTTGCCAGTCACCACCCTGATTTAACTTCTTGAAGTTTTTCACCTGGGGATCCACAGTTTGATCTCAGGGGATGTTCACCTGCCTTTCTCAGTTTCTGAGCACTTTTCGGTATTGAATTGCATGTAGGTGCCAGCTTCCTACCTCTTGAAGCCCAGTGGAAGCAATTGTTTTATTACAGGAACTTCTGGATTGAATGTCTTTTAGAGCCAAAGATCATGTCTAGGCAGCAACTCAGAAATCGGCATCTACAACCTCTTTGAAATAAATAGTGAATTGTTTGTTTTAGTCTGCGGTTACTCATGCTGCTGTGAAATATTTACCTCTGGGTTCATGAGCAGGGAATTTTAAATGATTGTACTCAAACCAAACAAAGCACTGTCAACAACAAAAAATCACCATTCACTTGTTCAGTGAGCATTTGTTAAGAGGGTCTGGTCTGTGCTAGTCCATGTGCTAAGTCTTAGACACACAGGAGGAATATCCTTTCAGTCTGGAATGGGGGAAGAGGAGGGGTAGGGTATGGGGGAGGTTGAACTATGATTAGATATATAAGTAAATAAAAATCAGACTCTAAGGAAAAAATTACTAATTCTTTCTTGGGTTGGGGCAGGTGGGGATGCCAATGTACATAGGAGTCTTCCATAGAAAATATGATTTTTTTCATTGGGCCTATAGGATAAGAAGGACTTTGTTTCTGGGTAAAATAGATATTAAAGTAATTATTCTAAGGCAGGAATGGCAATCTGATTGGAGCAGAGTCATGAAAAAGATCTGTGTCCAAGGGATGGTGAAATTTCCAGGGTGGATAAAGTACTTGCTATCCTGTGAGAGTGTTGTAGATGGGAAGCAATATTAAAGGAGCTGTGCAAATAGAGGTGGAAACCAGATTATAAAGGGTCTTGTGTTCTAAGCTATGGAGCTAAAAGTCATGAATCTTACTTCATAATATCAATGTCTCGATGTTGTTAAAATATTTATTTATCTGTATGAATTGCTATATAAATATATTATTTAGCTCTAAATACAGTAATATTTCTCACACACTATTAAACCCTCTGTCATACACATGTCATTGTGATTTTCCACACCTGTACCATTTTGCTTCTCCTCTTCCTTTCCCTTAGAATGTCTCTTCTGAGGAAAGTGAGGCCATCAGAATTAGCTGGCGATGGATCATGACCCTTATCCTACAGCTACTATGTGCTAACATCTTGTTCTGTAGTTCTCACAACACCCTTCCGATTGGGTGTGATTCTGCATTTTACAGGAGAAAATGAAGAACAGAGAAGTCTGTTCCTCAGCTGAGAAGTTGTGAAATGACTTATTACAGCAGTTAGTTTGGGGACCCATATACGTAAAATATGGATTCCATTGCACAAAAGTTTAATTTTATGCAAATTCCTACATAGATGACCTTGTAGCAACTCCAACTGCACAATTTTCCTGCTAAAAAAATCCTTGAGATGAGGGAGTGGTATGATCAGATTGTCCATCTGGCTTCTCTTTGAAGAGATGTAGGCAGAGAAAACAGTAAGATGCTTTTATAGTGGTCCAATCAGTAGAAATGGAGAGGTGTATGTAAGCTGCATTACCGGTAGATGGCTAGCCAGACTTCGTGGGAGTTAGGCCCCTACCCTTTTGCAGACACTATGACACAGGAGCTGTATACACAGGGGTTGGCTGAACCAAACAGGAAGTTTTTTTGGCAGCCTTGCGCCTTCCCAAGCAGGAACTTATGGGGGCTTTAGCCGTTAGGGATACGCTCTTGCATGTAGATGCTATGCTAGTGTTTGTTCAAATGTTTTAATGTGGTGAGGTGGGGTGGGATTCACAAAATCATTTGTGCTGAGAGTCTGCAGTGTTGATAGGCCAAGGTTGAGGCCTTGTCAAGAGGAGGGTTCAGAGGAGGAGCCTGAATGGAGTTTGCGTAAAGAGAGAATCTTTGCCAGTGGCCTCCTTTGCTTTTCCTTGGAAACCAACTTAGCTTTGGTCTTTATAGTTTTACCTCCCTAGGGTAAAAAACACAGAAAGAAAAAAAAAAATTCAAAATAAATAGAACTTCTCTCCTAAAAGTCTAGAGCAGAGCGGACTAAAGTTTCTTATTCCTTGCTTCATTTTCCCTTGACTCCACAAATGCCTTCTAGATCTTTCCAAAGACTATCCCTTCAAAATAGAACATAGCACCAAATCTATTTTTACTAATTCAGTTGACTAGGAGAAGAAATATAAAGTGAGGAAGAAGATCTAAGAGAAGAGATTGTCCAAGAAAAGACACAAGGAGATGACATAAAGATTTTTTTTTATAGCTAACCCTTCTTGGCACAGTTGTGCAAATTGTTATCCTTCATCAATGTCTTAACTCTCCTTCTACTGAGAAAGAGTTTTGGGAAGAGCTTTGACAAATTCCTAGAAGTTAGGTACCAAAATAAACGGAATAGTTGAAGGAGACAATAAATAATAGGCATGGAAGGTCTCTGAATTCTTAGGGGCTATGATCGGACCATCTCGTTGTTTAGATTGAGACCTGGTTTTAGAATTATACCATTGACAATGTTTTTTTGACCTTCGATTTCTATGTACGTTGTAGAATGTTTCTGGTAGTAAATGAAATTACTTTGTAGCCTCTCTGTGAAGAAATTATTTCTCATCTGACAACTTGTTTGAAAAAATAATTTGCCAAAATAGAGAGTTATTTTCAGTTTTCACCCTACCTGGACTCCCCGTATTTGTTACCAAGGACTTCATTTTCCAAGTCTTCAGTGCAGATAGAAAAGCCATGTTTCTCTCTTCATTACTTTCTCTCTTTGGCACCTGCTTATAAACACTCATTAAGAGAGATAAGAGATGTTTCAATAAATATTGGCTGTCCAGGAAAAACCATTTAATTCTAAAAAATCTTTGTCATCCTGAAGCTGGGTTCTTCCATTCTCCTCTATCCTGTTTTCCATCTATTACCACGCGTAGTCTAACACTGGAATTACAAACTCAGTCCTACAAAGGTAAAAAAAAAAAAAAAAAGTCCTACAACTGGAAATGGACAAGATCTTAGAATATACAAATCCTATACTTTAACAAAGAGAAAAATGGAGGTCCCCATAGGGCAAGGTTCTTTTTTAAATCCCAGCTCAGCCAGATTCCAATTTAACACATGTGCATGGAATTCATAGGAGGCGAAAGACACTATAAAGGTGCTGTAGGACACACAAAGATTAATAAGGCTAGACTATTCCCTCTGAATGAATAAGGAAGTTAGAAAAGTATGTTCACAACTCTGCATATGACGTCACATAATGGAGATATAAAAATTCAAGTGCAAGAGGAAATTCTTTTGAGTTGAGGGTGAAACTTCATTATACAATAAAATGAATATGACAGTAGAACATGTCTGGCTCAGTGTTAGGCATTTAGCAGCTTGTGAAAATATAACTGCTCTACTCAGGTACTCAGACACAGCTCTGCCATGAGCAGATATATAAAAACATAAATCTAGGGTTGTTGGCATCAATACCGTAACCTCTCTGCAGTAAAATTCTCTTTGGATAGCAAGTATTTCAATATTTATAGATTTTTTATTTTCTCCACTGGTCAGAATTCTATTGATTTTAAACAGATTTAATCACTAGTTAAAGAAGCATGAGTTATTTATGGCAGAAAGTAAACCACCTCGGTTGATTTAGAAAGCTATTCTGCTTTTATTCTACTCCTGTTTTCTTACTTAGAAGGAATTATTTTCTCCATCTGCAGTAGAACACCTAAGTTCGTACAGCCTGTAAAGGTGGTCTGTGACCAGGGCAAGTCCATAGAGGGTCAAGAAACTGTATTCTTTTAATATTAGTCACTTAATATTAACACCAGATTTACTGATTAGGACTCAGAGAGAGCTTAGAGTGTTAGCGTTTCTGGGTTTGGCTGGCCAATGTACTGATCAAATCCGTGAGACTCTGTATGAAAATTAGAATTCAAGTGGAAATCCTCAGTGAACAGATGAAGGGGTCATCTTAGAAAGAACTCAGGACTGGTGGTGTGGATTTGAGTATACCCTGAAAAGATGAGACAAGGGAATTCATGAGATGAGATGGACACTATGGGAGAAAAAATATATATATAGAAACAGTATGATCAAGAACAACTCTAGGGGGCGGGGGGAGTGCCTGGGTGGCTCAGTGGGTTAAAGCCTCTGCCTTTGGCTCAGGTCATGACCTCAGGATCCTGGGATCGAGCCCCGTATTGGATTCTCTGCTCAGCAGGGAGCCTGCTTCCCCCTCTCTCTCTGCCTGCCTCTCTGCCTACTTGTGATTGCTCTCTCTCTCTGTCAAATAAATAAATAAAATCTTTAAAAAAGAAAAAGAACAACTATTAACAACTAATCATTTTTGAGAAATTGTTACACGATAAGCATTATATCACATGCTTACTGAAATTACCAGACTATCCCGGGAGTTATTATTTATCCACATTTTTCAAATATAGGACCAAGGTTCAGCGATGTGAAGTAAATCTGCCAGAGTCCTACAAACAATAGGTGTAGGGATGGGACTGGGCTGCAGGGTGATGCATCTGTCCTCCTTTGCCTAGGAGTTTCCTAGGTGTAGCCCTGAAGGTCAGCTCTCTGGGGACTCCCTCAGTCCTAGGCAAACTGGGACAACAGGTCACATTAACTGGCACCCAGAGCTGCTAGATTCCAAAGGTTAGGCTTTTAGTTGGGATGTTATGCCTCTTCCACTGAGGAGAAAGAGAGCCAAAGACCAGTGATGGAACTTTGGGAAATGTTAACTTAAAAAACTGGAGAAGTCTACAAGGTCCTTACTTGTAGGACCATGCCTGTATTCTTTGCCTATTTTATCCCCAGTCCCTAGCATTATGTCTAGGACAGCATAGATGCTCAATAAATACATGTGTAGTTAGTAAATTAATGACTGACGATTAGTGATTGGATGAACAAAGAGGTAAGAGGATGAATAGGGCAATATCATATCCCACAAGAGTCAAGAAGAGAACACTTAGACTGAAATGACAAATATTATAACAAATATTATTATTGATTAAAGGGTGATGGTTTTGTCAACTACTTGTCATGAAAAACTTCAGGATTTAGACTTTGAAGAGAGGGTGGCTTGGAAGTTTACACTTAGGAGAGTATGAAGATACATAAATGGGGGTGCCTGTTAGCGGTAGGCCCTGGGAGGCAAGAACTGGCTCTAGGGAATAGGTAAGGAAAGGGTGAGCCTAAAGCTGCTTCGTTTTTCTTTTTCCTTGGCTTAGAGAGGCCGCTCACTTAAAGGAAAATGGCAAGACTCATTGGAGAGTAACAAAATTACACACTGAGCAATAAGAGAAACACCAAACAAAATGGTTTCTTCCTGATGCAAGAAGGGTAGAGGCTGAAACAAAGAGGAGTTGACCCAGGAGGGACGTTAGAACTTCTTCCTAAGAGATACATAATGGCATCTCAAATTGATCAAGCTACGGCTCACTTTTCCTTTAGTCTTTACCTTTCGGTTGGAACACTTTATGCTTCATTAAACTGAGTTGAGTTTAAGTCCCTCATTATGCTGATGGATCTCTTGTGATGGGTCCTATGTGTGTCAACTCTATCTTTAATAGTCTGTGTTCTCAAGGGAACATGATACCCATGTATGGTATAACTAGCACACAATAGAACATGGCTATCACCTCTCTTGCTCTGGACCTGAAACTTTCTGTGCAGGTCACAATTTCATTAGCTGTGTGTTTTGCAAGCCACTTCAGACCTCAGATTTATCTTCTTATTTCTTTCCCTTATTTTGCTGATGTGCAGTGTGTATATTTTTCCCTGTAATTTTCTCTCTGCCACCGTAAAAGAAGCAATATTGCTTTAGCTATGGGAGAGGCATCTGCACCCTATCTTGTCTATCATTAATAAACCCCCAAGCTCTGTTCTCATTTCCAAGTTACTAATGTCTGGTAATGATTTCCAAGTCAGAACACACACAGCTGGATGTTCAAACCCCAGGTTAAATTTTGTTTTCTGACACATCACCTGTTTTGAGTTTGGAAGGAAGACTAGATGTGTTATGAAAGTTATCCAAGAAAGTGGAATATGGGGTAATGAAAAAATTCACTCATTTGACCTGCTACCAAACCCCTGACAAAAATGTTTGCCTTGATCTCTGAAATCAACCTGCAGAACTTTCATCTCCTGAGGCAGGTACCATTACTGTTGTTATGCTATTAAAATTTCTGCAGAGCCATTTTTCTCGAAGGGTAGGAAAATTGTTTGGGGCTAGGTTGGGATTGGTTTGATTGCTGCTGATATAAACATTTCTGAATTGTGTTTTCTTACATGCCCAAATAACCCAAGAGCCTCAAATTAAAGAACAAAGCAGATTGACTAGGCAAACCAGACTTTTTTTTTTTTAAAGCAAAATTGAGTACAATAATAACGGCTTTCAGAAATTGTGAAAATGTCAGTGCAAGAAAATTAGTTCGAATGTCAGCTTAGCCATAGAATTTTATTGAGGAAATTCTCATCTGAGCATGGAGCATTTAAATAATGAATTTACAAGGAGAAACACAAGGAAATCACAGAGAGCCATTACTTACAATAAGAAAAAACAAGTACACTTTAATGATTATAGATTTCAGTGTGGAATATTTTGCCTGATTTCTGTTTCATTGCCTCTTTGTCATTGGAGGCCTGTCAGATGATTTGGGTAAGTATCATGGGTGAATGTCTTTGTGTTTGCTCAGCAGAGAACAACAGTTGCAATATGTAAATAGGGTGCCTCTTCCTTTTGGGTGCCTTGGGATATGTATAATAGATTAAGTTGGCTTTGTGCAGAGCAAACAGGTCTGTATTACCAAGAATATGAATGATGTCGGTTTCCATAATTGCTAACATCTGGCTTTCCATAAATCTGTTAAATTGCATGGAAGCAGAATTAGATTTCTGTGTCATAAGTAAAGCAATTACATGGAACTCTGTAGGCAATATGGTCCTATATTCAACTGTGAAATCCTTTCATTTTGGAGCAGCAAAAGCAAATCCGGGTTTAGTCCCATGCTTTTATTGCACAGACTAGGTGTGTTCATCTTTGTGCTCAGGTTTCTTAATTTATGAGAGGAAAACACTACCAATATGCTTGCAACTTTGTAAATGTGAAAATAACCAAATGTTAAAAATCAGATTATAGTTGGCCATTAATTGCCAACTTAGAGATGATTTTAGAGAAGACCATAAGCTAAAGATCCTTTTGTAGCTACTGGTTGGAATCTTGAAATTACTCTTCCGGACAATTTCTGAAGTACTTTGTTAATGGGCCTTCCTCTGTCCTTGTCCTCCAGCATTTTACAGGAAACTGGAGTGGGGAGGAAAGAAGGAAGGTTGCCTTCCTATTTCAGTGTGTTTACTATTTTGCTATTTTTATTGTACTTTGAACCAGACTTATGGACTTTCCCAGATGAAAACTCAACAATAAAATGTATTCCCTGAAGGGGAAGGTTGCATTTATGTCTTATTCTTACTGAACACCCATGAGACCAAACTTTTATAAAATAGGCTTCATAATACTAATGGTTTATACACTTCTAGACTTAAGTAAGTTAAATAAATACATTTTACAACCACAGTGCATTCTGGTGTACTTGGCACTGAGAAGAGAAAAAGGGAAAAAGATTTTGTCCTTGCCCTCAGTAAGCTCACTATCTGCCTGTGGAGATGGATATATTAAATATGTAATTTCTAAGAAATAAAGGCAAGGAAAGCATTGTGGATAAAGTAGAGTCAGTAGAGACTGTTTTTGCAGAATGAGGAATGCTGATATTTGATCCTGGTTTGGAAGACTACACGGGAATGAAGATAGCATAAGAAGGGAAATGCTTACCTTATCAATTGATTAGTTTGTATGTCAACCTGTTCCATACAGGCTAAGGAAAAGTAGAGTAGGGATGGGGAGAGCACTCCCATAAGAAAAGGCATAACCGGGCGCCTGGGTGGCTCAGTTGGTTGGGCAACTGCCTTCGGCTCGGGTCATGATCCCGGAGTCCCGGGATCGAGTCCCATGTCGGGCTCCCGGCTCTGCGGGAAGTCTGCTTCTCCCTCTGACCTTCTCCCCTCTCATTCTCTCTCTCTCTCTCTCTCAAATAAATAAATAAGTAAATCTTAAAAAAAAAAAAAAGAAAGAAAGAAAAGGCATAACCAAGGCACAGACAGAAGAAACAACACAGATTGTTTGTGGATAACCCATTGCTTTTGAACAAAAAGGGGATGAGACAAAAGCTAGCAATTGAAATGTTAGATCAAGGCATATATGATATTCCAGGAGTTTAAATCTTCCATTATAGACATCAGAGAACCACTGAGAGGTGGTAAGCCAAGGAGTGACGTGGACAGATTTGCTTTTTAGAATGCCACTCCCCTGTGAAAGGTGTTTAGAGCAGTGATTCTCATCTGGCTGAACAGAGCCCAGATGTCTGGACATCATGTCAGGGACATGTGTGAAGAGCTGAGCTAAGACAGAATTCAGAGAATTCAGAAAAATCTGAATTTTGTTTTTTATGATTACATGTTTGATGAGCCATCAGTTTATCTATCAACTTACTCTCTATCTGTATCTTCTGGGCATCCAAACTAAATTGTAAATGCGATGAGACAAGTGTTAAGACTGAATAGTTTAATTATCACTTTCAGCAAAAACCAAGGAGTGAGAAAAATGCAAACATATCACTTTAATATTGTTCCAAGGTAGGATATACCACCAACATTGTCACTGCAGTGGGAGTTCAAGGAGGTAAATGATTACTAGGAATTGGTATAATATTAAGTGATGCTGAATTGAGGAGGTAGGGCTTGAGCTTTGTCTTAAATATTCATGTTCTTTAGGTCAGGAAACAAATATTTGGGTTCTTAGGTTATCTGAAGTTTGATTTTGAAAAGACCATAAATGGGAGTGCCTGGGTTACTCAGGCAGTTAAGCCTCTGACTCTTGATTTTGGCCTAGGTCATGATCTCAGGGTTGTGAGATTGATCCAGGCTCTGGGCTCTATGCTTTGTGCATGGAGCATGCTTTAGACTCTCCCTGTCCCTCTCCTTCTGCCCCTAACTTCCTCCCTGCTCACATGTATGATCTTCCTTCCTCTCCCTAAATAAATAAACAAACAAACAAATAAATAAACAAGCAAATAAATAAATAAATAAATAGCTGGCCGACCATACACCAGTTGAGTATGGTTTTAAACAGGTGATAAATAAGTGTCGGAGAGGCTAAATAATGTGACCAAAGACATATAGTCATGTGTAAAATGCCTTGTACGTAGTAAGCACTCAATTAAATGGAAGAGCATGATTTCTTTTTTATTTTTTTAGATTTTATTTATTTCACAGAGAGAGACACAGCGAGAGAGGGAACACAAGCAGGGGAGTGGCAGAGGGAGAAACCAGGCCTCCTGCCAAGCAAGGAGCCCAATGCGGGGCTCGATCCCAGGACCCCGGGACCATGACCCAAGCCAAAGGCAGACACCTGCATGCTGAGCCATGCAGGCGCCCCGGAAGAGTATGGTTTCAAACAGGGGTCACCTGATTCCCACATCCAATGCTTCTTTTAATTGGGAAAAGTTAGAGGAAGAAGCCTGGGGAGATAAGAAAGGTTTCTAGGTAGGAGCACCTTATGGTCAAATGTGTTGAGAACAGCATGGGCTCAGTGAGGGAGAGTGAAGACATAACTGAGGTCAGATTATAGTTGACTTGTGGTGTAGGTATTGTAAGTTGGGTTAATTTCCACATTTTTCAAAGGAGAAACCATTTTTCATTAGTTAAATGTCTTTACTGAGGCTACATGAGATGGGGCAAAGACAAAAAAAATAAATCTTGGAATAACCTTCTAAAAATATTCTATGAACTCCGTAACACTTTCTACTTTGTACCTCTGCTATGAAGCAAAATTTTATACCATTGACAGTGCATACAGTCAGCAAGGAAAGATAGGTCATTTCTTTCTCATTATTTTTAAGTCATAGTAGTTTCAAAATTCTAGCATATTTTGAGTCATTATATTCTCAGAATTTCAACTAAAGGTGATTCATGTAAGACCTTGTCCTTGAAAATGAGTTGCAGTATCTAGATGGTAAATAGTTGAAAGCAGAGAAAACCACACAACATTCTAGTATTCTGAAGGATGACTTTAGACCTTGAGTTGGCATAGAAAAGAACTCTCCTGCATGTATTAGAAGGCTCAGGATACATCTCTTGCTCTAACATGGTACTAGATGTGTGACCACTTATTCATCTGTCCCTCCATTTCCTCTTTTGTAAATGAGATAACTATTCTCATCTTGCAGTCATATGACATAACTCACAGAAAAGCTTTGAAAAACTTCGAAATTATATAAGTACAGCGTACTCCTGGTAAAATTGATATTATGCCTTTTTAAGCACTTTATTGCTCTGAGTACCTTAAGAGAAAATGCTGCTTTCAGTTATTTTCTCTTTAATTTAGCCATAACCCTTAACCAAATGCCTGTAACCTTGTACATACTTAACTCGAAATTTAGGATGTAGAATAAGTTAATTTATACTGATCTTAATCTAACTTACTATACAGGTTAAAGCTCCCAATCAGGGGTGCCTGGGTGGTATAATTGATTGAGCCACTGACTCGTGGTTTCAGCTGGGGTCATGATCTTGGGGTTGTGGGATGCCCTACGTCAGGTTCCACATACTGTGTGGCGTCTGCTTAGGACTCTTTCCTCCTTTCCCTCTGCCCCTCCCCCACCTCAAATAAAAAAATAACTCTTAAAAAAAAAGTCCCAATCAGAAGCCTACCAATAGTTTTCTCTGTGTACTTCCATGTTCTTCGTTATCACCGTTGTGAGGACAGTGTCTTACATGTCATCACCAACATTTATAACACCCAGTGGGCAAAAAGACCTTGTAGGTAGAAGACTTGGTAAAAATGTACTGGAATTAGTGTTATCATCATCTGAAGGATATTTGAAGGACATGGCAGTAGATTAATCAGTGGAGTAGAAGACTCTGACAAACAAATGACCAGTATCTGTAAATAGTGTAAAGATTGTCATAAATAAGAAAAATCAAGTAGGCTTTTCTTGAGTGGTCTCAGAGCTAGGACCAATAAGTAAAAATAACTGGAAAATATATTTCATTTCAATTTCAGGAAGACATTTCTAAAAGAGTTATTCATTGATGGAATTGGCTGCCTTTTGAGGTAATAGATGGCCTTACCGGGAAAAGGCTCAAACCAGGACTGGACAGCTCTGTGTTTGGGAGGTTGCTAAGGTCACTCAGGCTTTGAATGTCAGAGAAAGCTGATTGGATTTATGCTTTCCTTCCATATTTAGCTGTCATTCAAAAACAGCAGAATATATGTGTGTCTTCCATCAGCATCCATGCCATGCCTACAATAGCTCTCAGATGGGTTTTTTGTGGAAACAGAAAAGCTTTTAGCCCTTAGGATGGAAAGGGTTCGATTAGGCAAGGCACTTACCAAGAATTATTCCCTCTGCTTTCACCCTTGGCCCCAGGATCTGGGGGGTAGTCTAATTGGTTCAGGGTTGTCCTAATTGCCCACTTGTTCCTACTCAGTGGCTCATCTAGTCACACCTCTACTAAAAGACCCAGATCTCCATAGGGTGTATCCACACTGTTAATGAATTAGTACTATTTATGGCCTCTGGATGGTAAGTGTTCTTGAGAATATCCTAAAATGAATTTAGAGCTGCTACTGGATAATTTAGTAATTGGAGTCCAACAGCTGCACGTTCGAGTGTCAGACCTGCCCCCAATTAGCAATACGACAGTAGGCATGTTATCTCACTTCCATGAGCCTCAGCCTTATTATTTGCAAAACAGAGATAAGAAAAGATGTTCCCACACAGAACTGCTTTGCAGAGTAAATGAGATAATGCATGTGAACAGGTCGGCACTATACCTGGCCCAAGGTAAATGCTCAGCAGTGTTAATCAGTGCTATTGTAAAGGATTACTGTTTTCTAATAACAATCATGGCTAGATTCTAAAGCTCCGTGCCTTCTTTATTGCAGATATTGATGAATGTGCCTTAAGAACTCATACCTGTTGGAATGATTCTGCGTGTGTCAATCTGGCGGGAGGCTTCGACTGCCTCTGTCCCTCTGGGCCCTCCTGCTCTGGTGACTGCCCCCATGAAGAGGGGCTGAAGCGCAATGGACAGGTGTGGACCTTGAAAGAGGACAGGTGTTCTGTCTGTTCCTGCAAGGTAAGGCTAATAGAGTGAGTACAGCAGGAATTGTAACTGTTCTTTTCCTTCCTTCACTCTATTCTCTTCCACCCTGCCTCTTTCCCCCAGGTGTTGACTTGTGGTTCTCCTGTAGTTTCTGAAAAGACTTCTCCTGGTCTGATCCATGCTACAGCTAAGGATGATGCTGAGTGGCAGGCAAACCTGTTTTGAATTGATTACGCTGTTAGTGAGAAGTGAGGTGTGTAGTTGAGAAGAGACAGCAGGGCACAGAGGGAGTGGGACAGAGAAGCCGATGTTAGTCCTCCCACCGAGAGCCTGCAGTGCCTTTCAGGCTGGTTGGGTGATAGCTTCAATGAGCCCTCATCCCACACTTACACGAATTTGCTCATTAAAATGACTCTTTGCCTGAAACGATCACCTGCATGAACTCGTTCATTTTTGTGGTGACATCATCCAGAAAAGCAAGGCTTACAGGCTTGCTTCCAGTGGTCAGAGACAGGTGGACCTCTATTCTGAACAAATGGTAATGATAGTATAAGGCCTTCAGGTAAACCATGTCTTCTTTTTGTTTACATTGCTGGGCTGGCTATTGCTTACATTAAGTTGTTTGGAAAAGTGAGTTTAATGCTTATGAAAATAAAATTCTGTCATCACCCAGTTCTGCTTTATTCTTTGCAAAATGGGCCTATTAAAATGTTTGATTTCCTTGTGCTTTATTTCTTCTTTTGCTGATCTTGCCTATTCATTTTCCTTTGATATTACTTTACTGTAGCTCTTGCATTCTATGTTTTATGTCTGTTGGGATGGGACTTTTTAATCTTGTGCTTTATGGGTATGGGAACCATGAGAAGCGACTTGTTTGGTAGTCTCTTAGGGAGCTGGTGTCCTGATAAATTCAGAGTTCTCTCTGGGAACAGAGTTGAAATGTCAATCAATTCATTCACCTTCCTTCAAGTCTGCCATACCTCCAAAAGACCTGGGGGCCTCTATTTAAGAAAACTAAACCAAGTGCTTAGATCATCACCCTGTGAAGATCATTTTTTGTCTTATACATTCATGTAGTTCCAAGCATCCAAACATAGGTCCAGTGACCTCATTTACTATCTTTTATGTTCCAAGCACTCTGTAATTTAAAAACAGCATCACGCTTAATTCTTATAATGCAACTTCAAAAGATAAAGTTATAGGTTTTAGGGCAAATAATGTGCCCTAAATATCACAAGATATAAATATCTAATCAGGGAGTTGAATTCTACTGGCTTGCCCCAAATTTCTTGTTTTCTTATCTGGCCAATGTCCTATAAAACTCTACAGATGGATACATGTTGATATATTTAAACCAATTAATCAGTCATTCCAACTTGAGTGAGTTCAAACTCTAAACTTTGTATTGTGTTAATGATTGTGTGGGGCACTGACTCAAAGGGCAAAGTTTTTACTGAAGGAAAAGCTTGTTGTGGTTTAGAATAGTTGGAAAGTTTTGTGGAAAAAATTGGCAATTAGGTCTCCATTCAGCCAGCAAAACAAGAATGAATTCCTTCATTAGTTCTTCTCTAGAAAATACTGTTTTCCCCAAACTTACGAGGTTGATCACAACCTGACCCCAGATCCTTTTTAGGCTCTATGGGTCCCTAGTCCCCGGAATAAGCAATAGATTTTAGCTAAATCTTGACTAATGTATGACACCAAAATTTCTTTTTCAGTTCTTGTTTTATTTAAGCCCAAGGGAGGGAACTTACCAATCACTAAAACTTTCCAAACTTTCATTAATTAACCATGCTAATAATCCAAGCAGTGTAAGTTAACAGATTCTGCTTTGACTCCTAAAATCTTTCCAAAGTCATGAGAATTTGAAAATGTCACAAGAGATGAACAGTCCTTATAATCATATACTATTACCCTAACTCACCTCCACCACCACCCATCCCTTAATGAATAAAGTACAGGAAGATTTCTTTACATAAATCTTTTGCTGATTTGTTTTCCAGTTGCATTTATTACTCATTAATAGCGTAGCTTCAAGAGTGTGTGGAAGGAGAGTAGGGCCTGGATTTAGGAGCTAAATTAAAAACCCTAAATCAAATTCTATAGGACATTCCCAGAAGATGAACTTATATGTGACCCTGCTTTTTTCTTTCCATTATTTGCATCTGAAAGTGCCTTATTCCAATTTCATAAGAAATAGCTTCACTATATAAACATCTGGATGGACTACAATAGCATCAACTTGGAGACTAAGAAGTAAAATCCAGTTTGGGACATAAATCCTGCCTCTTTAACCATACTCCTGTTTCAAATTCAAATAAAACCGAATCACATAATAGCAGAATTACACAAACCAACAAAGGGTCAAGGCTTACAGTTAAAAGAAGCAGAGTCAAGCAGTCTACAGATTCAATGCAATCCCTATCAAAATACCAATAGTATTTTTCATGAAACTAGAATAAATAATCCTAAAATTTGTATGGAACCACAGAGCATTCTTGAAAAGGAACAAGCCTGAAGGTATCACAACCCCAGATTTCAGATATACCTAAAGCTATATTGACCAAAACAGTATGGTATTGGCACAAAAATAGACATAGATCAGTGGAAAAGAATAGAGAGCCCAGAAATGAGTCCACACTTAAGTGGTCAATCTACAACAAAAGAAGCAAGAATATATAATGGTGAAAAGACAGTCTCTTTAAAAAAAAAAAAGACAGTCTCTTTGATAAATAGTGTTGAGAAAATTGGACAGCTACATGCGAGAGAATAAAACTGGATCACTTTCTTATACACAAAAATAAACTAAAAATGGATTAAAGAACTAAATATGAGGCCTGAAGCCATAAAACTCCTAGAAGAAAACACAGGCAATAATTTCTTTGCCATCAGCCTTAATAACATCTTTCTAGACATATTTCCTAAGGCTAAGAGAAACAAAAGGAAAAATAAACCATTGGGACTGTAACAAAATAAAATTCTTTGGCATAGCAAAGGAAACAAGCAATAAAATGACGGGGCAACCTACATAGTGGAAGAAGATATTTGCAAATAATATATCTGATAAAGGACTAATATCCAAAATATATAAAGAACTGAGAGTAAACACCAAAAATAATCTGATTAAAAATGGCCAGAGACCTGAATAGACATTTTTCTGAATAAGACATACAGATGACCAACAGACACATAAAAAGATGCTCAGCATTATTGGTCATTAGGGGTAATGCAATTCAAAACCACAATGAGATATCACCTCATTTGATACTAGGCACTCAGAATGCCCAGTATCAAAAGATAAGAAATGAAAAATATTGGCAAGGATGTGAAGGAAATGGAACCCTTATATACTAATAGTAGGAATGTAAATTGGTGTAACCACTGTGGAAATCAGTGGGAATGTTTCTCAAAAGTTAAAAACAGAAAAGAAAAGTTAAAAACAGAAATGCCATACAATCCAGTAATTCCACTACTGGGTACTTACCCAAAGAAAATGAAAACAGTAATTTGGAAAGATAAACACACTCCTGTGTTTGTTGTCACATTATTTACGATAGCCAAGATATAAAAGCAACCCAAGTGTCCAACAATAGATGAATGATTAAAGAAGATGTGGTATACGAATGCACATATGGAATGATGGAATATTACTCAGCCATAAAAAAATGAATGAAATCTTGCAGATTTACAACAACATGGATGGACCTAGACAGTGTTAAGATAAGTCAGAGTGAGATAAACACCCTGTTTTAACTCATGTGGGATCTAAGAAAAACAAATGAACAAACCAAAAAAAGAAACATACTCATAAATAAAAAGAACAAACTGATGGTTGCTGAAGGAGAGGGGGTTGTGGTAAGTGGATGAAATAGATGTAGGAGATACAGGAGATTCAGTTATAAAATAAATAAGATGGAGATGAAAAGGACAGCATAGGGAATATAGTCAATACTATTGTATGGTGACAAATGGTGACTATACATATTATGTTATTGTATAGTGGTATTGTGTTTTATATATTGATAATGTATAGGATTGTTGAATAAATATGTTGGACGTGTGAAACTAATATTGTATGTCAACTGTACTTCAATTAATAATTTTAAAAAATGCTTAGGTTTTCAGGAGAAATG
Source organism: Nasua narica (assembly GCA_028533885.1). Taxonomy (NCBI): domain Eukaryota; kingdom Metazoa; phylum Chordata; class Mammalia; order Carnivora; family Procyonidae; genus Nasua; species Nasua narica. The sequence continues at coordinate 30,560,682 of CM052815.1, read as the reverse complement.
GGTGATGGCAAGGAGATGGCATCATGAAATTCTCAGGCAGTTTCAGATAGAATCACCTCCACTTGATGAAAAAGAAGCTAATGTGGGATTGAAGTATAAATATTACAAAAATGAGGGTAGAGAGTACAGATCAAGAATACCCACTTGAACAAAATTAGATCACACAGTTGAAGAAACATTTAGATAAAATTTCTCTAGACCCTCAAATTAAAGCAAGAGCTCAAACAAGATAGGCAAAAAGGCAAGATCATTAAACTACGGAAAGAGAAGGAGAGTGGCTCTTGGAGGATGAGTTGAGGGGAAAAGCTATGCAATATGAAGACTTGTTCAAAATATTCTTGGAATCAAACCTGAACTGATGTCATGGAGATGAGGGGAAATGGATACATGATGGATATGGAATCTGACAGTAATAATTTAGCACACAGTGGGTTTTCCTGAAGAGAACACAACAAATGTAGCAAACCAATTTTACAGACAAGTGAGAAGGATGACTGTGATTTGTACACTGAAAGGATTCTATTACTGTAACAAGACCATTCAGTATAAAGCCATCAGGACCAGTACTAGTTCCATAAGCATCAAGGCAAGATAATGTCAGCATATCATGGGAAATTTTGGATTGGCTTCAGACTTTCCTCAAAAGCTCAAGATGCCAAAAGACAGTGGAACGATTATTTGCAAATTATGGTGGGGAAAGAAAGCCTTCGAGCTAGGAACTTGCAAATACCTCTTACATTGTATGCTTTAGTTGGCAGAATACATATTAAAAGAAGAATCAAGAATTTATGACTATGAAGAAAAAAGGAAAACTATACAAGCAAGAAGTCAGAAGCCACTCAGTCTCCTATACTGTCGGGGTTGTTATAAAAAGATTAATAACTGCTTTGTGATGTTTCAAGATTATCCTTCAGGTGGAGACTAAATGAAATATATACTGGTATCCTAAAGGTAGAATTCATACATTTATTCCTAGATTTTTTTTTTAGCCACTAAATTAAAACCCTTGTATCTTTATATTTTGAGCCAGGGCTTATGTTATCCAAGGACAATAAGCCTCTTTAGATAGCATTCAAAATAAACACTCTGATATATATATGAGTCCTATATTATAGTTGGAAGATGGAGTATGATCTGCCTCCTTTAGACTTAGAAGAAAGTTGAATTTAAAAGTTGGCAAGCCAGAAATCAACCTTTCTTACCTTAGACTCTTATTCCTGAGTTCTGTTCCCTTCCCCTGAACTCCTTGGAATTTTGAACTTCCAGGCATTCTACCAGGAATGAGAAGACCTGGATTCTATTCCTTGCTTTCCTAGTGGCTTTGTGACCTTAAGCAGATGACTTTGCATCAGAGCCTTTTTCTTCAGCTGTATGATGAGAAGATTGGCTACATGATTTCAGAAGTTCTTTCTGGCTCTAAAATTCTGTAAGTCTGGAAACACTTGCTAGTGACATTTATGCCCACAGTATTCTTCTTTCACCCTTTCCAAAATGTTTTAGTTTGGGGCTTAACATCATTATTCATGTAGACTTTTCAAATCCTTTCCAGGATTTTCCCTTTTCTTTTTTGCCAGCAGCTGGTATTTCTACATTTACTCTATAGTATTATGTATACCATTCTTTGCATATTTTATATTGAAATAAGATTAGTTTATCATCATATACAAATTATTCTTTTGAATTCTCTATAATACAAAGAGCAATAATTTGGGTCACTTTCATATTTGAAGGCTTAAATATTTAAATGGTTTAAAAGTAACCAGGATTACACAACAAATTGCATTTTTCCACAAGGTTTTCAGCCCTTCTAACACCTGCTTAAAAATGTCAGGCATCTAGATGTCTGAATATCACTATAGGGCTGAATACACCAGCATTAGACTTTTGAGTCCATTTGTTTTATGTACATAACGGTAGGAATTTTTGTTAAAGTTTTCTTAAAACAGAAGTTTTACATGAAAATATTAAACACGTATGCTGAGGTGTTCTATCACCTAATTGTGTAATTTTATCCCTTTTAGATATAAAATGCAGCATGAAAATTTTTACTATATATGTATTATATATAATATATATATCTTTTTTTTAAAGATTTTATTTATTTACTTGTCAGAGAGAGAGCACAAGCAGGCAGAGTGGCAGGCAGAGGCAGAGGGAGAAGCAGGCTCCCCGCTGAGCAAGGATCCTGATGTGGGACTCGATCCCAGGACCCTGGGATCATGACCCGAGCCAAAGGCAGCAGCTTAACCAACTGAGCCACCCAGGCATCCCTAATATATATATCTTTTAACTATAAAATTTTAACTATATATAGTTAACTATATATACTATATATAATATATATATTTTATATATAATATATATATTATTTAACAGAAAAGGTTGATAAATAGTAGGAAAAAGCGGTAGAGTTGGAGTGAAATTCTTGTCAGAGTCTTTCCCTAGTTTTTGGTACCATATGTAATTTCAGGGCAACCTTACCATGACAAGAAGCAGATGAAACACCTGCAATAAATAGGCCATCCATGAAAAAGTGCATTTAAGTAGGCGCTGTTATGTGATAGTACATAGTATAGTTCAGCATGATTTCTCCTATAACTTTGCCACATATTATCTGAAGTTCCAATAAGATTTATAAAAGTCTTAATTTGATTTATAAAGGACACATGGCAATGAAGAGACCTGGTGTGGAAGAAAAGGTAGGGGGAACAATAGTATCATTGATAATTCTGTATTGATACTTTGGGGCAATTCCTTCCTCCACCCCAGGATCTTCCTCCTGTCATAGGGTGGAGGTAGAAATGAGCTAACATTTCTCATGTGTCCGGCACTATATGTGTCCCCTCATACTTTGACAACAACCTCATGAAGTAAATATAATTATCCCTTTATAGAAGAAACAGAAACTCAAGTTTCACACAAGTAAGTAGTGACAATAGAAGTGAAACTGAGATATCCATGACAAAATTACCAAGTCTCCACTTGAAAAAACTGGTTTCCAGCCCTACTGCTCTGCCTGGATGTGGTTCTGTGAATTCTGCAAGATATTTGACATCTCCGAGCCATGGTTTTATCGGTATGACTGGGTTAATATCTACGGACACATTTACCAGGAGAGTGAACCAAGATAAAGATATATTTGAAGTACTCAGCTCAGAGTCTTACAGAGAGAGCTGTCTCTCCATGAGTAATCACTTAGCAAAAAAAAAAAAAAATCAAAGTTATTTTAAAGGCCACTTCCCCCCTTGAGAGTCAATACACCAGGTTAGCTACTATGTTTCATGCCCATTGAAAGAGGTCTTGAAACATGTCCACAACTTAATAGAGTTCAACAGTAAAGCCAGGCCAACACAAATGGATTTGGGCTTTTGTTTAGATGCCATATGCTTCCTTGACAGTGACAGTGATTTTATGCACCTTTAGACCACTTAGCTGATTAGGGAGAAGATTACTGAACTGCTTGGAACCCATGTTCTTCTAGCATTATCCAGACTACAGATACCCAGAGTGAAAAATGATTCTCTCTCTGGACTTGACCCCTAAATCTTACTTATAGCCCAGTTTCTTTTCACAGATACCCATCTGTGGCTTTTCCATTTATAAATTTGTCAAGAGCTTTAGGAAGACATCTTTATTTTCTACCTGTGCTACATGGGAAGAGAGAGAGGTCTCCGATTTATTAGCGTCTAGGAAACTGCAGTATTTTAGTATGACTATAAGTAGTGGTCATATTTATATTGTTGATTATGGAGATGAACAGGCAAATGGATATACAAGCAATCACCTATCATGCCCTGGTTGAGTCATGAACAATTTGTTATAGGAGCATAGAAAGGGGAAGTATACCCTATCCTAGGAAGATAGAGAAAGAAGTGAGGAAGACGTCACAGAGGAGGTGAAGTTTGAATGAGATCCTCAAGGATGCGAAATTTAGCCAACGAGAGATGTGAGGAAAGTGAATCCCAAACAGAGGGAAGAGCAAGAAGAGGCAAAAACATTACACATGTTCTGAGAAGGAAAACGTGAAGTAAATGATGAGCTTAGAGTATCAGGAAAAAAAAAAGTATATGGGAAGAGGATAGCTGATGATAAACCTGGAGATAAAATCTAGGGACACAGCCAACAATGGAATTTAGATTTAACTTATGGGCTGTAGAGGATCATGGGTGACTTTTTGTTGAGGATTGGCATGGCCCAATCAAGGTCTGATCCACAGCACAATAGAAAGACTGAGGAGATCAAAAATAAATGGAGAGATACCACTTAGGGTGAAGTAAAGTTTAGGGAGCATACAGAAGAAAACGTGAAGGAGGGATGGAGAGGTAAGATCATCTGAACGATAACACAGAAATTAAGTGATGTGTCCTGTGGAATGATGATGTCAGACTCTCAGCCTCTGGGACAGTGTGTGCCCTCATTCTGTGGGCAGAAAAGAAGCTCAAGAGTGGCATGTTTGAGACTCAGCTGCCCTATTTTCTTGGGGCACTAAAAAGAGAAAGGGCCAGGGTTTGCAAGTTAGGCCAGTGCATGCTGGGTAAAGGTCAGACGCTATATTTACCCCTGCACCATTATCTACTACGGCTACTATTAGTAGTAACTGGAAAATCCAGTGGCAGTAAAAGAACATGCTATGCAGGCCAGATTTCATTTCTGTGCTTCCTGCCACATTGTTTTGTTTTGTTTTGTTTTGTTTTGCTTGTTTTCTTTATTGAAATGTGAATAGCATTCATCCTGAAACTAAGTGTAGTATTGAAGACTCAAGCAATGCCAGGCCTTGAGTTTTTCTGGAAATGATGGAGGTGGTTAGGGAAATGGATACCATAAATAACCAGTCACCCTCCACGTCATCATAAACAGAAGGAGGGTAAAGTGGGGAGGAACTTTGCCAGATTGTCTGGAATGCTGCCATTTGACCTGGCCTCATATGAGCCTTTGCCCAGAAACTGAGGAAGAAGGCCAAGGGGAATCCTAAGGGGTTCGTATGTTTCCTTCAGGCAAGAAGAAGAAGCTCCATCTGCCCGGAGCTGATAATAGAATAACCCTGCTATTCTCCATGTGGCTCTCATTCATAGAATGAAGAACAGGGGTGAGTTAGCTTGTGCCTGGGGCCAAGGTAGAGGTTAGCTTTCTGAAATCCTGCAGTTTACTCAGAAAAATGTTCTGCCATGCTGTTGGAAACTAACCAGCAGTATTGTCAGTACCTCTCTCTCTAGGGTATTCTTGATGGCAAGAGGTGGTTGTGCAAGCCCAAGATTGAGTTTCCTTTTCTTTGAAAGATGAGCTAAGTGGCAAATTTAGTTCTCCTCAAAACTCTAGGGGTTCTCTCAAGGAAGAGGGTCTTCTTTTCTATTCCCCTGACTTCATACTTCCACTGTGCCATTCCAAACCCTGCCTTTCATTGCAGAACCTTAAGGGTCATGCCATGCTAATTCCCCAACAGACTGGGTTATCTTATTTCTCCATCAGACATTCTCAAACTTTCCCTTGCACCAGAATCCCCTGGAGGGCTTGTGTAACATTGATCACTGACTCTACCCCTAGACTTTCTGGTTCAGTGGATTGGGTTAGAGCCCAACAATCTGCATTTCTAGCTAGTTCTCAGGATATTTTAATGCTGCTGGTCAGAGCACCACGCTTGGAGAACTGTCGCCCCAAGAATCCTTCTGATTTCAGTTTGTATGAAGTCCTCTTATCCTACTCTTCAGCCTTCTCATGATACAAAAAAGCAGCATATTGGAAAATCATTGCTATTAAAGTCCAGACTATGGTCTAGTTCCTATTTTATCATTAATTTGCTATGTGGAATGTGCTATGTGGAAAGGTCCTATGTGGAAAAGTCCTTTCCCCTCTCTGGATCTGATTTCCTCTTCATTAAAATGAGACAGTTGGATTCAATGACTGTTAAAGGTTTTATTAGAGAGGTGCTAATTAGAGAGGGCTAATGGACTAGTTGTGGGATGTAACCTGGAGGCAAAATTAATATTTTGTAAAGAAGATTGGCCAGCACACCACAATAAATTTGCATGTGAGAAGACAGAACAGATGGGTGGGTCTAGAGTACCACTCTTAATTTTATCCTTTATATCAGAGATCAAAACATGTTTTCTGTAAAGGGCCAGACAGGCTTTGCTTATGTACAGTCTCTCCTCACATACTGAACTCTGCCATTAGAATGTGAAAACAGCCACAGACAATATGTAAATGAACGAGGGAAGCTGTATTCTTATTAATAAAACTTTGTTTACAGAAACAGGTGACTGGCAGAATTTGGACTGTAGGAATCACTTCACCCAACCCCAGGTTAGATTATTATTCAGTTTCCATCAATAATCTTACCTAAGTCTACCTTCTTGATTTAAAAGTTTCCAAACAAAAAAAAATAAAATGAAATAAATGAAAGTTTCCTAACTGTGGCAGAAAAAAAAGTGATATTTTGCAATCTAGAGTAAATAAACTATTCAGTAATAAAGTGTGTAATTTATAGTATAAAACCCATAACTTTCCATGGCATTATAAGAATAAACTGACATTTTATTTGCTAAGAAGGTGTATATTCCTACTTCTTAAAATTCAGGAGCAATTTAAATATTATAATGGTCATTAATTGTTTATAGCTGAGCTTTCATTATAAAACTGCAGAAAAGCATATAGCTTCTATGGCAGAAGGGTGGGAAAATACATCTTTGGCATGTAAATGGGGCATGTTCTGATCACCCCAACTGGGATAGAGGTCAAGCTCTGGGAATGACCCCAGAGATGTACCATGAGAAGGATTATTCACCATCCCTGAGCTCCACTTCCTTGCCAAGTTTGGATTCTAGTGTGGTTGTGTTCTGTGAGCTGAGGTTTTGTAATGTCATTCTCACTGAATTAATGGAGCCACCTGTGACACTTTCATTATTAAAAATGATTGTCTTGACAGTTACTCTGTAATTCAAAAGGCAAAATGAACATAGCCGTTGTTCTAAAATATGTTAGGAACTAAGAGGGGCCTATTTGGCATTTTGACATAATTGATGAGATATGAAATTGCTTTATTTTGCACTAACCCTGGAGGCTATCCACTTATTCTCATTCATTCTTTTAATCCCCACACGCAGAGAGAAACCTGACATTCTGATTGGGCCTCATTGCCTATGGTACAGTAGCCTCTTCTAAAAGAATCTGTCCCTGTTTGATACAGTTTGTGAACATAGCTGTGTGGGTTGCTGAGGCCCAGTCCTTCTATACTTGGGGAGAGAAATATTGTGACCTCAGTGGCTGCGCTGACCAAATGGTTTTATATTACAGCTACCACTACTTTTCTTAATGTCTTGGCTAAAATAAGTCACTAGGGAGTCATTCTGGGCAATGATTATACAAGCCAAATATGTTAGTGAGTTAAAATAAAGGCCTATTGTTGGAAGATGCCTAGACTCTGGACAGTTCTTGGTCTCAGATTAATTTTAACCTCTGATTCAATTCACCTGCTTAACTGGAGTGTGTTTGTGCGCGTGCACGCATGCACATGCATGGGTGTGTGCATTTGTATAATCTTTCACCCCTTGTTATGTGGGAACTGACGATTTCCTGTCATTTCCTACAGTAATAGAAAAAATGCACATGCTTTGAGGAAAAGCATTTTTCAACCTGTTACTATATACATAGCCAGCATGTCTCCTTTCCATTTTCCATAAAAAATGTAAAGCACTTAAAGATTTCCACTTTCACTGACAGTAAACTTGTCTCAGCAAGCCCTGTCCCATTCAACATTGTTATCGTTGAAGTAGATGAAGACTCTGAGGGCAGGTCCATCATGTTTGCAGATGTCACAAAACTGTGAAGGAGGACAAACTATGGGGATGACAGAAACAGCATTTAGAAAACATTGTGACAAGCAGAAGAGATGAAATGGATCTAACAAGGTGCAGTACAGTGAGGATAAACATCAGGTTTTGTCCTTGCTGCCCCCAGATAACTAAATGCACGAGATGGGGATAGGGTTTAATGAGGTTTTAGTCTCCATTAAGTTCAATATAAATCAACGCCATGACATAACCACAGTAAGTAGGGACGTAAATATTGAAATCAGCCTGCATTAAAGAGAGTATAGTGCTTAAAACAAGGTGACTGTGAGTTCCAATCCACTGTGTTAGTCACACTGTTACTGAAGAATTACATTTAGTTCTTTTCCTCAACTACCTCACTTGAGAAATGGAGTATAAATCATATGGCATAGAATTATCAAGACCAAATGTGCTACTGTGTATAATAGGCTTAGCACAATATATGGTTGGCCCCAAATAAGTTAAGATTTTGGTAGATGATGGTGATGATGATGGTGTGGTGGTGGTGGTGGTGCAGAAGAAGAAGAAGAAGAGGAAGAGGAAGAGGAAGAAGAAGAAGAAGAAGAAGAAGAAGAAGAAGAAGAAGAAGAAGAAGGAGAAGAAGGAGAAGAAGGAGAAGGAGAAGAAGAAGAAGAAGATGATTATTGGAAATACTTGAAACTGTTGAAGATAAGGCCACTATAACAATGAAAGGACACAGAACTAGTGGGACATGTCAATAAATTAGAGATGTTTAATCCAGAGATGAGATGATTCAGTGGAGACATAAATACTGTCTTCTAAGAACAGAAGAGTTGAAAATGTGGCAGAAGGGATTGGGAGTTCTGTGACTAGCAACAGTACGAACAAGTCCCAATGGATAGAGGCAACAAGAAGTCCAGTTTTTAACATTCGGACATGAACAGAAATATAGCCTTCAAATGCCTTCCACAGTGGTGGCTTCCTTGAGACTGGAGAGCTTCAAGCACAGGCTTGATGACTTTTGAATATGGTTGTTCTAGTGAGGGTTCAGTATAGGTCCAGGCGGCTTAGTTATGTGTCCTCGAAGGTATCACTGGCTCTGAGAGTCTTTGGTTTTGTAAATATTCAGCAAAGCAGTTATCACCATAAATGGTGGGGACAGGTCTTAACCTTACGTTTTCAGCGCCTTTATTGTCCGAGGTGAGAAATTACTGTGAGCCACACGTGTATAATGGGGACGGGCTGCAAATGTGCAGTCTTCATGTTTGAACACTGTCCAGCTCCATGTCTTTATGAGTATGACTGTTCAAGGCCCTTACTCCAGAAATTGTACCATGCCTGTTATTTGGGCAACTGCCTCAAGGTGGAAGGTGGGACCTGGCCAGAGCCCCTTGTAATAGGCAACCTAAAGCCTGTCTTGGAAGAGAAAAATTGTTTTGAAACTGGAAGCCCTTATAGTTTCCTTAGACATTGCTAACACTCAATAAATCATTTAGCATCTCTGGGCCTCAGTTAATTCTTCTGTGAAAAGGGCATAGTCAGACTCCCTCCTAGAGCTGAGAAGGGGTACAATTCAGTGAATGCCTTTGAATGCATTTTGTGGTATCACTGTGAACTGGGAAAAATAAGGTAGCATGATTTTCCACTCAAACGAGTTCTTGAGCATATATGCATTTTTAACTGCTTAGTTTAATTATAATTCTACTTAGAAATGCGATTTTTTGGAAACATTTAGGAAAAAAGAGTTTCAAAGAACATATTGACTTTTCTAATCTTAGAAATATCTCTATTTTTACATGGGCTGCTCTGCAGGCAAAGTCAGGGAAAGGGGTGTGTGTGTGCATGCACATGCATGCACACACACACGGGTGCATCTGTTTTGAGCAAAGGGAAAGGTGGCCAGGGGAGTACTTTGACTCTAAGAAATCTTTCCTGTGTGCTCCATGAAGTATCTATAAGGTTTGCTTTTAATAGTGCTGCTGATCTGTTTCCCTAATGATGCAGCCTCCTTCACCTCATTTCTAAACAGGACGGAAAGATATTCTGCCGACGGACAGCTTGTGATTGCCGGAATCCAAGTGTTGACCTTTTCTGTTGCCCGGAGTGTGACACCAGGGTCACAAGTCAATGTTTAGATCAAAATGGACACAAGCTCTATCGGAGCGGAGACAATTGGACTCACAGCTGCCAGCAGTGCCGGTGTCTGGTACGTCAGCTTCCCTGACGGGCTTTTATCCCTTTACCCTGAAAAGGTTACTAACTCTGTTGCCTACAGGCTTGAGTTTCCTACTCTGCGATGCTATTCAGGGAGCTCGAGTCTTGTGGCTACTAAGGGGCAAATGCTCTGCCTGAAGACATTCAGATTCTACTATTTAAAGCAATATACAGGAACAGGCTGGGGGATGGGTCATATAGGTGATGGGGATTAAGGAGGGCACCGTGATGAGCTCTGGATGGAAGGGTTGAATCCCTATTTGTACACTTGAGACGGATATTACAGTGCATGTTAACTGTACTGGAATTAAAGCTTTTAAAGACACAAAACAAAAAACAATATACAAGACAAAAAGTATGTGTTTATGGATCAGATTCGGCCCAACTTGGGTTAGTTTCCAACTGCCAAGTTTTGGCAAATCCAGATCAGGAGAAATCCCCCCACAATAGAAAGTCTCCAAAGCCTGGACTGGGACCTATAGCTCTTACAGAGCCAATCTTTGATTTCTTGGGATCTGACCATTAAGAGTTTCACTATGAGAGATAACAGAACATAGCAGAAATGTCAGGGATTGAGTCAGAGAGGCCAAGAATCTGATCTTTCTTCTTCCACATACTAGCTCTGTGCTATTAATTTGGGCAAGTCCTCGTGTTGCACTGATCGTTCTTTCCTTCATTGTACACAAGGGGAACTATGTATTTTGTAGGTCTGCTCTGAAGATAAGAGAATATATGTGAAGCACAAATACAGCATGTAGAAGGTACTTAGTGCACAATAATTACTATTGATGACATTTCCGAGATTGAAAACTGTTTCAGATGCTAAACCTTCATATACAAAAAAAAAAAAAATTGTAGGTAATTTTGGATTTTAATATAAAAATACTATTGGTATCATCAGATTTGAGAATGTCCAGAGAAAAAAAAATTTAATTGCTGGACCTGGTTCTCTCTGTTTCGGATCACATCATACACAAAGCTTTCAAAGGATGCGAAGACTGTTGGGAAACATAATCATAGTGAATACAATGTTCCATCTGTGAGGAAGTCATAAGTTTTGGAACCAAGTCATAACCAAGTCAACATATAATGGAACCTCTTAGCTGCATTCCACAGTTTAACATTTGCTGAAATTAGCGAGTTAGTCTATGGATACTGTATGAAGACAAGCATTTAGAGAAATTAGATTGTAAATTACTACCAGATTTTGTCAAGTCCCCTAGTGAATGTGCAGATCATCTTAATAGAATGCATTCTTCCAACTCACTCCTAATACTGAGGAGTATAACTCCGATATATTCAAATCAAAGACATTTTTTTCTCAAGCTCCCATCCAAGGGCAAATAAACCCATACAACTATAAAAGTAGCTTCCATATCAGTCTGGAAAATTATATTTCTTCTTCAAGAAGCCAGTCATCAGGCCCTTAGAAGAATCGGGATTAATTTCAGGCATGAAATTTTCAGAGCATTTCAGAAATGTCTCCACTTCCATCGCCGACCCCTAAAGTTAATATTTCCTGGGAGAACTGAAGATGTTGAACATATAGCTTAATAATTACTTGAGTATAATGTGGGCCATGTTTAATAAATATTTATCAATACTTTGTAGGTGCTAGTCTCTGGATGATATAATGATGAGCATGAGAGGTGTGGTCTATCACCAAAGGCCATTGTCTTATAAAGCTGACCAAATAATTAGATGCGAGTTTGCACAAACTGTAACGACTTGTGACGATCACAGAAGAAGGGGCTGCATAGAGAAATAGTTACAGGCCGCTCGATGGAGCCACAGTTGGCGGATTCTGAAACCCACAGAGGCTCCATTGGCACTGGAACACCTTGCTGCGCGTTAGTGAGGTTACTAGCTACATGTCAAATTCCAAAGCATTCTGAAATAGTTCTCTTCGTATTGCCCAATCTCAATTTTCATTCTGAGGCTAGGAACTCAGTTCATGATGTGGGTGAAATACTATCGTGCTTCAAGTTTCCCTTTGACCTTAAGACTAATGAATTTCTCTTTAAACACTAGCCAACACCTTATCACCTCTTTACTTATTGCTCGCTTGATGAGCATTTTTTGACCAAAACTCTACTAAGTACCAGGGAGATAAAGAAACAAGCCCATAGCCTACAGGCTCAAAATTTAATGTGGAATTGTACTGAGAGTGATGATAAGGATCGTAAGTATGACGATCAAAAAAAAAAAATTATGGGCTGCAGTTGGTGCACAGGGACAGGACCCCCTCTCTTTTGGGCTGCCCTAGACAGTCAGCAAAAGCAGCCGGGAGGAGGTGATATCTGTGGCAGCTCTTCACGGAGGAAGCATACTCTACCCATAAAGGTGGAAGTAAAAACATTCAGTAAGGACAGTGATGTCCCTCCCGTCCCCCCTTCTGGGACTCTGGGGACAGAATTGTACATAAGAACGTGGACGAGCCATTTTTGGCTTTCTCTCTACAGGAAGGAGAGGTGGACTGCTGGCCACTCACTTGCCCCAATTTGAGCTGTGAGTACACAGCCATCTTGGAAGGGGAATGCTGTCCCCGCTGTGTCAGTGACCCCTGCCTGGCTGATACCATCGCCTACGACATCAGAAAAACTTGCCTGGACAGCTATGGCATTTCAAGGCTTAGCGGCTCAGTGTGGACGATGGCAGGCTCTCCCTGCACAACCTGCAAATGCAAGGTAATTGGATGTCCTGAGGACAATCAGGCCTTGAAGAGTTGTCAGAGAGGACCTGCAAGAGGTCCATTCCTGATGTTTCCGAATGCGCAGATTCTGTGAAAACACAGGCAGGCATTTACTTCTCGCAGGAGGTTAATATGTCTGAATGGATCATAGCTGCACAGCATAGAAAGGCAAACTCCAAAGGAACATGGGATAGAATAGTCCTCTCTCTTGCTTTTAAACTACAGAATTTTAACAATTGACACTAGGACCAATTATGGCCGATTTAAGCTGTTTTGACCTGCATATTAAAAAGAAAAGAAAGAGGGGCGCCTGGGTGGCTCAGTTGGTTGAGCGACTGCCTTTGGCTCAGGTCATGATTCTGGAGTCCCCGGATCGAGTCCGATATCGGACTCCCGCCTCTGTGGGAAGTCTGCTTCTCCTTCTGACCTTCTCCCCTCTCATTCTCAGTCTCTCTCTAATAAATAAATAAAATCTTAAAAAAGAAAGAAAGGAAAAGAGATCTCTTTGCTTCGTGGAAAATTTCATATGCTCTCTCACGAAACTGTCAGTGTTAGAAAAAAGTGTTCTATGAAGCTGTTTGCTTTGTTTAATTATGACAGTGCCTAATGTGGGAACCTGAAGGTCTTGCTGCAGGATTTAATTAATTGTGATTATTTGCCTATCTTTTTAGAGAGGTTCCCATGAGGGATCCTCATATGTCTTTGAAATTAAAAACTGACCCCTTCCTCCCTACAATGCTCGCGAAGAGCTATGATTACAGCTGACTTGAAGCAGGGGTTAGGCATTGTCAGATCTCTGCCAAAATATATGTTTAATATTCCCATGATTAAGCACGTTTAAAATATTAGTCTATTTGGTTCTATCAAATCCTGGTTCAGTTCCAGACATCAGTGGAAGGTTCTCAGGTTCTCAACTCATCTTTTTATGGCTCTTATAAAGGCAGATTAGAAAGTGCCATCTTAAGATTCAGCCTCAATAGAAAAAGGCCAGTATCAAACTTCACCTAGCAAAAGAACCATGGTCCTGTGTGTGTGTGTGTGTGTGTGTGTGTGTGTGAGTGAGTGACAGGGGGATGTGGAAATTGTGTTATTTAGTAGTATTTCATGGAGGTCCGGTTTAAGATTCATTTAAGGGGGTTATAAAGATATGTTTACATTGATGCCTGTCCTTGATTTTTAATGAATTTCCAATAATTTATCTATCTAAACATGTACTGTTCCCTTCATAGTCACCATAGAGACTCTCTTCCTAATTTACAAACCTTTCTGGAACCCATTTTGGAGTTGCCTTCAGATCCTTATGGTACTTTAGACTAGCTTTGTGAATGGCAAATGATTGTTGAGGGGGTTATTTTTGAAAACCATTTTATCCAGAATAAGTCCAGGGAATAAGTGGTGTAAACAACCTGGGAATTTAGGGAAGGAGTCCCAAACCTGGTTGGAGCTCAAACAGAGGTATAAAATTTTACTGTCAGCAGGAGCTAGCAGGAGGGACTCGAGAGGGTCTCATGCGTCCTTCCTTCCTTTCCACGCCTTCTCTAGCCTTTTTCTTAACTTTTCAGTAGCATTCATGGAGTTTGTGTCAAAACATAGCTATGGTCATTTTGAATAGGAAATGCACACTGCTGATTGGTAGATAGCCTCTGTCTCATTGGCTAACACTTATGTCTTGGTGCACAGAATGGAAGTATCTGCTGCTCTGTGGATTTGGAGTGTCTCCATAATAACTGAAGTATTTCAAATGGACTCATCCTTGTGGGAGAAGAATGGACGAAATGGCCATCCAGCATGGTGAAGAACAGGAGTTGGTGGTGTTGTTTTGTTTTGTTTCGTTTTGTTTTGTTTTCGCTTTTTGTTTTGTTTTATTTTACCACGGACAATTACCAAAGTCTCCATCTGAGGAAGGTGTTTGGGGGTTGCCTTTTGGACCTACCACTTTGTTCATTCTTGCTAACCTAGTCTAGGTGACCTACAGTGCAGTGCTTTTAAGTCTCTGGTTGTTAAAAGAAGTTTCCCGTGTTGTAAATCACATGTTTCCCTTACCAAATCATTTGCGAATACATTTAAATGATCTCATGGTAAACGTTGATGTATTTTTTGGTTTATTTTGTGTACGAACATAATAGAGACTCAGCTCTTTTAACTTATTTTTTTCTTGAGTTTTGGATCAAAATTCACAAATAAAGTTGCCTGTTGTGATTTTGTCCCATCCACTGTATACTTAGTATGGGGATCCCTGTGAAATATTTTGATGAGTATATGTCTGTAGAGTCTCACTGCATCATACTTCCATTTCCAACTGCTGAACACACTTAGATGCTCACTCATTCAGCTTCAACAAGGTGAAGGAAATGATGATATATT
>CM052815.1:30501810-30545125 GCA_028533885.1 Nasua narica | reverse complement strand
TGTAAAAATAATATTTATTGTTTTAAGCTACAAGGTTTTAGGGTACCTCGTTAAGCAGTGATAGATAACTAATAAAATTATCAACATTTTCTGTCTCGCCAAATGCAACAATCAATGGTCTTCAGCTGTATTTCTCACAGTTGATCACTCTTTACTTAAAATGCTTTAATCTCACGTGAGCAGACATTTCTCCAAAGACGACATACAAATGGCCAGACAGACACATGAAAAAATGCTCCACATCACTCAGCATCAGGAAAATACACATCAAAACCACAGTGAGATACAACCTCATACCAGTCAGAATGGCTAAAATTAACAACTTAAGAGATGGCAGATGTTAGTGAGGATGTGGAGAAAGGAACTCTCTTCTCTGCTGGTGGGAATGCAAGCTGGTGCAGCCACTCTGGAAAACAGTATGGAGGTTCCTCAAAAAGTTAAAAATAGAGCTGCCCTACAACCCAGCAATTGCACTACTAATTCTTTACACAGAGGATACAAACATAGTGATCCAAAGGGCACATGGACCCCAATGTTTATAGCGGCAATGTTCACAAAGGCCAAACTATGGAAAGAGCCCAGATGTCCATCAACAGATGAATGGATAAAGATGTGGTGTGTGTATAAACACACACACACACACACACACACACACACACACACTGGAGTATTACTCAACCATCAAAAAGAATGAAATCTTGCCATTTTATGGACTGAACCAGAGGGTATTATGCTAAGTGAAATAAGTAAGTCAGAGAAAGACAATTATCATATGATTTCACTCATATGTGGAACTTAACCAAAACAGACAATCATAGGGGAGGGGAGGGAAAAATAAGATAAAATCAAAGAGGGAGACAAACCATAAGACTCTTAACTATAGGAAATGAACTGAGGGTTGCTGGAGGGGAGGTGGATGGGGGCTGGGGTAACTGGTGACGGGCATTAAGGCACGTGATGTGATGAGCACTGGCTGTTGTATGCCACTGATGAATCACTGAACATTACCTCTGAAGCTAATAATACACTATATATTAATTAATTGAATTTAATTAAGATAATTTTTTTAAATGCTTTCATCTCTTAGATTTCAAGACAGCTTAATATCCTGGTTTTTCCTCTTCTTCCTGTATCTGTTTTTATTCTTCATTGCTGCCACATCTTCTTTTCACCCTAAGAAGTCGGACCCCTTAATTTTCAAACCTCTTCTTGATTTACACTCTATTCATAGATAATATCAGTCAGCCCCATTGTTTAATATTATCTCAACGCCAGTGACTCTTGAATTCATGCCCCCAGGCCTGATCTCACTGAGTTGTAGGTCCAGCCATCACCACAAAGCTTCCCTTGAGTATCTCATGCTCAAACTCAATATGTTTAAAGCAAATATCGGTTTCTGTCCTCACACTGATTCCTCATTCAGGATTTTCCATCTCAGTGAATGGCACCAACACTGCCCAATTGTTCAGGTCAAAAAACTAGGAGAGATGCTTGATTCTCCTCTTTCCTTTCCCTTAGACTATTTAGAAGACAAACTGATTTCTTGAACATAACGGCATTAGCATCACTAAGGAGCTTGTTAGACATGCAGAATCTTAGGTCTCTTGCCAGACCTACTTAACCACAATCTTCATCTTAACAAAACTTTTAGTTGAATCCTATGCACAACTATACTTGAAAAGCACTAATCCAGGGGACCAAACTCTGTCAATGAACTAGTTATGTTCTGTGGGTCAATATCCCCTTCATCTGCTCTTTAAAATTTGGGGGGGGGGGGTTTCATAAGTTTGGAAAGCACTGTATAATTATAATTTAGACTTTCAAAATTTCTTCTGATAAAAAATATATTGGACTCTGTTTAAGCCCACTTTTTCACCTCCAAACCGGTTAAAATTCTCCTTCTTCCCTCCCTCCCTCCCTCGCTCCCTCACTCTGTCTCTCCATTGCTTTCTTAGCCAGAATGTATTAATATTCATTGAAACTACTATTCCATTCCAAACTATTATTGAGAAACATTGTGCCTGATAGTCTGTCAGTTATTATTGTTTGGTCTCAGATTTTTAATTCATTTGTTCCCTCATCTATTATTTAATGAATATTTACTGTTCTGTGCAGGACACTCTTGTATGTGTTGAGGTGAAAGACAGCATACTGTCTGTCCAGCAGGGGCACGACTGGGTCGAGTCATCCTTGGCCATGTGAAATGGGGGGTTACAATTCCACATCCCACCGCTGGTGACCTTGCCATCCTCAGGGAACAGTTGGGCAGGGACAAAGGGTGGCATTAGGAGCTAGTGCTCTAGTCTGACCTCTATCTAGGATGGTCTAGCTCTGGAATGGCAACACCCCATCCCCCTTCCCACATAGACCCGTTGGGCACCTTGTAACTTTCTGTAACATTTTGTATGTTTGTTTCTTCTGAGCTTCTGGCACAGCCTGACACCTCACATTGGATTGGAATGCAACATTAACGGGCCAACACTCTTACAAAGTTTCATTTGTTTTTCCTGAACCACACCCCTGTCTTGGGATGGTTGTATGTGTCCAGCATTACCTTGTGAATGCCTCTTTTTTTGCACAATGTTTTCCCATTTATTTTCACTGGGTTATTTATGATTATTCAGAATTCAACTCCAGCATCTTCTCCTCCAGGAAGCCCATTTTGAATTCCTTCCCCTGGGCTTCTGCTGAGTTTGCATAGAATAGCATCCTGTGTATCCTGGTTCTATTCACTTATCACATTAAATTGAAATTCTCTCTATATGTCTCTACATCTCTTGCATTAGCTTTTAAGTCTCTCAAAGGCAGAGGTCCCCATTTATTCACTGTCGGGGCAGCATTGCCTATCTTACTTCCTGGATCATGGTAGCCAGTCCGAATATGTGATGAGTTAAGCCAAAAACATTTGTGTAAGCTAGAATAGTAAGTTCCTTTGCCTGCCTATATATGAAGACTACAGGATTTGAGTAGCACAATTCCAGCTTTCTTAAATCTCAGAGTATTTTTTTGAGGGCCAGTACGGGTCATGACGATAGGGGCCAGACAGGTAAGGTAAAGAAGGGACACACAGCTGGTTTAAGGCAGTAAGAAGTGATACAGAATGTGAAGAAGTATCCAAAATGGCCTATGCCTTTAAAAAACAAATGACATCCAAAACACACACACACACGCACATGAACACACACACACACACATAATATAAAATATTGTGAAGATAACCCATTTTTTATTGCTTTCTAAAATATTGAGCTAAACTGCCATGAGCTTTTGGTGCTTGGTAAGCTGATGGGTTTTTATAAATACACCTTCTTTTAAAAATGCTACTTTTCTTTATAGCCCATATAAAAATTCATTGTTCAAAATCTAAAGAGTCCAAAGAAAAATATAGAAAACACCATTATTCCACCACCTAGACTTATACATGCCCATGTTATTATATTACATATACATATAGATTAGGTAATATATGTGATATATAACAGATTCCAATTTCAGATAATTTCATAGTTTCTTTTATAAATTCAGACATGAGGAGTACCCTTGATATGTCTCTAAATATTTATGTATTCATCCAATGAATATTTACTGATTATGTTGAATGTACCAGAAACATAATAACACATCCCACTATTTAACTAATCTCTAATTGTTGGACATACAAATTTTTCCAGTTTTTGCTGTATAAAAGCTGATGTGGCAAACATTCTCTTCCATAAAATTTTGTGAAAGATTTAATTTTCACCAGCCTTATCATTCTTTGTTTAGAGATACACAGTTTTTAAAAAGGGAAAAGATATCCTGGAGTGGGAGCTTCTTAAATTATGAAAATTTGCCATCTAGATTAATGAATTTGCCATCTAGATTAATGGCAGTTGCTTTAGGAAGATGCTGCAGCATTATGTTATATAAAATTCACATTGAACCACAACTCCCCTTGTTTGTTTATTTTTTTTGCTAAAAGGATTGATGACTCAAGAGAAGTCTCCAGTTGGAGACCTCAGGCACTTTCCAATATAAACTTAGTCCAGAGCATGAGATAGAAATCTGCCACCTGATTTACTACCCACCACCCAGGGCCTTTGAATCATAGCTGAGTTGAGAGGTTTGTGGCAAAGAAGGTAAAGAAAAGAAACTGATTAAGAGACTACTTTTTAGCAGGCATTATGCTCTATCCTTGGAGCTCCTGGGGGGCTCAGTCACTTAAGCATCTGCCTTCAGCTAAGGTCATGATCCCTGAGTCCAGGGACCAAGACCCAAGTTGAACTTCCTGCTCAGGGGGACATCTGCTTCTCCCTTTTCCTCTGCCCTCCCCTGCTCCTCACTTGTGCGTCCACTCTCTCTCTCTCTCAAATAAATAAAAAAAATAATTTTTAAAAAATAAAACACCATGCCTTACATATAGAGGGTAGTCAGTATATCTTTCTAAAATAAACAGCTGTGCTTTTACTAGCTCTCCATTCTTGGAAAGCTAATTAACCATCTCAGTTTCCTTGTCTGTAATAGTATTATCTGTAAATTTCCACAAAAGCCCTCTGGAATTTAGACTAATCTTATTTTACATATGAGAAAACTGAGTCTGAGATTTGCTAAGAGACTTGTCAAGGCTCATCAACTAAATAGAGGGAAAGCTTGCACTTGAATCACAAGATCAAGTCTAGGAATAGCGCCCCTATCTCAGCATTTTCTCATGAGTCAAGTTCATTCACCTGCCAGTGATGCTGACATTGAGGGGGGTGTGACACTTGAGGATACTATAAGGCTTACCTGGAGCCTCCATAATGGCTGACCACGCCAGTGGATACTGGGCTAGGTCTGGAGCCTCACTCACTCACTGGTCTCTTCAGAGTCTCTAGTTCAAATCCATCCTCATCTAATGCATGAATCCCCAGTAAAACAGGCTCACCCTGTGGTTATAGCTTCTGCTTCAAACCTGTCAGTGAAGATCCTGAAGTAGGCCCTTCGATCTCTGGTCCAGTGTAATCTCAAAATTCCCTGGAGGATTTAATGAAATCAAGACTGTGCCAAAATCATAAACAAAACAGCATCCACTCCATTTTTGAGAGTAAATATAGCTGGGTTTTTCTGCTAGGTTTTTAATTAAACAAAGGAATTTAAATGAATGAATTAATTAAATGATTTAATTCTCTTACTGAACCTCTGGGATAGATACTCATCAAAGTTGCAGCTTGAATATGATTTTGTTAAGATCACAGAGTTAAGACACAGCTAAGTCGATGCTATAGATGAGATCTGTCTGATTCACAAGCTGAAGCCCTTAAACCATGGGCTGGAGTTGCACAAATTTCAGGTGTCAACCCATTAGTTTCGGCATCACTGTCCTGCACAGTGCAATTCCAGGTCTCTATCCACTTCTCTGTATCATATAGATATCATATATCTCTGACCTGGGTGCTTATGAAATTAATTTTGTGAGTCCCAACTTGCATTAGACAATGCAAGATAGAAAATACCCCAGTGTATCACACACAGCAAAGAAGTAGAAGTGGTGATCCATAAAGTAAGTGTGTGTGTGTGTGTGTGTGTGTGTGTGTGTGTGTGGCAACATCATATAATGTCTGGGAGCACAGACTCTGGAGCCAGACTACTTGGGTTCTGATGCTCCCTCTGCCATTAGCCAACTGCAAGCCTTGTGTAACTTACTTGACCTCTCCCTGACTCAGGTTTCATATCTGTAAATTACATTTAATAATGGTGACCACCTCATAACCTTATTGAGAAAATTCAAGAAATTAATATATATAAAGCACTTGGCATGGTGCCTGGGACATAGTAAGCACTCATTACTATTTTTAATTTTTTCCTGCAAGTTCTACTACTAGTATCATTATGTGTGTGTGCTGGATTATGATTTAAGATCTTTTTCTTACTATAGATCACAGTCAAAAGATGTAAAGGTCATTGCCCTCAACTCCTCCTCATTCATAAGTACATCCAACTGAATTTGCAAATAACCAATGACCCTCTGATAATATATTACTAAATGTGACTAATCTTGTGGGCCCGGAGAGATTAAGTAATTCTACTCGGGCAAGAGAAGAGAGGGAAGCAAGTGCTTAGGTAATCAGGAATAATTGGTGTGGCCATTATTCCTAATAGTCCGATGGGAACTATTGGAATAAAAGAGGACCCATAGAGAATGTAACTGAAAGGGGCAATGGAAATGAAATAGGACAACAGATCCTTTGCATTAAAGTCTCTTTTCCCATCTGTATCAGAACAGAATCCCCAATTTTAGTAAGAGACTTATAGAGTTGTTTTCTACAAGTCTAAAGAGGGATTTAGAAAAAAATCCTTTTCCATGCCTCCAAATTCAGAGGGCTCTCCCTAACCCATATCAGGCTCAGGGAGAGCAAAGTAACATGAGACAGTAGATAAACAGTGGCTCGTACATATGGAGCCCAGGGCTGGACTCCCAGCTTTGACGTTTACTAGCTATGTGGCTGTGAGTGGGTCAGGCAGGCTGCACGTTTCCGGGACATCTCATTTTTCCTTTCTCTAAAAATAGATTATACTGTTCTGTACACTATCATCCTCAAAGGAAGGTTGTGAGGCTCAAATAGCGTAATGTATTTTAAAATATTTATTATCTATAATTTAGAGGTTTTTCCTGAAACACTATGGATTGAGATGCCACACTGAAATGTTGATCACAGTCTTATGTTTCCTGACGTGGACTCACGTCTCCCTTCATAGTCACCTCTCCCTCCTTCTGCCCTTGAACGCTCTCTTCCAGCTGCATACAGTCTTATGAAGGGGAATATGACATTTTATAAAACATATATATCAACAAATATATAAAACATATATTTGTTTTATAAAATGCCACTTTCTCTCTCATATCTCATCTCACACACCCACCTATCAGCAGAGCACTTTTCCTACTCCCCCTTCTCACCATGCCTCTCTAATAGATCTTACCTTATCGTGGAAGCACTTTTGTGTGCCAAGTCCATTTATGTATCCATTGCAGGGTCCCTGTATTTCCCTTGCTAAATGGTATTCTATTCCTTTCAGGGTTATAGTTGACTCTTACCTGTACAGTGTGATAATGGCTAATTTGTCACTGACAAATTTCCAGTATTTGTCAGTGTGTGGAACATATTAGTTGCTCAGTAAATGCGTGCCAATTCATAAAAATAAGTTATGGTCTTCTCTTGACTGCTGGCGGCTGTGAACCAGGGACAAATTGTTGGGCAGTCAGGGGCGGAGATCTTAAGTTGGGACAGCCAAACGGAAAGTAACAAACCATTATTCACTTATAGCAACATTGTGGGTAAGAGGCAAAAGAAAAGACACTTAGTGTTTTATTTTCCACCACAGTCAGCACACACCAGGAGGGTCTGATGACCGTACAGCTGGGTGGGGGAGGGGTGGGAAGGCCTGTGTTCCTGCTGAAGAGCAAGGTCTCATCTGGCCACTAAGCAAGCCCCCTGAGGCGCTGTGTTCTTTTTCACTGAAGACAGGAGTCTCAACAGCCTTCAGGACTATAGGCATTATCAGCACCAAAGAGCTTCTCAATAGTTAATAATAATTATGAGGCCAGGTGCCTGGGTGGCTCAAACAGTTAAGCGTCTGCCTCTGGCTCAGGTCATGATCTCAGGGTCCTGGGATCAAGCCCCACATTGGCTCCCTGCTCGCAGGAAACCTGTCAATCCCTCTCCTCCCTGCTCTGGCTCTTTCCCTATGTCTCTCTCAAATAAAATAAAAATACAATACAATACAATACAATACAATACAATACAATACAATACAATAAAAATTTAGGACAAAAACAAAATAAATAATAGTTATGAGGCACAGTTTAGCTCAGAGCTTCTGATGGTCTCTGGTCTCACTGTCAGAGGACGTGACCAGTCCCTGTTAGGGACTACTGCCCCGTTTTTTTAGAGCCTCTTTATTGGATTTCTAATTTGACCCACTGGGTGAGCTTAGCCAGGGTGTGGGAGGTTAAAGAGAAGGACCAATGGTGCCCTGTGAACTGAAAATGTTGGTAAAGAACTTGCTAGCATTCCCACAACCCGCTGGTGAGATCCTCTAGGAACATTCTGGCTTTTTGCTCTTCCAAAACCACATAGTGCTCAATTGACCAGCCTGCTTACTGGCCCAAGGTGTCAGGGTGCGGAGGTAGTCAGTTAGGACGAGGAATCAACTCAGAGTTATAATCAAGCTCTAGTCCCTTAGTGTGACAACAGGGACAAGAGACAAAGCGGAAGACACTGGCCCCTCAGGGTGCCATTTTCCCCACGGAAAGAAACTGTGGGAGGGTCAGATGACAGCAGCAAAGTTGAGGGATTATCTCCCTGTCGGGGAGCACCAAACAAAAGGCCTCTGCTTTTTTTTTTTTTTTTTTTTTTTTTTTTTAGGAATCTAGGGGGTTTGGGGGCAGGAGACGCTCAGAGTAAAGAGCTGGGCATGGAAAAGTATTGAGTCAGAGGGGGAAAGTGCCTTAGTCAAGTGCCTCCCACTCCCCCTTGAAGAGTCCCCTGAATGGAGGCATCTGAGTTAGGGACATGGATACGCTATTCCTAGGAGCACAGCTGGCCTAGTGGGGCTGGCCAGCTGCGTCCTCAATGGCCAGTCCTTCCCGAAAGCTGCAATGCACTGGCCATGCGCCAGGTCGAGTGGGCAGAGAGCAGCTTTCCCTCATGAGGCCAGCCAGGCAAAGCCTGGTAATTGTCAGGCCTGGAGGATCACACGCAGGATTTGGGCCTGAAGCTGGACTCTTCACAAATGATACGAGCAGGTCCAGATGAAGGAAGAGGCAAGGGCGGACGCTGGAGGGAATTAATTGTTGCAAGCAGATCCAAAGCCGGAGTCACATGAGGCCCCTGCACTGTCAGTTGGATGAGGAAAGATGGCCACATACAGCTAATATCCAAGAATGAGAACCAGGAAGCTCTAAAGAGGCTGAGAGCAGTTCCAGTAGCAAGTGGGACAAACATGAGGACTGGGAAGCCCAGGGGAGGATGTCGAAGGTGACTTTCATGTAGTGCTTAGGTCATTCCCATTACTCCCAAGGAGCATAGGGTGCCTAGCTTCTAACGCACTTCGTTTGATCAGAGACATACAAGTACACGTGTGAAGGATGTCGTGCCCAGCAACATTGACAGGCTGGCAATCTCCTCTTCTCCAGCAAGGCTTGGAGCCCATACCAGACATTCTAGGCAAGGAACACATGCCAACAATTACAAATTCAACAGAGAAGGGAGGCTGGCCCAGGAAGAAAGGGAGAGTAAAAGAGATATCTTACAATCAACTGGGCTTTGAGCCCTGGCACCTCAGTCTTTAATTTTAAAAGCATTATGTAATGTGCTGTACTGATGTAACTTGTTTTTGCTTTCTTGGATTTCCCCTAACTCATTTGCCACTGGTCTCAGCACCCCGGGAGGATAAAAATAACTCTATTTCTGCTGCCTTAGGTTTTCTTCCCATAAATACTGGGAGAAAAATCGGGAAAATCGTGTTTTATTTTCTTTATGAAGCTATCATAGGATTTGTAGCTGTATAACCAAAGAACTAAGTGACAAGAAGTTAGGGAATACAAAGCATCTGCCACCAAACGAAGTTTCGGAGGGGCGGGGGGAAGGGATTTGAAAACGAATGCCGCCGAGAAGATAAGAGTTGACAGAGAGAATATCAGCTCCTGCTTTGGTCCTGCTCTGATCATCTTTCTCATCAATTATTTATAGCAGGAAGATCTACATTAAAATTAATCATGAAATCCTGAATTGTTCCTTTACATTAATAATGAAACAACTGCACCAAATGCAAACAGACACCGATAATAGAATATGAAATAATGCTTAACACGCCGAGGGAAAGGGCCTCTTTAAGTGAAACACTGAGAGGCTAATTACGGTACAGTCGCGAGGGCTCTGGCCCGTGACCCAGCCTGGCAGCCTGCACCTGACGAACACATGCTCGTATCGGCTTCATCTGCACTTGTCCTATTTAGAGCGGTGTCCAGAGAAGCCCCAGCCGAGTACTGAGTAGTGGCTCTGTGAACAGGGAATTTGGGGGACATGGGAGCCATAGCTTTTGAGTCGGTGCCGGGAGCAGAGCGAGGTCTCAGGTGATGCCTTGACATGACTGCTATCACCGTCCTAATGACGTGAAGAGTAAGGCTAAGCACACAGCATGATATGCACAGATTTGAGTCTCAGGCGAGCAGAATCTTAAGGTTTCTAGTTTCTCTCTAATTTATTCGAAAACATTCTCTGGTGGAGCCTGTTATGTTCTCGCTGCGTGTGCTATGCTACAACTCACGCACGTTTCATCATTCTGTGGTCAGAAGACTTAAAACGTCCTTGAAAGCCATTCATGGTTAACGTGGATGCCTGATGGAGGACGGAGGAAGAAAATGTAATGTTTTCTCGAAACTCGGAGGTACATAAAATTACCTATCTACTTCCAGCCTGGCGGCCAAATGTTAAGTGATGAAATCCCCCAAAGGTGACAAAAAGTGTTGTGATGGATTAATTGAGAGATGCTTTCCCCAGGATGAAAGTTTCTCCTACAAGTCATGGTTCTTGTGGAATATGTGAATGGTCCCTGGGCTAATCCACGGTCTGGTTGAAACTGGTCTCCTATGTTCTTTGTGTCATGAGTTCTCTTGTATTCATGTTTCTTTTTCTTTTCTTTTTTTTTTTTTTAAAGATTTTATTTATTTATTTGACAGAAAGAGAGAGATCAAAAGTACGCAGAGAGGCAGGCAGAGAGAGAGGGGGAAGCAGGCTGAGCAGAGAACCCCGATGTGGGGCTTGACCCCAGGACCCCGAGATCATGACCTGAGCCGGAGGCAGAGGCTTTAACCCACTGAGCCACTCAGGCGCCCCTGTGTTCATGTTTCTATACTGCAGGGGGGGCTGCGGATTGTCAGCTAGGGGAAGTAGCCAGGTGAAACGTGAGCCACGTGGATGTTACACGGAACAAAAGTCAGAGGGGCCATAAACCCTTCTCTGCAGTGCCCACGAACACCACACTCTTCTTCATCCGTCTGTTCCTAACGGTTGGAGCATAAGTACAGAAGTCTTCTAATAAACAGGCAGAATCCTTGTCTTACCTAATAATTTAACAACTACTCGCCGAATGATGCTCATATACACAGCAACTATCTGTCAGAAGCATGCAGACCAGCTCTAAAAATGTACCCTTGTTCTCCCACTGCAATGTTACCTGCAAGCAATGCTTCAGTGGAGACTTTGCAAGACTCATGGCCCACAGTGCCTTAGGCCAAGCCCTCTCTGATGCCCACCCCTCGTTCTCCAGCAGAGCTGCTGTCGGGCCGACTGAAGCAAGGGGAGTTCGACATAGAGACAGGGAGAGGAGGGGGCTCCCACGTCTAGACGGTGACTCTTCGGGGGAATTTAAAGCACAATTTCCCAAAGTGTGTGCTCCGGGCTGATATTAGATGTTGTGTGACAGAGAATGCTTTCCACAGTCCAGTGGTCCTGCAAGTTTGGAAAATTCTGGGTTATATGAGGTTAAAGGAATTTTATAATAGAAGAGTTCTTCAGAAGTTTTAATGAACGTATTGATGCATTATAGTTTAGTAGTCAAAGAAAATGAGCTGATCTCTTGGTTAGTGCATCCTTTAGTTCCTTGGAATTATTTCTGGAGTGTTAGGCTAAGAAACCTCAAAGCAGTCCAGTAGAGGGAGGAAGAGATAGATAATTTTTCTCCCTAGATTCATCTCCTGTTTCCTACTGGTTGAATTTCTTCTTTTAGGGAGCTATTCACCCTGTATTTCAGGGTGGCATCATCCAGCTAGATGGTAAGTGGCAGTCAGGTCCCACACGCTGTCGTGTAGCATGACGGAGGCACTTGGAGGCTGATCTGCAGCTGGTTGGCCTCGGGTGACTGAATGGCATGGCCAGTGTGCCGCCCCCATCCCTGAGGCACAGAGGCAGCCAATGAGCAGCCATAGCCTGGGAGGGAGCAGCTTGAGGCTGGGCGAGAGAATCTGAGAAAGATGTGCCTTATTTGACTCTCTTTTCCTTTGTGACACATGCTGGAAACCTGGTATGAAACAAAGCCATTAACAGGAAGAGTCCAAGGGGACCTCAAGAAGGTAGAAAAGATGGTGAATACATGCTCTTACTCTCAAGAACTCTTAGGCTAGAAGCTAGTGTAGGGAATAAGAAACCACCAGAGAAAAGTCTAGGAAAATACATATTGGCAAAGAAGATTCAGACCAGTTCTGGATTGCGTATTCTATGCCAATTGAAGGCTGGTTCTGTAGGAATTCAGGAAAAAAAGTGTAGGATACCTTTATGCAAAAGACCTTGAATGAAATGTGGAAGTCAGTTTGGCTAGGAAGTGGGATACTCACAAAAAGATGGCATTTGATGAAATCCAAAATGAAAAGTGAGTTTTGTTTAGGTGACTTTCATGAAGACAACTGTCCAGCTAACGTTTGCTTTCTTTGACCCAGAAATAAGTATTTCTCCTTTGGACCCTCATACGTCCTATACATCCCGCTGTCATTTTCTGTATATTACCTCTCCACAACTGGGCTGTGAGAGTACTCCTCTGCCTTCTACCTCTTTTTCCTCTTTTACCTGAGTTTTCTCCATTCAGTTAATGATAACTCCATGTCTGACGTTGCTTAGACCCAAACATGTAGATTCTTCCTTGATTACTCCCTCACTCTTGGCATTCATTCCACTGGGCAGCCCTCTAGGCTTGCTCTGTAAAAATGACCCAGGATCTGACAACACCTCCCCACGTCAGTGTAGGAACCCTCTCTAAGCCACCACACAGAATTATTGTGCACCCCTCCTAACTGGTATCTTGGCTTTTATTCTGGTTTATTTGTATTCTCTTGGCCACTCAATGGTCAGAACGAGTCTTTTAAGATCCACGTCAGTCACTTTTCTGCTAAAAACTCTTCAGGTTTTTTTCTATTTCATTTAGAGGAAGAACCAAACTCTCAACAGTGGTCTTCAGCTGTATGTGATCTGGCTTCTGTTTACTGCTTAGGATATCCTGTTATTCCTCCCGGGAACCCCATTTATTGTGCCCTAGCCACACTGAACTTCTATTCATATGATACTTCAGGGACAATTCTATTAAAGGTCTGGGCATAGGCTAATCGCTCTGCCTGGTATGCTTTTCCCCCAGATGTCTACATGACATGTCCCCTCGCCTTCTTTAAGTCTGCTTATGTCAAACACGTCAAGGAGGTTTTTCTTGCCTATTTAAAATTGCAACACTTGCTCCCTAGCCTCCCTATTCCCGTTCCCTGCTTTATCTCTCTCTCTAGCATTTATCAACTTCAATATAGTGATCTGATTCTTTTCCTGCCTCCTTGCCAGAATGTAAACTCCATAAAGGTAGGGTTTTTGGGCTACTTGATCACTGATCTATTGTCAATGCTTAGAGGAATGGCTGGTTTATAGCAGGTACCATATAAATACTTACTAATTAAAGAAAATTTGGTTGCTTGTCTACTACTGTCACAGGTCTGTCTACTATCAGGTGAACTTCTAAAAACACAGAATATTCTATTTTAATCATTAGCACTGAGCACACGACTTGGCTCTTGGTAAGCCTCAGTAATATTTTGTCCATGAATGAAGGGGAGAATGCTATATAGAAACATGTTGTTTGGAGAAGATTGGTCCCAAAGGTGGTGGATGAAAGGGAGGAAGCTAACATTTGTTGAAGAATTGCTCTGTAACTTATACATGTCTTCAGAGTCATGGCTTAAGATGGAAAGTGTTATGTGCCCTGTTAACAGATGAGATAAGTCACTATCAGAGGGGTCGAGTACCATGTCCATTAGTCAACCAGGTAGAGGCAAAGCCCTGGTACTTTCTAATATGTCACATGATGACAATGTGAACTGATGTCTATTCCAAGCCAAGGAGAAAATACTCTCAAGTTTAAAATATCCTTCAGTTTAGGGGGCGCCTTCTTGGCTTAGTCAGTTCAGCATCCAACTCTTGATTTCAGCTCCGGCCACGATCTCAGGGTTTTGAGATCGAGCCCAGCGTCAGGCTTTGTGCTGGGCATGGAGCCTGCTTAGGATTCTCCCTCTCCCTCTGCCCTTCCCACCCCCTACCCCCTCTCAAGTAAATAAGTAAATAAATAAATAGATAGATAATCCCTAAATTTGATTCAGTGTTTGGACCAATAATTTCTCCGCCTTTGTGGGTTTTCTCTCTCCAGTGAAGGAAGTCAATTGTTTATTCAGTCAAATTTTAAATTTCATAAGATAAAGTTTCAGGTCCCTTAAAACATTTACTTATTACTCAGTCTTTCCTGCCTCTCTGGCGATTTTAGCTCCATCACCATCAAGGATCTTTCCTCAATTATTTGCATATTTTGTTATTTATGATTAAAGCATCATCTTTATGTAATTTACAGAGGCTTATGGGAGCTGGGAGCAAGCCAGATGTGTGCAATTAGGTCAGAGACCACAACCCGCAGAGAACACCCCGACCCGCAGCCTGTGGGCTTTAGACTTGCTCATTGATGTTTCTCTTTGGTTTCTACAAGTTTATGTCTGGCAGTTACTTTGTGGGAGAACTGACTTGGCAAAATGAAGGTCTTTATTTTTTTAATCCCAAATGATCTTTGAAGTTTTCTGTATCAACTCACCCAGTTGGGAAAGGAACAGCCATTGGTTCTGAATTAGAGATCATTTCACCAGGGGTGTCGTTTTTGAATGGGATATAAAAATTAGGCTCCTTCTCCAGCACACCCTCTCCCATTCCCATAATCAGAGCTAAGAAGGGAAGGCCTGAGCGATCAAGTCTGTGTGCTTCACTAATTACATCACATCCCCTCTTCATGCAATGCAGGTAGAGATGCATTTAGGTAGGGTGACTCTTGATCATGATCAAGGCAGCTTTTCAGATGAGAGGCATGACAAAAGGAAAGGTGCTTTTAAGTACATGGGACACAGCTGAGATCTAACTGGAGCATATTCCTGGGGGGAAAAATCACTGGAATTAAACAGACCATCTGCGCTACTAGTGATTGGAGAAAAGGAGTAAAATTCTATTTAATTTTATAAGATGACCATGGAAGGAAAAGCATTGTGAAGAAGCACTTCATTAAAAACATGAGAGGAGGGGCACCTGGGTGGCTCAGTTGGTTAAGCATCTGTCTTCTGCTCAGGTCATGATCCCAGGGTTCTGGGATCGAGCCTGCCATTGGGCTCTCTGCTCAGAGGGGAGCCTGCTTTTCCCTCTGCCTCCAGCTCCCCCTGCTTGGGCTCTCTCTCTCCCCCTCTCTTTCTGTCAAATAAATAAATGAAATCTTAAAAAAAAAAGAAGAACATGAGGGGAGACCACCAAATTTATAGTTATCTTTGTTTTGACAGACTTAGTGGAGGAAAAAAAAGTGCTTGATTATGTAACTGGTGACTTAGTTTCTCTATGACATTGCTCTTTTTCCTCCAAATGGCTGGGGGTGCTTAGTTTCAAGCTCTAGTCCGTGGATTATCTCTGGGAATGGGTAACTCAGAGAGGTTAGATGATCCAGTGGGAAGCAAAAAAACCACAAGTGCTCCAAAGTTTGTAAGGAAAGTTGAGAGGGGATACCAACAGAAGCACCGAGTCTAAAAAACCTATTGGGATTGTCAAAGTAGGACTATAGGACTAGGAAACAAACAAACAAAAAACCTCACACACGCATTGATTAAAAATAGCAAAAGAAAAAAAAAGCAATTTTCATGCCAAGCATTATGTTCTCACATGTATTTGCATTATATGTCAATCCTCTGGGGAAATTTGTGAGCCACATGTGTATTAAGATTGCCCAAGATATATCTGAAGATATCAGAAATTAGAGATGCTAAAGAATTTGCCTAAATCTCATGCAGCTCTGAAATAGCAAAACTAGAATTTCTATCTAGATTGATTTTATACAAAAGCCTATGTTCTCCTTCAGAATTTTAAAGATTTTTTTTTTTTTTTTTTTTTTTGAGAAAGAGAGACTGAGAATGAGAGGGAAGAACATCAGAGGGAGAAGCAGACTTCCCACAGAGCCGGGAGTCTGATATGGGACTCGATCCCGGGACTCTGGGACCATGACCTGAGCTGAAGGCAGTCGCTCAACCAACTGAGCCACCCAGGCGCCCTCCTTCAGAATTTCAAACTGTCAAGGTGGGAGAGCCCTAAATAATTTCCATGAGCAGTGTTTATGTGATTGTAATATATCTTAATTTGTGAGCGACTCTACCAAGATTGGGTAAGTTAATTTGACTTGAAGATACATGGTTAGGGTCCACAAATGTAAAGATGTTAATAAGTGGGGCATCCTAAAAGTGAGAAATTGTGAATTTTTCTTCCAGTTTCATGGCAAATTTTTGTGATTTTAGGAATGGCATTTTCTCTTTGTAGGCCTCAGTTTTCATTTATTATAATAGGATTGAACTTGCTTGTCTACTAGGGTCCTTTAAGAATAAATAGTCTATGATTCTGCTGTGTGCACTTGGATGCTGCATGTCTCCAAGATCCTTGGGGCTTCAAGTGATTGTGAATGGTCCAAGTGGTCTGGTTTATTTCATAATATGCACTAACATTTATTAAGTTTTTAGTGTGCATATGAAGCTGTTTTAAATGCTTTATTTAATCCTTTTAACAAAACTGAGTTGAGTTTTATTATTACTCCCATATTACAGGGGAAGAAACCAAACACTCAACAATTGAACAAATAGCCCAGTGTCATATGACTAATAGTTTTATACCCCAGGATTCAAATCTAGGTGTTTTACTCTGAAGGCTTGTACTTCTAATTATTATCCTTCTCTGTCTCTGTCATCACCAGAAGCCCATTATCTCTCTGCAGAGTAATTACACCTTCTAATGAAACCTAAAACACTAGCAATGGGTTTGTAGTGTTGTTTACATTATCACCTTGGAAAAAGCCACTCCTAAAACATTTTTGAGGACTGACTTTAAGTAGTGATTTGAATTCCATTTGGATAATCTGAATCAGTTTAAACCATATGCCAAAGATATTAATATAGAGGTTTCCTACCTAGAATTTTCTTCAGTGGCAAAATGTTTATTTATAAGTCCACTCAGAAATATAGATACAAATCCCCCAACAAAATACTAGGTAATTGAACCCAGCAGTATATAAAAATGGATTATCCATGGCTATGTGGGACTCTAGCTTAGTAATGCAAGGTTGGTTTAATATTTCAAAATAATGTGACATACCACATCCATAGAATAAAGTACAAAGACCTCATGATCACCTCAATAAACACAGAAAAAGCATTTGACAAAATTCAGCACCCATTCATATCTATATATGGAATACAATTTTACAATAAAAAAGAAATGAAGTACTGATACATACTATAATATAGAAAAACCTTAAAAACACTAGATAAGTGAAAGAAGCCAGTCACCAAGGACAACATATTTTATGATTCTACTGCAATGATATGTCCAAAATAGGCAAATCTTTAGAGACAGAAGGTAGACTAGTAGTTGTCTAGGACTTGGGCAGTAATGGGATTGGTGGGTGGGGGTTAAAGTGGGGGTTTCTGAGGTCATAAAAATATTATGAAATTGATTGTGCTAATGAATGTATATTCCTACAACTATACTAAACACATTTACTTGTACCCTTTCAGTGGGTTGATTGTATGGGTTATGAACTATATCTCAATAAAGCTATTTAAAAGTAGTCCAATGCACTTGACAGAAATAGTAATACTCTACAGATTTCATCACTGTTGAAGATGGCTAACAGTTGATCACTGTTGTTGAGACCAATTTTGCCTCAGAAATAAGACCACTCCTTCATCTCTCAGTTCTTTTTATGTTCAGACTCATATTCTAGAACTAGACAACCTCTATTTCTTTATTTTTTTAAGATTTATTTATTTATTTATTTCAAAGGGACAGAGACTGTGTGTGTGAGTGGGGGAAGGGGCAGAGAGAAAGGGGAAGCAGACTCCCTGCTGAACTTGGAGCCCCACACAGGGCTTGATCTTCTGACCTGTAGATCATGACCTAGAGATTGTGACCTGAGCCAAAACCAAGAGCTGGACACTTAACCAACTGAGCCACCCAGGCATCCCAACAATCTTTACTTCTTAAATGTGATTCCTGGTTTCATTCAAAGAATCCAGAAAGAAAAGAGAGAATAGTATATGAGGGAAGACTTAGTGTATGTTTCACAAAAAAGTGGCCCTTTTTAGAAATAAAATCTCTAGATTAGGAAGTATTTCAAAATTTATATTTTTTATCCCATTCACTCTCTCTTAAATCATTGTCAGAAGATATCAATTTATATCTCCATTGCCAACTGACCATTGATTGCTTGATGCTTACCTCCCAAATTGTCCCACTGTTTTCCACTATTCTACAACATAGTTATTTTTTATATTTAGCAGAAATCTATCACAATAAGTTGAAACTTAAATGCTTTTGGTTTTATCCCTTAAGGCCAAGAGATCAGTCTGATTCCTCCTTTCATCATGACTACCCTCATTGATTTGCAAGTACCTATCATACCCAGAAGCAAAGATAAATGGTGGAATAAGAACAAGAATTTGATCCAGATAGAAGACCATGGGCTTTGGGCAAATTACTTAACATCTCTGAGTGTTACTTTCATGCCTGTGAAATGTGAACAATAAAACCTACTTTATAGAATTCTTAATGAAATTTGTTGGATAGCTTTTATTTTTAAGTGCCTAGAAGAAGGTAGGTGTTCTAGAACATTAGCACCCTCCACTTCACCATTGCCTCTATGTCTTTCCAATAAACTTTTCCGGTTAATCCAGTCATCCATTAAGTAAAATGATAATAACTGAAATGTGTAACCTATGATTGACCTGTGAACATAGGGTAAAGTGGAGAACGAACCGAGGGGATTCCTCTGACCTCATAGAGATTTAGGCAGCCTACTTTGTAGAGAATTCATAATACTTTGCCAGCCATGTAGGCTGAACATGTATCTCCTTTTCTCTGGCCATCCATAAGAAATCCTCGCTCTATAAACAAACCCCAAACTCACTCATTAGGATTATTAGGGTGGGGAAAGAGACTTTTTAAATATCTCTGAATTCCTTCCAAACTTACAGAGAGTTTGTGTTTTGGACCTATGCAATTCAGAGTTTTGCTTTCCTGCTAGTTCTTGCCTTTATTCCTTCATAAGCAAGAATATATTCTAGAACCAAAATTGTACTAAGGAATCTGGCTACAGAGTGCAGGATGATCAGGCATGATAGTGTACAGCTTTTAGGGTTAGGAAAAAACTCAACTTTCTCAAGCACTTTCAGTGACTATGACCATTGTGATCAGTATTTTTCTTTTAACGATTTTAAGCATTTACTATTATTCTCTACATCCTACGTAGGAGAAAACTGAGACTCAAAGAGGAGAGAGCTGCTGAAGGTCTCAAAAGCAATGCCAATCTATTTGTGAAGCTTCCCTCTCCAGTACACATGGTTATCCTGATTTCATTTAAAAACAATGTTTAGCCCCAGTAAAACTCTTGAATTGGATGGTTGTGGTTTGACTCCCTATACAGGAAAGTAAAAATGAAATAAATGAAAGAGCATCTAGTTAGTGGATCAGGATATCAAAGTTCTCATTCTGACTATGGCACTGAATGACTATGGTATCTTTTGAAGAATAATAATAATTATGTAGAAATCACTATATAAACTTTTAAATGAATCAGTCTTAAAACCCTCAAATCTTCCACATGCTCCTTGTTCTCATCTCTACCTATTCTTTTTTTTTTTAAGATTATTTATTTATTGGGCGCCTGGGTGGCGCAATTGGTTAAGCAACTGCCTTCGGCTCAGGTCATGATCCCGGAGTCCCGGGATCGAGTCCCCACATTGGGCTCCCAGCTCCATGGGGAGTCCGAGTCTCACTCTGACCTCCCTTCTCATGCTCTCTCTCACTCTCTCTCTTTCCTAATAAATAAATAAATAAAATATTATTTAAAAAAAGATTATTTATTTATTTATTTATTTATTAGGAGAGAGAGAGAGAGAGAGAGAGAATGAGAAGGGAGAAGGTCAGAGTGAGACGCGGACTCCCCACGGAGCTGGGAGCCCGACGTGGGACTCGATCCCGGGACTCCGGGATCATGACCTGAGCCGAAGGCAGTCGCTCAACGAACTGCGCCACCCACGTGCCCTCTACCTATTCTTTTTTTGTACTAATTTTTAAAATTAATTAAAGTTTTAGTTAACGAACATACAGTGCAATATTGGTTTCTAGACTAGATTCAGTGATTTGTCTCTTACATACAACACCCAGTGCTCATCATAACAAACACCCTCATTAATACCCATCACCCATCTAGCCCTTTCCCCACCCACCTTCCTCCATCAACCCTCACTTTGTTCTCTATCATTAAGAGTCTCTTATGGTTTGTTTCCCTCTTTCCATTTTCTTCTTTTCCCTTTCCCATATGTTCATCTCTTTTCTTTCTTAAATTACACATATGAGTGAGAGCATATGATATTTGTCTTTTTCTGACTGACATAATTTACTTAGCATAACACACTTTAGCTCTGTCCACATTGTTGCAAATGGCAATATTTCATTTTTGATGGCTGAGTAATATTCCATCACGCGCACACACACACACACACACATACACACACACACACCCCACACACACCCCACATCTTCTTTATCCTCTCATCAGTTGATGGACATTTGGGCGGATTCCATCGTTTAGCTATTGTCAGTAATGCTGTTATAAACATTGGGGTGCGTGTACCCCTTTGATTCTGTTTTATCGTGTCCTTTGGGTAAATACCTAGCAGCACAATTGCTTGATTATAGAGTAGTTCTATTTTTTACTTTTTTAGGAAACTCCATACTGTCCTCCAGAGTGGCTGCCCAGTTTGCTTTCCAACCAGCAGTACAAGAGGGTTCGCCTTTCTCTGTATCCTCACCAACACCTGTTCTTTCTTGTGTTGTTAATTTTAGCCATTCTGACAGGTGTGAGGTGGTATCTCATTGTGGCTTTGATTTGTATTTCCCTAATGATGAGTGGTATTGTCTTTTCATGTGTTAGACATCTGAATATCTTCTTTGGAAAATTGTCTATTCAGGTCTCTGTGTATTTCTTATTATTTGTTTCTTGGGTGTTTAGTTTGATAAGTTCTTTATAGATTTTGGATACTAACCATTTATCAGATATGTTGTCTGCAAATATGTTCTCCCATTCTTTAGGCTGCCTTTTAGTTTTGTTGACTGTTTCCTTGGCTGTCCAGAGCTTTTTATTTTGATGAAGTCCCAATAGTTCATTTTTACTTTTATTTCCCTTGCTTCTGGCGATGTGTCTAATAAGAAGTTGCTATGGCGAGGTCAAAGAGGTTGTTGCCTGTGTTCTCCTCTAGGATTTTGATGGTTTCCTGTCTCACATTTAGGTCTTTTATCCATTTTAAATTTATTTTTGTGTATCCTGTAACAAAGTGGTCCGGTTTTATTCTTCTGCATGTTGCTGTCCAGTTTTCCCAGCACTATTCGTTGAAGAGACTGTCTTTTTTTCCATTGGATATTCTTTCCTGCTTTGTCAAAGGTTAGTTGACCATAAAGCTAAGGGTCCATTTCTGGGTTCTCTATTCTGTTCCATTGATCTATGTGTCTGTTTCTATGCCAGTACCATACTGTCTTGATGACTACAGCTTTGTAATATCGCTTGAAATCTGGAATCACAATGCCTCCAGTTTTCTTTTTCCTTTTCAGAATTGCTTAGACTTTTCAGGGTCTTTTGTGGTTGCATACGTAATTTAGGATTGTTTGTTCCAGCGCTGTGAAAAATGCTGGTGGTATTTTGATAGGAATTTCTTTAAATGAGATTGCTTTGGATGGTATAGGCATTTTAACAATGTTTATTCTTCCAATCCATGAGTATAGAATGTTTTTCCATTTCTTTTTGTCCTCTTCAATGTCTTTCATAAATGATTTATAGTTTTCAGAGTATAGATCTTTAACCTATTTAGTTAGGTTTTTGGTGCAATTGCAAATGGGATCGATCCTTGATTTCTTTTTCTGCTGCTTTGTTATTGGTGTATAGAAATGCAACAGATTTCTACACATTGATTTTATATCCTGCAACTTTGCCGAATTCATGTATTGGTTCTAGTTATTTTTTGGTGGAGTCTTCTGGGTTTTCTACATAGAGTATCATGTCATCTGCAAATAGTGAAAGTTTAACTTCTTCCTTGCTGATTTGGATGCCTTTTATTTCTTCGTGTTGCCTGATTGCTGAGGCTAAGACTTCCAGTACTATGTTAAATAGTAATTTGACCTATTCTTCAGAGATGATTGACATTGAAAAGTCGTACATCTGCATAATGGTTATCCTTCTTTATTTTTTTCAGGATTAATTTATCAAAGACTGATTCCAGGAAGGTTTCATACCAGAACAGAAGTTGGTCCCCTGCAGAGCTCCTTAGAAACCTTGCACAGTCTCAAGGTATGGTGCTGAATTCCCAGGTACCCCAAAACTCTCTCAGAGGGTCTGACCTTTCAGCATTATTTTCATAATAATACTCAGATGTTATTTGCCCTTGTGACTCTCACCCTTTCATAAGTACACAGTGGTGTTTTCCAGAAACTACCTGACATGTAATATCCAATGGATTGAATGTTGAAGCAGTTATAAGAATCCAGGGTCTTCCAATAAGTCAGACATTAAAGACATTTGCTAAATAAATAAAAAAAGACATTTGCAAAAAGTTTAAAAAAAGTCACTAATTTTTTCTTGCCCTTTTTTGTTTTTTAAAATAGAATTTTTCATTAAAAATGTTGTTTATTTGACATGAGAAAAGGCTCATTATTTTAAAATACATTCATATAAATTTTTGAAAATTTATCAGTTTCAATTATTTCTAGTAAATATCAACATAAAGAACCCACATAAACATACATTTTTAGAGTTTTCAATAATTTTTAAGAGTTTAAAAGGGTCCAAAGACCAAAATGTTTGAGAACCACTGACCTTAGGCAATCGATGTTGATATAGTGCTCATGCAAGGAAGGGGCTGATACTTTTTGAGACTCACTACATACAATAAGGGTTACCTCCAAGTGCAATGGACAGCAGAAAAACCCTTTATCTGCTATGGCTCCTATGTCAGTGACTTTCCACCCATAAACCTCTTCTGGGGGGGAGTATATTTACTTCTGATTATTCACATACACTCACTCAGCATCTCTGATTTAAGATCTCTGTTAAACAAATGTGACTCCAAACATAAACTCCAATTAGAGGTCTGAGAAATGGGTGAGTTGAACTTTAGCTTCTGGAAGTTTGGATTTTGTTTTGTTTTATATATGGACTCAGGAGGATCATTGGTCATATGAAAGTATAAGATTATAAGCCCTTTTGATAATGTTCTCATTACTTTCAGTCCCAGAAATGGTTACTCTATTATGTTGGTAGGAGTCAGAATGGAATTTGCTTGGAATATATGATTCTTTGTTACAGTAGCAGCCTCTACTGTTTACCCCAACTAGTTCACTGCCTTTAGAGAAGACACAGATATTCTAGATGTGGTTTTGCCATCTGACTTGCTTAAGCCAATGGGTCAGTGGTAAATATGATGCAAGTAGAGACTTGAAGTATTTACATTTAAGCTTATCCTCTTGGTGCTCTTGGAGCCCCAAGCCACCTAGTAAACAAGCATGGGCTGACAGGCTAGAGACATGTGACATGTGACCAGTTACATCCAGCACCCCAGTAGAGAGCAAGTCAACTGTCATGTGTGTGAGTGTGGCCATTCAGGACCAGCTAATGAGCAATCATCCCACATTTGACCATAGATGGATGAATAAGACCAGACAAAAGCCTTGAGCACACCAGAACTATATAGCAGAATTGGAAGCCAAATAAGCAGCCTTTGTTTAAAGCTTTACATTTTGGTAGGCAGATTAAATAGCTCTAATATGTGATACTGAAATTTACTATAATTTATTGCTTGTAAAAATCCTGATGGAAACTTCTTTTTGACAGGTTTAGTCTGTCACATTATCTAACTTCTACTGAGGGAGCAAATGAGCCAATAAAATCAGGATTTTTCTCTTACTTTGTGTTACCCCTGAGCCATAGAAGCTTTTGGTGTGAATGTGTTGGTGGGGAAGATGGTGAGAAGGTGAGTGGGTAATGATCCAGAGTTTGGAAGTGGTGCATTTATTTGGTTAACTCTAGGAACTTTCTCACGCCAAGCTTTGGTTTTCTCCAACAATAAGATGAAGGATTGATACTTTCATTTTGTTTCCCCCAAGAAATTTTGAAAGAAATTCTCTGCTACAGTACAGTAAATAATAATGAATTAATCTGATAAGGGTTGCATGACAATATAGAGATAAATGGCTTATTAGGGATATCAAACTGGAAGCAAGACTCAAAACAGTAAAAGGCAAAATGGAGCCATTAGGAGCGATTTGCTAGCAGAGATTCAGGCTGGAGGTACATTGGGAGGGACCACAAAAGCCATTTACTTAATTCTTCCTTAGGCACATGTGACAAAGGTCAGGCACACCTGTATGAAGCTGTCCAGATCCAGAGGGATGCACATGAGCATCAGATAGCTGAACCCAGGCCCGACAGAAGCCTCTTTAGAGGAGGAACATGAACATTCCCTCTAAGCTTATGTGCCTGGACTTAGAGCTGGTAGGAGTCATAACTGAATCTTAGCTTCACCACTTGTTGGATGTGTGATCCTCTCCAAGATGTATAAAATGGGATAATAAAAATACTTATACTTGAGAATTATGAGAATATGTGCCATATTTTTCCTTCCCTCCCTTGTCTTTCCTTCCTTCCTTCCTGTTATTTATACAAAGAAAATGTAACTTCTTTCAGGGTCCCCATATGACTTTCGTGGGCCCCTATGCACTTTTGCCTTTGTGGATGCTTGCTTGCATGAAAACATCCTAAAAACTAATTTTATGACTGTGTTGGTATAAAGACAAATGTAATCTTTGGCCTTAATCGTTAACTTTTGTCTTTTATTATAAAAGAAATAAAGACATTTTTGTGGGATCATGAATGGATTCTGGCTCTTAGGTATTGTATTTACTGTGCCTAGTGGATATGTCAGTACTGACTTTTGTTTTCTACAGCTGATCTCTTCTCCCTTACGATGAGCCTCCAGCCCTACCTCCCTATACACAAGCGTGTACATACCACTGAGAAGCTGTGGAAATACATCAGCTTTAAGCTTACCACTTATCCCAGCTCTTATAGGTTAGTGCCTTTCTCACAAATAGTTGGTCAGTGAAAAACTTCACCTTCGCTAATGACTCTCCACCCTACTTCCTAACATCTTGACATAAGCCTTTAGAAATTCTATTGTTTCTTTGTCTTTTTCCAGGCTATCAAGGGATAATTGACAAATATTAGTTGTATATATTTAAGGTGTACAACATGATTTGATATACAAACCCATTGTGGAATGATTATCAAGATCAAGATAATTAACACATCCTTCATTTCACACAGTTAACTGTTTTGCCTTTCTTC
This sequence comes from Nasua narica, assembly GCA_028533885.1. Taxonomy (NCBI): domain Eukaryota; kingdom Metazoa; phylum Chordata; class Mammalia; order Carnivora; family Procyonidae; genus Nasua; species Nasua narica. The sequence goes on along the minus strand of CM052815.1, from coordinate 30,519,628 downwards.
TCTCATGGTAAAAAATGCTTAAGATCTTCTGGGCATTTTCCTGAAGCCAGAGGGTGCTAGAAGTCACAGTCTGTTCTCTTTTCTAGTAAGTGCTCCTTGGATCTCTCCTTGCTGACTCTGCTGTCTGCATTCACCACTAAGGTCTGGCAGTGACCCTCATTTGTGACCCAAGGACATAAGTGGTAGCCTTCAGTGTGAAGTCATTTCTCTCTCTTAAGATGGCTACCACTCAGGAAGGCTCTCCAACCTAGACCTCAGACCTCTTTACCTCCCTTATAAGGCATCAATGAATATCAAAATGACATTTGTACCTTTATTCTTGGAAGTGTGGTTTAGGACCCAGCAGCATCACTGGAGAGCTTGTTAGAAATGCAGAACCTTAAGCCCCTCCCTGGAACTCTATTACTGCAATCTGCATTTCAACAAGAGCTCTTGGTTCTGCGAAGGCACATTAAAGTTTGAGAAGCCACACATTGAAGTTTATGCTTGGGGAGTGGAGAGCCTAGAGGAGTGTGGACACAGCTTCTCTTCACATTTAATCATTTGGAGTTGTCACTTTTGCTCTGCAGCTGTTGTCCTCATCTATTCCTAAAAACCTCTACCTCGTGAGTCCCACGCAGGAAGGAGGACAAAAGCTTCTGTATCCCCAACTTCCCCAGGGCCCTCTGGGTCAGAACTTGGGTCTGCCAGCAAGTCTCCAGGGTCTTGCATCTTACCACCTGCTTCTTTGCCTCCTGCCATAAGGTTGCCCAGTTTCATCCTGCATCTCTAGAATTGGTACCTATTTCTGGGTACTGGTTTTTATTTTCCAAAGACAGCTTGTTTTCTTCTTCAGCTTGATTTTTTCACAAATTCTGGTTCAAAATGTGTCTCCTTGGGCCCATTATCTGTAGTCTTGATGCAGATTTTCAACATTCTTTTTTTTTTAAAGATTTTATTTATTTATTTGACAGAGAGATCACAAGTAGGCAGAGGGGCAGGCAGAGAGAGACGGGGAAGCAGACTCCTTGCTGAGCAGAGAGCCCAATGCGGGGCTCGATCCCAGGACCCTGAGATCATCACCTGAGCGGAGGCTTTAACCGCTGAGCCACCCAGGCGCCCCGATTTTCAACATTCTATGAGGAAGGAAATACTAAAGACAAAAGACAAAAAGAAAAAAAAAAGAATTAGAAAACAGACCACTAAAATAGCTCAACTGTTAAGTCTACTCAAGATCTAGATCTTTGGAAAAAATTATTCAAATATATACACTTCTGGCAAATATAAAAAAGAAAGAAAGCACAAGTAAACAAAAAGAAATCACAGGGAGACAAATCATGCAAAGCGAAGAATGTAAAATAATACACTGTGTGTACTTATAAATGTGAAAATTCTAACAAAGTGGAGTTTTTTCTATTAACATAAATTAACAAAGTAGAATAGAGTTAAAAAACCGAATATATGAATACTCATGTAAAATATATTAAAGGTTGTCTAAGAATTATTCTGACAGTCTTTCGAGGTCAGACATTTTTATTTTGGAGTCTTTCAAACTTGTAAGAGTCAATTCCTATGCTATCTAAACTTATTTTTTCCAGAAATATAAAAGATGTAAAGCCGCTCAATCCACATCACAAAGCAAATACAGCTGATTTCAAAACAGTACAAAGATGGCACATAAAAGGAAACCATGGATCAAAGAAACTTACAAGCCTTCGAAATAAAATGCCAGTGAATCAAATCTAGCAGTACATCAAGAGAATAATGTACCAAAAAGAAAGTAGGATTCACTAATGAATTGCATATAAGATTATTGTTTTAGAATCTAAATCATGTAAATAGGTCAAAAAAGTAAACATCTCAATTGATTATTAAAAATCATTTGGTAAGTTTCAACTCATACTCTGATTTAAAAAAAAACTAAAAATATCAAAATTACTGTAATGTATTTTAATTATGATATCTGTTCAAAAATAATCACATCAAAGTTAAAGGAGATATATATACTCAAGGCCTAATCATTACATACCAAAATATCATGCACTGTTATTTTATAATGAAATATTTTATACATAAAACTATTTAAAATATACACACATGGTAACTTGTACATACAATGCAGCCAAAGAAAAAGAATAATGATTTATATTAAGAGGGTTCCCCTCTGATTTAATTTCCCTTTTTGATCATCTTCTCACCAGAGATAGAAGATCTTGAATTTTATATTCATTATTCCCCTGATAGAGAACTAAACAATGCACTGGTAATTTTATATGGGTTCTATTTCCATATAAATTGTATCATACTGTATATACTATTGCAATCTACTTTTTAACTTAATATCATGAGAGTCTTTCATGCTGGTATTTGTAGCTGATAATCTTTTCTTTTCACTATTGTTTACTCTTAGACTCTTTGAATCAGCCACAGTGGATGTTCCCTTGTTCTGTAGATGAATATTCAAGTTATTTGCTTATATGTTTATTTGATTGCTTTACTATGAATATTCTTGCTCAAACTCTTGGTACACAGTGTAAGTATGTCTGAGTAGACACATTGCTGTCCAGTAGAATTTTCTGATATGAAATATTCTACAAATCTGCACCGTATAAGAAAAGTTAGGGTAGTTAGGTTTATTATCATTACACACGTCTGGATTTTTTTTTCTTCTGGAATCACAAATAGATTTGTGTTAAGCCTTTTCATTCTATCTTCCACATGCCTGGGTGTCTAATTCATGGTTCTCATTTGACCTTTTCTTTCCCTTGCTTTTTCACTGCTGTTTATTTTTTTTCTACTCCTTATTGCCTTCTTATCATTAATGGTATCTTTCTCCTCTTCATTTCTTTTTTTTCCTCTCTCTTCCAACTTTTTATCTCTGATTCCCAGTTATCCTTGAAATGTTATCATCTCTACTTAATTTTGCAAAGTCTAAGATTTATCATTCTTTTCTATAGTCTAAATAATAAAAGGGATTTAATAATTCTTTAACTCTGATTACTCCATTCCATTACATCCTCACGCTGTTTTTCATTGGCATTTTCGTCCTCAGTTTAGTATTGTAGTGTAGCTTCTCAATTAGGCATTAATTTTGTAGAACTGAATTAAACTAATGAAAAATCTAATTGCATTGTTATCTTTGCATATTGTTGGTATTGTTCAAGGTTCTGTTTTAAAATGGGCCTTAGGAGATCCCATTTCATTCATCTTGACTTATCTTTAAACCTCCATATAGCTGGGATGCCTTTGTGGCTCAATCGGTTAAGCCTCTGCCTTCAGCTCAGGTCATGATCCCAGGACCCTGGAATCCAGGGAGTCCCACATCAGGCTCCTTGCTCAGGGGAGCCTGCTTCTCCGTCTGACTGCCGCTTCCCCTGCTTATGTGCTCTCTCTCTGACAAGTAAAGAAATCTATTTAAACTTCCATATAGCTGGATATATATGTGCAAACTAAAGGAAATTCCTTGAAACATAGTTTCAACTGATCCTCAGAATTTGGGAAAAATATCCTATTAGAAATTTTAATGTATGTTATAAGCTAATGAATTATCAGAAGTCCTTCAAGATGATGATTCTGTAGGAAATAAGGTACCTTTGATTGGCTTTGTCTGCAAAACCATCTGCACCTTTATTAAATCCTCTTACTTTCTATGATATGTAGTTATTTGCAAAGGTGCCATAAGAATCTGACTTCTAACAGGATCTAACTGGAGAAACCAGATTCATAACCGTGACCATGCCAGGAATGTATTTGAGAGTAAATTATCATTGATGAGATAGGACAAGCCTGCTCCAGGAGCAGGAGTTTCATTTCTTATATGGAAAGGATGTTTTTGAAGTCCATCGAGGAAATCAGTCTGTTACCTGTTCTATGCTTTAGAGTTATGTTTAGTAAAGAATGTCATTTCTTAGTAGAAACAAAGTGTCAATCAACCCAAAGAATCTCAAAAATAGAATATATCCATGCAGTTATAGATTCTATAGTTGAAAGCTGATAGAGGCAAATTGGATAGTTCTTGCTTTTTAGCCTCCAAATAAATAAACAGGTGAGGGAAGTAAAAAATATGTCTAGCTAGGAAAAAATGATCAAACGTATGACCCTAATTGCTTTACCTAGCCACCTAACCTCCAGACAGAAGTTAACTTTTTTCTTGAGCTCTGTTAAGCATGCAGCAAGGAGTCCCTTATGTATTAATAATCATGATCTCCTGTTGCCTCTGTGTAAATAAAATGCATGAAATAGAAGAGAACATGAAATTAGTGATAATCGGAACATTGTGGAACAAGCTTTTCCGGTCACATTTGTTCCTTAAGTGTGCAGGTTAATCATGAGGGTGGATGTGAGGTGGGGAGGGAGGGGCGAAATGGAGGGTGGAGAGGAAAATGTTAACTAACCTTTTCCTGAACTTGGCTTCTGTGAGCCTGAGAAAGGCACCCGACTCTCCCCCGCCTTCCCACCAGGCACCATAACCTCAAATGAGAAAAGTGAGCCCCTTTAGCAATGTACTTGCCCCTGGGAATTCTGGAATCTTTGCTTATCCTTGTGAGCTCCAGTTTCCTCTGTCTTTAGCACCCACCCATAATCAGTACTGTCCTGGGCACAGCTGGCATTTTAGCCCTCCATGACAATCTGAAATGTATAACGTAGGCCAGTAGGGAAAAACAGACCCATTTTCTCTTTTCTACTTGAAAGCTTTCTTATGGGATAGAGGATCTAGAAATATCTTTGTGGAATTGAGATGACGACAAATACTTCACAGTAGTAATGCTCCAGGAACGGTTCAAACATTTTACATATATTTGATCCCCCTCCAAAACTCTGGGCAAATTTACCCTGGAGTTAATGAAGCTTAAATTTCAGAATCAGGTCCCCAATTTTATGTTGTAATTTTCTATTCATTTCCCTGAGTGTTACATTCAAAATCCTATAAGCCTTAGAGCCCCCAACCCCAGGTACATTCTTGAGGGTAAGGAGACCCATAGAGAATTTAAGGACCTTGCCCAAGTTCCTACAGGTGGTCACGGTGGAAGAGGCAAACTCATTCCCAGGCTGTCCTGACCCAGAGCACACCCTCTTTGACTCTGTGGTCTTGGAAAGCTAAAGAGGAAAGCCTATATGTCCAAGCCTAGGCCTTCCAAGCCAATCTGCTTTGAGTCATTTATCCCATTTGGGAATGAGATAAACCTTAAAAGTTTAAAATTTCTACTTTACTTGAATTTACTATAATTCCATTTTAATACTAAATACCAATAGGATTATTATTATGATAAATCAACAAATACTGATAGAATCCCATTTTTCAGGGTCTTACCAATGTTAAGTAGTCTTCTGAAAATTATGTAAGTTACCTAACTAGGAGAGCACCTGCAACTTAAGTTCAGGCAAATCTGACTAAAGCTCATACATTTAGCTGCGATTCGATATTGCCTAAATCCAAGAGCTCCGAATTTGATTGACTACTACCATTTTCATTTTACTTTTATGTGCCATTTATTAAACACTATGATGTGTTAGAAGGCACGTGGATGTTTTTGTAACTGTCATAACAGCCCTTCAAGGTAGCTGTATTTATCCTCACTTCAAGGGGTTAGTTGAGATTTGAAGAGTTCAGTAACTTGCCGTGGTCCCAGACCTGGTAAGTGGCAGAGGCAGGATTGCCTAGGAGACCTGAACCTGAAGTCTAGATTTTCTGCTACATCTACCCTGTCATGGGGAATTGGCATCAGTGACACTTTATTAACCATCCGCATATAAAACTCAATTCTCCACAAAGCTGACTCTTGTGTATAAGCTAAATGGAGAATTCCCTGCCCTTGAAAACTCCTTTTGTTCTCTAACTTTGGTGCCAAAAGATTTTTGGCATTTTTCTAAAAACCAAAGCAGTACACTCCTACGCTGTAAAAATGTATTCAAGATTTGGGAAACTGTTCCCCAATGGGAGTTCCAAAAATGGTTTCGAGCACTCTCTGCATCACCGGAGAAAATGTAGAGGCTCACAATGTGCAAATATTGTGATGGTACATGTACTAATAGTCACATTGCTGTCAAAATTTACCTTGTACAAGTATTTGCATCTCCTTGGGACTATTCTTTTGAATAAGATATGTCACCAGAAAGAACAGAAGGATTTTTCTTGGTCTTTAAGTGTGGCTTGAATTGATTTTTCTAAACTGCTCCAAAGTGTGTGCTTTCTTTCTATAATCCATCCTAAGTTGTTTTAAAATAAAAGAACTATCAAATCACTTGGCAGAACGAGGCCTATTGATGCCCAGAAAGGCCAATTTATATTCAGTTGGCGCCCTGGCAAGCAGCATGATTGATATCATTCAGATTTGAGACCCAGAGTGATAAACAGTTACACATGATCAAGTGCCACACTTGAGGGCTCATGGGCCCCTGGTGAGTTATTGTTTTGTTTTGCCCCTGGTTCTTGTAGACTGAAAACTTCGTTTTCATAAATTAATCAGTGATGGCGTTTTGCACTTCTGATTTGTTGCCTTTCTCAAAAGACCTTTACTTGCAGTTTATAATGCTGAGTGGCACAGTTTCAAGCTGCCCAGAGAGATAGGAAATGATGGGATAGTGAAAGGTTTTCTATTTGTTATCGTCGCAAATAAAAGGCGCATTTTCAAATGCAAGGACATTGAAGTGCAAAGACATTTAAAAATGTTTTTACTGTATCTTGAGTAAATCTGAAATCATTTTTATAAAAATGTTATAAATTAAAAGAAATAACAAAGGAAAACCTATATTTTAACCATCCATTTTAAGAAGAGAAAAAAAGCAACCAACCAACCCACCAAGTTCGTTTGAAATTTCCCCTCTGCTTCTCTTAGATTCAATTCTCCATCCTCCCTCATGAGAAGTAACCATGACTGGAGCACCTGGTTGGCTTAGTTGGGTAAGTGACTTGACTTGATGTTAGCTCAGGTTGTGATCTCTTGATCTCAGGTTCTGAGATCAAGTCTAGTGTTGGTTTCCATGCTCAGCATGGAGCCTGCACGCTCTGCCCCTCTCACACAAATACGTTCTCTCTCTCTCAAAATAAATAATTAAAATCTTAAAAAGAAAAAAAAGAAAGAAAGCAATACAGGAACCATAACCACTGTACTCAATTTTAGGTTTATGCAAAGTATTGTTTACTTTAAAGGTTTTTGCATCATACTGCGTGGATTTTTTAGTGATCTTATGTTTTATATGTTTTCCTCTACAGCATATTTGCGATGTTTATCTGTGTTGAAATTTATAGCTATAATTGATTTATTTTCATTACTCTATATGATTCAATTACATGAACATGCCACGATTTATTTATCATTTTCCAGTGAAAGGACATTTGTATGGTTCCTGTTCTTCTGCAATTCCGCTATGAATATTCTTATATATGACCATTCCTACATATATTACTGGGTGTATAGGAGTAAGAGTTGATGTATATTCATAATATATTCAGGTATTTATGTAACATATTAATAGATGTGTGGATTCATAGGGTAATTTACATCTTCAACTTTACAAGATGTTGCTGCACTCTTCTTTGATGTATTTGTACATTCTTTCAGGTCTTCTACAGTTTCACCGAGGCTTGATATTGTCAGGGATTGACATTTTTGCACATCTGGAGGATGCAAAATAGAATAATACTGTAGTTTAATTTGCATTTACCTGGTTGCTTATAAAAAAAGGAGCACATTTCCATGTATTTATTGACCTTTTATTGCATGTTTCTCCTTCAGTGAAGTGTCTGTTATTCACTATTGTTCTCTTGAGTTGTTCATCTTATTAGTTTGTCGTTTTATATAATGAAACTATTTCTTTCTATTTTTCACTTACCTTTTTATTCTTTCTATGATATTTGTTGAACAAAGTTCCTAATTTTATGGTAGGTAAAGTCTTTCAATTATTTCTTTATGTTCTGTCCTGTTGTTGGTTATTTATGAAATCTTTCCCTGGCACATAAAACGCCTTTTATATAGACTTCTAAAATTGAATACTGTTGCCTTTCAAATGGAATTTTTGTACTTGGTTGTAACTGATTTTGTATGTGGTATAGCATTTGAGTCCAGTTTCATCTTTGGTTTAATATACATAATCACTTGGCCTAGCATCATTTATCATAAGCTCGTATTTCTTTCCTTACCCCCAATGCCACCCGTGGTATTCATTCATTCTGCTCTCGCTCACTGAGTGGTTAATATCTTCCTGGCACCACCATAGAGATTAGGGATCCAGAGGAAACAAATTAGATTAAAATGCCTGCTCAAATGGGGCCTTCGCTTCAGTTGAGGGGAGAGATAACAACTAATAACACACATGCAAATAAAAGTAACATTGACTTTTTGGATGGTAATCAATGCTATTTAGAAAATAAAAAGAGGAGAATAGGAAACGTGGGCCTGGAAGGTTTTTTTTTAATGGGCTTATCAGGAAGGACTCTACTAAGAAGCTAGCATTACAGGAAGGATTTGAAGAAGGTGAAGGAACAAGTTTTGTGAATATCCAGGGGTGGTGAGACGATGTCTAAGATACACAAAAGAACAAATGCACAACTCCAGAGATAGAAGTGTGCCCGGAATGTTCAGATCAGTCTCTCTAGAGAGTGTAAGCAAGGAGAAGATAGAAAATGGGTTCACAGGGGCACCTGAGTGGCTCAGTGGGTTAAGCCTCTTGCCTTCGGCTCAGGTCATGATCTCAGGGTCCTGGGATCGAACCCCACGTTGGGCTCTCTGCTCAGTGGGGAGCCTGCTTCCCTCTCTCTCTCTGCCTGCCTCTCTGCCTACTTGTGATTCTTTCTCTCTGTCAAATAAATAAATAAAATCTTTAAAAAAAAAAAGAAAATGGGTTCACGGAGGGAACATGGGGCCAAGTTTATCAGACAGGAAGCCTCTGAAGTATGACATGTTCTGAATTACATTTTTGAAAGGTTTGTGGCATTCATCAGTTATCAGAAGGTCATTGTATCCATCACTGAGTATCGATCAGAAATATTGTAGTTTGGGAATGAATAACCTCATAGTCTCAGTCTTAAACCATGAATGTTTCTAGTTATGAGAACTAGAACCTTCTGTAATGGTCTCTGAGAGCCGGACATAGACGTGGAGGGAGTATGCCTACTGCCAAGAGACCACATGTTTAGGATGGAGGACTACATGAAGGGGGGTCATCTGGACCCTTCAGATCTGCTGAGTCACAAGGTAAATATCAACACGTGACTCCATTTCATGTCATGAAGAGTAGAATAGTCACTCTAGCTCATCGTATTCCTGACCTGCAAATGATTGTTGTTTTAAGTCACTATGCTTTGGGATAATGTATTATGGAGCAGTAGTTTACCAGAACAGATGCCTTTGGTTTTTCTTTAACTGGAAAGTAGTTTGTTCTGATTCTTGAAATACATTTTTACTGAAGAAAAAAAATGTGTTGATAGCTATTTTCTCTCAACACACTGAAAATATTTTCTGGCATCCACTCTTACTGTTGAGAAATCAGCTCTTAGTCTATGTTTGTCCTTTGAGAGTGATCGGATTTTTGTTTTATTTTTATTTTGTTAGAATTTTTTTAATCTCTGGTTATTTTTAAGATCTACTCTTTTTCTTTGGTTTTCCAAAGCTTCACTAAGATGTGTAATGGTTTTTCTTTTCTTTCTTTCTTTGTTTAATCCTATGAGGGATTTTCTGGTCTTCATCCTACTTCAAATGGAATTTGATTTGGTTTCCATCATCAGCACTCATCTACATGGAAAATACTCATCCATAATCTTCTCAAATATTACTTGATGCCAATTCTCTCTTCTTCCAGAATTCCTTTTTTTTTTAAAGCTTATTTATTTATTTGAGAGAGAGAGAGAGAGAGAACACAGGAGCCAGGGGAGGGGTAGCAGGAGAGGGAGATGCAGCCTCCCCATTGAGCAGGGAGCCTGATGTGGGGCTTGATCCCAGAAGTCTGGGATCATGACCTGAGTAGAAGGCAGATGGTTAACCAACTGAGCCACCCAGGCACCCCTTCTTCCAGAATTCCAATTAGCTGTCTATCAGACTTACTCTAATCTCCATGTCTATTAATCTATCTTTCATGATATCAAATAATGTTCATGTATTTATCTCTTCAGGTATATCTAATTTCCTATCTAAACTTTTTTTTTACTCATTAAAACCTTATTTAAACTTTTAAAGTAATTTCTCATTAAAACTTAAAACTATCATTTTATTTTTTTTACATTTTATTATAAAAATTCTTAAGTTTCCACAAATTGAGAATATTTCATAGTAAACACCCACATACTCAGAATTAGATTCTATTGCTGACAACTTGCAAGACCTCTGTAATCTTTCCATCCTTCTATTCATCTAACCATCATCTGATTTTGCATATATTATTATGAAAGTTACAAATATATTTTTCCCTAAGGTACAGATTTAAGAAAAGTCACAAAGGTACTACAGGGAGTTCTCATATACCCTTTCTCCAGCTTCCCCTAATGCTAATATCTTATATGGCAACAGGACCATTGTTAAAACTAGGAAATGAACATTGATACACCACTCTAACTTAGAGAGCTTGTTCAAATTTTACTTAACTATTTTTTTCCTCTAACATCCCTTTTATGTTCTAGGATCCAATTCAGGATTCCAGATTGCATTTGGTTTTAATGTATTCTCAGCTTTCTCCAACCTGTGACAGTTTGTCAGTCTTTCTTCTCTTTCATGTTCTGACACTTTTGAAGAGTAGTAGTCAGTTACTTCATGGTATGTCTTCAAATTGGATTTGTCTCATGTTTTCTCATGATTAGGTCAAGGTTGTACAATTTTGGCAAGAATACTGGAGAAGTGATGTTGTGATCCCAGTTTATATCAGGAGATCCATGATACTGAGATATTATTAGCAAGGTTAATTTGACCATTTGGTTAGGGTACTGCCTGCTTACATAATTCTTCTAAAAATTCACGCTATAATTTCATCTTAGTTCCTTATTTTAATTTTAAAGATATGTAAAAGATTTATTTTATATTCTGTGTCCTTTAATTTTAGTATTTGTAATATTTGCAGGAACTATTATGGTCCAGGTTATTTTTGTTTGATTTGAGATAATTTGAGAGAAGATGGGACTCTGGTACAAGCCGTACTACCTCTACTTTATAAAACAGTGGAAAGATGACAGGATTTGCAGCCAGACTGATGGGAACACAAATCTACATTTGTCAGGTGAGTAATTATGAGTAACTTAGCATCTCTGAAAATCAGTTTTCCTGTGTGTAAAGTGGAAATAAGCATTATCTGACTTATTTGTAATGGATATTTAAAAGAGTTTATAAAATAAAATATCTATCCTACAAAATTAGGAGATTCAACAAGCTAATATTCTCTTGAGTCAAGCTAGCCATTACCAATATAAGACATTTATCATTAGGTAAATATATTTTTTTAAAGATTTATTTATTGATTGATTTGACAGAGAGAGATACAGTGAGAATGGGAACACAAGCAGGGGGAGTAGGAGAGGGAGAAGCAGGCTTCCCGCTGAGCAGAGAGCCTGATGTGAGGGCTCTCGATCCCAGAACCCTGGGATCATGATGTGAGCTGAAGGCAGACACTTAATGACTGAGCCACCCAGGCGCCCCTAGGAAAAGATCTTTAAGGCCACTTCTAAAGAAAACAAATTTAGAGGGTCCCCACACAGAGTAATGCAGGCACTTACCCTGTTATTTTAGGCAGAACTTGTTTAAGTGAAAGTAAATAAGGAATTCCCAATATAAAGGGAGCACTCAGTAGTCCACAAAGCATATTCATATTCATTGTTTCACATGATGAGGCATTTGAATTTCACAGGATGTGGTAAGTAGATCTTACTGTCCTCATTATACATATAAAGATACTGAGACATAAATATGTCATGTAACTGCATTAAAGTTGCTGTAGTAGGTTGCCTGGGGAAGATTCAAAAACAGATTTCTGGAGTCCAGGGCCAATATCTTTCTACCAACTATGCAATTTCTATCTCATCTAATGCTCATGAATTTTCCTATCAACATCCTTCCCTTAACATCTTAGCAATATCCCAGAGGGCTCCAATGTACCACCACTTCTCTCCCCTACCAGGTCTATATGCCAAGAAAATTCCTCAATCTCCAGTTACTCTTTTATCAGCCATTGCTCCAATTCAAAGAGTTGTTAATGGCATTAACTAATGTAGTACCAAATATCTCCTGGGCGCCTGGGTGGCTCAGTTGGTTAAGCAACTGCCTTCGGCTCAGGTCATGATCCTGGAGTCCTGGGATCAAGTCCCACATCGGGCTCCCAGCTCCATGGGGAGTCTGCTTCTCTAACCTTCTCCTCTCTCATGCTCTCTCTCACTCTCTCTCTTTCCTAATAAATAAATAAATAAAATCTTAAAAAAAAAAAAAGATTTAAAAAAAAAATATCTCCTAATGAAGTATTAAATATATTGTATAAAAATATTTTTCATATATAATTTTATAATCAGTGCATATTCATCTATGTATGCTATCCCAATTCCTATCTCTTTGGAAATGAAGACAATGTTTAATGTGTTATATGTCTTCATAAAGGGGACTTGGATGCTTTAATGTAGAAAAAGAGGCAGATAAAATGACTTCAGATACAACAGAGGTTGATCTGAGTGCAGTTGGGTACCTTAAATCCCTACACACTTCCTGGTGTGTCTTAGCTTCAGAGTGCCTTGGAAGGACTATGGAGGATCAAGGGTTGGTGCTTTGGTGAAATCTGGTAAAAACTGCTGAACACTCAAGATAATTCCTTAGCTCTTCTATTAAACATGAAAATGCTACATTAACTCTACTCAGAGGAACACAGTTAAAACAATGATAATCACAGTTATCTTTCATATATATAGTATATATAGTGCTTAATGAAAGATTAAATATATACAATTCTTTTAAATAATTTTCATATTATAGCATTTTTATTGAAATATAATTGACATGAAACATTGTATAAGTTTAAGGTATGTACTGTGTTGATCTGATATACTTATATATTGCAATATGATTACTTATTTATGCCATAAAACAACTCTATGAAAAAGATATATTAATAACCCTATTTTAAGGATGGGGAAATCAAGGTGAATTCCTTGAAGTTGCATATCTTGTAAGCAGCAGGGCCTGGGTTTGAAACCCATATATGTTGTTTCTGCAGCTGTATACCATTCAGTAGGGCCAGAAAAACACTCAAGAGTAGGCTTCAATCAGATAACTCCATCCCCTACAAATCAACTTCATCCCCCTGATTATAAGAAGACATCACTGAGACAGGAAGACATCCCTCATGGCTTAACTCAGAAATTTGCATTACCAAAAGTTCACTTCTATAGAACAATCGAATTTCCTGTTTTTTAAATTTGGAATTCTAATTCATCAACCATATTTAAAATGTTTTTAGGGGTTCCTGGGTGGCTCAGTTGGTTAAGTGTTCAACTTTTGATCTCAGCTCAGGTCTTTTTTTTTTTTTTTAAAGATTTTATGTATTTATTTGACACAGAGAGAGTACAAGCAGGGGGAGCAGCAGGGGCAGAGGGAGAAGCAGACTTCCCACTAAGCAGGAAACCTGATGTGGGACTTGGGACTTGTGAGAATCATGACCTTGCTCAGGTCTTGATCTCAGTGTTCTGTGTTGGACTCCACACTGGGTGTGGAGCCTACTTCAAAAAAATTAAAATTTTCTCAAATTTTGAATAATTAAAAATGTACAGGAAATTGTAAAAAATGTATAGGAACTTTCAGTGTACTCTTCACCCAGTTTCTTCCAGTGATGTCATCCTGTATAATACACTACAATATTGAACCAGAAAAATGAATATTGATATAATCTATAGACTTTATTCAGATTTCACCAGTTTTACATGCCAAACTGTGTGTATGTATGTCTCTCTGTGTGTGTATGTGAGTGTGTGTAGGTGTTTAGTTCTGTAGTTCTATACAGTTTCATCACAAGTGTAGATTTGTGTAACAGTTACCACAACAAAGATACAGAACTGTTCCATCACCACAAGGCTCCCTTATACACTCCTTTCTACTCATATCAACCTTCCTGCTCATCATCTATAATTAACAACCAACATTTAAGCAAAGCCTATGCACATATAGAGTTGTCTAAATAAAAGCTTAGAAAAGAAAAATAAGGCAAGTATAAATATGGCAGTTAAGATTCTGCAAAAGCACTAGCTGACCCCAAAGCTTCTTGATTTGGGCACATTGTGTGTGTGTGTGTGTGTGTGTGTGTGTGTGTGTGTTTGGATGTAGGGTACACAAATCTTTGCTTGGAAAAACTGAGTTTTAAGCCCAGAAGAGGGCAGTCAGTGAAAAACTTCCTCTTCATCATTAGAACAGAGCAGGATGGGCAATTGATCATTCTGTCCTCAGTTGTATTAACTACCAGAAAACATGGACAAGTGTCCTGATTCTTTCACTTCTGATCTGATGACTGTGCACAATCCAAGGCTTCTGTTTCCTTCCTTGTTGAGCAGGGATAATGCTTGTGAGATCACTTTATAAAGTTTAAAATCCACTGCTAATGTAACAGAAGATTATTCAAGGAGTCATCTCTTCTATATACTCCACTTAGCAGTAACCACCCATCCTCCTTGGGAAACATCTACATTACTGTTAACTTGAAAACAAAGTGCCCTGCCGGGAGACAGTTGACGGATAGCAGGACTTTAGATTTCTGAGGCACAAAGCTATGAAATGTCTGACAGAGAAGAACAGTTAGTGTCAGATATGCTTGATTTCTCAGAGAAAACTGAAGTACACTTTCCCCCAGCTCAGATATTCATCAGTAAGTAGAGGTCACACAAATAGCATGTGACTTTAGTTTTGCCGAGCTAGTCATAGACAAGCAGAGCTCCGAAACCTTGCCATTGTCTTCAGTTTTTAGTTCCCAATTCTGAGGAAAAACAACAAACGATATGGAGTAAAGTGGGTCACAGCCAGTGGATGTCTTATTTATTCTTCTATAAAATTAAGAAAGAACTCTGGTGGAATACAGAGCACTCTGAACTAAGAAAGCAGAAGACACCCATTCCAGAAAAAGCCTTGTCATGTTAATAGTATGAGGTCTTGTGGAAATCACTGAACCTTTTTTAACCTTTATCTGCAAGATGGTGTACTGCTTACCTGCCCACCTATCTTATATGTTGTTAAGATGAGTAAAATGAAAAAAAACGTATGTGAAAATGTTGTTTGAGGGGCGCCTGGGTGTCTCAGTAGGTTAAGTGTCCACCTTTGGCTCCAAGCATGATCCCAGGGTCCTGGGATGGAGCCCTATGTCAAGCTTTCTGCTCAGCAAGGACCCTGCTTCTCCCTCTCCCTCTGCCTGTTGCTAATCCTGCTTGTTCTCTCTCTCTCTGTCGAATAAGTAAAATCTTTAAAAAAATACTGTTTGAATTGTCATGTGATATATAAAAGATAGGTGTGTATATATGTATGTGTATAATATGTGTATTGTATGTATGCTGGATACATATGGTGTATATATATACACATATCTACATACACAGGAATTGCTAAATGCTATACTTATGAGATATATGTTTATATATATGTATGGAGTATACATATGGTATATACACACACACATATTAGATACCATCACAGTTACTATTGTTATTTTTCTAGAAAAGAAAGATGTATAAAAAAATAAAAAATAAAATCTTAAAAAAAAAAAGAAAAGAAAGATGTATATGTGGTAATGACAAAGGTTTTTCCTAGAAGAGTGTGCAGGATATAATAACTCAAAGCAAGTTATAGCCACAACAGAGGTGAGAGTTTAAGTCCCAACCCCCTCATTTAACAGACAATTATATCACAGCCAAACGAAGTGACTTAACCAAATTAGTGATGGATACTGGACTGTGATAAATGAGGGACAAGAGGAAGACTAATGGGAGCACCAACTATGGTAAGCTCAATTTTGATAGGGAAGGAAGGTATGAAAGAGAAGGTACTATTTTTATAAGACTTTAAAAGATGGATATCAACAGGGATAGAATGTAAGAAAGACACTCCATTTAGAGGGACCAATGGGAACTGAGACCCAAAGGCAGGAAGGACCCTACAAATATGCCAGTTAAGTTCTCATTTTAGTGATATCCCAGGTATATGCTGTATGTTTGCTATGGTTTCCAGGGCGAAGAGGAAGACTGGCTCCTATTTGAGAACCAAGAATATGTTGAAGTGTTCACTTTTCTTTTTTTTGTTGTTGTTTTTTTGTTTTAAGATTTTATGTATTTATTTGAGAGTGAGAGAGAGAGAGAACTCATGCACTCCCACAAATGGGGGGAGGGTCAGAAGAAGAGAGAGAGAGAGGAAGGGAGCCAGGTTGGGAGCCAGATCCCAGGACCCTGGGACCATGAACTAAGCCAAAGGCAAATGCTGCTTAACTGACTGAACCACCCAGGATCCCAGAAATATACATTTTCTAGGAGAAAACAAAGACACGAATCATTAATTTCACTCTGGTGGTAGAATCTCCCACTCATTTAATTTAAGGAAATGGTTCTCAAACTTTACTATACATTAAGATTGCCTGGGGGTTAAAAGAAATACTGACACCTGGCTCCACCCTCAGTCATTCTGATGGCATACAAATTATGGTATGGGGTGCAACCCGATCATGAAGATTATTTAAGTTCCCCAGGTGTTTCTACTTTGTAGCAAAGTTGGGAGCCACTAGGTAAAGGAGCAAGTAAATAAAGACACTGCTGCCTTAATATGCAAATCAGTTACCTAAGAGAGATAACATTAATCTCCTATTAATACCTTGGATTAATTAATCAATTAGTTTAGCAAATCAAGGAAGGAATGGGACATGAGATAGTCAAGTTTTAATTATAAGGAGGCTAGGATAAGTCTTGGAAAATCATAGAAAAAATTTTTCTACTGTGCGATTTTCCATGAAGCTTCATGCTGGGAGTCAAATTAGCATTTTTATAAGTAAAGTACAATGCGTGTATTCATTAGCAAGTTGGTAAAGAGAGGAGTAAAGAAATTACCACCAGCACGGACCCAGAATTTGCTAAGGAATTAACTAATGTGCAATGGAAAACTTAAAGAATTTTAAATCTATTAATTTTGTTAATTAAATGCTGTCGTTTATTCAATAAGTGCTTATTATTATGTGCCACGTGTTGTTTGAGCTACTGGGGGCTATGGTAATGAAAAAATTTTAATAGCTCATGCCTAGTGGAGCTTAGGCAATATTGAGCAGAGACCCAAATTTGGTTAAAAAAAAAAAGTCAGCCAAAATATATAGAGAGAAAGCCTTTTAAGAAGATTGAATACCTAGTACATCACTTTGAGAAGAGAACCCAACCCAGGCATTCGCTGCCACCGCTATGGATGTTGAATGACTTTCTGCACGCCTATGCTTATTTCTCATGGGAATTTAATTCAGCAAGCTTCTTCGCATCTAACATGCTTTATTTATTTATTTTTTTTTTAATTTTTTTTTTGTGGTGCTTTTTTTTCTCTCCCCAAATATGTTTATTTTAATTTTTCAGTGTTACAAGATTGATTGTTCATGCACCACACCCAGTGCTCCATGCAATACATGCCCTTCTCAATACCCACCACCAGGCTCACCCCCCCACCCCCTCCCCTCCAAAACCCTCAGTTTGTTGCTCAGAGTCCACAGTCTCTCTTGGTTCATCACCCCCTCCGATTTCCCCCCATTCACCCTTCCCTTCCTTCTCACGATGCCCTCCATGATTTTCTTATACTCCACACGTAAGTGAGACCATAAGATAATTGACTCTCTCCGCTTGGCTTATTTCATTACGCATAATCTCTTCTAGTCCTGTCCA
>CM052815.1:30416891-30501310 GCA_028533885.1 Nasua narica | reverse complement strand
TTGTCTGTAGTGTCATTTGCGAATATCTTCTCCCATTCTGTGGGTTGCCTGTTTGTTTTGTCGACTGTTTCCTTTGCTGTGCAGAAGCTTTTTATCTTGATGAAGTCCCAAAAGTTCATTTTCACTTTTGTTTCCTTTGCCTTTGGAGAGATGTCCTGAAAGAAGCTGCTGTGGCTAATGTCATAGAGGTTACTGCCTATGTTCTCCTCTAGGGTTTTGATAGATTCCTGTCTCATATTTTATTTATTTATTTGATAGAGAGATCACAAGTAGGCAGAGAGGCAGGCAGAGAGAGGGGGGAAGCAGGCTCCCTGCTGAGCACAGAGCCCAATGTGGGATCCCAGGACTCCGAGATCATGACCCGAGCCGAAGGCAGAGGCTTTAACCCACTGAGCCACCCAGGCACCCCTGCATCTACCATTCTTAATAGTCCCGTAGAAATGTATGTTGTTTTTCTGGCTGGATTTTCTTCTTGCAATAAGAATGAAGGTCTGGTATGTTCTCCTATACTCTAACTCTATTTTATTTTTTTATTTTAGTAACTGCATTATTTTTAAATAAAGAAGATAAGAAAATATGAAGGAAGGAAGGGAAGGGAAGCAAGGAAGGAAGGACAGAAGGAAGGAACGAAGGGTGGGTAAGTCCCATGAAAGCAGGGACTTTTCACTTATTTCATGCATGTTTTTTCCATTGCTTTGTCCCAGTCCCTAGAACTTGCCTGGCATATAGTAATTACTCAATAGCCAGTTGCTTAATAAGTGTATGAATAAGAAAATTAATGAATAATTAATTAAGCATAAATATTTGATACTTTCAGTATCAAGTGTTAGAAAATATCAAGTATTGATGGGATTGAAATTGATGGGAAATGAAACAATTGATGAGAATACATTATGGATTACTTCTTAATTTGTTCATCAATAACTGAGTTTCCAGTTGTATTATCATATAGCCTCGTTGTACCTATCATCTTGACAGAAGCAGAGCTATTCTAATTCTACCTGTGCCCACTAGTTGAATATCCATTTGAATAATAATTGCCACTATACGCAGTGTGGAATAAGAGCAGAAATCAGCTTGTCTCTGGGGATGGCTGCACCTCATGACTGAAATGTATCTGCAGTCTGCAGCTGAACACTAGCAACATGTGAAGGGAGAAATGGGATGTTATAGCTCAAATGCCTTTCACAAGTTCTTAAGGCTTCCCTGCACATTGCACAGTTTACACGGCTGCATATGATAGCACTGTTTAAGGTGATAATTCCAGTTAGGTGTGTAAAACTTCCTACTCAAGAGCCCTTCTGTCCATATTGGCTCCCTGCTTCTATATAGTTTGTTCATGCTAGATTTCTATTCTTGAATTCATATTTTAAAAATTAAAAACAATGGGGATGATGGAATGATCATAAACAGAGTACAAGAGCCTAGAACATAAATTTCCTCAGATATTTTTCTCTGGTTTTTCTGAGCTTTGTTGCAGCATAATTGACAAATAATATTGTAACATATTTAAAGCGTACAACATGATGACTTATGTTTACGTTGTGAGAGGACTTCCCCTACTGAGTTAATGAACACACCCACCACCTCATAAAACTTTCCCTGTGTAGTTCACTGCTGTATCTTCAACAGCTAAAAATAATGTATGAAATGTTAAGGGCAATTCAATAAAGGTGTCGAATTTCTCTGTGAAACTACCTTGAGCCAGCTATTTAAATATGTTTCTTTTCTCTTACTACAACTCTATGAGTTAAATGTTTTTATACAAACATATGGAAGAGATAATTGGAGAGATTGAATAACTTACTGTACCAATCCATTTGGTCTGTTATAACAGGTACCAGAGAAGTGGTGGCTTAAGTAACAAGCATGTATTTTTCACAGTTGCGGAGACTGGGCAGTCCAAGAGCAACGTGTTGGCAGATTTGGTTTCTGGTGAGACCCTGCTTCCTGTTTCATAGATGCCTATGTTCTTCCTGTACCCTCAAATGGTGCTCTCTGGGGTCTCTTTTAAGAGGGCACTAATCCATTCATGAGGGTTCCACCCTCATAACCTAATCAACTTCTAAAGGCCCCCATCTCTTGGGGATTAGTAATTCAATCCCCATCATATTGGGGATTAGGAATTCAACATATGAATTTTGGAGGGACATAGACATTCCGTCCAATCACCTGCCTGGTGTCCTAGAGCTAGTAAGTGCAAGAGCAAAGATTCAGTCTTTGTCCCTGAATCTCACACTTAAATTCTTGCTCTATCCTATGTTATCTTCCTAATACAAACAACTCTCCTAAATCTCAGTCAATCTGCCCCATCAGTAGTAACTTTCCCATGTGGATCAATTATTTCAGAAAACTCTTACACCACTCAAGAGTTAGTAACCATTAATCATCACTAAGATATTTATTTTTATTGTGCCATATTGTTGCATTTTATTTGTTCTCTAACAGATCACAGACTCCCTCGTCATGGAGATAATATCTTATAAATGGGGAAACTCTCAAAGTTCCTCCCAAGGTGATTATGTACCTGCAGAGAAATCAATGTAAAGCAGATGTGGCCTGCTGCCTGTTTGAGAAGATACAGCTTAATAGGAACACTGCCTGGCTTGTTCATTCATGAAACAGCCCAGTTGCATGAGAGAACACTTGAGTGTTATTTCTGGTACAAACACACACTAGACAGAGCATAGAGCATGGGTTAGGGCCTCTTTGATAATTATCGATGCTATTCTGCTCCCACAGCTACTGGTTCCCCATATTAATAATTCACTAAACATCCCCTTTTGATCTGAATTGAGCAGGTGAAAGATTTTAGCAGACTCCTATACCAGAGATGAATTCAGCTTCTCGTTCACTCTAAGCCACTATAAGGCAAATAGAGATGTGTAAGGATACGTAAACACAGAAGAATTCCAGAAAGATGAAAAGAGTCTGCAGTTCAAATAATCTTCTCTGAAGTTTCAGCGAAGTGGTGTTATACTAAAACAGACTTATTTCATGAAATTGCAAAGTTAAGAAAAATTTAAAAATATACATATTCTTAGAAAATATCTGACGTGCCCTGGAAGGCATTGCTAACTGCATAAACAGCCATTTAGCTAGGTATAGAATTGTGGAGTCCCAAGTATTTTCCTTCATAGTTTTGTAAATGTCTTCAGACTCTGTTTACATGGGAAATATTGGAGGTCCAACTAACATTAATTTAATTAAGTTTTATTGGATTTTGGTGGTCCTTTATCTTCAAAGTATAAAGAGTCAGTCTGTATCTAGAAACATACTCTCATGTTTTGTTATTTACAAAAATATAACGCACATTTCCATTTTTAGACTGAAAATACTTCAGTTGGGGAACATCATGATAAAGATGTGACTTCTGATTGACCCATGAGCTGGACCCAGGCACATGGAGGCCCCTTACTCTCTCCCTTTTCCTTGGAATGTGGGTTCTGCTGGCTTTTCCAGTTCTCAGAGGCCACTCCAGAGGATGCAGCTTTGAGATGGTAATGCAGTGTTGAGAACAACAGCACGGGGGTATACGGGTATACGGT
Organism: Nasua narica; assembly: GCA_028533885.1. Taxonomy (NCBI): domain Eukaryota; kingdom Metazoa; phylum Chordata; class Mammalia; order Carnivora; family Procyonidae; genus Nasua; species Nasua narica. Next base: position 30,497,762 of record CM052815.1, on the reverse strand, counting down.
ATAGTGACTGAGCCCAGTTAGGGCCTCTTTATAAACTTCTAAGATTTCGTTGACTGGTGTAGGGGATCCATTCATCTTGCTGCTCTCCCAGGTAAGCCTCCTAGGTAAGTTCCCTTTGCTGTTATTAAACATTGCCACCTACCAACCTGGAATGGTTTGTCTCTTTCTTTGGTCTTTCCTTGCCCTTTGAGGACAGGGGCCAGTTTCAGATTACACCTGGGAAGCTCTCAGGAGGATTATGAACCAAATTACATGGGAGCACAAAGATTTTTTTCTCAAACTATCAATCTCTTGCTTAATGATTAAGCACTAGAGGCACTTCCAGTAAAATCATAAAGAATAACCATTTTTTAAACATTGTTAGAGGTTTTAAAAAGTGAACTAAGATATAAAACAGAAGCAGTAAAATTATCTTTTTTTCCTCTAACTTTTCTAAAACGAACAGAATTATTATTACTTGCAGGAGATTTAATTGTCTTCTTATAAACCTCAATAAAACCAACAGGGAGAAAATTATAGGATTGTTTAATACCCTGACTGAAATAAAATCTACACTCCAAAACAAAACCAAAATCCTTTACTATACACTAGCAACAGAAAATTAAAAGAACTAGTAAAAATAATAATTCTAACACAGAGGAATACAATTACAGTAATATGAAACATATGAGTTATATGTTGAAAACTATAAATACTTATTAAGAGGTATAAATATAGACTCATAAAAGGGAAAGCAATCATCCCAGGAAAGAACAAAGTAATAACTAGAACAATACAATCTTAGTTATATGTAGTGTTCTGAGGAGGGGAGGAAATTTATTTCTTTCTGCATGAAAGGTAAATCTCTTTATTCCCCATCTTTGCCTTCTACTTCTCTCGCCAGCTATGTATTTTAAATTGTATTGTGATTGGACTTCTAATTATCTAATTATGTATCTAATTGTACCTTATAACTCTATTAGGAAAATTGTATTCATAATTTTTAAAAATCTCAAAGAAGAAATTCTCCGGTCCAGAATTCTGTATGCTCATAGATTCACAGATTTCCGATGGGACTATAAAATGGTACAACTTTTCTGAAAAGGCAGTCTGGCAGCTTCTTAACAAAACTAGACGTGTAGCTAGCATACAAGTCAGGGCTTGTACTTTGGGGCCTTTATGCCATTGAAATGTAATCTCATGTTCATACAAAAACATGTATACAAATGTTCATAGCAGAGGCACTCATCATAGCTCACACCGGAAGCAGCCTCGATGTCCTCCGCCCGTGAACACTTAAACAGGGCCCGCCCTGCCCATGCGGTGGGTACTGCACAGCAGTAAAAAAGCATGAAGTATTTAAAAATGCAACGATGTGGATGAACCTTCAGAAAATTTTGTTGAGTAAAAAAAGCCAGTCCCCACAGGTTACATCCTATGATTATTCCAAAGCTATTACATTTGGAAGTGACAAAATTAACAGAGATGAAGACTAGAACAACAGTTGCCAGGGGTTGATAGCGAAGGTGTGTGGGAGAACGGTGGTGGTGGGGGTGAAAAGGCAGCACGTGGGGATCTCTCTGGTGTTGGAACTGTTCTGTTTCTTGATTACATCGATATCAATATCCTGGCTGTGATTTTTTACTATAGTTTTATGATGTATTTCCATTTGGGGAAATTGTGTAAAGGGTCTATGAAATATCTTTGAATTACTTGTTAGGACTTCATGTGAATCTATTGTTATCTGAAAATCAAACGTTTAGTTAAAATTTTAAAAGGCCAAAGTATAAAAATCAAAAGCAGGAAAAACCATATAGCATGTATGAGATCTACTTTCACCAATAAAACGTGAAGACTAAGAGGCATATGCCTAAATACTTCAAATGGTTTCTTTTGAATTTATGGAAGTTATTTTTTTTATCCTTTTTTACAACTGAATGTATTTCCCTACTTTTCTTTTTTTTTTTTTTAAGATCTATTCATTTGACAAAGAGAGAGAGAAAGAGAGACAGAGATCACAAGTAGGCAGAGAGGGGCAAGCAGGCTCCCCGCCAAGCAGAGAGCCCGTCGCGGGTCTCGATCCCAGGACCCTGAGACCATGACCTGAGCAGAGGTTCAACCCACTGAGCCATCCAGGCGCCCCTTTCCTAACTTTTCTTAAATGAGCCTGTACTGCTAGAATCAGAAAACAAGAATGATGTTATGTATGGGGCATCAGATTCATGCCAGGCACTACTCTAAGAACTTTATAAGCAGTATCAGAAGTAAGTGAATTCGTATTTGTAAAGAGCGAAGAATACAGTCTAGTACATAATAAGCCCTATATAAGTATTTTTAAATAAAATAGTAAATCATATTATTTAATTTTCACAAAACTCTATAAATAGGGAAAATTATTGGCTTCACTTTATAACTCAGAAAATGAAGGCATAACAGCTTAAATAACTTTCTGAAGCTAATACTGCTAGTATGTGCTAGGGTAAGGATTCAAATGCAGTCAGCACTCTTTAAGTCCGTACCGTTTACTGCTACAAATGAAACTGGTCCCAACTGTGCTCTCCAATTCATTCCTGGTAGTTGTACATCTCATCTAGTCATTTGATCTCACAGCTTTTTGGTTGGTTTGTTTGTCTTAACATAATTTATTCTCTTGCAGGAGGAATGAGATTAAAGACATTTGCATTTTTTCTCACTAGTGTTTGGCACATATGATGAAACCAGGAAAAAGTTAATATGCCTAAGTCAGCAAAAATAAATTTTCTTAAGAGGATATTTTGAAGAGCAGTTCTTAGTGAACTTTACTGTGCATAACTAACATCTTAATAAACAAAAAGGATCTGAAGGAACAGAATATTATGAAAATAATCATCCGTGACTCTTGTCCTATTCTGAATTCTGCTCTCGTGTCCTTATTGAAATACTTGACCTTCCACATTTCTGATGTCAACCACATGGGCATTGTCTAACCCACACTCTCCTCCTTGTTTAGGATGGGATTTCTTTCTCTTCATTATTCTTTGCAGGCCCTGAAATGATTCTTCCTTAATCTCAGTCTGTGGCTATGTCTCTGCAACCAAGTCATCCTGTTCTCGGTAACCTTTCTATCTCTACACCCTGCTTCTTAAAAACTTACTGATTCCTGGACCCTTCTCATGCTGATTCCAGACCTAGGTATGTTTTGGATTCTTCCTTCTCTCCTCTCTCCTTGTCCTCCTTCCCTACTTCCTTCTCCCTTCTCCCTTCCTTCTTTCCACTTTTCCTTTCTTCAGTAATCGTCTGAGTCTCTATTATGGGCAAGGAATTGTGATAAGCACTAGGAGAACAAGAACAGAGTATCTGTATTCTTTGCCTTCGATAGAGAGAGATGAGAGAGAGAAACACACACACACACACACACACACACACACACACACACACACACGCACAACTGAGTTATAGGGGAATTCCAGTTTGCTAAGGTAGTACATAGCAAAAGCACATTACATAACTCAGAATGAGCAGGTAAATTGTCCTGGAGGTAATAACCCTAATTTGTTACCTGTTGCAGAAATGAAGCTTTCTGACTCTAATTTCATCACCATGTGAAACTACATGTGTCCGTATGGCCCCTCATCCTATAGGGATGTATCTCTATCATTTTCTAGGCCATAAGCTCTACTAGCCCTACCTGCTCCACAGCTTTCTGAAGCACCAACTGCCTACAGGTTTGCCCATAGGACAAGAAAGGCTTTCTGGGCCAGCATTTCTGACTAGCACTTGACTTTATTCAGCACATAGTTCCTGGAATAGGGGCCCTAAATTAATTCCACCATTTTTATTGTCCTACTTCAATTTCAGTTCAGTACAAAAACATAGCTAGAGGTGAGAGAACACATTTAATTAAATATTGTATGCAGCTGATGAATGTATACAAAAGCATCACCCACGGGGTATAGATTTTTATAATGAGCCTCTTTCTTTGACTTTCTTTGACTTCCAACCCCTTTTTGAACTTCTGCTCTGAGAGGCCAGATTTTTCTTCTCTTGTACATTCAATTTTACAATAGGCTTTCTTGGAAGAGCTGAGTTGGTCCTGCTTGCTGTTAGCACAGCAGGGTCCGCCCTCATGATGCTTCAGATCTCACAGTTATCCCGAACCGGCAGAACAATTCTTGACTCTCTTAATGAGACTCAGCACCCCAGCCCTGATGTCAAAGGGAAGCTTTTTCTAAAGTATTCAAGCAGCATCTAGTGAAGATCTTACTGTGTGCCATATTGCCAGTAAAACGACAAATATTTCCCATAACCTAAGCAATGACCTTAGATTTACTAAGGGAATTAACTAAAATGCAGTAAACTCGGCTATGCTTTCATTGACTACCAGGGACAAATTAAGGGTTGCAAGAAAGATGATTTCAGGATGCCATTTATTTCTTTAGGTGACAAATATTCTCTCTTTATTCCTACCTCCATGAATGCATTTTAATGTATTTCCTCTGTGATTGTAAGTACTGAAACTTCTTTATGTGTACACTATCATCCTAAAACACAGGTGACTTAATGTTAGGGAAACTGAACATAGTTTGTCATCATTTTCTTCTCCCAGTACCATTGTGCCCTGTATGTGCATTTGTGACTCCTCAAGGTGCTGTAGGTGGAGGCTTTGCTGCACTATTTGAGAGTTTATCCTATCCCTGACTTGCTATGGGAGGGTCGACGGGGCTGTAATCTTTACTGAGTTGCTTTTGCTCTATAACTCAGACTTTATTGCAGTGCTCAAGTGGTATACTTTCAAATCTGTGTTTCAACGTATAAGGGATGATACATTCCATGTGGATAAACTGATGGGACTGTTGTGCCTGTCTTACAGAATGGAGTTTCTCGGAACAGGTCAAAGGGGGACTGGTGGAGAGCCATTTTAACGAAATCTCTTTTTTCCTGGTGGGTTTTGGGTGTCTTCTGAAATTCCCCATGCATGCAAGTTCCCAGAGGAAGGACAGTTCCAGATGAAATAGTTGCTATATATGAATTCTCTCCAAATCACAATAGACAAAAATAGACCAGATAGCCTCCTTTTGCCCTCTTTGTGAATAACAATTTTTATTTCCTATTTTCAAATGACATACTTTGTTCCTAATTCTAGCCAACTTCAGCTGAAAAGGAGTTTATTAAAAGACACTGAGTGACACAAAGAACACACGGGGAAGGGAGATGATGAGGTTGGGGAATGGAGCTGTAGCTAAGTGTCGTGTTGGTTTGCAATCCCCCTGGAGCTTCCGGGGTGTGATCCACAATGGGCCCCTCTCCTCAGAGGGGACAGAGAGACCGAAGAAAGAGACAAGACATTCCAGGTGTGTAGGTGGCAATTTTAATAAGCAAACAGAACTAACATATGAGGCTTGTCTTGGGAGGCAGAAGACAAAAGGATCCCCACGCCTCCCTGCCAAATCTTAAAAGTTTATAAGGAGGGGGTGCTTGGGTGGTGCAGTCGGTTGAGTGTCCAACTCTTGATTTCAGCTCAGGTCATGAGGCCAGTGTCCTGGTTCAAGCCCCATAGCAGGTTCCATGCTCAATGGGGAGTCCTTAAGATTCTCTCTCCCTCGGGTGCTGGTGGCTCAGTGGTTAAGTGTCTGCCTTCAGCTCAAGTCATGATCTCAGGGTCCTGGGATCAAGTCCTGTGTCGGGCTCCCTGCTCAAGGGAGAGGCTGCTTTTCCCTCTCCCCCTGCTGCTCCCCCTGCTTGTGAACGAACTCTCTCTCTCTGTCAAATAAATAAATTCTTTTGAAAAAAAAAAAAAAAAAGACTCTCCCTTTGCTCCTCTCCTCATTATCCCCCTCAAATACACAGATAAATAATAAAAAAAAAAGTTTCTAAAGAGCCCTTAACTAGGTTCCCTCAGGTATATCACGCAAGTGTTCCCAACATCATTATCTTAAGGCTGTGTCCTTGGAGCAGCCTCTGGGAGCAGGGAAGGCCAGCAGGACCCACATTCCAAGGGCAGGATTGGGGGTGAAGAGCCTCCAAGTGCCCAGGGCCAACTCATGTGTCAATGGGTGTCACGTCTTTCCTATGACATCCCCAACACTAAGAAACACACAGCCACGCCCCTGGAAGAGTGATTAGAATTCACTATGAGATCTCACTACTAGATCCCCGCTGATCTCGCTGTGGCACGAGGGATGGCTGGCCATGCTGCTGTCCTCTGGACATAATCTCTAGCCCTCCCTACACCTTTTTGCCTTGGCAGTCTCAGGCAGAAGCATCAGGCGTAGGTCCCACCTACGGAACAGGGGGCGTTTGCAGGAATAGCTGCCCTTCCAGCAACTTCCACAGTGGGAAGAAACCCCGGCTTCCACCTCTGTGGGCACTTAGCCTGAAGATAAAAGATAATTAGACAGAAGCTACCCAACAAAACAAACAAAAGAGGGTGAGAGAAACAAACAAGTGACAACTCTCTGCCAGCCTTTCGTCCTCGTCTTTTTTAATCACATTTTTTCCCTCTATTTTTAAGAATAGTTAGAAAATAGAGTTTAATCACGCTCTTTTTTGTAAGAACAATTCAAGACTTGCCAGGACTGCACAGATTCTAAATGCCAGAATTGAGATTTTATACCGGTGGGGTCCACTCCCCAAGCCTGAGCTTTTCCTGTTAGGCCACTAACTCTTTGTACTTGGCTTTTTCCTTGTCAGACCTGAGACAGGCTGGTATCAGTCAGCCATTCAACAAAATTCAGTTCCTGAGTGCTGCCCAGCGGCTATAACGAACGCCTGGTGTTGGGGATGAAACTGATGAGCTCAGAGCAGTTCCAGCACTTTACAATCCCTGAAATCTGGAGCCAGAGAAAGCCACAGGTGATTTCCATACAGAGTTGCCAACGCGAGAACTTCTCCACAAAACAACGCTCCGACTTCCCTCCAGAGGCAGTATGGGTTACCTGCTAGGCAGGAAGTGCCTGTGAGAAGCAAGTCTTTGGGGCTCTTTGGCTCAGCTCCCTGTCACACAACAGCCTGCATGCCGTCCAGCCCCGCACCTGGGTGGTAAGTACAGCAGAAGGCAGGGGGCACTGTCCCTGGGGCAGGAGTGGGGGTGTGGGGAGGTGTGGGGGGCAAGGCCTGCTGCCACAGTTACCAGCACTGCATGTGGGGGATGGGGAAAGTTCAATGCTGGGTCGGAGGCAGATGTAAATCCAGATTTTGTCACTTAGCTTTAGCCATTATCAAGTTGACATTTTGATTTCTGTCTGGCTGACTCCGGTGACTATCTCTCAGTTGGCTTCAAACTTTGTAAGAGAATTAAGGGAAGTTAAAACATCATTTATTCATTCTAAATCTCAGTAAAAGTGGCAGGAGTTAGGAAGCTGAGTCTCTCTTTTCCCTTCCCTTTGTCTTCCTTCTAATCTCTCTTCTAGAACTTTCTTCTATAATGCCCTCCCCTTCCCCCCTTCCCTTCCCTGCATTTATTCCTCTTTTTCTGCACTGGCTCTGTCTCGCCTTTTTTCCCCTCCCTTTCTCTCCCCAGTCTCTCTCCCAGCCTAGTCTGTCCCCCATTTTCCCCTTCTCCTTCCTTTCCCTTCTTTTTCCAACCCCCTCCACACTCACCCCAACTCTCTCCTTGTCTCTTTTTTTCCCACAAGTGTGGCCTTAGTATTTTTATGCAAGATTTTCGTCTGGAGACTGTGTACCCCAATTTCACTAGTGGGGAATGATTGCCAGAATAATTAAACAGGAGAAAGGTGTGTGGAATGTGTGTACTGGTCTGAGAGAGAACCGTGTCTCTTGGTGGAGACCATGGTCTCGTCTTGTTACTGCTGGGGAAACCGGCGGGGGGGGCGGGTGCAAGTGATTATCCGCAGGTAATTTCCCCCTGCAGCTCTGACCTACCTCAGTCTCCTGGTTTTGCGAGAAGAGACACACAATGAGTAGAGTTTGAGGAGAGGAACACACACACAGATAATCAGGGTTGCAAAAAACTGCAAAAGGCCTTTAGTGCCCAAACAGGAATATACTATGAAAACTACAGTCCTGAGGTGGGAATTTTAAGGCATGGCAGCTAGTCCAGAAATTTCTCTTTCCCCTTTTCCCATCTTGGGCAGGAGTCTTGTCCCTTATTCAGTCCAATATTTATATTTTCTGAGAGGAGTTAGAGGAATTAAAACCCCTTTATTATTATTTCTGATTATATATTTTTATTCAGGTCTTTACATGTCTAGCCTAGTATCTAAGAAGTTACTTTTTGTCAAAATTGTTTATATTATCTCTTAAGACGTTAATCTTCTAGTTTGAGAAAATACTGGATTAGAACTTTACCCTCTCTTATGTTTTCTGATAGAAGTGGCTTGTCACTGTAACCTCTTCCAATGAATTCACTAATGTAGCTCTAGAAATTCATGACTGTAGCCCCAATTCTTTTTCTTCTTCTTCTTTTTTTTAAGATTTATTTATTTGAGAGAGAGAAGGTGAGAGTGAAAGTGAGAGAGGCAGGAGCATGAATGGGAGGGGTAGAGACAGAGGGAGGGGAAGAAAGAATCTCAAGCCAATTCTGTGCTCAGTCCCCGTGAGGGGCTGGATTTCCCAACCCTGAAATTGTGACCTGAGCAGAAATCAAGAGTCAGATGCTTAACCACCGCCACCCAGGCGCCTTTTAGCCCCTACTTTGTCCTGGTTACAGTCTTCCCGTTTTTATAATTGAAAACTTCAGAGAGGAGCAGAGTATTTATTTATTACAAAGGTTTTTGGAATGCCATCCTAAACTCATTCAAAGCATATGAAAGTATTTGCTAACGTGGGAGGGCGAAAAGAAACAAGGTGGGGAGGGGTAGAGAGGCTTTGTCTCCGGAGGAGCGGAGAAAGAAGCCATTCAGGGGCAAGTGTTTGCCATTAATGCTCTGAAATGTGTTCTCAAATTATTTCAGAGCTGTCATGTGGAAGATGTAATTTGGATGGTCTAATTGACCCCAGAAGGCAGGATCCGGGCCAATAAAGGAATATGACAGATCTATTTTAATTTAAGACAAAGTAGAGATTTTTAGAGTCAATGCTTTCCAAGTATGAGAGGAACTGCATGAGAAATGGGGAATATTTATAGAGCCATTGCCATGTACCAAGTACATACGTTCCTAGATGCTTCAGCTCTTCGCATGTGTTGGTGGGTTGAATGATGGGATCCCCCCAAACAAGCCCATGTCTTAGTCCCCAGAACCTATGAATAATGGCTTCTTGTTTAAGCATTCTCTTTTAAAGATCGTAAGCTGATTTTCAGGGGGGGCTCTAAATCCAATGCCCGGGGAGGTGCAGAGTAGAGAAGGTTATGTAAAGATCGTGGCAGAGACTGGAGTGATGGGACCACAGGACAGGGAAGCCGAGGAAGCCTGGCAGGCACCAGAAGCTGGAGGAGGCAAGAAAGACATTGTCTGAGAGTCTCCAGAGGAACACAGCCCTGCTGCTCTCTTGATCTCAGACCTCTGGCCTCTAGAACGGTGAAAGGTGACATGTCTGTTATTCTAAACCACGATGTTTCTGGAAACCCCAGGAGACTCCTAGGAGATCCTCAAACATGTATGAGCCCCATTTTGCCGCAAAGGCAGCGAGGGACACAGAGATTAGAAACTTGTTGAAAGTCATGGTCGTGCAGCTCTGGTGGCAGAGTCAGGACTGGGAACAAGGCAGTCTGGCTCAGGACCTCCATTCCCGGACACAGCAGCACATTACTGCCCTGGTAAAGAGCTGCCTCTCTCTGGGGCTATTCACATGGAGATTGGAGCGTGCAATAAGTAGGAGTAACTAGATTAGGATTTCCAAATACCAGTCCGTTGTATCAGAGATAAATAACATTCAGATTCTGAAATTCCACTGTAACCGCCTACAATTTCGTAGGTTGGGAGTGTTGCTGGGAATCTGTATATTTTTAAAATAGACCTCTTTCCAGTTAATTCTTCCTGTTTGTTCATGTTTGGGAACTGAGGGGCTTTGCAGTTTTTCGTAAGCCTGAGTGTCTGTGTTCCTATGAACCTCGCTTCATCCTCCGCTCATTGTGTGTCTTTTCTCCCCAAAGCAGGATACTGAGGACAGTCAGGGCCGAAAGGGAAAATTAGTGACATTTTCTTCCATTTTTCTTGTATCATCCATATGGCTTAGGATTGCAGAATTGTTCTTTGACTTTGTTTCTTTATGAGCCAATATAAAGATCTAAATTACTAGCTGAATAAGGTCATTGTTTTACTACTTTGATGTTTTACAACAAAATAAAAGAAAATAAAATTAGACATGTCCCAAAAGTAAGAGTAGAGAAGGGGGGAGGTGCTTTCTGGTCCATAGATAAGAAGCCTAATAATCACAGGTGGAAATTCACTGTAAATCAGAGTCAGGAAATGAGACCAGGCACTAGGATTTAACTGCTCTGGTGTCTTGAGAGCTTTCCAGGAGACATCAGAAAGTGTTTTGTTTTTGTTTAGAGATGGGTTTTCATGTATGTATAGACTGCAACAGAATTGGACTCCTAGAATGGAACAATTGAACCTTTTTTTTTGTTTTAAGTAGGAGCCCAGGGCTTGAACTCACGACCCTGAGATCAAGACCTGAGCTGAGATGAAGAGTCGGATGCTTAACCAACAGAGTCACCCAAGTGTCCCTTGAATATTTTAATTGACAGAATTATTATCTTGAAAGTGAAGGCAACACAGGCAGAAAGATGGTGACTTTTCCCAAAGCAACACAAAGGAGGGACCAAATTGAGAGGGGCAATTTCTATTTCTCTTCTAAGCACACTCTTTTAGATCATAGCTTCAGAGACCTCCTCCAACTTGACCAGGGTGGCACAGCCACTGGAGTTTGGAGCTAGGATTTGAGTCTCTTTTAAAGACTACACCAGCGGGGGCGCCTGGGTGGCTCAGTGGGTTAAAGCCTCTGCCTTCGCTCGGGTCATGATCTCAGGGTCCTGGGATCGAGCCCCACATCAGGCTCTCTGAGAGCCTGCTTCCCTCTCTCTCTCTGCCTGCCTCTCTGCCTACTTGTGATCTCTCTCTCTCTCTCTCTCTGTCAAATAAATAAATTCTTAAAAAAAAAAAAAACTATACCAGCGGTTCAGTGACTGAGCACACATCAGAATCTCCTGGAAGGCTTGTTAAAACGGAGTACTGGGCGCCACCCCTAGAGTTCCTGAATCTATAGGTCTGGAGAGAGACTCAGAAATTTACATCTCTAACAAGTTCTCTGTGTAACCATACCATTTGGGGAGGATTTGAACTGCAGCAAAGCATCCCTCCTGTTAAAAGGGTTCCCCCCCCCCAAAAAGGGCTCTCAAAACAATTTAGACCAAAAGCTGAAATCTGATGATACTAGACACGTTGTCAATATTATAAGTCCAGGGATTTCAGATGAAAATTTTTTTCCTGGAAAAGATCATAAGACCTTGCATGGCAAGTCAATTGAAGCTTAGTCTTAGCATCCTGTGTTAGAATGTGAATCTTCCTGCCGTTTCAAGCAGTTACTTTACCTGCTTTGCCCCACACTGAATAATAGTATAAGCAGTGGCAGTTATTGGATGGTTAAGCTCCATTATTAAGCAAATATTGGTATTTGCCCATGTCCAAGTGCTTTAATGTATTAACTATTGAGCCCTCACCACCCTCTAGGAGTAGTGTTTTACTCAGTTAGATGGTGGGAACAAATAGAACAAACTATCACGGCTCACACAATAGAGGTCCATTTCCACAGCTCACACTTAAAGCTATGAGACCTCGCAAATGATAACAGCAGTAGCTGGGCACTGTTGGCAAGCACGTTATATATGTTATCTCATTGAACCTTTAAAACAACACCCTGAGGCACTATAACCACTTTCATTTTACAGAAATGGAAACTAAGGCAGAAAGAAATTAAGCACCTTGACCAGGTGCATAGAATGAATCCAGGCCACCTGACTCTAGAGTCCACACTCTTTAGGTTCTGCTGCAGGCATTTATTTTTGTGACTCTGATCTAGGCCACTGCCTCCTTTATACAGATGAGGAAATAGAGTGAGATGTAAAATGAATTCTTCAAAGTTGCAGAATGAGTTAGCAGTACAGGTCACACGCATACTCCTGAGTACCAACAAGTATACGCTAACAATGACCCTCAGTGGGAGTTTGGGTTCATTGTCATTTTAATATAGATGGCAAAGAGGTTAAATAAATGTTAATAAGATTCTATTCATTCTTCTTATCTAACGGTGAACTCAAATGGCTACCCCAATTATTGTCCACCTCGCTGCACAGTGGAAGGTCTCAATGAGAAATTTTTAAAAACATGATGCCCAGGTCCCGCCCTGGTCCGATTAAAGGAGAATCAGAGGGATGAGTCTGTGACTTTTTTTTTTTAGTATGCCAGGTGATTCTAACGTGCAGCCAGATTGAAGACAGGCTGGATTACACTGTCAGGATGTGCAGATTGGGTGCAATGGCTGGTAATTAGACATTGATGCTCTCTTCTTCTGGAAGTTGTATGGGTTTCTGTAAAGACATCTGGTTCCATGTTCGAAGCCAACTGCATTCCTTTAGCCAAATGCAATAATTGCTTGTTACTGATGTGTGTCCATGAATAATTGAAAAGTATTACTTAGCTCCCACTCCCATTAACTTCTGTGACTAAAGGAACACAGGCTCCTGCAAGAAGTAAACAGACTTAATCTGTGGAATGCTGCTGGCTTTTTTGGGTTAATTTCCATGTTTATTACTCTTGCCCCTTGCCCCCATCTAATCTGACGGTTCTTTCTGCTGCTTACATGTCGACCGACATGTAGAGTAACGCTGCAGAAAGTGTCATTTGAAAAGCTCTCCAGTTCAATGGGGGTAAAAATTAGGAAATTTTGAAAACACAAATTCAGCCACACTAGTAATTTCAGTTCTCTTCCAAGTCCTACTCAGCCTTCCAGAGGTAAATATAATGAGAATCATTCAAGCAGTGCTTTGGCAGCAAAACATTAATTTGTATAAGCATTTATAGTGCACTTTCTTCCTCTTTGTAATATTTACCACACTTTATTATAGCTGTCCTTTTAAGGACCGCCTTTTCTGTGACAATTTAGGCCCTGTAAGTACAGGAAACATATCTGTCATCTTCATCATTATGCCCTAGCACATTGTAAGCACTTAATAAACATTGTCTGAACTTATAGTTCAATGAGTGAATATCTGAGCTGGGCATTAAAGACAAAGAAAATTAAGTCCTGACTTCTGTCATTGAGAAACTTGTAAGATTAGGAAGGAAATAGAAATGCTCAGGAATTACAATTCATTGTGGTCAGGGCTATAATAAAGGGAGGTATAAAGAAGGAAAGGTCTTCTGTAGGCTAGCAATCTATACAAATCACTTCTGCCCCCAAGACGGGAATGGCCATAAAAAGTTAAAGTTTCTAGAATGTACTTCATTTAATGGATTTGAATCTGGGACAATGTAAATAATTTACACAATTCTGAAATGATATTGAGTTTAAAAAAAATGATTCCTAAAGTTAAAAGAAAACAAACAAATGAACCTAACTCTGGGTCAAGTTGATGGCATAGCAACACCGAGAAATCACTGAAAAATGATTTTAAAACCCACCTATTTGCAAGTACATATTACTTGAATATACTAGGGACGGGCTCCCATTGATTTATCTCTTAACTCTCTGCAGTGTATTAATGTGGAATGGGTCCCCAGTTTGCTCATGCTCTTGTCAGTCCCATACTGACTCTGGCCTAGGTGTGTGACTTCCTGTATTGGTCCTCCAGGGCTGCCTTACCACAGTACCACAGACTGGGGGGCCTGCAAAACAGAAACCTACTGTGTTGCAAATCTGGGGGCTAGAAGTCTGGGATCAAGATATCAGAAGGGCCATGCTCCTTTTGAAGGTGCTAGGAAAGGATTTCTTCAAGACTTATCTTCTAGTGTCTGGTAGTTCCTTGACTTGTAGCAACAGGATTCCAGTCTTTGCAAGGTGCTTTTCCTGTGTGCATGTGTCTATCTCAGAATTTCCCCTTTTTGTAAGGACATAAAGGATTAGGTCCTATTTTTAAGGTCCTATTGGATTAGGTGCTCACTCTACTCCGATATGACCTCATCTTAATTTAACTGATTACATCTGCAACAAACTTAATTCCAGATAAGTTTATATTCTGAAGTATTAGAAGTTAGGTTTTTGATCTATCTATGGGGAAGACACCATGAAAATAATGACGCTTTGTTCGGTGAGATAATAGCAAAGGTGACAAAGCAGAGGTTTGAAGAGTGCTTGTACTTGGGGCTTGCTCTCTTTTACCTTTAGAAACCTGCCACCATCTCCAGGACTAGCCTGCTGAATGATGAGAGAATCGGCCCATTTGCCCCCTTGACAGAATCACAGGTGTCTTAAGTAAGCAAAGACACCCAGGTGACTTGGGGCTGAACTTGGTGGGAAAGTCTAGTCTCCACCAGAGTTCTGCGAGCAAAAGAACCCCTTATCTAAACCCTATTCAGATTGTATTGTGACTTGAAAGTGAGTCTTTATTTTGAGTATAGACAGATTGTAGTATAGACAGTATAGTATAGACAGAATATAGACAATATTGACATACAATGTTACATTAGCTTCAGGAGTACAATGTAGTGATTCCACAAGTTCATACGTTATACACAGTTCACCACAAGTGCAGCGCCATCACTAATATCACTGACTATATTCCCTAGGCTGTGCCTTTTATTCCCAAGACTGATTCATTCTGTAACCAGAAGCCTGGACCTCCCATTCCCCTGCACCCATTTTGTGTTGCTTTAAACTACAAAGTTTTGCTATATAACAATGTATAACTAGTTGTGTGTTAAGAATGTGGGAAGACTGGGCACCTGGGTGGCTCAGTGGGTTAAAGCCTCTGCCTTCAGCTCAGATCATGATCTCAGGGGTCCTGGGATTGAGCCCCACATCAGGCTCTCTGCTTAGCAGGGAGCCTGCTTCCCCCTCTCTCTCTGCCTGCCTCCCTGCCTACTTGTGATCTCTCTCTCTCTCTGTCAAATAAATAAATAAAATCTAAAGAAAAAAGAATGTGGGGAGAGATGAATCCTTTTCCAAATTTCAAATATTCAAGCATTTCTTTGAAGAACTTGCTGTTACCAAAATTGCTGAATTTGGTTTGGTAAATTTAGACACTACTCAAGACTTGTCTCCCTCCTTTTCACTGTTTGCTGTTTCTAGGGGCTTCTTGGAGTGAACAAAGGGATTAAAAAAAAGGTTTGTTGATAAATTGCCTTGCTGTATTGTTAGGCAAAAAGGGAAAAAAGAAAGGCTCTTTTCTCAACGCTGTTCTTTCTTCTATAGACATCTTTTAAAGAATTGTCAGTTGCTCATTTATTTATTAGTGGATAGTTAAGCAAGCTTTTTCTTTTAGCACCTATAGGCAACAAAGTGCTTATATAAAAGACTTTGGATATGCTAGTCATATCTTTGATATACATATTTTTTACTCTCTATATTTTATAACACAGGCTCATAATCTTACAGTTGGAAAGGGCCCTAGATGCCACTTGTTCTAATTTCTTACCCATGTAGGAATATTCTTGATATCATTCCCAGCAGGCAATCTTTCCTCCTCTGCTTGTATGCGCCTCGTGATGAAAAGCTCATTACCTTGGGAGGAAGCGGATTTTTGTTGTAGAATATCACCACTTAAGAAAAATATTTCCTTATCTTGACCTCAAATCTGCCTCATAATATGCTTTGCCTGCCCAGTTTTCTCAAAGGAAGGCACCCACCTGCCTTGGTCTTTCCTTAACTGTAATAATAAATATTCTAACCTTTATAGATATAATGTTATGATATATTTTCTCTAAGAAGAAAAGTTCTGATAAGTCTAGAGTTCACCATTTTTTAAAAGATTTATTTATTGGGGCACCTGGGTGGCTCAGTGGGTTGGGGCCTCTGCCTTCGGCTCGAGTCGTCATCTTGGGGTCCTGGGATCGAGCCCCGCACCGGGCTCTCTGCTCAGCGGGAAGCCTGCTTCCCCCTCTCTCTCTGCCTCTCTGCCTGCCTGCTTGTGATCTCTCTCTCTGTCAAATAAATAGAATATTAAAAAAAAATTTTATTTATTTTACAGACAGAATGAGAGAGAGAGAGTACACACACGTGCAGGTGTGGGGGGGGAGGAGCAGAGGGAGAGAAAGAATCTCAAGCAGACTCTACACTGAGCACAGAGCCTGACACAGGGCTTGATCTCATGACCCTGAGATCATGACCTGGGCTGAATCCAAGAGTCGGACACTCAACCAGCTGAGCCACCCTGAGTTCACCACCATTCTTAAAGAAGTTCCAAAACAAATGGAGAGAGTATTAAAAAGAAGGACTTGGGGGGAAAAAACAGAATTCACCACAGACAGAACTACCATGAAGTATTGCAGAATATCATTGTTGTGTATACCCTTTCTGGGAAAATATTAGTGAGGTCGTCAAGAGACGTGAACTTTAAATCCCATCTAGTATCTGTAACAAGAATGGTGTCTCACAGGTTATCAGGTTATCTAGGGACTTAAAAACAAAAACAAAACCTTCACTTTGTTCTTAGAGGTGAGCTCATTTGAGAAGTCAGCCCTTGGAGATGATGTTGATAGAATGACGATTATTTCCTGAGCACTTTTACTGGACAGTCAGAAACCTGTTCCTCCAGCTGTATCTGTCTAGAGAGAGCAGATTGAAAGGAACACACTGACGGCATCTGTCAATGAAGAGCATATTAATCATTGTATACTTGGTCACTCACATGACCTCAGTTGGGTCTAGCTGAGGAGTGCGTCTAGCTTGGACCTTGCTGGGAAAAAAAATTGCCGCTTTTTCAGAGAATCAATAAAGGCTAGCCCATGTTTTTTCTCCTCTCCAGCGCCCAGCTCACCTTTGAAGCCTGTCAAATTAGGAAACAGACTCACAAATCAGCATATTAAAGTTGTCACAAATTCTTCAGAAAGAGGTTCAAATCCTGGCTCTTCCACTTCATAATAACGTAAGCGTGAGTGAGTTACCGAATCCTTGCCAAGTCTCTGTGGCGATAACAAGAGGCAGAGGGTCTCTGGCAAGCCCGAATGAATGCTTCATTCCTTGAACACGTGCATACATCTTGAAGCAAGAGGCAAAGGCCCTGTACTTCTTACGATGATTAATTATTTATGCTCAATTATTAAATTATAAAAAAATTGAATAGTGAAAGTAAAGGTGCTTCCTTAGGACATCAGAAATGTAGTTTTCTAACCAAGGCGGTGATGCTGTGTCAGAGGTGCATATTATGCTGGTAAAGAGTGGGCAAGACTAAAGCAAGCTGCTTAAAGATTATAGGTCCAAGCCAATAAAGATTATTGCCCAAAAGAGCTCGTGATTGAGCACCACGTGATCAGGATTTGATTTCAGGTCTTCCATTTAAGAGCTGGAAGTTTAGACGAATCTGGGTTTCAGCCCCACCCACAGAATGAAAGGCTTCCTTTGTATACTATGGGATGGTTCTTTCAGGATGCTGGGAGGATTAAATCTTCTTGTTCCTTCAGTCTGTCTTTTGATTACTCCTGAAGAAAGTAGGCAGGCACTTGTCTCTTCGTGGTTTTGAGTATGTAAGCCTTGTCTCCTTGGTGACAGCAATTCTCTTCTGTTTTATACAATTTCTCTTTCCCACTGCATAGAGAATCGGGATGAAGCCAAAAATTATAGGTGTTTTGTAAGCCAGTGTAGGATCGAACCAATTATGCTAAGAGAGAGAGTTAAGCATGCATTAAATTCTTCACTCTTCAGACTCCTATCATTCAATGCATCACTTAAATGGCACATCTTCACTGACGATTTCTTCTGCCACCTCTGCTCCCCACCAAACATACCACACCATCCACCAGCCGCAAGACCGGCTGCTCAATTTTTTCTGTGTCTGTAAATGCTTTAGCTTTAGTAAAGTGTGGTTTGCCACTCAGTTATGTAAGTGCCTGTCACTTTTCCTAGGTTTTGAGAGTTTGGAGGAAAAAATGCATGTAAATCCTAGTCCATAGCCAAGTACCTGGGACTTAGAAAACTCTTTATTAAACAAATGAGTTATGATAGCGATGAGGATGATAGAAGCTAACTTTCTGAGCATTTTCTATCGATCATGCATCCTTTTAAGTTCTCTACATGAATGAATGGCTTTTATAGCTAGAGCCCCTCTATGACAAAGGTGCTATTTTTCCCATTTTGTAGATGAGAAAATCGAGGCACGGGTATTTATTAAGTAACTTGCTAGGCAGTGAGATTTGGAGTCCGGGAATAAACAGGACATTCTGTTCTTAGTGATTAGTCATTAAAGACTATTCTGTGTTGTCGCTTCTGAAGGAGTAAAAGAAAAATTAATGAGAGAATAAAATGGGCTCCCCTCCCTGCCACATATATACATACTCGATTATTAGCACTTTGATCCTGTTTCTGACCTGAAATCTCCACGTCTGTGGGTGTTTCCTCACTCCGACTTTAGAATGGTAGGCAGGATAATGATCTCTAAATATTGAGCTCACTGGAACCTGTAAATATGTTGCTTTTCATGGTAAAAGGGACTTTGCAGATGGGATTAAGAATCTTGGTATGAGGAGATTATGCTGGGTTATTGAGGTAGACCCAATGTAATCACAAGGATCCTTATAAGTAAAATTGAGAGGAAGAAGAGTTAGAATTGAAGACTGTAGGCAGGTGGCTTTGAAAATGGAGTAAGGGACCACAAGCCAAAGAATGCAGGTGGCTTCTGGAAGCTGGGGAAAAAAATGAATTCTTCCCTAGACCTAGAAGGGAAACAGCCTTTTTGATGCCTGAATTTAGGCCATTGAAACCTAGTTCAGATTTCTAACTTCCCAAACTGTAAGAGAACTGTTTGGCTTTAAGTCATGAAAGTTTGTGGCTTAGGGAAATTTGCTGTGGCAGCCACAGGAAGCTAATAGGTCATGCATAGTGGCCTCTGATGGTGTATTTAGTGTCAGACTGGAAGGAGTTTGGTTTGATAGATTAGCGGCTACTTGGCTAAGTAGAGAGTGTAATCCTCCCTATGGAAATAGCATGTAGACATAGATTTTGATGGGAGAAGGGAAAATAGTCTTGGATTTCTTCTTGGCCAGAGTTGAAAAACAGTCTGCCCTGGGTGTTTTTAAGTCACTGAGCCATTGCTTTGGTTTGGAAAGAGACTCACTTGGAGAGTATGTTGTCACTTCTGAGGCAAATGTCACTGAAAATTACGGGTGGATAGGTGGACACAGAAGTGACACTGTCGAGATTAGGAAACCGACCCAAGGGAGTTGGGAAGTGAATGTGTCTGTGCAGGGCCTGAGGGGAAATGGTGAGCTCTGATATCATTCATTTATGTGGCAATGAGCAAGCCTGACTCAGCACAGAGAACATTCTGACAAGAGTCTCAGCCCTAGTAACATCTGAATTTAAGGCAGGAATCCTTCATGCCAGGCAGCCTCACTGTGTGAAAGGAACAGCAATAAATGATCTTCATGGTGTGTGTGTGTGCGCGTGTGTGTGCGCGTGTGAGAGAGAGCGAGAGAGAGAGAGAGAGAGAGAGAGAGAGAGAGAGAGAGAGAGAGATGGAAGCATTCCCAGTCAGTGACAAAGAGAGAGATTATTCAGGAACTGGTGTTGGGACTGCTGATTAACAACACTCCAGGAAGAATTAATCCATGTTGTTTTCCACAGTTTATCAAGAATATAAATGGTGGATGGATTAAGGGTTAAGTACAGAAAAAGAATTCATATAATCTTTTCCTCAACTGTGGAGCTTCTGAATATTGATTTTTAAAAATTTATTTTTTAATTAACATAAAATGTATTATTTGCCCCAGAGGTACATGTCTGTGAATCATCAGGCTTACACATTTCACAGCACTCACCGTATGAATATTGATTTTTATGGGGACTTTCTAAGCTGAAAATCTACAGAATAAATGCAAAAGAAAAGACTAGCATTTAACCAAATTTGAATTTAATAACCAAATGTAAAAGGCAGGCAACAAATTAGGTAACAACAATGCGTCACATATGACAGCATATTTCTATAGTAGAGAGCACTCATGCAAGGGAGACAATAGAAGGCCCCTAATAGATACATATTCAAAAGATAGGGATGGTTTATAACAGAGGAAATTCAATTAAAAACAAGTGGGAAAATACTCAAGCTCACTAGTAATTAGAGAAATGCAAATGAAACCGAGATACTGTTTTTGCTTATCAAATCAGTAAACATTTAAAAAAAAAAAACCCTTGTAATATCCATAAGAGCTTTCATATGCTGCTAATGGGGTGTGAAATTGCACCATTTTTGAAAATATAGTCAAATTTGAAATTTTTTCTAAATAAATATTGTATTATAGAAAGGCCTGATACACAAAACTCTCCAGCAGAGTATTTTTTGTGATATCAGAATACTTAAAAACCTCTTGAATGTTCAAAAATGCAATGAAAGTTTTTTTAGAGAATGGATTATGTCTAACCAATAGAATATTGTTCAACAATTTAAATATTCATTCACAAAGTGTATGTTACCAATTAGTTACAAAATAAAGCATACAGAATTATATCTCTTTAATGATTTTTTCAGTGTTTTTGGAGAGCTCTGTATAGGAAACAAAACTGGAAAAAATATCAAAATGTTAACATAGACAGACTTATACAAATTCTTGCTTTTCTGTGTTTTCCCTGGTGGCCCCATTTTATTTAATCATGCACAATTTTTGTAATCAAAAAATAAATATTAAGCAATCTCTGCCTGGTTTTATTTAAAAAGGAGACCTCATTTAAGCTTGGATATAAAATAGGAAAAGAAGATGTGATTCCATTAAGAAAAGACAGGCTGAAAAAACTGCGAAGTATCAGAGCTTATATCTAACAGGAACATGTAAGCAATACAAATAAGTTGCAAGCAAATATTCAATGGGGAGCAGAGAAGGCTTTTGTTTTAAGAGTAGAGTATTGTTTCCTTTGGTAGGGAAAATGACAGCGTTTCTTAGACACACACCAGCCGAACCTGCTGCCACCTCTCCTCTTTTTCTGCTTATTCCAATTATGTGCAAAACACCCAGAAGGAAATAACTAGCCTCTTGATTGCTTGTCTTGCAAATTTAAACATATAAATTGATAGCAAATGCCACCTTATGAAGTAGAATCCGGGAATGCTTAATTAAGTCTCCGTAAGACTCCTAGCAAACTAGAAAATGTACAGAGGCATAGTATTTACAAGCACCTTGATTTCCATTCACCTGTGGCATTTTATGAATTATGAAATGAATTTCATTTTAAGTTACTGCATTTGCTATAATAATTGGAGAGGCATTCTGCAGTGAGACAGTAGATGTGGAGAGCTGGGTGTTTTCAACAGTGACCTGTTGCCTGATCCTAAAGTAATCCAATTAGAACAAATCCACTTCCATTCATATTTCATGCAGGGCGCCAGGGGTGGCACTGGCTCCTTTTTCCAAATATGAAGCGTACACATAGTTGCGAGTTGGTTTTCTTCCTCCTCCGGTAGGGCCAGCGTTAAAGGGCTCCCCTGGGAAAAGATCTGGAAGCTTTTCCAAGCTGGGGTTGTGCTGTTGATAATCAGTCAAGCCAGCTGCCTACGGTTTGGGCTCCGTTTCCACCTCTGTGGATTGCAACAGGTGTCCCCCGTTTCACAAAGCAGCTGCATCTAACGGCCTTAAACCGCCCACTCTACCCCTTGTGTAATCGTCCATCCCACAGAGCTCATCATTGATTTTTGAAAGCCACAGTCCCTTTTAATGCGTCCTTTGCTGGTGAAGAATTGCTTGGCAGCATGGACTATTGTGATGGACCCGCCATATTCAATGAGATTGTCACCATCTGTTCCACCTTCCAATTACCAAAGCACATGGAAATAAAAACTCAGACATCAGAAATCCTAGATAATATTTT
The DNA here is from genome assembly GCA_028533885.1 of Nasua narica. Taxonomy (NCBI): domain Eukaryota; kingdom Metazoa; phylum Chordata; class Mammalia; order Carnivora; family Procyonidae; genus Nasua; species Nasua narica. The sequence continues at coordinate 30,475,898 of CM052815.1, read as the reverse complement.
CTGTTCATTATGAGTCTGGCCTGATGTGGGTTTTAAAAATTTCATTTGAAACACGTTGTAGGATAAAGCACACTTCCTTTCTATTACTGAGATGCAATTAGAATATGGGGATCCAGCACTGGGAGAAAATTACTCCATGTGAGATAGACAGGGGCGCAGTCCCCTGACCTCCGATATGTCCTGGAGGCTCCTGCTCAGCTTGCATATGTCACCCAATGTTAGGCCTGAAGGGGTTAAGTAGTAACTCCCTGAGCTGATATTGCCAGGGCAACAGGAAATGGAGTTGTATGAGCAGGTACTGTGGCTTCCATGTTTCTGTTCAACAGGCAATGGGTTTTCACCAAGACTTAAAGCAAAAAGTGACTATTGCCACTGAAGTGATCTCTGTGTGTGTGTGTATGTAAGGGAGTATTGAAGAAGAATGAGGACATAGGTCAGGGATGGGGAATTAATGCTGATCCTAAAAGACAAGGTGCCAAAGACAGCGTGGATTAAAACTAAAACCCTCAAGTTGAACAAACAGTGCTCTAGCAGCACCGAGCCATTCTGAGAGTAACAGGAAATGACCTAATGCAGGGAGCGGACATCATGAGGGCAACTCGTTCCTGAGGATCTACACCAACAGGATAGAAAATGTTTTTAAAATAGGTCAGATATATATTCTCAGCTCTCTGTGTTATGAATCCGCTTTTCTAAGTGAGGGAAAACTGGAGATGGGGGTAGAAACACATGGAACATGGTTTAAAGCTGGTCGTCTCACACTCTGCACCATCAACCTGATTCCCAGCATGGCGTCTTCATCCCCAGTAAACGGTCCTCTCTTCTCTCCAAAGTCCTATGTGAAGGAAGCCCTCTGGTTATTTATAAAACCTGCATACTTGACTTAGATGGGGTAAAACCGGAAAGCTGTTACATTTGTGGACCACCTTTCGTCATGTACATAAATGGATTATGCATTTCCCGCCTACTCATCCTGTCCCCAGAAAATGGGCATCACCTGCATTGTCAGTACTCACTCCTGAGTTGGCTGGGGGTTGTGGTAGGTCTGGCCGCCCAAGAGTAACAGTAGGATGTTTTTCAGCATGAGTACACTTGCCAGCTGTAACCTGCTGTTGATAGTGAGACAGACTCACCTGTCTTGTAATTTTTAAAAAAAATTCTCATGGAGAAATGGAGTGCATAGATATTTTTGATACTGTTAAAAATTGGATATTAGGGAGAGCACATATTGCATGGAGCACAGGGTGTGGTGCATAATCAACGAATCTTGGAACACTGAAAAAATAAAATTAAATTAAAAAAAAATTGGGAGCCTAACCATAAGCCCCTACTCAGTACCAAATAACTACCAGCAGATTGTATATACCTGAAATTGTTTCCCTCAGCATAGCCAATAGGATGGGCCTTGGTGCCTCCTATTAAGAACACTATTTGCTACTCTGTGTCAACCATGCTTCAGTAACAAAATAAAGAATATAAAAAATGCTAATTGCTGGCTATCCTGCCCTTTCTTTTGGCTAAGAATAATAATTTGTTTCACATTTTATCTGGATAAAAAGTCATTCACAGCCATAAGTTTGGGACCTGTACTTATTGCTTAGCGACTCATGTATTTTTAAAAACAGCTTTATTAAGGTTTAATTGAGATATAAACTGTACATACGTGTACATTTTACAAATTTTGACGTGTGCATACACTTGTGAAACCATCACCACAATCAGAATAAACGTAATGCTTACTCTCGAGAGTTTTCATGATCTTTTTTCTAACTTCTTCCCCTACACCCTCCCCACTCATCTTACCCCACAATCGCTGATCTACTTTTTGTCACCATAGACATTTTGCATGGACATTTTGCAGATGTTTGCATTTTCTAGCGTTTTATGGAAATGGAATCATACAGTATGCACTTTTTTTTTTTTTTTTAAATCTGACTTCTTTTATTCAACCTAATGATTTTAGGATCCACTGACGTTGTGGTATGTCTGAATAGCTTGATCCTTTTTTATTGCTGAGTAGTAATGGTGTAGCTATTCCACAGCTTGTTTATCCTTTCACCTGTGGATGGATGGCTGTGTGTGTTGTTTCCGTGTTAGGCTATCATAAATAATGCTGCTTTGAGCGTTCATCAACAGGATGCACATTTTAATTTCCTATAATTTTTATATTTCACAGCAGGAACTCAAACTAAATCAGCACTTTTCTGGCATCTGGAATGGACATATACAGCTTTCCTGGAATTTATGAAGCCGCCTAACAGGTGTCAGGTAAGCAGACATTTGGCTCATTTATTTGCAAGCTCTTTTTTCCTAATGATTTTTTTTTACATGAAAACAAAGACATGGCTGTTTAACCAATAAACAAAAATATGTTAGAACAGCCACTATATACAGTCTCTGATTCAACTCTGTAAAATAACACACAAAGCAACACAGCTCAAATGGACTGTTTTTCAGTAAATGATCCCAATTCTTCAATTTTAAGATGCATGTTTTGCTGTATTTTAACCTTTTGAAGATGTTGGATGCCTCTTTTAATTGATTCATACATGTAATGTACAGTTTCTCTCCCCTCTCCTTAAATGTCTATGAATCGATGAATGAATAAACATTAATGATATGGCCGTACGATGGAATAATATTCACCAATAAAAAGGGAAGAAGTATCGATCTGAGCTACAATAGAGATAAACCTTGCAAAGATTATACTAAGTGAAAAAAGCCAGTCACGAAGGTCACAGATTGTCTGATACCACTTGCATGAGATATCTGGAGTACACAAATCTGTAGAGACAGCAGATTCGTGGTTTTCAGGGGCTGAGGGGAGGAGCACGTGAGTGACTGGCTAATGGGCACAAGGGTTCCTTTTGGGGGCAGTGAAAAAGTTCTGAAACTGGATGGTGTCAGTGGTTGCATAAGAACGTTGTTCATGTAACTGATGCCACTGAATTCATACTTTAAGTAGTGAAAATGATGAATTTTATGTCATGTGTATTTTAACACAAGAAAAAAGGAAGGAAAAATGATCTTAAAAGATGTCATGTTAGAGGTTTGGCATATAATTGATAAGAAATTGAAACCAAGGACGTGGTATGACTTAGCATCTCGCGAGTGGTAGGCCGGCATTATGTGCGCGCATGTGCTTTGTGTCCTCTGCCTGGGTCTTGAATGCATTGTGGTTAAGTTCATGTCTTTCACAAAGAAAAGGTGGGCTCCACTACAGGTGTTTCAGTGTTTTCATTGAAAAATACATACATGAATCGAATGATACTGGATTTATTCCTGTGTTGTGCAATGAGGAAAGTTCAAGGGGGGAGGGGCTGGTCAAACTAACTTAAAACCCAGGATAACCTGTTTCCATTTGTGTGAAATGGTAGCTTCTCTGACCTAGCCTTTAACCTTGCAAATAGGCCCTGAGGCTGATTGATAGGACCTATTTCACCAGAGTGACTGAATTACATGGATAAAGGGCCTAGCCTGAGGCCTGGGACACAGAGTGACTCTTTAACAAGTGTAATGTTTTGTCGGCTGCCCACTCTCCGGAAATACATAACCTTTAATTACACACGACCATATCAAGTATCAGTATCTCTCTTGTGTGGAGGAACTTAACACACCACTTATGGTGGGGACACTCTGCTTGATTTCCAGAGCCTCTCCTTAACAGATATATGGCGTGTTAGCTATTCTCCACCAGTCTACAACAATTGTGTCTTGTAGGCAAGAAACTCTGAAGACCTAATACAAACAAATGAAAAGGAAAAGTACTTGGATTCAAATACCTAGGGTAGGATAGAGACTCCTAAAGAAACTTAATTAAAATCTAAATCAAAATGGAAATTTGACAGAGGAATAGAATCTGGATGTCCCGCCTTATAACAAATAAATATTCCGTTTCAGCTGGGAATTAACTACTAGGTAGCTTAGTAATAAAGAATACAAGTGCAGAATCATTTGAAGATCTACTCTTCTCTGTCCTGAGCACTCAAACCAATCCAATTCCATTTACTAGCTGTAGTTTATATCCCCAGGTGGAAAGAGGGACTTTACATTTTCATTAGAGGATTTGCAATAGCAAACCATTAGTGCCCAATCTCCCCACATAGTGAGCACACGGGGCATATATTTCAGATTTTATATGAACCAAATTCATTTATTCTGTTTTTCTCTATAGAAGTTAGGTTGTGCTTTTTTTCAAGGAAAATATAGGGCACATTCATTTCTCTCAGCTTAGTGGAAGATGGTGGCCGTGACAAACTGGTCCCCAACAGCGTAGGCTTTTACTTTAAAACAAGCTGAATTCAGGTTGTGAGTGGGGCCACAATCAGCTCTTTCTGCAGGAACATTACCCTAGCTTCCATTCTCTGATCCCTGTCCAGGAGCTAAAACTACCTCTTGCCTTTTCATCATGGGCAAAGCAAAATAACATCCCTATTCACAAGACACTGAGGCTTGAAATACTGTGACCCCAAGATCCCTTTGCCCCGCCTTGAGGCTGGTGTGGAGGCCACAGCTATCATTGGCTGTAGGCAGTTACCCTAGCCCTACAGTTCCTTATTCTTTCTTTCTATTTCTTTCTATCTATCTTTCTATCTATCTACCTACCTCCCTACCTATCATCTATCATCTGTCTATCTATCTATCTATCATCTTTAACACATGCACTGTGGCCGTCATGCACATGTGCCCACACACACTTCCAATGCAGAAAAGGTTTTATATTGATAGACCAATATTTCCAGTAGCATAGCTGACTGTTATGTTCTTTGGGCCAGCTTTGAAGCCAGTTCTGGTGCCCATATAAGGAAATGAAATGGAAAGCAGGAACTCATTTGAGTAAATCTAGAAGACTCTACCTAACCAGAGCTCATAATCTGATGATGCAATCATCTTTTCCTTATGAATAGTGGGATTTGAACTGTGTTCCTTGAGCTGGAAACCAGAGTAAAGTATATGGAAATTCTGGTGGAAAGATGACTGGTTTAGTAAGGGAATTTCTATGAAGTGGATGGTAAAAGAATTAAGAGGTTCATGAAGCTACTCCTTTGAGACAGATGGTAGAGAATTAAATGGTACCAACCGTGCAACAAATCTGGAATATTAGTGATTTGGGCAGTCTTGACTTATGAGGAAGAGATAGTGATGTGTATCATGGGACTAACCACTCTTCCAGTTCCTTCTCTTATCATGCCCACTCCCTGTGCCCATGGCAAACCCTGCACAGATCTTCCCCAGTGAGGCCACAGGAGACTTCTTGCATAATGTTCCTCACAGCCTCTGGTCATTCTGTGGAAGTTCATGAAAAAGTTGTACGTTTTCCTAAACTATAATGAACTTACCAAGAGTGCCTTCTGTATGCTAGTGAGAGTCATGTATATTAGGAATATGATGATGTGTTACAGAATCTTTGTATCTTTAAAAAATTCTATATTCTATTCCTCCTAAGTCCTTGAATGTGAGGTCTAGTTTCTGTGGTGCTTGATGGCCAGGGTCTCCTGGATACTTGTGTAGACAACTAAGACCTGCCTAAAGAGATGTTCTTTGTCTGCACTGGAATCTGAGGCAGATATCACCAAGGGCCTCTCTTCTATGAGCTCTTTACTTCACCAAGTCTCAAATCTAATGTTTTGGCATAAAATTTAGAGTGTATCTATAACTGTGAACTATTCGATGAGAGTTGAACTGATCCATGGGCTTTGGAAATAGATGGTCTGAACATGAATCCTGTCTCCTTAATTTACCTAACAGTGGGACCTTGGAAAAGTAATTTGTTTTCTCTTGTGCCTCTATTCCCTTACCTGTAAAGTGAGAGTACTATTAGATTTATTTCACCATATTTGTGGAAGGTATTAAATAAGTTCATGTATGTAATGGACTTAGATCAGTGCCTGAAACACAGTAACCATCCAAGATTGCTTAGCTATGTAGTATAGTTTATACTAGTGGTAATAGGGCATTGACTTCAGTAAAAATGCCTGGGGTCATCCAAGTTTGGTTCCTGTTAATGTTGTAAACTTGGACATGTTACCTAATTGCTCAAAGCATCAGTTTGCTTAGCTGTTAAATGGAAACAATACTGCATGCATTTAAGTTATTGCAGAAGATTTGATTACATATTTGGTGTAAAATGACCACTGCAACTTCAGGCACAAGATAATCCATTGATAAATTATATTTCTGATGATTATTGTGAAGATAGTTTGTGATGATAATGTGACGGTAATGATATAAAGACACTGAATAAATAGAATCTGAGTTGGCCAAGAATTTGGGAAATTAAGGAAAAACGGCTCATGTACTTTGAGAGAATCCTGGATGGGTGTGCTATGAGATTTGCATTTTACATTGCACACTACGTGGCTCCAAAAATCTCCTAGATTCTTCTCTATTTTTTGAAGTTACCTAAGAATGTTGAAAGAGCCATGGGAATCCAGTAAAGGAGAGTGGGTCACTCCTTAAGGTAAATCTGTATCCAGAATTACAGGAAATAGAAGACAGACCTCAGCTACCAAAGAATTTATAGCAAGGAAAGAAAGGAGCTATGCTTACTACCGCAGATGATGCCCGAGATAGCCCTGAAGAGTTTTTGTGTTGCTTGACGAGTCTCTGATCTAAGAACTTTTCACTCTTTTCCTCAACTATTCAGAATTTAACCTTTCCAGATTTTAATTGCCCTATTAGATACTGAAAATTACATTTGGTTATGTGCTTTCCATCTTGCTGGACCTGCAGTCTTTTCAGATACTACATCTCTCATCTATAACATCATTTAGAAATTATTTATTCCCTTATATAATAGGAATGCAAAATTTTTTTAAAATGAACAACATTTGAAACCTTGAAAAAAGCTTATCCAACAGATCCTACCATAGCTACAAATAACCTAGGTCCCTTATCTTTTCAGATAAAGTATCTTGCTGGGTTAGTGTTCTTATTTTCTCATTATTGAATGTGACTTATGAGACACTCATGAAGATAACACAGATGTGTAATAAAGAGATAATAATTTTGTTTTAGTTTTATAACACAATTTTTCCCATTTCCTCCCCCCCCCCACACACACTTATTAGGACCTTTACAGAGTATCTGTGAAGTAATAGCCATACCATGATTGTTGGAATAATAAATATAAAATCACTCTACCAAAAAGTAGTCATCTTTCAAAAAATTAAGAAAAGAAATCCTGTTAAATTATAGTATTTTTATTGAATGTACCCTTTGTTGAAAGAGTCAACAGAACTGAGATCTTTTACATGACCTTGGATGATGATTTGACTTCTCTGTGACTCTGGGTGTTGAAAAGCGATAGAAAACTTGGATCCTTTATTTAAGGGTATGTTACAGATTTAAGGAGTTAATTTATTTAATATATTTGAACACCAGATGGATAGAAAACTGTTACTAGTATAATCTCATTGTGTCTACCTAGTAATTTGCTGAGGAAAACTTAATGATACTAGTTTAAAATGTTAGCAAGGGATATATAGGTTTATATGTAAATAAAAATGTCTGAAAGTTAATAGTATTTACTTTAATTACAAGGTTGTTGAATTACTTTGAGGAAAGACCTCACTTTGCCTGAGACAACAGATCGACAATATGTTGCCCTCATGGCAAACCCTGTTAGATTCCACTCATCTTCTACAGCCCTGACCTTTTAGCTGAAGCCATGTTTTTCTGAACTATAAGCCCAGCTGTGGTTGAGTTAGTCTCAGCTGGTGAGAGCACCATCTGTTCTGTGGATTCACTTTCATGTTTGGAGTAGAGCAATCTTGATGAGGTATGCCCTGGTATGCTTGTATTTCTAAATTATGCTTTCCTAAAACTCATGAGGAATGCCCTAATTCAGATGACTGTGTTTTATTTGTCCTCATAACCTCCTCGGAGGTTCTCTTCTGGTGTCTTATTTGAACTTCATATTTTATTTAACATTATGTGACTCTGGAAAAATCGAGATTCTTTCTCTCTCTTTCTCTCTCTTTTTCTCTTTTTGCTGTTGTTGTTGAATCAGGATGCTATAGGGTCAAGGTAGCTTAGAAAAGGAAGATGAGTCCTTTAAGCTAAATGCTTTGTTCCCATACCTGTGAGAAAATAAAAGAAAGGTGTTGGTTCCCCCAAAGTCTAAGGGCCCTGACTTGCTCTTCCTACCACGACCCTGAGGCTGCAGTGATGCCCTTAAATCATAATTCTGTAGACGAGATCTTAGGGCACATTAGAACAAGCCACCCCATGAGCTTTCAGGTAACTCTTATGTCACATTGGTTAGTTCTGTTCTCGTTCCCCTTTTGAAGCCCCAATGTCCTCTCAGATTCCTTATTTTTGACTGTTATGCAAGTTAAGATTTCTATACTCTTTGGACACAATAATTTGCCAGTGAGCCCTCTTAGTCACTGTCAGCATTTTACGGAGTATTGCCAATCCTGACCTATCCTGGTGAGCAGCAGGCCAGGCACGATGCAATCTTGAACTAGGGCAAGGATGACATTTTTTTTTAAATGACAGGACTAATTTATTAAAATTAATCTTCAACCAACTGTAATCTGAGAATAAAGTAACATGATTTTAGTTGTATGTCTATTTATATCAATTGTCCAATAGCAAATGTTTGATTTTATTTAAAAAGCATGTATGACTTACTTTGGGCAAACACTGAAATGTGAACTAATTAAGATGCAAAGCTAATTTTTGTGTAAGAGATGGTCTTCACTTTCTAGGTTCTTTCAATTAAGTGACTGGGCTGGTTATAAGGAGGAGTCCTTCAAATGCAAGCTGTACGAAGGATATATGAATAGAGCATTTATTGAGCACTTACTTTGTGCTGTATACTGAGCTGTATACTGAGCTTTTAAAGATACTATTCAATTTAAGTCAGTCATGGAGCAATCCACAGATGTACATAGACTTGTCTCAGTTTCATAGATGGGAAAACCTGATGTTAAAAGTTCAGTTACTTGCCCAAGGCCACAGAGCTCTGGAAATTTAAGGAATACAGATGCAAATTCCTCTGGCTCTGAAACTCATTTCCTCAGAGGTCTTTCTGCTCTATCCAATGATAGATCTGTTTGTTTGATGCCCAACAGGATTTGAAACATTTATTTATGAGGCCCTCATCTGCTGAGCTCTTCGTAGCAAAGTAGGGGGGATCTACTTCAGAGAATGGAGCAATAATGGGTTGAGAGGCAAGAACCTCTGTGGAACCTCTCCATTACCTGAAGGGTGAATACGGAGAATGAAATTCACCTTTGAAATCATTTACCACTTTGATATTTGAAATTCCCATTCCTACATATTACATAAGCAAATCCTAGTCTTTGAGGCATCCCAGTCCTAAAATATTTCTCTCTGACTGTGAAGTGGGTAAAGATAATATTAGCCAGGACAGAAGAGAGATACGTAAATGAAGTGCCAGGGTAGAACTTAGGGATGACTTTAGATCAGCAATTTTTGTTCTTCCTGTCTACCTACCATCACCTTTCCAGGTACTGCCTCATTAACCCACCACCGCCCCAGAATATTTCTGTGGTCCTCTTCTGACAAGCCACTTCTTATGCGAAGCATTACTCAACATGCTTTGTGTATATTTTATCCTTGTAAAATCCTATTGAAGTAGATAATATGTCATCCCCTTTTCCTGATGAGGAAATTGAAGTGCATATTTGTTAAACAGGACTCAAAGTTCGAATCAGAATGTTGATACGGATCAAGCAACCTGATTCCAGAAAAAAAGACTACCAAATCTCAATGAAGAGGCAAAAATGGGCTCCACTGCAAATGCAGTTACGCTATGCTTGTCCTCATGGGGACGAGGCTCAGCATCTTCCATTTATATAACTAAGACATCTCCCTTGAAAGCAAAGTAACAGGGATCTTATTTTTTTAACTCATTTTTTTGGGGGTAATTTTGGTTTGTTTATCTTATTTAAATTAAATTAATTAACATATAGTGTATCATTAGCTTCAGATGTAAAGTTCAGTTACTTATCAGTTGTGTATTATATCGTGTTCACTAGATCATGTGCCCTCCTTAATGCCTTTTTGTTCAAGTTCACTCCTTTGACTTACTTTGAAAGGAGAATATTCAAACACAATTAGAATAAACATGGCTGGATCTTGAGCTTGAACAGTATAGGATTTATATCACTGCCCCTGTCTGTTCTTTTATGGTATTAGAACTGTGAATCTGACATTTCCCCCTAAAATGCAATAGTTTTTTTTTTTTTTAATCAGAATGACTATCTTCTGCACTCTAATTAAGAAAAAGAAAAAGAAGAATCTTTATCTCGAGGATTGGGGCTGCAGATGTTCTTGCTTAAGGATAGTTATAACCCATTTTGATTAGTAGGGTAGATAAGAGAAAGGTAAATAATGCATATATCCCTCCACTGGCATTTTTGATGTTTGGTTGTTAGACTGGGAGCATACACAGGAAGGCATAATCATTCTTGTGAATCTTATGGTAGTTCTGAGTTGTTTGGAGTCACAAAACTCCAGAAAGAAACAGATGCTCTGAGGGACAAATTTCAAAAGTCTTTCTACCTGATGTGTACTGCAGGAAGTGGTTAAAATTCTCTGTCCTTACCTTCTTTGATCTATCATTTTTAACTTAGTTGCTCACTCCTTCCTTCTTGATGTAAGTTCTTCATTTGAATTCAAGGTAAAACAGTCCCTAATTATCCTCCTATAAAACTGGCAACCAGTCCTACTTTGCTTATTCTTTCTCATCCCCCTGATTATAAGACACTAAAAGACTTAGTGCTCAAACTTAGGACATTTTCTCGGTTTATACTCATCTCCTTGGTCATCTCAATGGCAAAACTGATGGCCTCCCGGTTCTAATCTCCAAGACAGGCTCGTCCTCTGGAGTCCAGATTCATAAATTCAATTGCTAATTCAAAATCACCACTTTGATATCTAATAGGCAAGACAGACTTAACAAGTTCACATCAAACTCCAGTTCTTCCCTGCAAAACCTGCTCTTCCATCATCTTCTCCCTTCCTGAGTAGAAATTCCATTTGTCTAATTGTTCATTGTCAAGGATCTTTAGTCCATTTTTCTTCATCTTATCTTTCATATCTGATATATGGCCAAAGCCTTTTGGTTCTGCCTACAGAATATATCCAAAATCTGACAGCTCTTGTTCCTTCATTGTTCCCATCCTGATTCAGGTAACCATTTTTTCTTACCTGGATTTTGTCAATCATTTTCTAACTATTTGTCCTTCTTCTATTCTTTACTTATTTCCATTTCTCCTCTCTCTAGCAGCCAGAGTAATTGGTGTTATAATATTAAGTTCTGATCTTGACATTACCCCTCTACTCACAAATCTCCTATGTTTTTGCATATAAATCATAATATTTAAAGCTCTAAGAATGGTCTCTAAGATTCTGCACAATCTGGCCCCCACCCCATTATCTTTCTAACTTCATTTTATATATTCTGGCTTATTCATTCTGCCCTAGACACACTGGCCTCTTTGAAGTTCCCATAACATCTTCCCAGCCCAGAACCTTTTCATGTACTCTGTATTCTCCTTGAATATACCCCCCTCCCTGAGAAAGCCACCTCCAGTTCTTTGCTTAGATATCACCTTTTCAGTGATGGTTTTTTCTTATGGAGTATTTCCTCTCTGACACCCCTCTATGTTTTTTCAGAGCACTAATCATAATTTGACAGATTTGTAATCTGAGATCTACCTTGTTTTATTTATTTATTGTCTCACTTACTCTCATGAAGAGATAAGCTACCTGAAGGAAGTTTTTTGTCTCTTATGTATTGATGAATTCTTATGACCTAGAACATTGTGGATATAATAGATTCTCAATATGTATTTACTGAATAAATAAATGAATGAAAGAATAAATGAATGATGTGATGACGGTGCAGCTATTGGAAAAGATTATGGCATTGGGATCTCCTCTGAAACAACTTGAGGATATCCTGCCAGACATCAGGTTAATTAAAGAATTGGTGTACTGTCATGATCTTATTTTCTTTATACTATCGGGGTCATAAGAAGCTCTAATGATGGGAGAAGAATTGTGACATGGGTGATGCCTTCTTCTATATGTTACACCCCTTTCCCTTACTAGGTCAAATATAGGAATAGTTGGAGCTATCATCTTGTACAACAAAATTATACATGACAATTGGTACTTCCCAACATAGTCATTTTGTATAAATTTGTATTGTATCCCCAAAGTATAAATCTGATTGTATCCCCAGCAAGTTAATCCTTTGGTGGTTTCTTGTTGCTTTTATGATAAAGACTGAGTATGTAACAAGAGACACAAGATATTATACTCTGGCTTTCTCCAGACCCTTGCTATCTCAGTTTCTTTTCACTTGACTCTGACCTTTGCTTTATTGCCCTAGTCACGATTTCCTATTGTTGGGATACAAAATGTTCTCTCTTACGTGCGCTTCACTCAGATTGGAGTGCCCAAATGAGCATCTCCCTTCATTGGAACAATTCCTTTTTATTCCCCAGAATTTGGTGGCTCAGTCGTCACTTCCTCGTGTAAGAATTCTCTCACTTGTTGTCCCTACTTTTATAAACATACCTTCTCTTGGATCCAAGTGGCAATTTGGGGGTAATAATTTGGTTATTAAATTTCTCCTTTGCTAGACTTTCAGCTTCATGGAAAGCGAGACTCTGTTCTCACTGTGTCCTCACTGTGAACAGCACAGTGCCTCATATGCAGTGGTCAGGAATGTGTTGAAGGAGTGAAGGCAATAACATTCACATGTCTTCACATCCTGTGAGTACATGCCGAAATCAGGTGTTCCAGGGACTAAGGTTGATTAGCTCAGCTGATTGTGCATTTTAATAATTGTTGGTGTATCGTGTTCTTTCTAAACTCAACATTTTCCTTATTACTACTTCTATTTTAGTTTTTTTTTAATGGGGGAAGCTGTCTGATCTTGAACAAGTAGCTTATCTTCTATGAGTCTAATTCTTAGTATATACTAAAAATTCATCTTATGAGTTCGTAATGAATTTAATGAATGTCAATGAGATAGTGAGTATGGTTTAAAATAATACTAATAATAGTAAGCCAATAAGATTAGCTCCCATATTTGGGAGCTTTCTATGTACTCAATGCTGTACTAGGTAATTTATATAAATTATCTTATTTCATTCTTCCAAAAAATCTATTAACTAATTTAATAATAGCTATAATTTATCGAGTAGTTCCTATGTGCCAAGGCTTGCCCAAATTATTTCCTCTGGCTCTTTCATCTTTGAGAGGTAGATATTAATATTCTGACTTTGCTTGTGGGTACCTGAGGCTTGGATATGTTTGAAAAGTTTTTAAGGTCACACTAGCTTATCAGTTTCATGATGGTTGCTGAAAGTTACCTGTGCATTTCTAAGTTTTTTTGTAGATAAGAAAAAAACCCAAATGATAAGCAATGTTCAAGATCATGCAACTTGAATATTGGTAATTCAAAATTCAAAGTGACTCTAGAGATCATTTAATATAATGTCAACCCTAATTTTACAAACCTTGGAAATGAGATTAATTGGTTTGACCCCTCCACAGCATAAGTACTTTGAAGGTAGAAGACATCTCCTTTTTACTCTTAGTACCACACATACTGCTGTACATGATGTAGGTGCTTAATATTTATGGCATTAAATTTTTCAAGTCATCAGTCAAGACAGAGCTAAAATTAAACCAAATCTCCTGACCTCTAATACAGGGCTCATTTTATTGAATATAATACTAAAAGTGGTTAAGTTCTGTTTAGTGCTTGCTTTCTTTCTTTGAGAGAGAGAGAGAGAGAGAGAGCGCGTGTGTGTGCAGGGTGGGGCAGAGGGAGAGAAAGGGAGAGAGAGAATCCTAAGCAGTCTCTATACCCCTGCGAGCCCAACATGGGGTTCGATCCCACAACCCTAAGATCACGACCTGAGGGGAAATCAAGAGTGGGATGCTTAACTAACTGAGCCACTCAGGTGCCCCTCAGTGCTTTCTTTATTAAACAGCATCATTATTATTAATAATGGGATTAGAACATTTTACAGGTGATATTATCACTACTACCATATCTGAAATAGAATCTATGTATCCCCCTGCAGACTTTGTTGCCAGTTGCCTTTTTGCATCATTGGTTTCCTGACAGATGCATGCTGGCACCAGGGGTCCAGGTTTCCTCTTTAGGTCTTAAAGGCAGCAAAGAGGAGAGACATAGTTATAAATCAGCCTAAGAGATGGTGCAGTTTTCTTGGTGGCAGCAGGTTGCCGGCTTTCACAGAATCCCAGAGGAGAAATGTTATAGCAGTTAGCCAAATAAATGAATATGGGCAGGTGTGTGGTTATGGTGGTTAATCCCTACCGTGCAATTGGTTACATAGAGATTGAAATGTTCGCACGGAGGGAAACATGCAAATAAGATGGCTGTGGAAACTTCAAAGGGAATGAGTTTGTTAAACTTGCAAAGCAAACAGCCTAATTAGCAATCTTCAAGAAATGACTTTACTATACGACCTCAGACAGCAATGTCCAATGCTTCTCAGTTCTGTCAATGAGAGAAGAGAATGAAATATCAAGTACAGCAGAGGACAATAAGGTATAATAGGCGGAATTCCTATTGTTGAAAAACTTTCTTCCCTGAACTGGGACAAGAGCAGCTGTTAAGTATCTTCCTCTGGACAGCTTTAAAGAAAGATACCCTCACATGTCTGGGATGATCAAAGCACTACCCTGTTCAAAAAAATGTCTCAACGTACCACACCTCAATAACCTGATAGCATCCCTTTTAGATCTAAGACTATACCATTTTATGTTTTATAAAAAGCCTTTTATTTATTTACATCCTTGATGACATTTGCAGTATATCAGTTCAGTCAAAGCAATCTTTTACCTATTGAAAGACCACTTTACTCAAGATATTTGAGAAAGATCAAAAGGACAATTGAGTTCGGTTTCATATAAATCCAGACCTGGTTTTATGTTAAAAATGGAATGACTTGAATATAACATGACAGACAGTGGCATTGGGTACCTGGATTCAGGGCCTGTTTTATGCATTGATGACTTCGTGGTCATTGTAATTCTCAGGTTACTGAGAAATTCCACCAGCCTAAGATATTTACCCACTACTCTGCTATGGTCCCTGAAATTTGTACCATTAGTCAACCATTCATTTCAATTATTATTCTTATGCATGTGTTAAGACTACAAATGCTTCTGGGATAGTTAATCTATTGGACGATTTCAAACACAGCCATCAGTCCATGCAGTGAAAGACTGGATACTGCACAGCTCAATTTGATGGGAGACAAAGTGGGCAGACAGGTGAATAGTATGTAGTGCTGATGGGAACAGATGGGAAGATGAGCCTGGTGAAGCCAAAAGTAGAATGAAAGCATCAGGATGGGGGTGCTAGAGCTATCTCATGCCAACTCCTAAGAGCAGACTTAAATTTTCAGGAGTTTTCAAAGTCAACTTTTAAAGCACAGCCATTATTAAAACTTAACAAATATATATAATACAAACAAATCCACATTAAAAACAAAGTCCCTAAATACTTAGAATGTGTCACCTCTTAATTATTTTACTATTATCTCTGCTCTTCTGATTATTTACAGGGAAACACTATGTAATGATGAGCTAAAGAGCATTTCTTCCCAACTCTATGTTTAGTGATGTCATGTTGATAGCTTGAAATTAGCCATGGCAGGAGTACTTAGACCGTGGAAATCAGTAAATGCTACAAATCAGGGGGCTCTTTCCTTTTTTCCCAGAGTCCACTGTTAAGTACTTACCAGCACACCATGACTGTAGAGGTTCATGAAAGTTATTAGCTTCCCACAGGAGTAATAAAGTGTGGCTGGTGACCACGTGATAAAGACAAGACTCCTGGGCCGAAGCAGTTAATTCCAAAATGTTCTAAGTCCTCTAACACCTGCTATCTGTGGATGATAAGTAACAGTTCATAATTTCTGCTGTCGCCAAATCCTTTCTACGTTAACAACTTGTCATCCACACAAGTATTGTCTCACCAGCTAAACGAAAACATCTGGAAACATCCAAAACATTTTTCATTCTACATGTTTTCCTTCTATTTTTAGTAATTCTTTCAAGTGGGTTTGCTAGGGCTCTCGCAGATGTACCTATCTGGGAATAGGTTTTCCTTACGTAGACGATTTCATCAAGTGTTTAGCACAAAACCATGGGGAGTCAGAACATTTCAGTGGTACTCACAGCTGGGTTTGAACTTTGGCTTGTGGTTAACCAGATGTGTGACCTCAGATCAGTCACTTGACTCCCTGATACTGAGCTTCCTCCATCTTAAACCAGAGCTGGTATATCTTACTTGGCAATGTGAGCATGAAGATTTCATGAGACGTTGTAGGTAAAAGTAAAAGCATGAAAGTGCCTGGCCTAGAAAGGTGTTCATGAAATGTCATTCCTTTTCACTATCCTTTTCTTATCTTTTCCACTAAGATATAGAAGTTTTTCAGGGCAAGAACTATTCCAAGGGCGGGAAAACCACGAATTGCCCCAAACCAGCCTACTGGAAAGGAGTGTGTGAATTTCAAAGTCATGTTTGCACACTCCCAAGCTAAAAGTCATCTTTGATTTCACAAAGCCCCAGAGACAGCCTGAAGACACATTTTGAGCCGATTTCTAGGGGTACTCTGCTTATAGTTGAAAGAGACTTTTAATGTGATCTGGTCTTTCTACAATAGCTTGCAGCCTTGGACAGGGAGAAAGGAAGGAAAATTGAGTTCAAGTTTCAGTGATATATTCATCCAGAATTAGCTTTTACATATTTTGATAAAAGGTATTATCACATGAGACAAGTACTGGGATTTCTTTATCAGCTATCATGATCTAACCAAAAGGTTTAAATTAGCAGGGTTGGGTCTATTCTGAGAGACACTGGTAAAATGGAAGACTTGTTTTAATTAAACCCGGAATCTGGATAAATCTCTACACTGAGCTATATGTTGCCTTCTTAACATGATAAAGGAGAGGAAGGGAGATTACATTGATATATCAGTTTCCTACAGGTTTCCATAGCCTTTGGCATTTACAAACTCAAGTGTTCTCCTAAATTATTAAAATTAGCTTTTGTTTTGAACAGTGAGTGACTTGAAATGCCCTGTAACTGACGGTGTTTAGAGAAGGAAAATGATGATAAAAAAGGAAGTGGGAGGTGGCGGGGTGGCGGAGGTGGGGGGGGTACTGAATAGTAAAAAAGAAAAAAGCAAACATACAGGGAGGTAGGAGAGAGGAAGGTAAATAATCAGGCCTTTACACTTTTTTATTGATAAGCTGACTCTGCATTTTCTGAAGCATACTTATATTTGTATTATAACTCCAGAGTTATAATCTCCTTTCTAAGAATTCAGAACATTACTACTGTAACTCAAATTTATATATAGTTTTTACTACAAAGAAATGTTCCACGGTGGGCAGCCAGGGTGCACTAGTGGTCACCAACCTTCATCTCTGTGTATTTCGCTCTCTCGGCTCTTCCCACTTATGTTCAAATACATTTGCTGAACACTTCTCCCTGGATAGCCCAAAGTACCTTAAACTGGCACATCGAACAATGAATTTACTGTTTATTTTCAAACTTCTTGGCCTTTGCTCGAACCAGCTTATCTTTCTAGACCAGTATGCGTGTGTGCGTGTGCGTGCGTGCGTGTGTGTGTGTGTGTATGCCAGTGTCCAAGTCAGAACTCTGTAAGTCATGACAGACTGTATCCTCTCTCTTTTCCCCTCCTAATAATAGATCACTATTAGATCACTAAGATCTATCTATCCGTCTTCCTCCCTAAACTTACTCAGCCCACCGTCTAAGTCACATACAACTGTGGGCTCCCCAGGGTCTTAATCTAGGCAGTCATCATGCTCGCCCGTTGGACTGGAATCATCAGATTTCCTGAAACAAGTCTCTTCTCCTCCTTAAAAGCTTTCCCATTTCCTCAAGAGCTTCTGTTAGAATGCAAATCTGATTATACTTCTCTTCTACTTAAAATCTGTCCCTGTCTGAATAGATTCCGAACTTCTTTTTTTTTTTTTTTAAAGATTTTATTTATTTATTTAATAGAGATCACAAGTAGGCAGAGAGGCAGGCGGAGAGAGAGGGGGAAGCAGGCTCCCTGCTGAGCAGAGAGCCTGATGCGGGGCTCCATCCCAGGACTCTGAGATCATGACCTGAGCCGAATGCAGGGGCTTAACCCAATCCAGGCACCCCAGATTCTGAACTTCTTATCACTTACACAAAGCCCCTTCTGACTTGGCCTTCTGCTTCCGCTCCAGACTTCTTCACTCTGTCCCAAGATACACTGTTTTTTTTTTTTTTTTTTTAAAGATTTTATTTACTTGACACAGAGAGAGAAATCACAAGTAGACAGAGAGGCAGGCAGAGAGAGAGGAGGAAGTAGGCCTCCCGCTGAGCAGAGAGCCCGATGCGGGGCTCGATCCCAGAACCCTGAGATCATGACCTGAGCCAAAGGCAGAGGCTTTAACCCACTGAGCCACCCAGGCACCCCTCCCAAGATACACTGTTGAATAAATAAAGCAATGAATGTTCTAGCTTGGATACATCACAGGTTTTTTTAATTTCCAAATTCTTCTGCATTCTCTTGCACCTCTAAGAGTTTGAAAGTGTTATTTTGTCTGCTTGAAAGCACTTTCATTTCCCTTCTTTACCTGCTTTACTCTCTTCTTTTCTATAGGCAACTGAAGCAGTGTGTTTTTTTTTCTTCCATGTTTTCCGTGTTTTTTCCATTTCTAAACTGTTACCGGAATTTTCTCAACTAGGAATTTTTTTTATATTGATACAGCCACTAGGGACACAGAACAAAATGCAACAAGAGATAGGGAGGAAAGAGAAACAGAAGGACATGGAATTTAATGTTCTTAAACTGGTAAAAGCTAGAGCTTTCAGATGCAACCATTCTTCTCTAGAGAGACTCAAGAGAGGGCAGAACGACAGGTATAAAAATCCGAAGTGGGAAAGAGCAAGGAATCGAACAGAACCGGAAGGCTAGTTTGACAAGGAACTAAAAAGCTTAGTTTGGCTGAAATCTGCTGATTTTCTCACTAATGTTTGGGTACATTTATCAGAGGTCAGAACAGAAAAATCATATCCTGATGCTGAAATGCTTGTTAAAAAATCAGCTTTCAGCTTCTCCCCAAATAATGTCTTTTTTTCCACCCTCTCAAAATATAAAACATTTCAAAACAATCTCAATTTAAATACACAAGATTTCGCGAATTCTCATCTGCACAGCCTTTTGTATGCAGGTTAGGGCACCAACATGCAAGCTGGCCACCCTTCCTGCGAGATGACACATGGTTTTGGATTCTGGCTCCTGTGAACCCTGCTGGAAGGGGTGGGGTAAGGTGTAGTCGGTGAATTAAAACCGATCTTTTCATGTCAGGAATATCGCTAGTAAGAACCAAAAATTCATTCCAACTGGCTTAAGCCAAAAAGGAAATTGATTGGATAGGGGGACATTTCATGGAATGAAATAGCAGAAAGTGGATAGTCTGGATTCCGAATGAAGTGAATCAAGGAAATTGGTTAAATCTGGAGTGACTCCCTCCATGTCTCTCTGGCCACGTGGTCTCTCATCTCTGCACCTCTCAAGGCTATCGTGTTCCTCCCTTTGTCTCTGCACACCAGGTTGCTTTACTTTTCATTGTCCGAAGGCCCATCTATGTGATCTGCCAGTCCCAACACACATTGTGGACTAACTAAACTTTTATATCCCAATTCAAAATCCTGAGGGGAGAAAATTTGGCCCTTTTTGTGTCAGATTAAACTTGCCAGATTTAGCCAGTAAATGTTCCATGCAACATTTGGGACACGTTTATACCAGAAAATGTTATGTTACCTGAAATTCAAATGTAACTGAGTGTCTTGTACTTAACCTGGCAATCCCTGTCAGATATCCTCTAATGATCCAATCAGCTGTTGCAGGCATGGGGACAAGGCAAATGGAGCAAAGGATGTGCTTGCACTTCTGCCAGTTAATTGAGTGACAGAAAATTCTTAGCAAGGGAGATGTGGACCTAATATGTATGTGGGGCACCTGGGTGGCTCAGCTGGTTGAGCAGCTGCCTTCGGCTCAGGTCATGATCCCGGAGTCCCGGGATCGAGTCCCGTATCGGACTCCCAGCTCTGTGGGAAGTCTGCTTCTCCCTCTGACCTTCTCCCCTCTCATTCTCAGTCTCTCTCTCTCTAATAAATAAATAAAATCTTTAAAAAATATATGTATGTGAAATAATCTACTGCATCTGAGATAGAGTAAATGAGAAAGAGAACTTTGGTTTTATGGTGGGGGGCAGGATTCAGATAGTAAATAAAATATTCACGTGTTGACTAAGAGAGAACAAAATAGCTTCCACTAGGCAACTTTTTTTAGAGGATATATATTTTTAATAATTTATGAGATGTACTGAAATGAAATTTCATCCGTGTGCTTGACTTAGATTTCTTCCCATAAACGTTATCTGAGTGCCTTTGTATTAGAATCTTAAATTTATTTTTTCATTTAAATTTGGATACACATCCTGAGAGCTGACATCATATTCTAGTTCTGCCTCTGGGGACATCAGAGCTCAGAGAGGCTAATTATGTACCTAAGATAACCCAACTAAAAAGCAACAGAAGCAGAATTTGAAGCCAGGGCTGCCAGAAGCCAGAGCTTCCCTCTGTCCTGTGGTGCTTCTGACTGTCACTGCTTTATACCCCAGCATCACCATTATTCCAGGCCGCCACTAAAGATTGCTATAACTCCTTTGATGGGATCTTAAATCAGCAGCCGCATCTTATATGATGAAAGGCCTAGGGACCACTTCCATATGGAGCATAAGTAAGAGTGCTTGGCTTCTGCCCAATATTTTCCCTAGAATTGCTTTCCAATATCCCCGTCTGTTTTCTCATCCTAAATGAGCATAGCGCTGGTTGAGGTACCTTCTATACTGTTGAGAACAACAACTAATGCACAAACCATGCATATTCATGAGTGGAATTATAGCAATGCATAAATGCCCTACATTAGTGCCTCATAATCAACATCTACTTCCTCTCTTTTTGTTGTCGTTGTATAAAATAAAGGAAGGGGGGCTGGTAGGCTCAGTCACTAATCAAAGATAATTACACCATTGCCATCCAAACATTTTTCTGGGCCTCTGTGAGGCAAGTAGGATTGAACATTTAACGTACTGTTTTAAGACAGACCCTATGCAAAGGGTAACAAGAGTGATGGTAGACTCTTTTTGTGAAAACGAAGAATCAGAGAGAGTTTTTCTCGAAAGAACAGGCAAATTTAATTCAGTGGTTGGCAAAATGTTTTTTCTGTTAGTAAGTACTAAATAATAATACTGAAATGAATCAATGGGTTCTAATAAAAGCAAGATTGTGATAAAATTGAAATATTTGAATGGGATAAGGGCAAGATTGTGCTCCTTCCCAGGAAGGTTTCCCCTGATACCTATCTTTCATATCTGGACAGCACATGTTTTCAGTACATACTGGATACTAAAACAGCATTGTCAATAGACAAAGGATAAACTAAATCATAGCTCTTAATTGCAGAATGAAATGAGTTGGGGTTGATCTTAAAACTTGCCATAATTTTTCAACAACAGTATTTAACATCTTCCTAAATGTTGGGCACTGTTCTAGGCATTGATGGGACAATGACAGGCAAAGACAACTACAGTTCTTATCCACATAAACCTTAGGTTTAGTGTGGGAAGACAATCCTTAACAGAAAAAAATTAAATACATGCATAATATAAAATTGGGATATGAACAATAAGTGAAAGTTACATGATGCAATGAGCACAAATTAGACCTGATGAACTCTACCTCATCAGGAATTTGGGGGACAGCCTCCCTGGGAATTGATAGTTGAAGTAGATAACATTTTAAGTAGGTTGAGATATATGATGTTGCTGAAAATATTAGAGATACAAAGCACAGATATTTTTCAAACATTTGGCTCCTAAAAGGAAGAGAGAGATAAAGTGGAAGAAAAAGGAAATGGGATTAGGTTTTACTTTATTTAGTTTTGATAGAATTGATGTGATTGATTTTAAAATACCAATAGGAAGAACACAGTAAGAGGGATAAACTAAAATGAAAGAAAATTGATACCACAAATATCTAGAAAATGTAGGAGAAGAGAGCCTCCCAAGAAGGGTAGGAAGGAGGAGGAAGTAGATACTTATTTTAATAGGAAAAGCAAAGAAAGTAATAGGTTTAGAAGTAGTTAAACTTAAGGTAGCGATAGCAAGAAATTGAAGGAACTCTTATCTGATGACTTTGATTTTCCCCATAGAGTAGTTAAAGACATCCACTGAGAATGAGTGACAAGTTGGGAAGGGTGGAGGTTTGAGAAGAGAGAATTTTAAAAAGTCATTGCAATAAGAAGAAACTAGGCTGACTGGCAAAATATAGTGTTATTGCAACAGACAGAGTGTTGAAGTTGTATTTGCTGATTATTATCAAGAGGAGGTAGCAGTTCCTTACATCACACAAAAATAAACTCAAAATGGATGAAAGACCTAAATGTGAGACAGGAATCCACCAAAATCCTAGAGGAAAATACAGGCAGCAACCTCTTGGACCTTGGCCACAGCAACTTCTTGCTAGACATGTCTCCAAAGACAAGGGAAACAAAAGCAGAAATGATCTATTGGGATTTCATCAGGATAAAATCTTTTTGCACATCAAAGGAAATAGTCAACAAAACTCAAAGGGAACCTGTGGAATGGGAGAAGATATTTATTTGGAAATGACTTATCAGCTAAAGGGCTGGTATCCAAAATCTATAAGAATTTATCAAACTCAACACCCAAAAAAACAAATAATCCAGGCAAGAAATGGGCAGAAGATATAAACAGACATTTCTCCAAAGAAGACATAAAATGGCCAACAGACACATGAAAAAATGCTCAACATCACTCCGCATTAGGGAAATACAAATCAAAACCACAGTGAGGTGATAGCACCTCACACTTGTCAGAATAGCTAAAAGTAACACGTCAGGAAACAACAAATGTTGGCAAAGGTGTGGAGAAAGAGGAATCCTCTTACACTGTTGGTAGGACTACAAACTGGTGCAGCCACTCTGGAAAACAGTATGGAGGTTCCTCAAAAGTTAAAAATAGAACTACCCTACGACCCAGCAATTGCACTAAGTATTTATCCAAGGGATACAAACATATGCTTCAAAGGGACACATGTGCCCCAATGTTTATAGCAGCAATGTCCACAATAGCCAAACTGGAAAGAACCAGATGTCCATCAACAGCTGAATGGATACAAAGATGTGGCATACATGCACACGTGCACACACACAGGAATATCACTCAGCCATCAAAAAGAATGAAATCTTGCAATGTGCAGCAATGTGGATGGAACTAGAGGGTATTATGCTAAACAAAGTAAGTCAGTCAGAGAAGGACGGATACCATACAATTTCACTCATTTATGAGGTTTAAGAAACAAAACAGATGAACATAGGTAAAGGGAAGGAAAAATAAGATGAAAACAGAGGGAGACAAACCATAAGAGACTCTTAATCATAAGAAACAAACTGATGGTTGCTGGAGGGGAGGTGGCTGGGGGATGGGGGAACTGAGTGATGGGCATTAAGGAGGGTACATGATATAATGAGCACTAGGTGTTACATGCAACTGATGAATCACTAAATTCTACACCTGAAAGTAATAATACAGTATATGTTCCCTCAATTAAATTTAATTTTAAAAATGTAGCAGTAATAAAGCACAATATTAAGCCGCTTTCTCCAGTATCACTTAAATTAGACACAGAAAAAGTGTCACTTAGTTCAGACACAGAAAAAGTGGATAGTTGAGTTCATGGGGGGGGTGTGGGAAATTGCAGGGAGATGAGAGCTTTTAAGTAATTGGCAAAGATCTTATTAGAAAGCTAAGGTATGGACTCTAAGCTAGTTTAATACAGTACTATGTCTCTTGGTATAATATTGTAAGATTAATAACAAATTCCTCTTATGCTGCCTGAAATTGTGATGGAAAATCTTCATGTTGCTATTGTTAGGCATAAGTTTGATTGATCGACTGAAAATTCAAAGACAAAATTTCTACTTTGTCCTTTTATAAGGATATTTCCATGATCTTACATTCCAGTTATTTTAGTTTTATTTTACCCAACTTATTTATTTTATTTTTTCCCCAAATACTTTTATTTCTTCAGTGTTACAAGATTAATTGTTCATGCACCACACCCAGTGCTTTTTTAGTTTTAAACTTTGTTGCTATGACTCCCCAGGATCGACGTCATCCTGTCCTCTGACTCCTGCTTCCAAGTGAATAGTCTCTGATTTTACTTTGTGCCAGTCTGGAACGTAGCTTACCACTTCCTTGGTTTTTTGCAGAAGAATTCTCTGTCCTCTGATACTTTAATGCCACTGTAGACTTTACTGAGATTCCTTTCAGCAG
This sequence comes from Nasua narica, assembly GCA_028533885.1. Classification (NCBI taxonomy): domain Eukaryota; kingdom Metazoa; phylum Chordata; class Mammalia; order Carnivora; family Procyonidae; genus Nasua; species Nasua narica. The sequence goes on along the minus strand of CM052815.1, from coordinate 30,451,436 downwards.
ATGAGGTAGGACAACCTCACAACATACGCCACAGTTAGGATCTTCAGAATCTCCTTGGTCATTTCTTTCTCCCTCAGGGTCTCTTTGTGGTGCTCCACTCCATCACCATTGCCGTGACACCTTCCTTGTCTCCTCTCATTGCTTCATGCAGATCTAAGCTCTTCCTTCCCACGTGGTCTTGCTCTTAAATGCAAAAGAAAGCTCTCTGCCAGTCTCAGAGAGCCTCCAACTTCTTTAGAGTCTAGGATTCAGACCCTGTAGGTTCAGCTTCTACACAGAAGCAGGTACATCAAAACATCTCCAAAAAAAGATGGGTCTCTTTCAGCAAGGTGTTCTCATAACCTGTTCACCAAGGGAGAGGAATTTTCTCCCGGTGGAGCCTTCTTCCTTTAGAGGGAGCATTGCCTCAACTGATACCTGGATTCTAGACTTCTGGTCTCCAGAACTGTAAAAGATTAAATTTCTGTTGTTTTGTGATCATTTCTTGCAGCAGCTCTGGGAAACTACATCATATATGGAAGGACAACATTTAATGTAACATTTGGGCTTTTCTCTGCCTCGTTTATTCATATCTTGGGAAAGAATGAAGTCTGGATTTATACTTAAGAGTAGTATCTGGGTATGCACGGCATTGCTTTTTCTTCTTCCCCTTTTCTTTGGGAGCCAGTTCCCATCAGAAACCCTGTCTTTTTCGTCTGCTGCTCCATGTTCTGACTTACAGAATTATTTTTCCAGCACAGCTATGAAAGGGCACATTAACTGTGTTTACTCAGTAAGTCTCATATTAGGAAACCAATTGTTGCCACACACACCTAAACCACAATCCCCTCTTTCAGTGTTACTGGTAATAAAGGTAATGGTATTTTTCTACATCTGATGTTCACCTCAGTCTTTATTTCCATTTTAGTCAATTCTAAAATCTTTTGGAATTTACTCTTTACTTGACTAACCCAAAGTTTTCCACAGCCCTTTCCTTAGTCCCAACCCACTTGAGATGACTGAGGAAAAAAGAGATTGTGCTATCAGATGAGTCTTTTGTAGACTTGGGACTCCAAAGGAGTAAGAACAATTTCTGACTTCTTAAGGTCAAAAACCCAAAGACAATAAAGCCACATATTAAAAATTTGGACAGAAAATTGTTTTTCAACCTAGAATCTGAAACCCAACCATAATATCCATCAAGTGTGAGGGTAGAAAAAGTCATCTTTTTTTTTTAAAGCCATCTTTGTAGCAGGAGAATAGAGTAGTTAAGGAGTTTATTTCTGAGTGATTATCCTATCTGACAGATTTGACTTTTGAAATATTACATTGAAAGTTTTTTACAGAGTTATGGGAAGGAGTGAAGGTATTTAGCAAGAAGTGTAAGAAAATTAAAAATTACTAACTCAGGGAAATAATCGAAAGACGTTCAGGAAAGGAAAATTGGTTCATCAGTAAAAAGATAGTTACAGTTATAATAATTAAAACACTGAATATTGATTTAACTAACAGTTATAATTATATATGAATGGATGAGGGAGGGAGTGAAAGATATAAGAAAGGCAAAATATTTTTACCTTATATCATACTACTCTGCCATTCAGTATGTTAGATAATTCAAGAGAGAAGGGTGTGTGTGCGCGCGCGCGCGCGCGCGCGCGTGCCTGCGTGTTGTGTGTATGCAACTGTTAACAATTTTAAAAGTAAATAAGAGAATAGGCAATTCAAAGAGATAACTAGAAAGGGCACTTCCAAAGGCAGGAATAAGAGAGGGATGGGAACAGCTATATTTCTTATACGCTTTTGTGTATTATTTAAGTTCTTAAACCATCTGCATGTATTACTTTAAGAATAATAAAAGATTTAAAATATATAAAAATAAGTCTATAAAATTCATCTTATAAACTTGATTTATTAATATATATTCATGAAATAAATCTACTAACTATATAGTGAAAACAAAATAAATCTTACCCTGCAGTTATATATTGGTATGCATTTGTGTACAATTTGATGATGAGAAGCAAATAGGCATAAAATAAAAATTGGAGCCTTGGGCTTCAACCTATGAGGGAAAATTAAATATACATATAAATAAAAATATAAGGAAAACCAAAATTGAACTAAAATACTAGGCAACCGTAAAATGAAAGATGGAAGATTGGGAGTAAAGCCTTGGGTGCTTATATCTCCTAGGCAGGAGGAAAAAGAATTGACGAACTTCACATTCTTTATATAGAACATGGTGAAAAAAAATAAAATTTCAAGTAGCAAATTATTAGACTTACGTATATTTTAAGGACCATCCATATGTGAGGCACTGTTATTTTTGTTGAAAACAAAATGAACAAAAATTCCTGCCCTCATCGACATTATCATCTATACAACTAATTTCAAGTACACATGAAAAATTTGCAGAATTTAGCACACATTAGCCTAATGTTTAGCTTAGAAAGAAGTCTCAAAAAACACCAAAAAATCAACATCATATTATGCAGGTGCTGTGACAAAAATGCTGTTTAAGCAAAATTAATTTGAAAAGAGAGAAACTGATCATCAGGTTTGAAAATGAAAAAGAAAAAGTCACCTTTCTAAATAGTTCATAGTCTGCAAAACACAATGGAAATTATTAAAAATTTAGATAAAAACAATGAATCCATTGTGTACAAAAACTTTGGGATGTAACAAAAGCAGTATTTATAAATTTATATACTAGAAAACAAAATTGATAAGCTTTAAAATTAAAAAACAACACATTAAATCCCAAGAAGTAAAAGAAATAATAAATGCAAAAGTAGAATTCATCAAAACCGAAAACAAGGAAATTTTGTAAAAGATGATATAATCAAATATTAGCGTCTTTCTTTGGAAAAATAGCTGCAGAATCGCCAAAATCGACCAAAATATAATTAGAGAAAATATAAATCAATAATATTAGGAATGAAAAGACTATACTTTCATATGCACTTGAGGTTTTTTTTAATCTTTCAAAATATGTTGTGTACAACTTAATGCAAAAAATTAACATTGTGATACAGTGGTTATCTCTTAGAAAAATGGAAATTACCAAATCCTATTTAAGATGAATAAAAACAGGGAAGCAGTTCAAGCTGGGGGTGTAGGAAAATCCTGAAAATACCTCCTCCCATTGAAACAACAAATTTACAGCTACATGTGGGATAATTTCCTCTGAAAATGCCCTGGATACTATATGAGCAGAACTTCCACAATAAAGGATAAAAAGGCCACATCAAGAGGGGTGGGAGAGGCAGAGACACGTTCTCACCCAAAACCCCACTCTACGTGTGGCAACATACAATCAGGAGGGATCTCAAAAATATGGAACTTTTCCAAGGAGTAAAGGATTAGTCCCCACCATCAGGGACCCCAGAGAGATGAGCCCCCATAATCTTTGGCTTTGAAAACCAATGGGAGTATGTCCAGGAGAACCAGAGAACTTCAGGGAACAGAGAACCCTCTTTTAAAAGGCTTGTGTGAAGACACTTGCCCCAGGACGCACGGCAAAAGCAGCAGCTTGAAAAACTCTCAGACCATGGATGAAAGAGTCTCATTTACTAGTCTTAAAACAGCTGCCTAGGAGGCAAGGACTTTTTGGGATTCTCTCAGGGAAAGGAAGTGCTAGTGGATGTCATCTTGCTCTCTCGTTCTGCCTTGCTATAGCTGGTGCTGGTGGGCACTATTTTGGCAGTCTCCCTCTAACCCACTAGCACTGCTGGGCACACCCAGCTCCCCTGCAGCCACAGCTCTGCCACAGTGGGTGGTTAGACACAGCCCACACAGGGGATGCCCCTTGAACATCTGGCTCTGATGGCTGGGAGGGTATTGCACTTCCCGGTCTCCTCCTACACAGGGTCACTCCTTTAAGACTGGAAGAGGAAGCTCTGTTGCCTAATGCATAGGAACTAACATAGATAATCACAATGAGACATAGATGTTCTAAATGAGAGAATAAGGCAAAACCTCATAGAAAGAACTTAATAAAATGGAGCTAGGTAATCTAGCTGGTAAAGAGTTCAGAGTAATGGTCATAAAGATGCTCACTGAAGTTGGAAACAAAATGGATAAATGCACTGAGAACTTCAATAGAGAGACAGAAATATGTGAAAGTATGACACAGAAGTGACAGAGATTAAAAATACTGAACTGGAAAATACACTGGAGGAGTTCAACAGCAGACTGCAATGGAACTCACTCACCCACATAGAAGGTCAAAAAAAATTTTTTTTAAAAGGAGAAGATACCTTAAGGGACCTATGGAACAACATCAAGTGGAATAACATTTGCAGAGACAAAGGGGCATAGAATTTATTTGAAGAAATGGTGGCTGGAAACTTCCCTAATCTGGGGAAGAAAACAGACATACAAGCACAGGAAGTCCAGGTAATACCAAATAAGGTGAACCCAAGGAGAGCCACATCAAGACAATATAATTAAAATGTCAAAAATTAAAGAAAAAGAGGTAAGTTTAAAGGAGGAAAGAGAAAAACAAACTGTTAAGCAAGAAAAACAACTGTTAAATACAAGAGCCATGAGTGGATTTTTTAGCAACAACTTTGTAGGCCAGAAGGAAGTGGCATGATATATTCAAAGTGCTGAAAAAAAAGAACTGAGCCCAGTACAGTATTCTTGGTTGGACTTCTTCTTCTTCTTCTTCTTTTTTTTTTTAAAGCATCCAGCTAGTGTGGAGGTCAAAAGACAAAAGTAAAATTTACTAAAACTCCAATAATTAACTAAGAGATACATAAAATAAAAAGATGTAAAATGTGCATCAAAAACCTAAAATTAGAAGGGGAGTAAAAATGTAGTTTTGGAATGTATTCAAATTTATGTTACTATCGACCTAAAATAGACTGTTATGTACGTACAACAGTATATGTGAACCTCACAGTAATTCCAAAGAAAAAGTTATAGCAAATACATAAGGAAAATGAGAAAGTAATCTAAACATAACACCAAAGAATGGTATCAAAACTGAAGGAAAGAAAGAGAAGAAAAATGGAACAGAAGAATTACAAAAATGGCCAGGAAACAAATAACAAAATGGCAATAATACGTACCTATCAATGATTACTTTCGATGTAAATGTACTAAATTCTTTAAACAAAAAGACATACAGGGGTTGAATGGATTAAAAAACAACTCTTGGGGCGCCTAGGTGGCTCAGTCTGTTAAGCAGCTGACTCTTGATCTCAGCTCAGGTCTTGATCTCAGGGTTGTGAGTTCAAGCCCCACACTGGGCACTGTGCTAGGCATGAAGCCTACTTAAACACAAACAAAAAAACATGACTCCTTTGTATCCTGCCTAGAAGAGGCTCATTTCAGAAGTAAGAACATACAGAGTGAAACCAGAGAACTTCTAGAAGAAAATATAGGCTGTAAGTTCCTTGACATCAGTCTTAGCAACGTTTTTGTATGTATATTTGTTTTTGCATCAGACTCCAAAGGCAAGGGCAACAAAAATTAAAACAAATACATGGGGCTGCATCAGACCAAAAAGCTTCTGCACAGCCAAGGAACTCATCAACAAAATGAAAAAGCAGCCTACTGAATGGAAGACAATATTTGCAAATTATATATCTAGTAGGAGGTTAAAATCCAAAATATATTAAGAACTCATGCAATTCAATAACAATGACAACAACAAAAGCCCCAAACAATCTGATTAAAACATGGGTAAAGGATCTGAATACACATTTTTCCAAAGACAATATACAGATGGCCAACTGGATGTTGAAGAGATGCTCAACATCACTAATCATCAAAGAAATGCATATCAAATCACAGGTATCACCTCACATTTGTCAGAATGCGCTATTATCAAAAAGACAAGAAATAAGTGTTAGGATATGAAGAAAAGGAACCCCTTGTACACTGTTGGTGGGAATGGAAATTGGAATGGAAAACACTATGGAGGTTTCTCAAACAATTAAAAATAGAACTACCATATGATCTATTCTGCTTCTGGTACCTATCCAACTTAAATGACCATAATTCAAAAACATCTATAATTTAAAAAAAAATGATTCATTGGTGTACCTGGGTGGCTCAGTGGGTTAAAGCCTCTGCCTTCAGCTCAGGTCATGATCTCAGGGTCCTGGGATCGAGCCCCGCATTGGGCTTTCTGCTCAGTAGAGAGCCTGCTTCCCTTTCTCTCTCTGCCTGCCTCTCTGCCTACTTGTGATCTCTCTCCCTCTGTCAAATAATAAAATCTTTAAAAATAAATAAAATTTTAAAAGATTCATACATTGTAGAGCAGGAGTGGGAGGGGCAGATGGAGGGAGAGAATCTCGAGCAGACTCCACACTGAGTGCAGAGTCCAACTTGGGGCTCCATCTCATGACGCCGAGACCATGACCTGAGCTGAAGGCAGAGGCTTTCACCCACTGAGCCACCCAGGTGCCCCCGAAACATATATATACTTTAATGTTCATTGCAGCATTATTTATAATAGCCAGGATATGGAAGCAACTTAAGTGTCCATCAATAGATGATTGGATAAAGAAAATGTGATATACATAAAATGGAATTCTACTTAGCCATAAAAAAGAATGAAATCTTGCCATCTGTCACAACGTGGATGAATCTTTAAGGTTCATGCTAAGTGAAAGAAGTTTAAGCTAAGTGAAATAAGTCAGACAAAGGCAAATACCACATGATTTAACTTACCAGTGGAATCTAAAACACAAAACCAAACTAAACCTAGGCTCTTACATATAGAGAATAAACTGTTTGTCGGAGTGGAAGGGCATTGAGGTCGTAAAATGCGTGAAGAGGATCAAGAAGAACAAACTTCCAGTTACAAAATAAATAAGTCATGGGAATGTAATGTGCAGCATGGGGAATATAGTCGATAATATTATATTAACATTTTATGGTAAGAGATGGTAACTAGGCTTATTTTTATGATCAATTTGCAATGAATACAAATGTTGAATCACTATGTCGTATACATGAAACTAACAGAATGTCAATTATACTTAAAAAAAAGGAAAAGGAAAAGAAAAGATCAAATGAAAAGTGAGATATATCGGTATTAACACCAGACTGGTTAACTTTTACCCAGCTCTATGTTAAACGTTTGCAATATATTTTTATCCAGGCTTTGTTTGAATCCAACTTCATATTTAGGAAAGTTGTTATTTATATCTAAAAAACCTTAATCAAATATTTGCTCACGAGGGAGACTTCCATAATTGTAGGAGACAGAGTTATTTTTCCAACAAATATAGGCATTTTGATTTTAACCATATCACTTAACCTTGCTAAATTTACTCACTTTCAGTAGCTAATTCCATAAGATTGTTTTACAGATTATCTGAGATTAACACAAGTAAATCATTTAGCCTTGGTTCATACTAAAAGTACATCAATTCATAACTATTATTATTGCATCCGAAGGGGGATTAATTGGTAACTACTAATATTCTATCCTCTATGCTCCCATTGTGCAGTCTCTTTTGCATTTAACATAAATAATAATACTGGATCACTTACTATATCTACCTTTCCCACTATATTGAGCTCCTCAAAGGCAAGGCAGAAACTCATTTTAAATTTTTCTGAGTCTAGCAATGGGCAGTTAGTATCTCTTAATTACATAAAGAAATAAAATAAGTAATAAATCAATTATTCCATCCATGTACCCATCAGTTTGTCTAGATACTAGGTAGAAAATACTGCATTATTTGGCTTTACTTTGCAGTTTAATAAAAACATCATGGGTATACTAATATTTTTGAGGTATTAAGTAAAAACTTACTTGATGAAAACATAATTCTTGCAGAAACGGTCTTTGGATGAGACTGTAAACACTCTTTTACATTGAAGCTAAATTTTATTAATCTGAATTTACATATTAGAGTACATATATATATTATATATATTTGTATAGTTTTAACACATAAGTACATATATAACTATAACAATACATGCAAATGTATATTTTTTGTATAAACAACTCTAAATATAAAATGTATAATATATAACAAAGATTTAATATATAAATTTATTAAATTTATAATAAATTTATATATTATAAATTATATATTATAATTATATATAATAATATATAATAATAAAATTATATATAATAAATATATATTATAAATAAATAGATTTAATATATAAATATATTAAATCTATTTATATAATATATAAAAATATATATAACATATATAAATATATATGTATTTAGGAAAAATATATATACAAATATTTTAGTATTTATATCCTGCTTCCGGGAGAAGATTTGGAGTGTTTAACAATAAAATATAGATATAGACTGGTGCTATTAAAAATAATTCTGTAGTGATGAGGTCTGAATTCTAGTTGTATCAAAAATATAGACTAAGTTGAGTTAAACATTTACCTTTAGGTCCACCTGAAGCTGAAGTTCAACCCCCATTTTGCTCATCTTCTCTTACCTTGACTTCCTTAAAGTCTTCTCCCAAAAGCACTTTGTTTCACAAGAGAATCATTTGTAGCAGAATGCCCATCTCAGGTTCTGTTCTGGGAAAGCTAACCTAATACATCTATCTTGTTTGAACTAGGCTGCAAGTGGTCTGATTTGATTGAGTCTAGTCTGACCACCACAGAATTCTTAGATTTCATGTTTCAGTCCCTCTGAATGAAGTATCCCTAATGGTTATCATTAAGTTCATTGTGTATTTCCTTTTTCCTATAACATCAGTCAGGCAACATTGGTAGTATATAGGTAGTAATGATCTGGGGTTGGGTTGTTTTAAACATTCCAATCTCTCTGGCACTACTAAAGGACCCCGGGGCTCTTAACCTGCCACTTCTCTAGCTTATTCTGTGTTTAGACTATATACGGAGGAGTGAAAAGTTCTTTATTTTTTTTTAATATATGAAGGACTCAGGGCCTAGGTGACTCAGTTGGTTAAGCGACTGCCTTTGGCTCAGATCATGATCCTGGAGTCCCAGGATCTAGTCCCACATCAGGCTTCCTGCTCAGTGAGGAGTCTGCTTCTCCATCTGACCCTCCCCCATCTCATGCTCTCTCTCTCTCAAATAAATAAAATAACGTCTTTAAAAAAAATAAATATAAGAAGGACTTATGGTTAAAAGGGGGAAGTTACATTTAAAATTGCAATTGTATAGCTAGAACACTGGTTTTTTGCTTAGATTATATGTTTACCTGCAGTGATTTGAGGGTCTCATAATTTCCATGAACTAGCCCTCCTTTCCCTATTCATCTGTTGGTGTGTCAACTTTCCGTACAAGTAGTTTTTTAAAAATTATAGATTTGAGGGTATCTGGGTGGCTCAGTAAGTTATGTGTCTGACTCTTATTTCGGCTGAGGTCATGATCTCAGGGTTGTGAGATTGAGCCCCATGCTGGGCATGGAGTCTGATTAAGATTCTCTCTCCCTCTCACTCTGCCCCTTTCCCCCTCTAAAAGAAAAGATAGATTTTTGTCTCTTCCAAATGATAACCTATTTAGCAATGAGAATTTCCAAATGAGTTGTTACGTTTTTCCCTTCTAATATGAAAATCTCAGCTCTTTATGTAAAGTGAAAACCCCAATAGGATTGACAACTCATTCTTGTTAAGTGTGCCCACTTGTCTAGGATTGTTAGCCTTCTCATTTTGTTCATCCTGGTGAGTGAGGTTAGGAGGAGCAAGCACTATGTTAAGGCATGGGGAAGCAGCACTGAAATGGAGAGTAATAACCATAAATTACTGCAACTCTGGGATTTGGAAATTAATGGGGGGAGGGGTTAAACATGAATTGCATCCATTAGTGCCACAGAGGCTTTTTATTGTCATTTTCCACCCTTTTTCTGGAATGCCTATCATTCAGGGGCATCATAATTAGATTCCACTGAAAATGGGAATAAAAAAGGACTTTCAGAAATTGGAGTAGCATCCTCTACATAGGACTGTTTATATTATTTTCCTATGGGCATTGCTTTTTCAGTATTATCTACATAATTTTTTACTATGACATCAGATTCTGCTTTTGGGCTTCTATGTAAGCCTAAAGGGATGGTGAAGCTCTATTATTCTTAACATTTCAGATCAATAATACATTGACTGAATAAAATCCAAAAACTTGAAACAAAGATGTGCTTTGTTTTTCACAAATTGAAGTGGGGTCTAAGTGGTTTCTGCAGAAATCAAGGTAAAGCCCAGAGGAGAAGCCTTAATAGTCACAATGTCTCTGGAGTCTGATTTTAAAGTCTTTCATCTGTACCAGGGAGCCAGTGTCTCACCCGGAAGCTGGCAAAATGGATACCTCCATCATTGGTACATACTCAGTACCTTTTTTTGTCCCACCTTCATTGTTCATTTTGTATATTTTTAAATCCAGGAACATGTCTATCCCACCCACTAACTTCTTTGCTTCTTAGAGGGCAGAAGTCAAGCCTGTTTCACAGGTATGCACATTTTTGAGTCTTTGGTTTATTAGCTGTGTAAGAGATTCATCGTGTTCTAATTAAAAATGTACACCATGCATACAAATGCTCAGTTATGGTACATTTACACTTGTTCGGGTCTTTGAACATGAAGTTCAACATAGCAAATCTGCACTCCTTTGTCTTGAACTCTGTATTAATTTTCTTTTGCTGCATAAGAAATTACCGCTAGCTTAGTGGCTTAAAACAACAAAATTATTATCTCACAGTTTCTGTGGCTAAGGAATCTGGCACAGTGTCACTTTACAGTGGATATTTCAGGAGGACATCCTCTTTAGCAACAAATCCAGTTTTTGATACCCCTCTCTCACTGACCTGCGCTTCTGAACATATTAACCTAAGCATTTATTTTGATCCATGCTTCTTGGTCAGAAAGGCAAACCAAATTTCAACTCAATTAATAATTTAAAAAATAGGTAAGAGAATAATACTTTCCGTTTTTGAGTAATTACTCTTTTTCAGGTCCTGTGCTGAGCATTTTATGTATATTATACCTTTTCTAAAAATAAGGAAACCGAGGAAGAAGGAGTTTTCATCATTTGCCTAAGTCACAGAGCTAGAAACAATTAGAGTCTGAATTGAAATCTGAGGACTTCAGAAACCAAACTTCTGCTCTAATGCTATTTTTAATCTCTTAGAATTTTTCTCTCTTACTAAATATCAGGAAATCTCTTCCATCCTTTTCCACCATCATTCCTCAGACTCCTAGAAATGCAATCAGATCAACTTGTGTTAACTTGATAAATTAAAGTTGGATGCTTTGATTTATACCACCAGCATTTCATGCATCAATTATTAGTTAGTTGGCAAGTTAAAATTATTTAAGCTTATCATTTATATTTTTATGCATAAATATATTTAGAAACCCCAGAAACTAAAATTAGCTTGGAATTTGGCATTGCCATTGAAATTGTATAGTATCCATTTTTACATGTATGAAGTAATAAAGATGATTATTACTGCTTCGCTCTTGTCATCATGATCACCAGAAGTATAAGCTCTACTCTTTGTCTGATATAGTGCTAGTTTTTACATAAATTTTACATAGATTAATTAAAATCATTTAATGTCATAAAGATTTTCAAGATAAATATTAATGTGGCTCATTTTATTGATGATGAAACTAAGACTCAGAAAGGTTAACTTGCTGAAAGTCCCGTCATTAGTAACTATTAAAGCTGGAATTTGAACTTCCTACTTCTTTCAAATATCTCCTGCCATCTTCCTAAAAATAGCATACATCAGTGGTCTGGAGGGCTAGGACCATGTTTTACCCTTCATTAGTAGTATTTTTCCCAGTGTTGAGCATAGGGCTCTGTAACTCTTTGGTGACCAAGAAATAGCTGTTTATTAAAGCTTAGAGGCTGAAACTTCAGAGAAATTAGTTTTGAAGAGAAAAAAAAAGAGAACAGCACAGAATATTCATATCACTTACTTCCACAAAGTGTGTTTGAAGAGAGTTGGAGAATTCATCCCAGCCAAGTTTATAAACATTATGTTGACAATACCAACTGTTGCTGTTGTCTTTGAGGGGAGATGATAAAAACTTGCATCTGGAAAAGTCAAAATTTTTTGACATATTTTCACAGTTGTCTTCATTTAAGGAATAGTTTTCATTAATTAAATCATAAGGGAATCTTCCTACAATACTACACTAATGAACAGGAAGAAACGATCACCCTAAACTGGAAAACTTTGACATTAAGTACTTTAGAAAAACTCAGCCACTAACAGGACATACTTCACCTAGTTGCTTTAATGTTTTATAAAGAATCAACTTGGAAGTCCTCCTGGTTAGCTAAGTAGGCATATTTGGGTGCAGTGAGCTGTTTCAAGCAAGCCATTTCAATTATGCAAGAGTATAAACTACTTTAGAATTACATTGTAAACAGCATTTTCAATCTTGTATTGCAATTATACATTGAATGCAGAATCAAATCAGAATATAGAAATCCCAGAGACTGCTGGCAGAAATATAAAAGGGACCTGATTCTCTAAACAAGGAAGGACACAATTTCCCAGCAGCTGGCTTGGCTTTCCCAGAAGCCACTCAGTTAAGTTCTTGCTACACAGGCAAGTTCCACAGAACAACCCATTCATGAAAAAACCCTGGCACTGAATAAGTCCATTAGTTATAACTTTTTTCCTCCCTCTTAGAATTAACTCTTAATGCAGAGTAGTAGAGCATGGGAGGCAACAGTGATGATGTGACCAAAAGCATGGGTATTAGAAACAATCATTCTGGGTGCAAGTCAGAGGTCTGGCACCTAAAGGAGCTGAGGCAAGTGACTTAACATTTGTAGGCTTAGCCTCCTCCTCTATACAATGGGGATAATACCAGTAGCTAATTCTTAGGATTATTTTAAGTATGAAAAGATATAAGGGATGAAAAGATCTTATCTCAGTGCTTGAAAGCATAATTCCTCAATAAATATTAATTGCTCTTAGAGCTAATTTCCAGGATAGTGGAATGAGGAATTCCATGGAGCTCCTGAGAGAAAGAATGACTAGTGAAAAATATTTTTTTATTAAAATCTCTTTCTAAATCTCTTTTAAAAGTTGAAATGAAAACACTAACTCAAAAATACATATGCATCCCATGTTCACTGCAGCATTATGTACAATAGTCAAGGTATGGAAACAAGTTATGGAAACCATCTGTGGATGAACGGATAAAGAAAGGTTGCATGTACATAAATGCAATACTACTCAGGCATAAAAGAGAACAAGATCTTGCCATTTCTGACAACATGGATGGACCTTGATGGCATTATGCTAAGTGACATAAGTCAGTGAAAGACAAATATCCTATGATCTCACTGATATGTGGAACCTAAGAAAATAAACAACCCAGACTCATAGAAACAGAGAACAGATTGGTGGTCACCAGAGGTAGGGGATGAAGGGTGGGCAAAATAGGTGAAGGGAGTCAAGAGGTATCAACTTCCAGTTGTAAAGTAAATAAGTAATGGAGATGTAATATACACTGTGATGACTATAGGTATAATACTGTATTACATATTTGAAACTTGCTAAGAGAGTAGGTCTTAAAAGTCCTCACTTTGAAGACTTTTTTTTATAGTTTCTTTGGACCTGTAGAAAAGAGACACAATGCTTCAACTTCTCAGTTTTATCTTATCTACTTGTGGATAACAAACAGTATGAGTTTCAGAGTTTCATGAGTTCAAACAATATCTCTACCACTTGCCACTCTGATTCTGGAAAGTAAATGGAGATGTAGGGCCCACTCCTTTGTTATTTTAAGGGGGTGCTGGCTATGCGGATATCTGTGGAAGATTGGACACTAATGGCTACTACCCTAGCAGCAGCATGGAATCATACCATGGCCGAGCTTGTGATTGGAAGAGGTGAAGGTGAAGAATTTATCCATGTGGCTTATTCAGAGAAGCAGTGCCCAACAGGCAGTAGACAACCAGCATTCTACAGGAGCATCTCTAGTGTCTGGTCTTGACCAGGGATTGTGTCAAATCCTCCTCTGTCCCAACACTCACATGAGAAAATAAGGTTGCAATACTCAGATCATTCTCTCTGGTTCTTAGGCTTCTCATTTTCCTCCTCTTCATTTCCTACCTACTAAGTCTCTATGCACCTTTCTTTTCTAGAATTATGGTATTTATTTTAATAATTACAAATATACCAAAGACGTTCAGGTCCTGCAGTTGAATGAAAACTCGTAGACATTCTCTCCCCACTTCAGAAGACTTACATGGGGGGCCACACCATGAGGTATGGGATCTCACTGCCTGAGGGGTTGCAAAAGCAGTCAGACTACACAATCCAGAACTGCAAAGGATTTAGCTTCACATTAGGGTAAGCAGTTTTCAAATGTTTCCAGCTTAGATAAAAGTTTGGAAATATTAGTCTACATACAATTTTCTATCTGTATATATATAATATCTGTAACAGACCACACTTTACTAGTAAAAAAATCCACACATTTCACAAGTACACAACTGAGTGGATTATTGAGGCAATTATCAGTTTAATTTAATGGAAAAAATGTTCTGCTGCAAGTTTAATGCCTCACGGGAAATTGTTCTCATGGGCCTGTGGAAAGGAAACTCATATGAAACATGCATTTTTTAAAAAGATTTTATTTATTTATTTGAGAGTCAGAGAAAGAGGGAGCATGAGAGGAGAGAAGGTTAGAGGAAGACGCAGACTCCCCGTGGAGCTGGGAGCCCGATGTGGGACTCGATCCCGGAACTCAAGGATCATGACCTGAGCTGAAGGCAGTTGCTCTACTAACGGAGCTGCCCAGGTGCCCGAAACATGCATTTTGAAGTCACTTAGTAACCTCAGTTTTCAGTACAAGGCATAGAGAAGAGTAGAGATTTTTCTCAAAGCCAAATACAAATTAATGGCAAAAAGTTAGAGTTTTTCTCCAGTGATCCTTTTGACAATAAATATACATGTGGATCTGGGGCGAGGGGATCATCTTAACTGGGACAGGCTGCAAATCCCTCAGAGGTGCTTATAGAATACGTATATTATTTCAGGATTAAAAAAAAAGCCCAAAACACTAGCTTGCCCTGGTATGAGCATTTGCAATAATTACAGTATAATATTTTCCAGAAGTCCCCAGGTGCAGAGAGTACACATGTAGCAATGATTTAGTGTTGCCATTTATTGGCAAGCTGCGGCACAAACATAAAAGAATCTGAAAATTGATAGCTTTGGTGAAAAAGTGATTCATATCTTCAACTATGAAGTCTAGGCGGGTAGGGAGGAAAACCTGCCCAGGTGGGAGTTGGAAGCCGAGAAAGATGGAATAATTAACTATTAGAGGATGAAGGAAATGGAGGACTACATACAGTGAAACAATAGGTCCATTGGAGAGACCAAGAAGGATAGAGGTTGTAGTTAAACTTTGACATATAAAATTTTAAGGTTTTGTAGGTAGAAGATGGCCCAAGGATTACATGTTTTAGGATTTCTCTGGTTGAAATGGGATGGGATCAATGGTCAGTAGAGTAAGTTAGGAAACAGAGAGCTGGGTGTTATCCACCTAGAATTTTAAAGGCTCTAAGGAAGATAGAAATACTTGAGTAGGGAAAAAAATATGTCAGGTAGCAAAGTATGTCAACAGAAGACAGCAATAATGAGGGGTAAATAGTAGTAGAACAAAGCAGCATACACCTTGAAGGAAGAGGGAATTTTACAAAAGACAGGAGGAACATTGTTCTGGAAGCCATGCTGAAGAAGAAGGTATATGATCTGAGGGAGGATGAGCATTTCTCCTGAAATGGGGGCAAAGGTGAACAAAACTTGCAGAGAAGGAACCATATTTTGTGAGAGCAAAAGGGAAAGTGTAGCTTATATCAAAATACTACAATAAGGGTATTTGCATTATAGAGGGTTCCAGAAGGCATAGTAGAAATGGACAGAGAAAAGAGAAGGAGTGGGGGGAGGACAGTCAAAGAAGCGAAAGTACCAAGAAGCATTGAGAAGGGAGTCTAAAGGAGTATATATGATGAGTAGAAGCAGTGTTGCTTTTTTTTTTAACTTAAACATATATTTTGCATTTCTGTCACTTTTAAATGAACATATAATGTATTATTTGTTTCAAGGGTACAGGTCTGTGATTGATCAGTCTTACACAATTCATAGCACTCACTATAGCACATACCCTCCCCAGTGTCCATTACCCAGTCACCCCCCCCCACCCCCCCAGCAACCGTCAGTTTGTTTCCTGAGGTTAAGAGTCTCTTATGGTTTGTCTCCCTCTCTGGTTTTACTTTGTTTCATTTTTCTCTCCCTTCCTCTATGATCCTCTGTCTTGTTTCTCAAATTCCTCCTATTATTGAGATCATATGATAATGACACTGTTGCATTTTAAGTATAGACTCTGCAGCTAATCCACTTTGGTTTGGATCCTAGTTCCACTGAGTCATTAGCTGTGTGTTCTTGGTCAAACTGCTAAACTCTCTAAGCCTTCTCTCTCAAATGGGAAGAATTGAATGAGATAACGCACACACATTTTTAATCTAATGCCTTAGACAAAGTAAGTGCTCAATTAAGTTATGAATATAGGTACATGATAACTTCAGGAGACTAAGGTTGCCAGATATGTGAAATATAGCAGAATTGGGTAGCCTGAAGTCTCATGCTTTCAAATAGATCTGTTGTAGAGTCATATAGGTACAAGCTATGGCTCACTGAAGATAAGAAAGAAGCCAGATGAAATTTTGCTGAGTGAAATGGGAACAGTGTGTGCAAAGACACTCAGTCATGAAGGGCACAGGGTGTTGTGTTGAGAACAGGGAGAAAGTCAGTGGGATGAACCCTGGGTGATGGTGGGAAAGGAGTAGGAAATGAAATGGGGAAGTGGCCTGATTCTGAAGAGCAAGTAACAAGGAGCCAACGAACAGTTGAATGAGTTTTGGGTCAGTAAGAGAAATAAACTATGTAGGAAAGTTTTCCTACACTAGGTTCTCCACAGGAAAGATGTTCCTGAAGAAAGAAACAAGGAATTCTGGGCAAACAAAAGCAATGGACAAAATAAATACAATCCACTTTGAAGATTATATCCGTACATATTCAAGGAAGGCTATCTCTAGAGTGAAACATAACTTACAGATCAGGGTCGGAATTCCATCAGTGTGTTATTCCTCATTCTGATTCTTCTTTAATTGTCAACTCTTCCCTAAATTAATCCACACTAAGGTTCCAATGTCAAATTAAAAATTTACCAGGTCCAGTCCCTCACGTCAAGATAAGGAGACTGAAGGTTGGCAAAGGTTAAGACCCTGGACCAAGAATGCAATGCTGCTTTAGTGGCAGGGTTACAACTTGAGCTGCAGCGTTCTGAATGCTAGTGCAAGGTGCTTTCCACAGCTTTCCACCCTGACGTCAGTACGGTCCTTTCTTCCTGAGATCTGTGATGTGGTCTATATGTGTGTAAGGGCTAGGCTGGAGAAAGGGCATAGAGAAGAGCAACTGAAAAGCCATGAAGAGGAGTATAGAAATGGCAAAGAGGGGAGAATATTGAACCGTATTTATTGTCATAAATAGAGCATGCCTATATGTGCTGTGACGATGACTTCTTGGTAAAGTTTCCTTGGACTTTTCAGCTCAATTATATAACAGATTCTCATAAGAATTCCCCTTTTAAAAAGATTGTCATATGAAAATATTTAACATGGGATCAATAAATTCTCCTACAAGAAATTATAAAAAATTATGACTTCTGGGAGTGAAAATGTAGAGTCAATGTATAATTTCAGAGATCCAGAATTTGCAAAAACATCATAAAGAAATGGAAAGAATGGGAGTGGTAAACATCGGTGGTACCTGTCCTCCTCGATCTACTGTGAAGTCACGTCCTGAAACAGCCCCCAATATTCCAGTCCCTGTCGGAAACTGATCACTATTGTGTAAATGGTTTTAGTAAGACATCAGAGACTATGTCTGGTGATAGCTGAACACAAACTCATACAACTCATTCACTGACCTGACCATTTTCCACACTTGACAAGAAAACTCAGTGAGTAATTTTGCTTCCCATGAAGATTTTCTTAGTGGGAGAATGAACTGGTCATATTGATCCAAATGTGCTCAGCTTTCTGACAGCTAAATTTCTCATTGTAAATCATTATGATAGCCTTTGTTTTGACATCATTCATCTGGAGGTTGATTTGTGGAAATTCATTACAAAAAGACAGATATGTTCTCAATATGCTAACAAAATTGTATCTGTGAGCTGGCGAGGCTGAAGGCCAGCCTGTGGACCATGGTGAACTCTTGTGAACCCCTTGGCAGCCAGTCAGCTTTATCCTTGAGGTCCTTGACACGTCTGTATCCTTAGCCTCAAACCTTTACTATCTCCTCCCAGAAACATAATTAACACAATCAAAAGATTTTGTTTACCTTCCCAAGCAAAGATAAAATTCCCTTAGTAGGGTTCTTTTTTTCTCAAGCCTAGGAAAATGCTAACTAAAGATCATATCAATTATCAAAGAAGCACTACAAAAAAAAAAAAAGTGATTTTTTTTTTTCTTTCCTTAAGCCTTCAGTTACATTTTACTAAGGTATCAAACCAGCTTTTTTCCCCTTCACTGTGGTAACATTATGTAGAAAGGAGTCTAGAGAAAATAATCCGTATTTCCAATGATACGCACTAATGATTATAGTAAATTGCCATTAAATTATTGCTCTGTTTTAGTCAACACTGTATCTAAAAGGTATCCTCTGTGTTTCCAAGCAGATAAAAAAAAAAAAGCTCATTTACGCTAATACCTATCTCGGTACACTCGGTAAAATTTTCCTAATGCATTAATTATGACTCTAGGTAGACCGATGATTATTTCATATATTGTAATTAGGAATCACTTTATTCAGTCAGCTGTACACATCAGTAAACAAGTAGAATGAATTCCCTCGGGAGGAGATAAAAAGACAATGATTTCCTTTGCACTACAGCTTAGAGGATTTACCCTACAATCAAGGAATAATTAGAGAAGAAAATGAGAGTTAGAAAACATACTTGCAGGTGTGAGCATTTGGCAAAGCTGTTTCTTTGCAATGATGAAATGAAAATGGACATCTTCATTACTAATCATATATGGGGAAATACATTAGCTATCACGGCCTCCTTTTAGAAGTAAGCAAAAAATACAATCAAATTAGTTGCTTTTGTAGGAGAACAAATTGGAATGTAATCATCTCATTTAAATGTTAGGTTCCCAGAAGGGAGAAAGATGAAACCAACTCAGCACATTTCCAATAATTTATCCCCTTGTTATAGAGATCGATCCCCTCAAGATCAAGCTAATTGATATTAATTTTTGATGCTGTGGTTTGTAATAGGAGCCCTCATACCAACTTTTGGTCCTTGATCCAGAGATTAAAATAAGGAGCAGAGATGGTAATGGGAAGAGGGTGAGTCATCAAACTGGCTGATTTAACTACCGTCTGTGTTTGGACTTCCCATTTATTATCCTATTTTTAGCTGTCAGACATTTTCAAAAATTACTGTGTAGAGGGAAGAGGTATGGCTTTAAAATACATGTGTTTGCTATATTTATAATTCTAAATCGGTGTCACAAATGCAAGCTGCATTCTTCAGCTTTTGAGTTAATTTGCTCACTTGCCAACTATTGTTACACAGCTCCAGTAAATACAATCTCATAACTAACAATGATCCACATTACTGAAGGTGAAATACTCAGAGGGCTTTTAGTTCACAGTTGGGGCTTGGAAGTAGAACATTTTAATTATCTGGAAAGCAGTCAAACAGCAAATCAAACATTAATAGACCAACAGCATCTTTATAAAATTACAATTCAGCTTCTGGGCTTTCATAATAATTTGTTCCTCTGACCATAGAAAGCCTTTAGAAAAAGTCAGCAAGTCATTCTGTTAGTCTTAATGGAGGAATAAAGTCTTGAACTCATGAACAACTGTGTGAAATAAGGGAGAAAGGTCCCAGCTTATTAAAATTAGTGTCAATCAGTTTAGACAGGTAATCAATAACTGTCCACTTACATTGTTCAGCCAGCCATAGTACTCAGAAATAAGCCTCATATCTATTTTAGGTTCACTGACACTTTAGTAGGAATAAATTATAGGTGGGGAAGCTGGGTCAGTTCAGAAAACCTTGGAAAAAAAAATTGTCAGAAGAATTGTAAGCCTCAAACCTTTGGCTGGGGTTCTCCTCTTGTGCTAACCTGGACAATTATGAGAAGTTAGGGAAAAAAAATTGGAAGAATAATGCCCAGAGTCATAAACTTTGACAGTGTTTTTTGAATGCTTAGACTTACTTGTTTAAATATATTTGCTAATGGATTATGGATTTAGGATACCATGATAAAATATGTTCCCCAAACAGGATTTATTTCAAAAGGATCATAATTCTATTTCTAAGAAGGTACATATTTAAACATAGGCCAATTATTATTTTTTAATTTAAAACTCATGAATATAAAATGTATGGTAGGTCATGGGTGATGTATTGAATGGTTATGAGAAATGATGGTCTCCATATGGTGGTTAGACTACTGTATGGTTCACTTGCTTCCCAATTTCAAGTCCTAATTTTCAGATGCATGTTCCTCAAAACCCATTAGAGGAAACCACCTGGAAACTGAGATTCTCATTTACTCCTGAAAAATCTGCAGACCTATGAGATTGATTAAAAAAAAAGAGAAAGAAAGAAAAGAAAAAGAGAAAAAAGAGAAAGCAACAGATGTATTTATTGTGCATTGGATATCAGTGATAAGGGAATACTAGGTGTTGGAAAAGGATCTAGCCCAACACCTTTATTTCATAAAAGAGAATACAGATTTTTTTTTTTTTCAAGAGCCTTGGTTACCTAAAGGCAAAGCACCAATTTGAAGGAATGTTTGGGGGCTTCTGATTCAGTGTTCATTCTGCTGAGTCTGGGAACCATATTTTTTTTCTGTCCCTAGAGAAGGTATTTCCATTTTCCCTTAAACATTTTTGATATACAAATAAATTAATGAAATAAGGAAGCATTTAAGCCTAGAATTAGGTTATCTCAACCTTTGCATCACTTTGAAACAATTGTTCATGTTGCGTGTGTGGATTTCTGCCCTCAGATTACTTAGGTCATAATAACATATATCTCACTAAGATAAAATGCTGTTCATATTCAGTGAAATTCTGTTATAGCCACACTTTAGGAATTATCCCAGGAAGTTTTCAGCTTTCATCACCCAACAACCTCACTAAAAAGGAATACTTGACCAGCGCTCTGAAGGGTGAAAATCACTATCACAATGTAATCTCTGATTAATTCCCTGTTAATTTGGTTAATACTTATATTTATCCAGCACATATAGAAGTATTCTCAGATATAAAATAGCCACAAACATAAACTTTGTCACAAGTCCAAGGTCTCTCAAAATTAAGGACATAGGAGATGTTAAATACCAAGAGATGGGTGTACTGAATGTCAAAGCATTCAGATCTTGGTTGAAAATGGGACCACACTAACGATCCTACTGGAGTTTGAATCTTGGCTGCCACTTATTAGCTGTGTGATTCTACCTCAGTTTTCAGATCTGTGTAATGAAACCAATAATGGTAGCTCCCACTGTTAGGGCATCTATGAGAATTAAATTTGTTAAGAAATAAATTCTGTAAATAGCATACAGTAAGCACTCAATAAATACATACTGTGATGATTATTGTTATTTTTGGGTTCCTTTCTTCTCTGCAATGTCCCATTTCTCATCACTTAGAGCTGTCTGATCTTAGCAGCAGAAGACTGAGGCATTGGCCAGAATTAATCTTTGTATTTCAAAAAGAAAATCAGGGATTGCAAGAAAATAGATAAAATATAAAAAAGATAAGTAGATAAAATAAAATCAAGTGCCTTCTTGAAGGCACTTGATTTAGTTGAAAGTAATGCGTGTTTTTCATTTTCAAGTCACACCTGTGCCCTTAAATTACATATTATGGTGAATCGTGGACAAATTTAAAATATTATGGAAGACACAATTCTGAATTCAAATATAAAATTCCTTGGCTAAAACATTAATTCCCAGGTTAAAACTATAGGTTTGCTTTGGATTTAAATACAAAAACAATAGTTTGTGAGGCATCTTGCATTAAAGAGGATCTAGTTTAAATTTGGTGACAATTTAATGCTCGTGTTGCATCCCTCTACAGACTCAGAAACGATTTACAAGCATGTACTGTATCATTATCCTCATTTCACAGAGAATCCAAAGCATAGGCGAAGATTAGTGTTTTCAGGCAAATAACTAAGCATTTCTTGGTCTGCTGTTGGATACTGATGAGTGTCCTAGGACCTAAGGTATATCTTCTAATGTCTCATTTACTGCCATTTTCTTAAAAAAAAAAAATGCTGATTGAAGTAGAAAATGAGTGAGTCATACAAATTTGATTTAACAAATATTTGTAAACCTAAAGCTATCATAGTTGCTTTGGGGGACATCAACGTAATTGAAGTAGGATGCTTTTCCTCAAAGAGAATATAATTTTGCTAGGGAGATAATCATGATGATGGCTGATGTATTTTGAGTGCTCACTAGGTGTCAAGCATTATAGTAAGTTCTTGATACATGCTGTCTCAAATTTATTTTTATAACCACCCATAGCTGATCTACCCAATTTGTAGTAAAAATAATGAAGAATTAGAAAGGTTGAGACACTTTCCCAAGGTTATGTGATGGAAGTTGGGGGAGGCTACTAATACATCTGTCTTACCACAGGTGAGCCTTCATGGGTCTCCCCATTGGTGGGCCCTGAATGTCCTAGTCCAGCAGCCCTGACCTTCCGGTGACTAGACACAATACTCCTTCAAGAGCTTCACATTTACAACCTTACCTCTTCTTTCTCTCTTTCCTTAAAATTTTTCATATAGATCAATATCTTACTTCTTGATGGTTTCCATAACTTACTCTCCTCCAAAGATTTCATCCTCCAGTCTGTTCAGTAATCCATTCACTGACTTGAAGCCCTGACTTTGTGCTTTCCTTCACATTTACAACCTTACCTCTTCTTTCTCTCTTTCCTTAAAATTTTTCATATAGATCAATATCTTACTTCTTGATGGTTTCCATAACTTACTCTCCTCCAAAGATTTCATCCTCCAGTCTGTTCAGTAATCCATTCACTGACTTGAAGCCCTGACTTTGTGCTTTCCTAATGGCGGTTTCAAGTATCACACTCCCCAACCACCACCTCCTAACCTTCTTGCCTATTGCGTCATTTTTTTCCAATCCCATATAAATGCACCCCTGCCCCCAATCTTTTCTTCCTCTCAGTACCCCTTATGTTCTCATTTCCCTTCTTATCCAGTTCAAATTTCACTGTCCAACCTTAGTACCTTGCTCTCCTTCTTATGTAGTTTCTTAGCAAAATCCACCTTGGATAAATTCAATGCTCCATCTACATTGTTCCAGTACTCAGGACCTCTGAACTGGATGAAAGAAGAACATAAAAATACTGATTTTATTTTATTTTTTCTGAATTTTATTGAGATATAATTTACATATAACTTTGTATTAGTTTAAGGTAAACGACATAATGATTTGATATATGTATATATGTATATATTGCAAAATGATGACCACAATAAGTTTAGTAAACATCCATCACCTCTCATAGTTACACCTTTTTTTTTGGTAATGAGAACTTTTAAGATCTACTCTCTTAGCACTTTCAAAATTTTGAACATACAATACAGTATTTTTAACTATAGTTATCATGCTGTATATTATATCCCTAGACCTTATTTATTTTATAGGTGAAAGTTTTCACCTTATGATGATCTTCATTCATTTTTTTTTACCTCCTCCCTCCCCTGCCCCCACATCTGGCATCTACCAGTTCTCTGTTTCTTTGAATTCTGTTTCTTTAGATTCCACATATAAGTGAGATCATACAGTATTTGTCTTTTTCTGTCTCGCTTATTTCACTTAGAATAATGCCCTCAAGTTTCATCCATTTTATTGTAAATAGCAGGATTTCCTTCCTTTTTGTGGATGGATAGTATTATATGGTGTGTATGTATATAATACATACGTACGTACATATATACCCACGCGTTTCTGTATCCATTCATCAATGGACACTTAGGTTATTTCCATGTTTTGACTATTGTAAATATTGCTGCAGTGAATATGGGGGGGGGGTGCAGATATCTCTTTGAGATGGTGATCTCATTTCCTTAGAATATACACCCAGAAGTAGAATTGCTAGATCATATGGTAGCTCTATTTTTAATTTTTGAGGAACCTCTATACTGTTTTCCATAGTGGCTGTTCCATTCATATTCCCACCAACAGTGTATAAGAGTCCCCTTTTCTTCACATCCTCAATAATGCTTGTTGTCATTTGTCTTTTTAATGATAACAATTCTACCAGGTGTGAGGTGATATCTCATTATGGTTTTGAGTTGTATTTCCCTGGTGGTCAGTGATATTGAGGATCTTTTCATGTACCTGTTGGCCATTTGTGTATCTTCTTTGGAAAAATGTTTATTCAGGGGGCACCTGGGTGGCTCAGTGGGTTAAGCCTTTGCCTTCAGCTCAGGTCATGATCTCAGAGTCCTGGGATTGAACCCTGCATCAGGCTCTCTGCTTGGCGGGGAGCCTGCTTCCTCCTCTCTCTCTGCCTGCCTCTCTGTCTACTTGTAATCTCTCTCTCTCTCTCTTTCTCTCTGTCAAATGAATAAATAAAAAATCTTAAAAAAAAAAAGAAAAAATGTCTATTCAGTTACTCTGTCCATTTTTAAATTGGATTGTTTGTTTTTTTGCTATTGAGTTATATGAGTTCTTTATATAGTTTGAATATTAGCCAATATCAGTTACATGATTTGCAAATATTTTTCTCATTCCATAGGTTGTCTTTGCATTTTGTTGATGGTTTCCTTTGCAGTGCAAAAGCTTATTAGTTTTGTGTAGTCACACTAGTTTATTTTACTTTTGATATCTTTGCTTTTGCTGTTAAATCCAAAAAAATCATTGCTAAGGCAAATGCTAAGAAGTTTAACACCTATGTTTTCTTCTAGGAGTTTTATGGTTTCAAGTCTTATGTTCAAGTCTTTATTTTTGTGTTATGTGTAACATAGGGTACCAGTTTCATCATTCTTTTGCATGTGTCGTTCCAGTTTTGCTGACATCATATATTGAAGAGACTATCCTTTACCCATTGCATATCCTCAGCTCGTTTGTCATAGATTAGTTGGCCATATATACATGGGTTTACTTCAGGGTTTTTTTGTTCCATTAATCAACATATCTGTTTTTACTCCTACACTATACTGTTTTAATAACTATAACTTTGTAATATAGTTTGAAATCAGGAAGTGTGATACTCCCAGTTTTGTTCTTTCTCAAGATTTTTTTGGTGGGTTCACATTTTTATGGATCCATACAAATTTTTGGATTGTTTATTCTGGCTTTATTTTAAATGCATAATCATTTCTTTTAAGAGCATCTTTGGTGCTACAGAAGAATCAAACTAAATTTCCTTAGCTCAGTAGTTGTCAAAATTTTCTATTTCAAGACCCTCTTATCCTAAAATTTATGTACTCAAGAACTTCTTTTTATGTGGATTATATCTACCAATATTTGTCATATTAGAAATTAAAACAGAGAAAGTTTAGAACGTTTATTAATACACTTAAAACAAAGTAAAACCATTACATATTAACAAATACTTTATGAATAACAACTCCACCTTGCAGGAACAAAGAAGTCGATGAAAAGAGTATCATTTTATATTTTGCAAATTTCCGTAGTGTCTGGCCTAATGGAGCACAGCTAGATTCTCATGTCTGCATCTACACTGAATCTCCTGCAATATCATATGTCATGCTGTCTTTGAAAATTCCAGTGTATACTGATGACAGAATGAGAGTGAAAAAGCAAACAAAAAAAATAGTATTGTATTGAAAATAGTTTTGACCTCCTAGGCTCTCTTAAAGGCTCTTGGGGGCCTGTAGGAACCCCCAGTGACAACTTTAAACTGCTTCTTTAGTCATTCATTTCCTCACTCAGCTAGATAAATAAATAATTTCCTACTGTATTCTTTTCTCCTCAAACCTTCAATACCTACTTTCCTCTCTTTGCTCATAATTGACATAAATATAACATAATTCCTTGAAAAGTAGAAATAATCAGAAGAGAATTTTCATACATTCCTACCACTTGCTACTAGCCTACCTTCATCTGTTCCTGTATACTCTATCCAACCCCTGTACCCTACCTTGACTCTGAAGTAGGTACTTCCTCTTTTCTTCCCTGTCTATCCAAACTTATCTTTCCATAATCTTCCTTAACTTTGTAAGTGGCAATTAATCCTTCAAATCGTTCTGTCCAAATAAAATCTTTAGGACCTCCAACCATACATCAGTTTTTCCCACTTCTCAAATTGCTTCATTGGCTTGTCTCACTCATGAAAAACCAGTGTCCTTCCATTAGCCTACAAAATCCTATACAACCTGGTGCTGTGCTGACTTTTTGGTCTTATCTTCTGCCATTCTTTCTCTGATCCACCCAACACCGGCCACAATGGACTTCTTTCTGGTTCTTGAATGCCATGCTATATGCTGAGGGCTCTCTATATATTTAATGTGTGATAGGAAGTCACTGCAAATTTTTTGCTCCGCACTATTACTTCAAGTAGATCAGTCCTTGTTCTTTTGGAGTCTGATCAACCCTGGGAAACTGAGGCAGCATCTAAAGTTTGACACACTGTTTCTAATGATCTAAAACTTTGAATTCCCTTTAAAGAACATTTTGACACTTCACTGGATTTCAATGCCAATTAGAATCTCTGAACTGAGGGGTGTATGAGTGTCTTAGTTAGTTAAGCGTCCGATTCTTGATCTCAGCTTAGGCTTAATTCTTGATCTCAGGGTTGTGAGTTCATGCCCTGCATTAGGCTTAATGTCCAGTGTGGAGACTTAAGGGGGGGGGGGAGTGGGAATCTCTGAGCGGAATATTCGGTGGTCACAGTAACACTGAGAGAATTTGATTACAAGAGTAAAAATACATGTGTTTGATGAATGGTACAGAAAATGAAAGCTGTGGAAATTCATAAAAAAAGATAAAAAAGTTTTTATGGGGAAAGAAGCTCTTTAGCTGTATTTTGAATAGTGAGTAGTATGTGGGTAAGTTAAAATCAGCATAGAGATAGTAACAAGAGGCTGAATTTTTGAACAAGGCAAGGAGGCAAGATTTAAGAGCAGGGCATCATGAAGGATTAAATCGACTGAAAAAATGAGTTTACATTACAAGGTGAAGAGCATGAGATGTTTATACTCAGCTCCTCCAAATTTAATGAGCTTAATCCTTCTACATTCTGAAGGGTCTATAAATTCAAATCCACATAGTTTCCATGATAAGATTATGGCGATTTGTGTGTATTTACAGCTTCTTGGCCTGATTCTCTTTTTTAGAGTAGAATATATTTATTTTCAAAATATGCAAACATTAGGTTTCCATAGTCTTTTTTTTTTTTTTTAAGTAGAATAGTATTCATAGCCACATTGAGTTTAAAGATCAGGAAAGTCTTCAGGTAGTACTTTTCCTACAATGTGTCTGATTTGATTTTGAAGCAGAAATCAGATCATATCTGATTACCATTTGACTGTGGGCAGCACCATCGTAAGATAAAAAGATAAAAAGCCATCAGAGAAGTATGTACAAAGTCTGTCCATAATGCTCTCAAAAATGCACTTCCCAATTCATTGTTCCAGACTAAAATATATATATATATATATATATTATTTATTAGGCTAATGGAAGGACACTGGTTTGTAACTTTTATTTACAAAAATAAAAGAAATAAGCATTCATGCTCAGAAACATATCAACTGATACTGACTTAGTATCAGTATCCTTCTCCACCATCCATCAAATTTTGTTCTATGTCAAGCTCGGTTTCCATAATCAATCTTTGGCTGTTTGTGATTGGGACTAAGCATGTTTTGTGCTTTCAAGATATTGCAAGTAAGTGCAAACCAAAGAGAAAATAGATTGTTCAAGCACAAGCTTTATTTATGCTCTGACACCAGTACCCTTGTCTTCAACCTCTTCCATGCATTGACTGATTTCCCAATATCTACCGAATAGATAAAAATCTTACTATTGTGCAGGTTTTTGACAGCACAATGAAAATTGTTTTCCAGAAGGGAATTTGGCCCATTCTTTGCTAAACTCTTGCATTTTAAGCCCCATTTCCTTAAAAAAAGAGAACATTTTCACCTCAGAGCCATTTAGAATGTGTAGATTTGCTTTTTTATTTTCTTTTTTTAAGCATGAAAACAGAAGTTAAAATTTGGAGAAAATAGTTTTCTTCCTTTTTAAAGATTGAGATAAAAACTCCACACTATCGACAAGGACAATATCTTTAACAGAGAAAGTTTACAAAATTCTACCCGACATATGATAGTTTTAATCACTTAACTACATAATTTCCAAGCTCTTACTACCAGTCATGATTGTGTTCCTTCTTAACCGTACCAAAATACCTTAAAAATGAACATTTAAAAATAATTGGCTATTTTAGGATATTAGTTTGATTTGAAAGATTATGTGGGGATATCCCAAATTCAATAGCCTAGAACATTTAACAGCCATTTTATGCTTAGATTTTGAAGAAATAAGCTTAATTTTTTTTTTTTTGCTTAATTTTTTGTTTCAATATCCATGGTCACATGGTCAGTAATAAGATTTCTACTAAAGGATACCTGATAGAGAAAGTCAGGAGGCATGACTATTCTTCCCGTCTGAACTAATGTAACAAGAGTGGGCTCAGCTGAACATTTGGGAAGAAATTAGCTTAGGAGTCTACTGTCACTCCCCTCCACCACCCAGAGCATTGTTACAGTAGCTGATTGCATAAGAGTTTTGGAAGAAACCTATCTTGCTTGGAAGGTTTCTGGTAACAAGAACGCTGGACTCTTCATGATGGTTGCCATTATTTTGGCTGTAGAGAAAGAAAGAGGTGATTTGGTGTACAGATATCTGAGAGAGATAAGAAACCAATAGGGTCCTGACACACACATGTGACAGCACAATTGAGAAGAAACAGTAGATCATGCAGCAGCTTTGTAGCAAGAAAGCAGTCCTTGTAATGAAAGCACCAACAGAATTGGCAGCACTGACAAAGGTTGTGTGGGATTCGCCTTTGATGAGATGGCCAGAGTAAAAAAATATTTTTTGTTTTTGCTAGCTCAGCACCATTCCCCCCTCTCCTGGTAAGGGCACCTTGAATTTCCTGTGTAAGCACTGCACTATCAGCTCATGGTGGGACTTCTCTTATCCTGCAGGAGTAGGGACTTAACCCAGGCCTGACAAAACAGCCCTGTAAAAAATTTTTTTACAATTTTTTTTTTTTAACAAATGGAGACATAATATGCATTCCACCAAATTCATTCTTTTAAGGTCTATGGGGCATTGATCTTTAGCACATTTACATAGTTGTGCAACCACCACCAATACTGAATTTCCAAACAATTTTATCAGCCTCCCAAAGCCTTGTACTTAATAGCCATTGTTTTCATTCCCATCTACCGTCAGTCCTTGGGAACTACTAATCTGCTTTCTCTCTCCATGGATTTTCCTGTGTGGACATTTTATACAAATGGAATCATGTCATATATATAATATTTTATGTCTGCCTTCTTTCACTTAGCATAATGTTTTTAAAGGTTTACCCATGTGGTATGAGTATCTTCATTCCTTTTATGGCTGAATAATATTCCATTCTATGGTTATACTACATTTTGTTCATCCATTTATCAGTTTATGGGCATTCCACTTTTTAGCTATTATGACTGATGCTGCTCTTGATGTAGTTTTTGGAATGTTTTTGATGAGGTTTGGTGGAGCCCAAAGTGGACAGCCAAGAAAGAATTCTTGAGATGTCTGTGGTACAAGATGCTGGTTTTAGTAAAGCACGGGGACAGGCCCCGTGGGCAGAAACGGAGGCTGCTAGGGGTCTTGTTATTCCCTGCTGCCTCTGGATCATGAGAAGCAAGTGATCATATACCTTGGGGTTGGGAGAAGTAAAGATAAGGGAAATTCCAAAAGGACTTTCATATGTTAAAGAAGACTCAAGATCTGTGGAGTGTTACAATCTGCTTTTCTCAAGTATTTGTCATTGGACTGCAGGTTATAAGGAGATTTAATTTTATCTACATTTTCTTCTGCCTTTGTTCCCACTTCAGTGTGAATATTCATGTATAAATTTTTATTGGAAGATATGTAAATTATGTTGACTAGATGCTTTGAGTGGAATCACTGACCCATGCAACAATGCTATATTTATGTGTAATAGGGAATATAATAGCAATTTTCTGGGCAGAACTTGGGGACCTTTGATCTTATTCTTTTCCTTCCAGTGGTTCCAGACTGCTGGTTTTCCACATGATTGTGGAGTGTTAGTTTTCTAGGTTGGTGTGGAGCCTAGAAGGGAAGGATGGGAATAAGAGAGGTTAAAATACTGTAAATCTTATTCTTTTCACTCTTGTGATCTTTTTCTTGAGTAAGTGCTCCCCAGGTGGCTGAAAACTTTTAGTTAATATCCAGAGTTCTGAAAACATTGATTGTGAAGGTTTCAGCCAGTGTTCTTGTTGCTTTTAAAAATGATAGGATTTTTGGAAGTCCTTACTCTGCTATTTATAGCTGATATCACTAAGTCCCCAGTTTTTGCAATTCAAGGCACATAATTTGACCTGGTCCTAAGAAAAATGACTTGACTTTTGCACGCACTAGCGTCTGAGGTCTCAATATGGTAGTGACTTGAGGTGCACTGCCCATATCCCTAGGGCCTTCCGACTTCAGGCTTCCGGTTGTGGATATATGCATTTGGTTCCTGCCTGAGAGCCTTCTGTAAAGCCATTTTAGCCTGTTCCAATTTCATATACATCAGCTTGGACCTGCTTCACATAAACAATAACCAATACCAGTTGGTATACAAGTGTCCACTCTTCCTGGTCCTTCAGGTAGTGTAAATTTGACCTGTCTGTTTTACATTGGTGCCCAGAGTCTCCCTTCAGGGTTGAACTTCCGTTGCCTATGCTGGTAGTTGATTTATAATGCACTCTTTATTTGTTCCTTTATGGTCCCTCTCCTGCTTCCCCCATTCTTACTGACATAGCCTGTACTTCTCAGATAAATCATTTGGTCTTGAAACTTTTTCTCAAGTTCTAGAGAGAACCCACCTTAGAGACATTGTATGCCTGGAGCCCCCTGCAAGCAACATATTCTATAATAAGAAAGCTGACCTGAGAAGAGGGCTTTTGGGCATAAAAGCTGAGATAGCAGAGCTGAGTTCTGGGGACAATGTTTAAACTTGCCAATTAAGTCCTGATTCCTTCTGTGGACCTTTAGTTATGGGCCAAAATATTCCCTTTTTGGTTTCAGATGAATCTGAGTTAGGTTCCTATTTTTTTTTTTTTTTGGACTCTGAAAGAATTCTGCATAATATTATATTATTGACCATGGACTTAATGGAGAAAAAACCCACACTAATAGATTTAAGTAAACAAGTTAAATTTATAAAACCAATCAAGAGTACCCTGACAGAACCTTAGTAGTCTCTCACCGGGGGAGATCAAAGATGTTCATAGGATTTGGATCTAAGCTTCAGTCATTTAAATCAGGTCTTTCAAGACAAGTAAGTTGTTGTGATTAGGACAAAAACATGACACAATTGCTGAAGACCGGTGACATAGCACAATGAGCATTTTGAAGCAAACCTTGATAAGTAAACTGCTTATTTGACAATCAGGCTATTTGCCCAGTTGAGCAATCTATTGTCCTATGAGAACTATTTGCCCAGATGAGCAAATTGTTTGTTCAGATAAATTGAGATGCAGGAATATCCTGAAGCAAACAGTGAAGTTATCAGTTTAAAACCTTCCTGTAAATAAATAGTAAAGTCTTATTGACACAGGTGTTCTCAGTTCTCAATGCTGGTATTTAAGCAACATGAGATAGGTGGTACAAGGTCTCATAATTTTCCTCTCTGGGGAAAGGGTCAGTAACATTGAAGGAATTCCAGCCAAGAGAGAAAAAAACAACCTAAAGGTAATAAAGAATGGACAAAATATTAACAATACTTGAGCTAAGTAACTAGGAAATTAGCTATGAAAGAGTATTAAGATGAGATATATAGAAATAAGAACCAGAATTTTGTCCTCTTAGAAATGAGGAGCCCTGGGACACCTGAGTGGCTCAGTCTGTTAAACATCTGCCTTTGGTTCAGGTCATGATCCCAGGTTCCCGGAGTCCAGTCCTGCATGGGGCTCCCTGCTCAGTGGGGAGCCTGCTTCTCCCTCTGCCTGCCGTTCCCCCTGCTTGTGCTCACTCTCTCTCTCTCTTTCTGACAAATAAGTAAATAAATAATCTTAAAAAAAATGAGAAGACTCTGAAAGTCATAAGACACCATACTACTGAAAAATGTTTGTGTTTGGATTTTTTGTTTGTTTTACTTTGCTAGGAAATCTTGCGTTTTAAGTGGTCACACAATATAATGTACCATCAACTGAGGTATCCTGTTGAATATTGAAATCTTTTTTATATTTTAATACTAAAGCCTATGCTCTTTGAGGGTTATTTGGAAAATGAGAGCTAAATCATTATCTGTGAAGAACGATAGCAGGGGAGGGAGACTGAGCATCTTGGCTTCCATCTCTACATATTGTGGGTCCCAAGATAGGGCATTATTTATTCATTGTGTAGCCGAGGAAGGGACAGCCCAAAGTTTCACTTAACATTTGTCAAGTAACACTGTTTAAAATATATGGCAAAAGCTTTTATTAAAGTCACCAATATCCTTTTCTTCAGATTCTGAGAAAACCCAGCAAGAATACAAAAGCAGCTAAAATTCTTAGACTAATAACAAGCTCTACATTTAGACCAATCTGGATTCTTACCCTGACTCATACACTTAATAGAAAGATGACTTTGGGCAAGTTAGCATCCTTGTCCCTTAGTTACCTTATGCAAATTGAAGGAAAAGATAAACTACCTCATGAATGTGATGTGAAAATCAAATGGAGGGCAAAAAATAGAGATGGACAGAGTTTGGCATGAAGTTGGAAAGCATTAAAGATCGGCTTTGTTTTTGCCTTTTTCCTTGAGTGGGCTTCTATGAAAATATGCATAAGGAGAGGGAAATAAAGGTCCAGGCCAATTTGTAATGGAGTAAATGGCTGAGTTCCAAGCCTTCTAAGCTCTGGCTTCTCACACTCATGTATTTGTTTCAACTGCAAACCTGCTCTCAGACTCTTCATATGAGCACCCCAAGGGAAGCTCAGAATTTAGGAATTTTTCTCCCAGGGAGATCTGCCCCTTAACCAAAGCTTTTACCTGAATGGGAATGACTGCAATTTGACATTTGAGCATCAGAAAGAGGAAGCCCTCTAGTAAGTCACTTCATGGTTGTAACTTTTGCATTATGGGTAAGTGTGAGGAATTTGGGGGCTAACTTGGAGGAGATAGGCAGTGAACTAGAAATGAGGAGATAGAGGCTCTGCTACTTCCTATAGACATTTAAGTATGTGTCACGACTTCTTGAAATCTCAGTTTCTTTGTCCATGATTGCAAGTTCACCCAAGGATTACATGAGACAAGGCTGAATGAAGTAATTTTACAATTCTAAAAAGATATATAAATATGAATTTCAATAATTCTTCATATTACTTCCCTCTAGATACTCGAAGAGATGCCAAATAAAAGCCGTTAAAATATGAGGTAGCAGCAGCCAGGCCAGTAAGTGAGCTTAAGCACAGTTAACTGCAGAGTCCTTTCTACCATGGGCAGTATGAAACTAACTGGAGACTAGTAATAGTAGCATGGAAAATCTTCCTGGAGGTTTCTAGGTGCTCAGTACAGGAGACTGCAGCAATGGGATCCACCAAGCAAGAAAGATGTCCTCTTGATATTTTTTTTTCCCACATCTTCTTTACAATGTGAAAAGGCAAACTTGAAAATTTACTCTCAGTCTTGGTTTCTTAGGAAAGATACTGTATTCTATCCTTATGCAAATCTTTACTGAGCACCTATGTGCCAAAATGTTAGTTGTTCTTTATGGAAAGACATCTATATGCCAGAGATCATAGAATGCTCTTCACATAATTGTTGAAGATAAAGTAACCTCATGAAGATAGAGCCTTGGTAGCTTTTGGTAGAAAGGAGATTCAAGTCTGGGTCTGCACCATTCTAGAGGCTATGCACTCAAACACAGAGCTCACTGATGCTCATTTGTCTCTGAAAGTGTTTCTCTTCTTCAACTGATTTAATTAAATTCCATCAAGTTCTCTAAAACAAGCACAGAGAGAAATTTACTTCACTTCAATTTTTAAAATAAACTTGCTTCACCCAGCATTTTATGGACCAGGATGGGAATGAAAATGGTATAGAGAGGTAGTTGAAAATTCCCATCTGGAAAGTTCAAGGGCATTTTTATTTTACATTAAATCATGAACAATAGAAATTTTTTTTTCTCCCCAAATTTGTTTATTTTAATTTTTCAGTGTTACAAGATTGATTGTTCATGCACCACACCCAGTGCTCCATGCAGTACGTGCCCCTCTCGATACCCACCACCAGGCTGGGGGGGGGGGGGGGGGGGGG
>CM052815.1:30345612-30416391 GCA_028533885.1 Nasua narica | reverse complement strand
CTTCCATGTGTTACCTAAACACCTGTCTTAGGATGGGGATGTGTAAAGTCACAGGCTAAGGAGATCGCGAATACACCTCGTCCTTTACCAGAGGTCATGCTGGGGGGCTCTGGATGGACTCCCACGGCCAACTGACCTCTCCCCTCCCCTTGCCAGCAGCCGGCGGGTCACTTTTGGTCCCTGAACAATAGAAATTTAAACACTCTGCTTTACATTCAAAAATAGAACCAGACATCAGATATTCAGAATGCTTTCTTTGTGCTTTAGGACAGAGAATCTCTATTCGGTATTTCTTGCCGTCAGGTTTATTCCATTGAAGTATTATAAAACTGATCTATTACTTAGAGTTGAAAAAAAAAAAGTCACTTCCATGATTCCAAGTTTACACAGAATGGAATGCACGAGAATGCCAGAGAGTTGTTGACCGTGTGATTGATATAGGGAAAAAGACATAAAAATAAGCAAATGAGAGACAGAAAGTGGGTCTTTACGTTCAAAGCTTTCTCATCGGGCGCCTGGGTGGCTCAGTTGGTTAAGCAACTGCCTTCGGCTCAGGTTGTGATCCCAGAGTCCTGGAATCGAGTCCCGCATTGGACTCCCAGCTCCACTGGGAGTCTGCTTCTCCCTTTGACCTTCTCCCCTCTCATGCTTGCGTGCGCTCTCTCTTTCTCTTTCTCTCTCATCTCTCTCAAATAAATAAAATCTTTTTTTTAAAAAAAATTTTTCATCAAGCATACTGAGACACTCAGATGTTGAAATGGAAAACCCATGAAAAAAAAATATTCGAGCCAAGAAACCACTAACAATGTCATCAAGAAACTTTAATGTGTGCAGAGTTGCACATAGAAAACATGCAAGTCATTTAAAAATATGGATAACTGTAGATCTTCAACTTGGTTCCTTAAAATTCTTCAAAATGAGTACTATGAAGGAAAAGATTTTGTTTCTTGGACAAACATAGTTTTGGAGGCCTACAAATGTTTTGCATTGATGTAAACATATCACACAGGCAGCTAGCATACCTCTTTCTGGTCTTGCATTTATTTGACAACATTTTTGGTCACAGTAGAGGATTTCAGATGGTGCAGAAGTGTTTGTATCCCAGCAGCAGGCAAAAGACGAGGGATTGTCTCCCAAAGTTCTAAGTGCACGTATTCTGTGGTGTAGCTGAGAGTCAGCTGCCTCAAGAAGTATGTGATGGGAAATTCTAAGGCTGATGAAGCAAGACTCTACTCTGCATGGAACCACAGCAAGTCAGCACGAGAATAAATGTGACTGCCCGCCATGTCTAAGAAATCCTCTACATTTGAAGCAGAGCTTTTTAATATTATTGCAGTTGAAGGAGTTTATGTATCATATCCATAGCCGGAGAGGAACATACGTCCATAAGTCTAATTGGGATGGCTGGCTTTCACTGGCCCATGACTAAAAACAACAGGAACCATTTTTAATCTATAAAATTAGCTAGGTTGTAGGATTTCCAGGCAACAAAGGTGATGCAACCATTCTAAAGGAGAATTTGGCAATATGAATCAAAAGCCTTCATGTCCATATGCTTTCTCCAGGCAATTTTAAGCCTAGAAATTAATTTTAAGGAGGTTGTATTCAAAGTTTTGTCTAAAGAATGGTTGTTCATGACAACATCAGTCATAAGAATAAAAATTAGAACCAACCTAGGTGCTATATAAAGAATTGGCAAATAAGTTACCATATGTCAATAAAAGGAAATACTATTCAGTTATTTTAATGATCACTGTACATTATAATTATTAGACATTGAGGATCAGAGACCATTTTTAAAATTAGATGAATACCATGGGCCCTCTCCCATTCTAAAATGTACATGAATTGACCTAAATTTATACTCAAGAGTTTGACATAAAATGTCATAAGGTTCAGAGATTCCCCACAGTGTATGTGGGAGATACTAAGTTAAAAATTCAACATGAATGACCAGTGGATTATAAAATATTCACAAGGCATTAACTTTTAAGAAAACAGAATATGTAACATATACACAGTATGATTCCTTTTTAATTTATGTATGTCTATACATGAATATTATATTTTTAGGATCCCTAAAGCAAGCCTATTCAAGAGCAGAGCCCTCCTCACCCCATTAAGTAACAGAAATCACATCTTAATATTTTAATTATTTCCTCAAAAGTTCAATTTTTCCTTTTAATAAGTTTGTCTAAACAAATAAAAAAATGCTCAACTACCTATGAATTACACCCAAAAAAAGAGCTTTATTACCTTTGACTGAAGAGCATATATTTCAACAGAAATACTTTATACGTAATGCTAAGTTTCAGTTTGGCAATTTTCTGTTTCTATGTGCATGCGTGTATGTGTGTATGTGTGTGTGTGAGAGAGATTTAAGCTTCTTAGCTGCGATCATTAGAAAGCAACTCTAGCCATTTAGGCAAAAGAGGCAGTTATTAAATGAAATGAGCTAGCTGAGAGCCTCCAGTATGATAGTATAAAGGATATGAAACCCCACTGCTGCAAAACGAAATGAAACAAAAAACAAAACCATAACTTATAAAAACAATAGTATTAACAACTATTTAATCTTTAAAAATGTTCCTAAGATTATACAGCAAATGAAAAAACATTTATTCAAGAAAATCTATACAGTCCCATAGTAAGAGTCTACAAAGAGTCTATGAGAGTCTTGAACCATGATTTGCTTTCCCACCCCAATTCAGCATGATAGAAGTTCCATTCCAGGTAGTTGAGGCCACGAAAATGGGACTCTCACTCCCCAAAGTTTCCATTCAAGGACTGTGGTACCTCCTTCAGAGAGAAAAGTTGCCATCTTTTCTCATTTCCCCAAGCTCCATGTTTCAAAGGCCAAATTCCAGGTTTATGCAGCTGAGAGGTCAGGAACTTCTTCCCTTCTCCACACAGCCCTCATTCAAAGGACAGAGGCTTTGTGTCAGGTATGACAGGCTGAGAATACTGTGTAGCCAACTGAACTCACCCTATCTCACTTGTAGGATTGGGGTTTCATGCAGGAAAAGGCAAGATGAGAAAACCAGACTTTAAAAATTGTTTTACAGTAATAAAAAGGATCAATTCATTAGGAAGATATAGTACCTGTCAAGATCTCTATACCTTACAATAGAGCTCCAAAATATATGAAGCAAAATCTGACAGAATGAAAGGGAGAAATGGACAATGCAATGATAACTGTTGGAGAAGTCAATACTCTGATTTTAATAATGGTTATAATAAGTATGCCAAAAAGCAACAAGGAAACATTATTTGAATATTATAAACCTACTAGACCTGACATACATATATGAAACATTCCAGTCAAGAACAGTAGAATACACATTCTTCTAAAGAGCACGTGAAACATTCTCTTGAATACACCATTTGCTAGGCCACAAAACAAACCAGTAAAATTAAAAAGGTTGAAATCATACAAAGTATTTTCTCTAACCACAATGGAATGAAATTAAAATTAATGGATGTAAGTCTAAGAAGTACACAAATATGTGGAAATTAAGCAACATATTCCTAAATCAATGGATCAAATAAGAAATCACAACATAAATTTAAAAATACTTCAAAATGAGTGAAATTTAAGATATAGCATATCAAAACTTATGAGGTACAATGAAATCATCCAAACTTGGAAAGAAATGCATAGCCATACTAAGCTATATTGAATAAAATATCTCAAATCAAAAAAAAATATATATATATGTATATATATTTTAATGTATATACATACATTAAAAGTTCGGAAGGTTGTAATAGTAAAATCTTATCAGCTGAGGCATTTTTTTCCTATTACTATTCAGTATTTAATAAATATTTTAAATAATGAAATAGCATTTTAATTAGGAAACCATTTTAATTATTTTTAAGTGATACTAAAATCCTCTTTAATCATTGCTTTGTATTTTTATGACTTTTATTTCTTCCACCTGGTCAGTAGGAATACCTACTTGGATACTCTAGGCATTCCTCCAATAGTTTGGTTTCGTTAATTAAATTTCTAATATCATTTCATGGCATTTTTGGAAAAGATTGTCTTTTCACCTACACATTTATGAAAGTCTCGCCTATTATCATATCTGTCATTCCCAGTTAAATCACATTCTCATAAATCTTCCATGGACAGTGTAGTCTATTTCTAATGAAAGCCTTCAGCTTAGAATAAGAAGCATCCAACTGAGGCACTTTCAGTCTTCTTTCATTCAAATTGCTGAGGAAGCTTTAAGTACCCTACTGCCCAAATGACTTAGTGAAATTAATGATCCAAAATGAAAGTTAAAACCTCTATAGTCCTTTCTGGAAACAATCAGCACACAAAGAGCTGAGGGAAAGCATGCCAGGGAGGTCTCACCATCAAGTCAGAGGTATCAGTGCTTTTCTAAGGAGCCAATAAATCAACATGATTTCAGATTCCCAGGGTTCATTGAAAAGAGCA
The DNA here is from genome assembly GCA_028533885.1 of Nasua narica. Lineage (NCBI taxonomy): Eukaryota > Metazoa > Chordata > Mammalia > Carnivora > Procyonidae > Nasua > Nasua narica. The sequence continues at coordinate 30,411,944 of CM052815.1, read as the reverse complement.
ATTACGTTAGTCACAATAATAAGGTTGAGGCTGGGATCTGAATCATATGCCAAATGTGATAGGAATATAGGTATTGAGAATCCAGGGCAGCAGTATAATTTTTTTCAAATGAGATGTGATTTTATGATAAGGTTAAAAGCACAGGCAGCACAGTTGAACAATTGTGGGTTCATATCTGAACACTTAAGAGTTGTACGACCTTGGAAGCTGTTATAGACAGAAACCATTTACATGGAAACGGGATGCATTAAAACAATTAGATGACTTTCTGCCTAAACCAGAAAGATAAATGACTTGTATATGTCTATAATTTTATTCCACAGGCAAATGGAACAATGAATTCACATATGTAATAAATATAATTAACTTTCAAGAGGTTCCTTCCTGTGAGTTATTCATGTATTAATTATTTAACAAATATTTACTGAGCACCTACCACATGCCTGGCTCTCTAGAGGTTTGTACGAGTGTGGTAGCAGAATGAGGGGTTGTGAGGAAGAGAATGTGCATAAAGGTGCTTGTTCTCAAGTAGCTTCTATTAATGGGGAAAAAGAGTGAAGAACAGCTCAAAATATACATATGAAAATATCATACGCATACATACTACTTGTTCACCAAGGTATAAGGTGTTCTACTGTGATTATTAAGGGCTTAGGGAGTCTAGAGGAGACTCTGATTCAGTCCCTGAATTGACTTAACACATTAAAACTTCTAGTCAGCATTTCAGCCATATGATCATTGAAGTCTTGCCTAATCTGGAGATTTTAAGGTAATATGACAGTATATCAGCCACATCAATAGAAGTGGATAGACTTAAGCTATCTATTAAAAGAAGAATTTTCAACTTGACTAGGAAACAAAGACCCAACTATAATCTGCCTAAAAGAGAATAATCTAAAAAATAATTCAAGAAGACTGAAAAAAGCAAAGGATGAACAAAGATACACTAGACTAATGGAAACAATAAAACAACATTGTTCTACTGATTTCAAAACATAATTTATACTGATAAGTATCAGATACAATTAAAGGACACTTTATGAACTCAATGCTAGAAGCCACAATTCAGAACAAGTTTATAAGTTATGATTATCTATACCAACAAAATGACAGCAACTTTCTTTATAAATCAAAATCTGTAAAATACACAAGGATACATAGATAAAAATATGCTAATAATAAAACAATTTTATTTTTAGTTTTTTTTAAGATTTTATTTATTTAGAGAGAGTGCATGAGCAGGGGGAGGGACAGAGGGAGAGGGAGAAGGAGAATCTCAAGCAGACTCAACAATGAGCACGGAGCCCAACACAAGGTCAATCCCACGACCCTGAGATCATGGACTGAGCCATAATTAAGAGTCCAACACTTAACTGACTGAGCCATCCTGGTATCCCAATAATAAAACAATTTTGGACACCACTCTCTGTACAAACAGGTCAAGTGGCCATAAAGTAAATAAGAATACGGAGGACCTAAACAATATGATCAAATAAGGGCAGTCATAGGACTGTATGTTGAACTGGATGTCCTGATAATAGAGAACCATCTCATTTCAGAAACACCTGAAACAGGGATGCCTGGATGGCTTAGTCAGTTAAGCATCTGCCTTCTGCTCGGGTCATGATCTTAGGGTCCTTGGATCAAGCCCCATGTTGGGGGGCCTGCTCAGCAAGGAGTCTGTTTTTCCCTCTCCCACTGCCTCTCCGCCTGGCTCATGCTCTCTCCTCTCTCTCTACCTTTGTCAAATAAATAAATAAATAAAATCTTAAACAAAAACAACCACAACAAAAAAACACCTGGAACAAAAATTGGTCATATATACGGCACAAAATTCTGTAATAAGTTCTGTAAAGTAGAAATAATAGACATCACAATGTAATAAAACTATGAACTCATAGCAGTATAAAAGCAAAACAAAATGCTTCAACCTAAAAAAATTGAAAAGGCATGTAATAACCATGGCTGAAAGGGAAAATAAGAAACAAAATTACAGAATTTCCAAAAGTGAACAATGAGGTGAATATGCCACCTATCAGAATCAACACGGCATAGCTAAAGAATGACCAAAGAAAAATTAAGATAAATAAACTCAATACCCAGTAAAGGAAGTAAAAACAGTGAATTACGTCCCAACTAAAATGCCAGGAAAAAAAGAGGACAATGCAGTTCACACACACACACACACACACACACACACACACACACACACACACACAAGTAGAAATAAGTGTGTGATTAAGTTAAAAGCAAAAATTGTTGAGGCAGAACATAGGAAAAATGATAAATGTAATAAATCAAAATCTTCTTTTTTGATTAACAAAGTAGGCAAACTACTAGTCAATCCAAGGAAAAAGAAAGCCCAAATATACAAAATAAGAGGTGACAAGGGAACAAGAGAGATCCAAACAAAAGGAATCTATAAAATCATGATACTATACAGATCATTGAGACGACGGTAGAAGTTAAAAAGATTCACCACATCAATTCCCAGTTCAGAAACAATGTTTTAAAGAATGACAAATAAACTCAGACCTAGATGGTGTCACAAACAGAGTCTACCAATCTTTAAACAGGGTATAGTTCCAACGATACCTAAATTGCTTCAGAACCTAGAAAAAAAAGGACACTTTCAAATTTCTTTTTAACGTTAATACCTAAACCTGATAAAAATTGCAGAAAGAAGCAAAATTATATATGGACATCACTTAAAACAAAAGAAAACATTTTTTAACAGCACCCAGCATGGCAAGAAGAAAATAATACCCCACGATTAAGTAAGATTTATTAGAAGAATGTGGTATTTATTCACTCTTTGGAAACCTATTAATATATACGATATTAACAGATCTAAACAGAAAACTGATACAATTATGTCAATAGATGTTGAAAAATCTTTTGAGAAACCCCACCCCATTTATAATTAAAAAAAAAAAAAAAACAAACCCAGGATATCAGGATTGGTTACTTCGAGGACATTGGAGGTTATTCTGAGTACCATGGGAAGCCAATGGAGAAGATTTACGCAAGGTGGTAACGTGATCTGATTTATACTTCAAAGATACCACTCTAGTTTTGGTACAGCAAATAGAACTCAGGAAGGGCAGGAGCAGACTGATGCAGGGAGACCAGTAGTAGCTACTTCAGTAAAGCCTTGAGGTCTTGACTTGAACCATGAGGGACTCAACATTCCAGGGAAGGAGAAGAAACAGGTTACTCTTCCAGAAATAGCCTTAAGAAAAGTCCTAACCTATTTTCACTTCCTAGGTTGCAAAGAAAAGCCACCACAAATCCTAGGGAAGTTAGTTAAACATTATGAGCTATTTTAGAAAAAGTTTTTTTTATATAAAAGTACAGCTGACCCTCTAACTGTGCAGCTCCACTTACATACCGATGTTTTTTTCAGTAAATACAGTACTATACTGTAAATATGTTTTCTCTTCCTTATAATGTTCTTCATGTTTTCTTATCTCTAGATTACTTTATTGTAACATATATAGAAATATGTTTATATGTAATAACGCATATAGATATATGTGTTAACTGCTTCTGTTGTTGGTTAAGGCTTCTGGTCTTGGGCTTTTAGTAGGGAAGTTTGGGGGGAATCAAAATTTGGGCGTGAATTTTCAACTGCATGGTGGTCAGTGCCCCCAGCCTCTGTATTGTTCAAGGGTCAACTGTAATTTTTGCACAAGTCTGTCATCAGACACTTCAATGTATCAATTACTATAAATTTGGGGGGAGAGAACCCTCACAATTGTGTTAAACACAACAACTGGCTCTTTTCCTTCAATTGCTATTAAACTGTTGTGGGTTTTTTGGGTTTTTTTTTTTTTTTAAAGATTTTATTTATTTGATAGAGATCACAAGTGGGCAGAGAGGCAGGCGGAGAGAGAGGAGGAAGCAGGCTCCCTGCCGAGCAGAGAGCCCGATGCGGGGCTCGATCCCAGGACCCTAAGATCATGACCCGAGCCGAAGGCAGCGGCTTAATCCACTGAGCCACCCAGGCGCCCCTAAACTGTTTTTAAGTATAAATGTGATTAGCCACAATTGCATTTTATCAATTTACATTTTAATTTTACGTTGCATGACTGAAAGTGAATGTGATGATAATTATCCATTGAGTGAATATTAAGAAGTAATTGGAAGTTTGAGAGAGTCTCTTGAGTAGTGACAGGCAGGAAAAAGGGATCATTCTCTCCATTATAAATAGTAAAATGGGCATAGGATATGAAGATGGTGTAAGACTTTGTTAGTGAGCATATAGATCAGGCCTTATCCATGTTTCCATCAGAAGCCCCAACCTTCAGGCTAGAACTTGTCATGCAAGTGAATCTGGAAGAAAAAATTTGACTAACTAGACACAAACTGAGGTGTTTTTAGGGTAAACCTTAAAATAAGGAAAAACAGCTCCCACTTGTCTTTCAGTTGGAAAAGCCTTTGTGATTAGAGATATCATTTTCCTTACCTTTTTTTTAAATTAATAATCATTATGTCATCTGGACTTTTTATGTGGCTCATATTTTTAAGCTCATTATATGTATGTTTAAAAAAATTCGAACAAATGGCTCTCAATCCTGCTTCAAAGGGACATTTTCCCTTTTTTTCAAAGGTTTTATTTTTTTATTTAGAGAAGGGGGAGGGACAGAGGCAGAGGGAGAGAGAGAAACTCGTGCAGACTCTGTGCTGAATATGGAGCCTGAGGTGGTACTTCATCTCACGGCTCTGAGATCATGACCTGGGCTGAAATCAAAAGTTGGGACAATTAACCCACTGAGCTACTTAGGTGCCCTGGACATTTTCCCCTTTTGGTTGAAATTCTATTTCCCTCCCTCAGAAGAGGCTGAGAGAGATCCATTCTTTTGTTCTCTCTGCTGTTGCACCACCCCAAAATTGTTTCCATCTAAAGATGTAATCATGATGCTTGTTCCCTTAAAATATTTCAAAATTCCTCAGCAGTTGCAGAATAAAGTCCATGCTTTTCAGCATTGTTTCCAAAATTGCGAACCTCAAAGTTAGCTTACATCCCTGAAACTTTCCCTCCGATATTTCTCAGCTTTGTATTTTGGGTCACATTTTCTTACCTAGAATAGCATTCTCCTATTTCCCTGCTTGGTGGCCTGCTATTCATCTGTCAAAACTCAACTCAGATGTTTTTGCCTTTGTCCCAAATTTTCTGGCATCAACATTACTTCTGTGTATCCATAGCACTTGGTCCCACCTTTTCATTAGAGGATTTATAATATTATTTAATTGTTCTTTATGCATTGGTCCCCACCCCAATATAGTGAGATGCTGGTGTCAGGAAATGAGTCTTCATTTTTCAGTTTTTTTGTGTGTTTTTGCTTATTCAATAGTTACTTGTTGAGTGTCCACAGTGTGGCAAGTCATGAAGTGACAGAGTGACGTAGGTGGGAAGAAGCAACATTAGAGCAAGGACAGTCTCTCTGAGAGGATGACCCTTGAAACAAGATCTGAGGAATGAGAAGCAACCAGCCAGTAAGGCTCTGTGAGAGGAGAGAGAAGGGGAGATGGTCTAATAGAGAAGTAAGGCTGGCAGGTTCAAAAACAGGAGGCCAATGAGACTGGGGCAGAAGGCGGCACGGGGAAAATGGTAGCATGAGCCAAATCCATGTCTACTTTCATAGACTTGATGCTGAGCCTGACAAACAGAAGAACTCATCAAAAGCAATTTCCTGAATAAATATTGTATTGAAAATTAACTTTTAATCCACTAGGTTGTTTAGGATAACATAACTTAAAAAATGTTGGGGTACTTAAAATCTATCAAAGCATACCTTTCATCACCAAGGGGAAAAAATCAGGCCTAGCCAGACCTGGAGTCTTACATTCTGAGAGAAATATCCCATGGAATCTTCCTGAGAAATTAAGCAAGAAAGTGGATAATGTTTTCAGCTGCGGTTCTATTGAAGATAAATGCTTGTCATAGTTGCTTCTAATGTTGATCCTTAATTAAAACTCAAGGCATATTAAATTACTGTTCAGCGATATACTAGAAATCAATTTAATAAAGCCCAAATATATAGCTTTCTGGTTATCCTACTTGATCTGAAAATAAGTCCTAGAAAATCTAGAAGTATAGCTTTCAAATCAGGCAAGCTCTAATATTCAGAGAAGGTACCCAGGAGGGTCCCAAAGCACCGTGGTCCCAACTGGGTGGCCAGGTGGCACAGTCCTGAATTGTGCTTCTACCCAAGTCTCTTTTTATCCATTTATATATGAGACTTAAGCATAAGAATCCTTTGAAGAAGGGCTTCACTACCAATGGAAGTTAGAAAACTGCTGATCCAAAAAAAAAAAAAATTTAGTTACTGTCTAACTATAATGTCTCTTCAAGCCATGTTAACTTCCTACTACATGCTTCTCCTGGACTCACTCTAGTTGGGTGTGTGCAAGCACATACTCACCTCAGAAGCCTTCTTTCTGAACCTTGTTCCTTCACTTTTCTTTACATGTGATCCCAACCTGTTACTATTGCGACACAACCAGAACATGTAATGTCTCATTTCTGCCCCGTCATGCCCTTTGGACTCTATATTTTTCACTGTATTCCTAGGTACAACGTTTGATTTTGAGTCTTCACAGTAATTCTGCTTTTCTCCAAGTTATACTGCTTTAGGTCACCTCTTCTAAATGCTTTTATTCTTTTAATTTAGTGGTGTGACCCGTCTGACCCTGGCATAACTCCCAGAGATGGTGCGTCCTCCAAGAACAGTCCAAGCCTTCATTGAGAATGGCCATGAAGACTGACTCCAAAGCAGGTAGGGTGTGCTGAAATGCCAATTTTCTACTTGACCCTTCCTAAAGTCGACTCTTCTTTGATCCCTTCCTTTAGGCTTTTTGCTTTTTCATTTTTTACTATGAGATCATGGGTGCCCAGCAATTGTGCACAGCCGTTTAATGATACAAGGTATGGGTTTCCATCTGTGAGATGTTGAACAATCACTGGATACATGACATCATCTTGGTATCATCCCTATTTCTTGTTTCTCAATGAATGATACAGCATCATGTTTGTGAAAACAACTTAGAAAGTACAAACTGCCACATAAATTGTTACTTATAATAATGTTTTCAGCTATAGACTTAGATTCCCAATGATTTTTCTTTATAGGTGTGTTTTATAGCAGTTTTCAGCCTTTCTCCCTCTGAAGACACAGATCAAATTTCTAAGTCCATCTTTTTTTTTTTTTTTTTTTATGTTTGGAGCAACCCCCCTGGGTATTATGCTATTCTTCAGTCACCATCTTTACCCACCCTACTGCAGAATCTGGTACATTTCTGCATTTGTATGAATAGGCCAAGTATTTTAAGAGTATTGAGATAAATTCAGTCAACATGCTTATACCCAGTGTGCATCTAGCGTTGCCTAAGATTGGCTGCCACTTAGGAAAAGTTATTGGAGGGACTAACTGTAATCCATGATTAGAGTCAAGTTTTCTTGAATGTTTTCTTTTATCTAGAAGTCTGACTCATTCAGGAAGTTATTCTAACGTTGCCTTTATTTGCTACTTTATTTTTTGAATGTTTACTTGGCTAACCTTCAACTATAAGTAAAACCTTTATTTAAAATGCTACCAATTACAAGAATAATAATGACAATGGTAATAGTGAGAAAAACAAAGAAAGTTACATTTATCTGGGGTCTGCAATGTGATAGAAATAATTGGATGCCAATTTTAGAAACAAGGGAATTGAGACTTAAAGAAGTTAAACCATAGCAAAATTTAGAGAGTTGCTTAGTGTTTAACTGTATAGGAAAACAAATGAAAGCAAACATTCCATGTCAGTATAAAATATAGAATCATCATAAAATAGCACAGGATATTGAGGGTGGTTATGACCTTCCATAAAAGGTATTCTTTGGGATAACAAAGTGGAACATCTGGAGGTAAAATCAGATTTGGGGAAGCCTAAAGCTTATAAGATTTATAGTCAGACCCTGTCTAAGAAAAAGAGTATAAAATTATAAATTAGAAATTAAATATAAAGAAAATATTTAGAATAAGGAATTAATTTTGTAAAAATATGACAAATATCAGAAACAGAAAAGTAACTATTTTGTTTTACTTAGCAGTATTTGTATTATCTCACATACCTATATAGTTTTTTCATTTATTATTTGATTGTATACTCATTGATTACCTTTTGGTATAATAGTGGTTTTATAATATCAGTTTCTATAGACAGAACCAAGTAGAAAATTCCTAAAGATAGTTTGGTCTTTCCTTAAGCATGATTGAGCAAAAAAAAATTTTCATCATAGTTTGAAAATGTTTCTTTCAGCTTTATGATTTGTTTTTGGTTGTGTTGTGTAAATATTTGCAAACTTTTATCAAATTGGGGAATTAGTGGTCAAGTATCTTTTATAAATGAGCCAACATATGTCAAAGCATATCAAGTTTTCTTTTACAAAGTGACTGGCCTTAAATATTCTTTTAGTTGCCGACCCTCATTAGAAAGTTGTTTGTCAATATCTTTATGTCATACTCCTCCATGAGCTAGGAGAATCAGTGATAAGAATACACCTGAAGCCTATTTTTACCCTGGGATGATGTGTAATAACTATGCCCAGACATGACTGTAAGCCAGTATATACATCACACTGAATCCCAAATAACTCTCAAATCAACTTCCACTTAACTGTATCCAAAAAATATTCATAGCTCCTCCCATCCTACCCAGCATAATAATAGAGGGAAAAAAAGAAACAAGTCTAAATATATTTCATTAAAATACTGATTTTTAGAAAACTTATGACTCATGTGGACATATCACGAGGGCCTCTAGGGCCTCGAAAGGGGCAAGTGGGAGGCCTTGAATTTTTACTTCTTTAGTGTCATAATAATTCCACTTCTGTGGAGAAGAATGAAAGCCAAGGCAGATATGAAATAGCCATGGACTGCTGCTCTTTGAACCTTGAGACAAGGGCAGCTTACCCATAGTCAAGTTGAGTGTTGCTCTACCCTTATCATATCCAGCCTCACTGTATTTTAAAAATATTCATGACGAACAATTGTGTATTTGAATAGCAGCCAAATGGGAAAAGCCTCATCTTTTTGCAAATCTATCTGCCCAATTTCATAGCCTGAGATGATGAAAAAATGTCAGTCCATGATCTATATCCCATTTTCTTATGATTATCTCTAGAGCTTGTAAAAATCTCTGTACTTTTTCCAGTTTAATCCTATCTAGTTTCCATTACACATTGATTTATTTGAACAAAATCTATTACGTAATAATGCTTGGTGATTATTGCTTTTATAAACCCAATTTTAACCTATTTTATTCAGTTCTGTCCCTTCCCAAATGTATTGAATGAAATGAATTAAATTGTCTTCTTTTACTTTTACCTTGTCCCAAGTTAAAGAATAACATGGTGTTGAAAAAGTAATTGATTCTGTGTGGTAACCAAAATTCTAAAATGACTCTTAAGCTAGCTGCCCCCTTGTATCTATTCAATATATAATCCCTTCTCCTTGAATGTAGGCCGGACCTGTGAATAGGAGGGATATCACTCCCCTAACTAGGCTGTGTTATATGGCAAAGGTGAAATGATTTTGTAGATGCATTTAAGGTTCCTAACTTATCAATATTGAATTAATCAAGAGAGATTATACTGGGCGGGCCTGGCCTAATTAGGTGAGTCTATTAGAGGATGGTTGTGAGGTCAGAGATAGAAATGAAAATGATAAGAACCATCAAAGATTCTCTTCTGCCAGTCTTGAAGAAGCAATATTTCATGTTGTGGAGAATGCCACAATGGAGGGGATGGTGGGCAGGCATAGGAACCAAAGATCTCAGTTCTACAACCACCATAAACTGAATTCTGCTAACAACCAGTGAATTTATAAGGGAATACCAAAATCCAGGCAATACCACAGCCCCAGACAACACCTTGATGTCAGCCTAGTGAGACCCTGAGGAAAGGTTCTGTGCCTAGACTCCCGACCCACAGAAAGTGTGAAAAAATAATTCATTATGAATATTCATTGTCATAATTCATTATGCAGCAATAGAAAACTGATATAATCTGGTTTAACCTAAAAGTTAACAAGATAAGCTAATACTTTGGAAATTAAACTGCAAAAATAATTTTTATTATCCATGATTTATTAAACAAATATCTCTTTGGGGTTTAGTGTCTTCCTATCTGTGAAATGGAAATGTGAGGAAGAATATTATGCTTTAGCAGTGGCTACTAGACTTTTGGCTCTTATAGACCAGTAAAAACTCAAGAAAATTATTTCTCAGGCCAGTTTTAATCTTCAACTACTTATTTTACAAAGAAAGTAAATAACTCTTATTATTAAACTAGTGTGAAAAACGAAGAATGTCTTGACACAAAGGGTGATGGTGAATTTTCTGTGTCAGCTTCATTAGGCAACAATCTCTACTCATTCAATCAAGCTGTTGCAGTGGTGGTACTTTGTGGACAGGATTAAGGTGCATAATCTATTAACTTTAAGTAAGGGAGATTACCCAGCATAATCTGGGTGGTCCTGATTCAATCAGTGGAAAGACTTTGAGAGCAGAAGTAAGGTTTCCCTAAGAAAGAAGTCCACCTAGGAATGGCAACTATAGCTCTTTCCGGAGAGTTCTAGCCTCCCCTTCCCGACAGCCTGCCCTATAGATTTCAGACTTGCCTTGACCGTCTCCACAGTTCCTTAAACTAGAATCTTGTAATATATCTTTGTATATATATTCCTATTTGTTGTTTGTCTAATGGAACCCTGACTGATACCCCAATATAAAATAATAGTAGTAAGTGTAAAGTTAAGGTGACCTCATATACCACAATTATTTTTAACTTATTTCCTACTGACTTGTCATTGAGATGGGGTTAGTCCCAGCACTCAGTGGTTTCATAAACTGCTTTGAGCTGTATTCTTATCATTTTTTTATTAACATATAATGTATTATTTGCTTCAGGTATAGAGGTCAGTCTTACACAATTCACAGCACTCACCATAGCACATACCCTCCCCAATATCCATAACCTAGCCAACGTATCCATCCCCGCCCCCCGCCCCCACAACCCTCAGTTTGTTTCCTGGGATTATGGTTTATCTCCCACCCTGGCCCCATCTTGTTTCATTTCTCCGTCCCTTCCCCCTACAACCCTCTGCCCTACCTCTCAAATTCCTTATATCAGAGAGATATATGATAATTGTCTTTTTCTGATTGACTTATTTCACTTAGCATAGTACCCTCTAGTTCCATCCACATTGTTACAAATGGCAAGATTTCAGGGTTTTTTGATGGCTGCCTAGTATTCCATTATATGTATATACAACCTCTTCTTTATCCATTCATCTGTTGATTGACATCTAGGGTCTTTTAAGTTTGGCTATTTTGGACATTGCTGCTATAAATATTCAGGTGCATTTGCCCCTTCGGATTGCTACATTTGTATCTTTAGGGAAAATAGTAGTGCAATTGCTGGGTCATAGAGTAGCTCTATTTTCAACTTTTTGAGGAAACCCCGTACTGTTTTCCAGAGTGGCTGCACCATTTATCATTTTAAGCACCCATAATCATCAGAATAAAAAAAAAACCACCCCAAATCTTTTCTTTGTCTAGCCCTGGCAAATAAGTAAGCTGAATAGGCAAGTCATATGAGTACCTAAGGTTCCACAGTACAGAAAAATGAAGGAGGAAGGGCGAAGGCAGAAAAAAGAGAAAGGAAATCAGGCCTGATCCAGCTGCCTCATTCCTTCATCTTCTGAATTAATCTTAACAACACTGTCTTGAAAGGCTGCATCAAGTATTTATTTCATCTTGTGAGTCACAGTTATATCAAACGCTACTCCTGGTTTAAACAGAGAAGAACAAGATTCACAATGATTGGAATAATCATTTTCTCTGGTGAAGTTCTCAGAATCGCTATTAGAATTGCAATGAGCAATTCTATTCCCCACTCTTGGGAAGTGTCTGGCCTGCTGATTGCTTAAATTACAGACATTACTTTCAAAAGCTAGGGTTGACTTTTGCAGAATCTGCATCGCAAAAATAGTGCCATTCAGAGGCAGTGCTGTGTTTTCTTAACAATTACATTAGTCCTGTAGAAGTACTTTACATGGAGTACATGAGAGAGGAATATCTTGTTTAAAAGCATAACATTTTATTGACACCTCTGTATTCTTAGAACACTTTTGTTGGAGACTTGGTAAGCTAGATTTCCTGGTCAGTATCTTGGCAGTGGTTTTAGAGCTGTAGAGAGGTTCTTAAACTGCACTAAAATCCTTTAGGCCATGAACGCTTGGTTCTGCTCAAGTAATGTTTATTGGGCATCTCCCAATCCAGAGAGGCAATTTGTAAACGAATAATTGCAAGAAGGTTGATGGGGGCAATAATATGGGGCTAGAAGTTGTGAACTCCTGAGGATCCTGGGATAACAGCAGTAAAAACACAAAAATCCAAGTCAGTGTCTGTTCGCTGAAACTTGCAAACTGTTTTTATACATCTGAAGTAAGAAGAAAATACAGCACACATTACCAAGCTCTTTTCAAACCTTTTCCTTCTGATGAAGTTTAATCTAGATCACAGAAATTTTGTTTCATCACTATCCAGTAAGGTGGAAGGGTTTTAATGTGTTTACTTTCCAGAATCATATTCTTAGTCTATTTGTGGAAAATAGCACCCTTAGACATTTATCACTATCTTGATTTTATGGAGCCCAAAACAAGATCTCACTTTCTTGGATCTGAAATTACTGGACTACTAAAATTTTAAATGTAAAATGAGCTATTTAAAATTTTCAATAAGATAGAGATCCCTATCCAGCCCATAAGAAACTATAGGCAAGAAGGTCAGAGAAAATCATCTAGAATTCCCTAATTAAAAAAAGAAATAGCTAGACTAAAGGGACATGGGAAAGGAAAACGTCTAATTAGATACCCTGCCATCAAAAATGACTGGACAAAGGTGGAAAAATATATGAAGTAACAGTTTATAAGTATTGGACAACAGCACAGAGATGTTTGAGAGAAGAAAAACACACAAAGACTAGATCTACTTTCCAAATTGCTCAAGAAGGCAGTGGAGCCCAAATAGAGAGTATGATTGTCTCATTTAACTGTACAGAGATCATCATTCCAAGTGGTCCACAGAGTCAAGCAACCAGATTTGTAAGATTAGGTAACATAGAAGATATTTTGAAAATAAAATAAGGTCTATAAATTTGCATATCACTGACTTCGAGGTTTGGGCCAAATATTTTTTTAAATTATTTTTATTAACATACAATGTATTATTTGTTTCAGGGGTACAGGTCTATGAATCATCAGTCTTACATAATTCACAGCACTCACCATAGCACATACCCACCCCAATGTCCATCACCCAGACACCCAATCTCTCCCTGCTGCCCCCCAGCAACCCTCAGTTTGTTTCCTGAGATTAAGAGTCTCTTGTGGTTTGTCCCCGTCCCCAGTCCCACCTTGTTTCATTTTTCCCTCCCTTCCCCCCAAAACCCCCACCTTGCCTCTCATATTCCTCATATCAGACCATATGATAATTGTCTTTCTCTGACTGACTTACTTTACTTAGCATAATATCTTCTGGTTTCATCCACGTCATTGCAAATGGCAAGATTTGGGGTTTTTTGATGGCTGCATGGTATTCCATTGTATATATATTCTATATATTATATATATAGAATATATATATTCTATATATATAATATATAGAATATATGTGTGTGTGTGTGTGTGTGTGTGTGTATAATCTCTTCTTTATCCATTCATCTGTTGATGGACATTTAGGTTCTTTTCCATAGTTTGGCTATTGTGAGCATTGCTGCTATAAACATTCAGGTGCACATGCCCCTTCAGATCACCACATTTATATCCTTAGGGTAATTACCCAGTAGTGCAATTGTTGGGTAGTAGGGTAGCTCTGTTTTCAACATTTTGAGGAACCTCCATACTGTTTTCCAGAATACACCAGCTTACGTTCCTACCAACAATGTAGGAAGGTTCCCCTTTCCCCACATCCTTGCCAACTCCTGTCATTTCCTGACTGGTTAATTTTAGCCATTCTGACTGTTGTGAGGTGGTAGCTCACTGTGGTTTTGATTTGTATTTCCCTGATGCTGAGTGATTTGAGCACTTTTTCATGTGTCTCTTGGCCATTTGGATGTCTTCTTTGCAGAAACGTCTGTTCATGTCTTCTGCCCTTTTCTTGTTTGGATAATAAGTTCTTTGGGTGTTGAGTTTGGTAAGTTCTTTCTAGATTTTTGATATTAGCCCTTTTTTTTTTTTTTAAAGATTTCATTTACTTATTTGAGACACAGAGAAAGTGAGAGAGAGCATGAGAGGAGAGAAGGTTAGAGGAAGAAGCAGACTCCCCGTGGAGCTGGGATCCCGATGTGGGACTTGATCCTGGAACTCAAGGATCATGACCTGAGCTGAAGGCAGTTGCTCAACCAACTGAGCCACCCAGGTACCCTGGATATTAGCCCTTTATCTGATATGTCATTTGCAAATATTTTCTCCCATTCTGTTGGTTGTCTTTTGGTTTTGTTGACTGTTTCCTTTGCTATGCAAGAGCTTTTGATCTTGATGAAGTCCCAATAGTTCATTTTTGCTCTTGCTTCCCTTGCCTTTGGCAATGTTTCTAGGAAGAAGTTGCTGTGGCTGAGAGCCCACTCCTCAGCTCCATCTTTGCAGCTGGCTTCCCCACTCCTATACCTGAGAGCTCTGCCACACTCAGGCACTCCTGGTCTTTCTGTGATCCTGTGGGTCCTGAGACCACACTGTTCCCGCGAGGGCTCCACCCCTGCTTAGCCTCTGGAGGAAGGTCCCTCAGTGGAGCAGACTTCTAAGTGTTCCGATTTTGTGCTCCACCTCTCTACCACTTGCTGGGAGCTGGCCCCTCCCCTTGTGGTCTCTCTTCCCGTATATCACTTGGATTCACTTCTCCACACATCCTATGTACCAGAAAGTGGTCACTTTTCTGTTCATAGAATTGCTGCTCTTCTTCTCTTCAATCTCCTGTTGAGTTTGTAGGTGTTCAGAATGTTTTGATAACTATCTAGCTGAATTCCTGGGACCTGATGAAATTTAGGTCTCCTACTCCTCCACCATCTTGCTCCTTCTTGGTTTGGGCCAAATATTAAGCTGTGTATTAATAGAGTAAAACTCTGCATGGTGTAACAGACAACAGCTACCTAGAGTCTATTAACTGAATAGAGCCTGTGAAGGTGGTGTAGTGCTGGAATCAGCCAGAGTGGAGAGAATGGAAAGACCTAATTTGAGACCCAACAATTAGTTGATACCCTAGCAAGGCCACACCTATACTAACATTAGAATAAGGTTTTTTCTGGATAAGTCCTAACAAAGATTCAAACCAGACTTCAAGAGTCTAAAGCTAATTCTCCACTGTATTAACAGGTTGCCAGAGCAAAACTCAACATTCTCTAAATAAAAAAGGAAAAATCCCTTCTTTTAACAATGTAGTACTCACTCTGTCCGTTCCAAAATTAAAATTTATTAGACATGCCATGAAACAGGAAAATGTTACCTGTACTAGGAGATATTAAAATATCTATTATATGTATTTAAGTACTTAAATATACTTCTGTTGAAAGAAGAAATGGTAAAATCTTAGCTGAGAAAAGAAAACTATAGAAAAGAAACACATGGAATTTCCAGAACTGAAAAATAGAACCAATAAAATGAAAAAATTTACCAAAGGGTTTTTTTTAACAAATTGGACACTGCAAAAAAGAAAAAAATCAGTGAATATGAATAGTTGTCAAAAGAAACCATCCAGCGGTGAAACGTATAAGCCTGATGATTCACAGACATGTACCCTGGGGCAAATAATACATTATATGTTAATTAAAAAAACCCCAACCATCCATATTATAGCACAGAAAGAAACAAATGTATTAAAAAAATTTTTTTAGCTAAGCTGCTGCTGTAAATACTGTATGCTATATACTTCATGAATGGGGGGGATGAGTAGATAGGTTGGCACAGAGTTAAGAGGGGCCCTGGTTCACTGCTGTGGGCCCATGGAGGGCCTCCATGACTAAAGCAGCTCCCACCCCATCTCTGTAGTTACAATTCATGGTTTTAAGATTAAATAGCTGGGTGCTGATTTATCTTCTAATCATAGATTCTCCTGAATTTAACTGAACCTGTTGGTGTTGTAGCTGGAGTGGGAGTTGGCCTTGGACTGAGTGGTCTCTGTGGCAGACACTGGCTTTATGACAATCAGTGTGTCAGTGGCTTCTCAAGTGTCTGCATTATCATCTCAATAGTCCCAGCTGCTCCATAAACACAGCGTCCGCACCTTCCCCTCTCATCAGACTGCAGTCAGCATGGACAATGTCAAAATTTCAGTGGAATGGTCATGAGAGTCTGAGTCATAGGCTGTGGCCAAAATGAGGCCCAAAAGAATCGAAGAATTGATAATAAGCAGAACTAGAGGGAAGAACACTCTAATTCCAGCAGATGGTGTTAGCCTCAAGGAGCCTCACACTTTTAAAGTATGAGACATGTTGGCCTCCACCTCTCACTTGAAATTATAAAATATGCAGGTCCTTGATATCAGTAAGTCAAGGAAAACGAAATGCAAAGCCAGGGTCTTGGCCACAGAGTGGAGTAACTAGCGATCAAGGCAGAGGCTGTGAATATTGAGAAAATAGACCCTATATCAGATGAAGTCCTGAGAAGAAAACCAGAGTTAGGGAATACTTTCTTAAGCATCACACACAAGATGGGGTCAAATGAGATTCAGAGTTTGGGTAGTAAAGTTGAGGTGAGTTTTCTGAACTCAAAGTCAAATACAAACTCCAGGATAAGAATCAGCCATGTAGTGACCAGGGATCCGGGCCACAGAGAGCTGAAAAACACAAATGTAAGTACAAGGATCTAGGTTTAGGCTCTACTGGGACCTGAGCAGGAACAAAGAAGAGAGTTTGGAATAGAGCAGTAACTTTTAAACATCCTTTTTTTAAAGCAACAAAACTTTTTATCTAAGATAAAATCACAGTGTAAGAAAGAGATGAGGGTTCTAGTTGAAACGAGGGCAGTTTTCCAGGAGACACATATACTGTGCCCTCTCAGATTCCACTATACCTTTTCCCAGAGAACTTGATCATTCCCACAGAAATGTAGCACTTCAAGAAATAGTTTGGAAGTCCCGCGAATCCTGCGCGCACTGAAGATGGCGGCCGCGGTGGGAAGATTTCTCCAGGCTTCGATTGCCCGACATGTGAGTGCTGTTCCTTGGGGCATCTCTGCCTCTGCAGCCCTTAGACCTGCTGCTTCCCGAAGAACATGCCTGACAAATGTATTGTGGTCCGGTTCTGGTCAAGCAAAATTCGCTTTTAGCACTAGTTCCTCATACCACGCTCCTGCAGTCACCCAGCATGCGCCCTATTTTAAGGGCACTGCTGTTGTCAACGGAGAGTTCAGAGACCTAAGCCTCGATGACTTTAAGGGGAAATATTTGGTGTTTTCTTCTATCCTTTGGACTTCACCTTTGTGTGTCCTACGCAAATTGTTTCTTTTAGCGACAAAGCCAATGAATTTCACGACGTGAACTGTGAAGTTGTTGCGGTTTCAGTGGATTCCCACTTCACCCATCTCGCCTGGGTCAACACACCAAGGAAGAATGGCTGCTTGACCATTCTTGAACATCGCACTCTTGTCAGATTTGACTAAACAGATTTCCCGAGACTATGGCGTGCTGTTGGAAGGCCCCAGTATTGTTCTAAGAGGTCTCTTCATCATTGACCCCAATGGAGTCATCAAGCATTTGAGTGTCAACGATCTTCCCGTGGGCCGAAGTGTGGAAGAGACCCTCCGCTTGGTGAAGGCGTTCCAGTTTGCAGAAACCCATGGAGAAGTCTGCCCAGCGAACTGGACCCCGGATTCTCCTACAATCAAGCCACATCCAACTGCTTCCAAAGAATACTTTGAGAAGATAAATCAGTAGGTCATCCCATGTATACCCACCTCTTCTTACATCAGGAAAGAGCCACAGCTGGAACTCACCTTGAGCATTTCAAAGATGGTTATTTATAGAAGACAAAACACCAATTATGCTTGTATTCATAAATAATACTCTAAATGTTTTGTTTTTGTAACATTGGCTGCGGCTTTTAAATGTCCTCACACACATAAAGCATCCTTTATTAGTAACCTCTTGATGGCTGACTAGCTTATAGAATGCTAGTTCACCTGTTCCTTGGCTTGTGTCTTCAATGGAAAGAGGAAACATTCCTTGTTGGCCTTATTCGAACCTTTACATACACTAGAATGGTACAACACACACCGAAGCTTCTGATCAAGGGTCCTAAAAGTTTCCTCTTGAATTTCTTTGTACTGAACTTTCTTTTAAGGTGACAAAGATCAAACTTAGTTTTAAGGTGTTAACATCAGTGGACTAATTTAATTCTTGCAATGGATGTATATGTACTTGAAACAAATGTGAATCATGTTTTTAAAAAAACACAGTGGCAGAGGGACTTAAGTGATTGTGCATGTCTCTCATCCCTGAGATTAATATAGTTATTTTACTTATTAGCTAATGTAGGGTCTACATACAATTCTAGATATTGATTGGGTATAATTATAAAGGCTATTTATCGAATCCAGCAATTGCATTTTGAAATCATTGTAATTCTTTTCTGAAATGCTCAATGTAAAGTACATAATAAACATTTTAAAATATCAAAAGAAAAGAAAAGAAATAGTTTGGAAATCCACAGTACCAGGAAACTGAAAGTACCATTTCAGAATCAAGAATTTGAGGCGAGAGAAAGCCAACAACTTCAGGGTGGCAGAAAGAGCAAGGGTTTTAAACTTTGATAGACATAGTTTTAAAGTCAAGTTAGAAAGAAAGAGGGAGGAAGGGAGAAAAGAAGGGAGGGAGGGAGAAAGGAAAGAAGGGAAAGAAAGAGGAAGGAAAGAAGGGAGGGAGAGAGGAAGGAAGGAACGGAGAGAGAGGGAAGGAGAGAGATTGGAAGGAAGGAAAGAAGTTAAGAAGTCAAGTTCTCAAGCTGAGCAACCTTGGGAGAGATGCCGCTCCCTGGGCTGCAGGTTTCTGCACTTTGGCTTTTGGTAAAGGATCTATAGGCACTCGGAAGTGCTCTTCGAGACTTGAAGTGAGGTCTTCATCAAATTTGTCCCAACATGTTTTTCTAATTCTGTCTCTCTGTTTCCTACTACTTGGGGCTAATATTCAACTAGTATGACCTATCAGACTATCTCACTTGCTTAAAGTTGGCAATAGTACTGACTGGATGTGCCTGTCATACTGATATTAAATATTTTGAATATTGCTCCAGCCAACAGTGGATTAATGACTGCCATATGCTGAGTACATGAGTACATATGCTGAGGGGCAAGCATTGTGCTAATAGGATACAGACATGAACTCAGATTATCCTCATATTCACCTTCTGAAGAAGGCATGGATATTATCACTATTTCATAGGTGAGGAATCTCTAGTTAGATCCTTCTCTAAAGTCTTATGGCTAAGAAGTGGAGATGCTAGAAATTAATATTTAATATTCCAAAATCTTTGATCTCTTCAGTAAACCATAGGCTCTCACTTAGCATAGATAGTCCACAGTGAAGAAGCCCTAAAACAAATTAAAATAACATGAAGTGACCTATTATATAGTATCCAGGAAAAAAGTGGCTGCCAAATATATCCACTGATACTGAATTTCAAGGGATTTTTAAGTGGGTACCCAAAAAAAAATTGGAAAGAGAAAACAGAAACTGTGTCAGTATGGTAAGATTTTCTTTCATTAATTCAAATAGGCTTAAAATATAAGCTGTCAAAACCCTAACTAGAGCAGTAAGAAAAGGGTCTTGGTAATTTGTCGATTTAAGTAGAGTAAAGATACAGACATTATCTAAAATCACACAGTAGTCTAAGAAAGATCTATTAATAGTTATATATATTGGCTTAGTGACTAGGTTGTGATTATTTTTTGTGTCTGTGGGTTCATAAAGCATTGGTTTTATGGTTAGTACCTTATCTGTCTTCAAACTAGGAAGACTTTATATTTTTAATTGTGTGTCCAAACACATTTTTTATTAATTTATTTTTTATTAACATATAATGTATTATTTGCCCCAGGGTACATGTCTGTGAATCATCAGGCTTATACATTTCACAGCACTTACCATAGCACATACCCTCCCCAATGTGTATAACCCAGCCACCCTATCCCTACCCCCCTACCCCTTAGCCCCCCTCAGTTTGTTTCGTGAGTTTAGGAGTCTCTTATGGTTTGTCTCCTTCCTGATCCTATCTTGTTTCCTTTCCCTCTCCACCCCCACATGACCCCACGCCCTGCCTCTCAAATTCTTCATATCAGAGAGATCATATGATAATTATCTTTCTCTGACTTACTTCACTTAGCATAACACCCTCTACTTCCATCCACGTCATTGCAAATAGCAAGATTTCATTTCTCTAGATGGCTGCATAGTATTCCATATACAATGGAATATATGGAATATATGGAATACGACATCCTCTTTATCCATTCATCTGTTGATGAACATCTAGGTTCTTTCCAGAGTTTGGCTATTGTGGACATTGCTGCTATAAACATTCAGATACATGTGCCCCTTTGGATCACTACATTTGTATCTTTAGGGTAAATACTAAATAGTATAACTGTTGGGTAGAAGGGTAGCTCTATTTTCAATATTTTGAGGAAACTCTATACTGTTTTTCAGAGTGGCTGTACCAGCTTGCATTCCCACCAACAGTGTGGGAGGGTTCCCCTTTCCCTGCATCCTCGCCAACATCTTTCATTTCCTGACTTGCTAATTTTAGCCATTCTGACTGGTGTGAGATGGTATGTCACTGTGGTTTTGATTTGTATTTCACAGAGGCCAAGTGATGTTGAGCACTTTTTCATGTGTCTGTAGGCCATTTGGATGTCGTCTTTGCAGAAATGTCTGTTCATATCTTCTGCCCGTTTCTTGATCAGATTATTTGTTCTCTGGGTGTGGAGTTTGAGAAGTTCTTTCTAGATTTTGGATACAAGCCCTTTATGTGATATGTCATTTGTGAATATCTTCTCCCATTCTGTCAGCTGTCTTTTGGTTTTGTTGACTGTTTCCTTTGCTGTGCAAAAGCTTTTGATCTTGATGAAGTCCCAATAGGTCATTTTTACTCTTGCTTCCTTTGCCTTTGGTGATGTTTCTAGAAGAAGTTGCTGTGGCTGAGGTCGCAGAGGTTGCTGCCTGTGTGTTCTCCTCAAGGATTTTGATGGAGTCCTGTCTCACATTGAGGTCTTTCATCCATTTTGAGTCTGTTTTTGTATGTGGTGTAAGGAAATGGTCCAGGTTCATTCCTCTGCATGTGGCTATCCAGTTTTCCCAACACCATTTGTTGAAGAGACTGTCTTTTTTCCATTGAATATTCTTTCCTGCTTTGTCGAAGATTAGTTGACCATAGAGTTCAGGGTCCATTACTGGGTTCTCTATTCTGTTCCATTGATCTGTGTGTCTGTTTTTGTGCCAGTACCACATAGTCTTGATGATTACAGCTTTGTAATAGAGCTTGAAGTATGGAATTGTGATGCTGCTGACTTTGGTTTTCTTTTTCGACATTTCTCTGGCTATTCATGGTCTTTTCTGGTTCCATATAAATTTTAGGTTTATTTGTTCCATTTCTTTGAAATAAATTGATGGTATTTTGATAGAGATTGCTGTAATGTGTAGATTGCTTTAGGTGGCATAGACATTTTCACAATATTTGTTCTTGTGATTCATGAGCATGGAATGTTTTTCCATTTCTTTGTGTCTTCCTCAGTTTCTTTCATGAGCACTTTGTAGTTTTCTCAGTACAGATTCTTTGCCTCTTTGGTTAGGTTTATTCATAGGGATCGTATGGTTTTGGGTGCAATTGAAAATGGAATCAACTCCTTAATTTCTCTTTCTTCTGTCTTGCTGTTGGTATATAGAAATGCAACTGACTTCTGTGCATTAATTTTATATTCTGACACTTTACTGAATTTGTGTATGAGTTCTAGCAGTTTTGGAGTGGAGTCTTTTGGGTTTTCCACATAAAGTATCATATCATCTGCAAAGAGTGACAGTTTGACTACTACTTTGCCAATTTGGATGCCTTTTATTTCTTTTTGTTTTCCAATTGGTGAGGCTAGGACTTCTAGTACTATGTTAAATAGCAGTGGTGATAGTAGACAGCCCTGCTGTGTTCCTGACCTTTGGGGAAAATCTCTCAGTTTTTCCCCATTGAGAATGATATTTGCTGTGGGTTTTTCATAGTTGGCTTTGATGATATTGAGGTATGTAACCTCTATCCCTACAGTGTGAAGAGTTTGGATCAGGAAAGGATGTTGTACTTTGTCAAATGTTTTTTAGCATCTACTGAGAGTATCCTATAGTTCTTGTTCTTTTTTTTATTAATGTATTGTATCACATTGATTTGCAGATGTTGAACCAACCTTTGAGCCCAGGAACAAATCCCACTTGGTCATGGTGAATAATCCTTTTAATGTACTGTTGGATCCTACTGGCTAGTATTTTGGTGAAAATTTTTACATCCGTGTTCATCAAGGATATTGGTCTGTAATTCTCCTTTTTGATGGGGTCTTTGTCTGGTTTTCAGATCAAGGTAATGCCTGCCTCATAAAATGAGTTTGGACGTTTCCCTTCCATTTCTATTTTTTGAAACAATTTCAGGAGAATAGGCATTAATTCTTCTTTAAATTTTTTCATAGAATTCCCCTGGGAAGCCATCTGGCCCTGGGCTCTTGTTTGTTGGGAGGTTTTTGATGATGCTTCAATCTCCTTGCTGGCTATGGGTCTGTTCAGGTTTTCTATTTCTTCCTGGTCCAGTTTTGGTAGTTTATGTGTCTCTAGGAATGCATCCATTTCTTCCAGGTTGTCAAAATTGCTGGCATATAGTTGCTCATAATATGTTCTTATAATTGTATTTCTTTGGTGTTGGTTGTGATCTCTCCTCTTTTATTCATGATTTTATTAATTTGGGTCCTTTCTCTTTTGGTTTTGACATGTCTGGCCAGGGGTTTATCAATCTTATTAATTCTTTCAAAGAACTAGCTCCTAGTTTCATTCATCTTTTCTACTGTTCTTTTGGTTTCTGTTTCATTGACTTCTGTTCTGATATTTATGATTTCTCTTCTCCTCCTGGGTTTAGGCTTTCTTTGCTGTTCTTTCTCCAGCTCCTTTAGGTGTACGATTGTGTACTTGAGACCTTTCTTGTTTCTTGAGAAAGTCTTGTATTGCTATGTACTTTCCTTTCAGGATTACCTTTGCTGTGTCCCAAAGATTTTGAACAGTTGTGTTGTCCTTTTCATTTGTTTCCATGAATTTTTTAGATTCTTCTTTAATTTCCTGGTTGACCCATTCATTCTTTTTTTTTTTTTTTAAGATTTTAGTTATTCATTTGACAGAGAGAGAGAGATCAGAAGTAGGCAGAGAGGCAGGCAGAGAGAGAGGGGGAAGCAGGCTCCCTGCTGAGCAGAGAGTCCGATGCGGGGCTCTATCCCAGTACCCTGAGATCATGACCTGAGCTGAAGGCAGAGGCTTTAACCCACTGAGGCACCCATTCATTCTTTAGTAGGATGCTCTTTAGCCTCCATGTATTTGAGTTCTTTCCAAATTTCCTCTTGGTGTTGAGTTCTAGTTTCAAAGCATTGTTGTCTGAAAATATGCAGGGAATGATCCCAATCTTTTGGTACCTATTGAGACCTGATTTGTGTCCCATGATGTGATCCATTCTGGAGAATGTTCCATGTGCACTAGAGAAGAATGTGTATTCTGTTGCTTTGGGATGAAATGTTCTGAATATATCTGTGATGTCCATCTGGTCCAGTGTGTCATTTAGAGCCTTTATTTCCTTGCTGATCTTTTGCTTAGATGATCTGTCCATTTTGGTAAGGGAGGTATTAAAGTCCCCTACTATTATTGTATTATTGTTGATGTGTTTCTTTGACTTTGTTATTATTTTATATAATTGGCTGTTCCCATGTTAGGGGCATAGGTATTTACTATCGTTAGATCTTCTTGTTGGACAGTCCCTTTAAGTATGATATTATGTCGGGGTGCCTGGGTGGCTCAGTTGTTAAGTGTCTGCCTTCAGCTCAGGTCGTGATCCCAGAGTCCTGGGATTGAGCCCCACATCGGGCTCTCTGCTCAGCAGGAAGCCTGCTTCTCCCTCTGCCACTCCCCCTGCTTGTGTTCCCTTTCTCGCTGTGTCTCTCTATCAAATAATAAAAATTAAAAAAAAAAACTCTTTAAGAAAAATTAAAAAAGTATGATATTGTGTCCTTCCTCATCTCTTATTATAGTCTTTGGCTTAAAATCCAAGTTGTCTGATATATACATTGCCACCCCAGCTTTCTTTTGATGTCCATTAGCATAGTAAATTGTTTTCCATCCCCTCACTTTAAACCTGGAGGTGTCTTTGGGTCTAAGATGAGTTTCTTGTAGACAGCATATTGATGGGCCTTTTTTTTTTTTTATCCATTCTGCTACCTGTGTCTTTTGATTGGGGCATTTAGCCTATTTACATTCAAGGTAACTATTAACAGATATGAATTTAGTGCCATTGTATTGCCCCTAAGGTGACTGTTAACTGCATATTATCTCTCTTCTGGTCTATGTTCCTTGTAGGGTATCTCTTTGCTTAGAGGATTCCTTTCAATATTTCCTGTAGGGCTGATTTGGTGTTTTCAAATTCTTTGTTTTTATTTGTCCTGGAAGCTTTTTATCTCTCCATCTATTTTCTTTTCTTTTCTTTTTTCTCCATCTATTTTCAATGACAGCCTAGCTGGATATAGTATTCTTGGCTGCATATTTTTCTCGTTTAGGGCTCTGAATATATCATGCCAGTGCTTTCTGGCCTGCCAGGTCTCTGCGGATAGGTCTTCTGCCAATCTAATATTTCTGCCTTTGTATGTTGCAGACTTCTTGTCCAGAGCTGCTTTCAGGATTTTCTCTTTGTCACTAAGACTTGTAAATTTTATTATTAGGTGATGGGGTGTAGACCTATTTTTATTGACTCTGAGGGGGGTTCTCTGTGCCTCCTGGATTTTGATGCTTGTTCCCTTCACCAGATTAGGGAAATTCTCTACAATAATTTGCTCCAATATACCTTCTGCCCCTTTCTCTCTTTCTTTTTCTTCTGGGATCCCAATTATTCTATTATTGTTGTGTCTTACAGTATCACTTATCTCTCGAATTCTCTCCTTGTGGTCCAGTAATTGTTTGTCCCTCTTTTTCTCAGCTTTTTTTATTCTCCGTCATTTGGTCTTCTATATCACTAAATCTCTCTTTTGCCTCATTTATCCTAGCAGTAAAAGCCTCTATTTTTGATTATACCTCATTTATAGCTTTTTTGATTTCAACTTGTTTAGATTTTGGTTCTTTTATTTCTCCAGAAAGGGATTTTCTAATATCTTCCATGCTTTTTTCGAGCCCAGCTAGCACCTTGATAATTGTCATTTTGAACTCTATTTCTGACATATTACTGAAGTCTGTATTGATTAGGTCCCTAGCTATTGGTACTGCCTCTTGTTCTTTTTTGTGGTGAGTTTTTCTGCCTTGTCATTTTATCAAGATAAGAATAGATGAATCAGAGAGCAAAATACTTCTGGAGAGTGGTCGATTTTCTGCTCCTAGAATTGCTGTTCTTCCTCTCTTCTATTTCCTGTTGAGTTTGCAGGCTTTTAGAAAGTTTTGATAACTATCTGGCTGAACTTCTGAGATCCAACACTATCTCAGCCTCCTCTTCCTCCACTATCTTGTTCCTCCCCCAAACACATTTTATGATGAAATGATCTCACATCAAAATGTCTACAAGTTATTTTCTTGCTCCTATTGGCTAAGGATAAGGCTGAGCATGATCTAGAGCAAAAAGGAACATTAACCATTACAGATTTTCTGCTTAGCTGAAGGAGATGATCTTTAGTTTTGTTTGTTTGTTATTGAAAGAAATATAGCCATCCCTGTATAGCTGGACTTTTTAGAAAAGACCCTATCCCTGGCTACCTCCTGCGAATCTTTCACACTTAAGTGGGCATTGTAAAGGACTAAAAATATTTGTGTTGGAGATAACCTGTTTTCATAAATTGAATATCTGATTTCTTTGGAGCAGTCCAGAAAAGCCTAGCATCATTTTATAAAAGCTATAGGATCCATGTATTTGTTCAAATGCACTGAGTTTGGGAAACTAGGTTGGGTTCTTTATAATTGACAAAGGTCCTGTTAAGTCAGCACATCACAAGTATTATGAGATTCCTGTCCTGAATTAGTGTTACCCACCCGCAGACCTACAGAATTCTATAACAGTTTTGCTCTCAACTGAAATCTTACTTCCAAATCCACAAAGGAAACTTCTCTGGATTTTGGAGGTCTCAAAGATGTCAGCAGATGTAATCCTCTTATGTCTCTCATGGGGTTAATTCCTCTTGCTTATCCAGTTTATTTTGTGTCTCACTTCCAAATTCTTTTTTGTGCTCTTGCAGCATTCAGGAAAAAAAAAAGGTCCTCTCTGAAAAAATATATGAGTTCCTATGTTGTGGCAAGGATAAACACTTGTTAGGTTACCACACACAGTAGCAAGACATCTGAGGGAAGCCCGAGTTCAAAGAGATTTTTCACCCCACCCATTGAGCTATTCAAAGGAATCCTACTATGTTTTTTGGTATGGAAAGAACATCCTCATGACTTAGCATGTTTCAACAATTTTCTCCGAAAAATCTGCAAGGCATGTGTCCTTGTTTACCCAAGATGACAAGAATGGCTTTCCTGTTTATTTCTGTCTCTAGTTCTTAAATCCCTTGTTCAGCTGTTAGTTCAGGCAACTAACAAAGGGAAATGCTAACACAGTTAGCTTCCCAAACTAGAGTGGTCAGATGGTGACCTTTATTTTTATGCTGATTGATTTTTATGTGTATAATTTTAAAAAGCTGGAATGCTCTTGATGAATCCGTATTCCTATACAAGCCCATATTCCTAAACAAATTAAGATTGGCATTCCCATAATAGATATTTACAAGTGAAATTCTTCTTGTCAAAGAAATAGTTGATGTTCATTATGATGACTTAGGACTTAAAGATTCCCAAGTGTTATTTGAATCATCAAAAAAATATGTTCAAGGTACAGTGAAAAAAAAAATGTTCGATAGAGACACAGCAAACTGTCCACTATTAAACTTTTAATCTGTTATCTCTTTATACTGTATACTTATATTTAATTGCATTTTATATTTAATGTACTAGGAAATTCCCTTCCATGATCATCAATGCAATAGCACGTATACTGAATTGAACTTACACTACCTTTGACATAGTCTATAGGGTAAAGAGGAACTAATACCTCTTGAAAACCTCCTATATTTGGAAACCCAGTGTTTTGAAAAATACATATTATAATTTAGAATAGTTTTAGATTTACAGAGAAGTTGTGAATGTAGTACACAGAGTTACCATAGGCCCCTCATCCAGTTTTCCTTATTATTAACATCTTATGTTAGTATGGGTCATTGGTTACAGTTAATGAATCAATACTGATACATTACTTATCAATAGGGTTCATGGTTTACATTAGGGTTTGCCCGTTGTACATTCTATGGGTTTTGATATGGGTGTAATGTCATGCAGTCATCATTACATACAGAACACCTTCATTGTCCTAAAAATCCCTTGCGCTCCCCTTGTTTGGTATTCTCTGAAATTCCTGGATCAGTAATTTGATTCTGTAATTAATTTTCTAAAGCTCTCATCTATTATTACTTCAAATATTTCTTCTTCTCATTTATTCTATCCTCTCTGGTATTCCCATTATGTGTATGCTGTATATTTTGATATTGTCCACATTTCTTAGAGGATTTGCTCTGCTTTTATTTTTATTTTTTCTTTATATTCCAATCTGGGAAGTCTCTTTTGACCTGTCTTCAAGCTGAATGAATCTTTTCCTCGGCTGTGTTCAGGCTACTGAAGAGTCCATCAAAGGCATTCTTTATTTCTGGTATAGTGATTTTTATTTCTATTATTACCTATTGATTCTTTGAATTTTCACCTCTCTGCTTACACTCCTCTATCCTTACATGTTGCTTGCTTTTATTCATTAGCGATCTTACTTATATTAATCGTAATTCTTTCAAATTCCCTCTCTGATAATTCTGACATCTGAATCATATATGATTGCTTTGTCTCTTTAAAATGTTTTCTTCTTCTTTTCCTTCCTCTTCTTCCTATTTGACATGCCTTGTAATTTTTTGTGTAAAGTCAGACATACTGTACTGGGTAATAGGAATTGAGACAAATAGATTTTCAGTGTGAGGATTTAGTCAATCTACCTAGGTGTTAGGCTGTATTTAATGTATTCTGCAGCTATAGGTGCCAGAGGTTTCAAAGTCCTCTAGTATCATTCATTCATTTTCTTCTCTCCTGTCTTTGTTTCCCTAAGTATTTCTTCTCAGAGGCATTCCATGCCATGCATCTTTTCAGCTGAAGTCCACTGTCACTTTACTGGAGACTTCTTGGCATGGTGCTAAAGTATGGTATAGAAGGAACTTTCTACAATCTTGGAATTGAGTCTTTCAGTGGGCCTGTATTTTGGTACTGTGATCTTCACAGATGTTTCTTCAGCAATACAGCTTTTTTTCCTTCTGCTTCCAATTCCCTTCCTAGGCTGCAGTATTGCCAATCTATTTCTATGAAGTCTGACCCTTGTTGTATTTTTCCCTCTCCCACATGAAACAGGAAGGTTGGAGGGGACTGGAGTGAGAGGAATTACTTCCCTCCAGCGAAGATAAGGCTCTGGCAAAGTCCTTTCTGCTAGAGACTAGGTCTTTATTCTGAAAAAGCCCTGGATGTATTTTACAATGATTACTCCTCTTTTCCCTCTGACAAAGCTACTTGGGGATCTCTCTCACTTTCTCAGATCATCACCATAGGAAACTAATGGAGTTCATGGAGGTAAAGGAATTCATGGGGGCTTCCCTAAGGCTGCAGCCACCAGGAAATTCTCACTAACAAACAGACTAGTCTCCAATTCATCAAAATTCACATGTCTGTTTTGTATAAGATCTCAGCTGTGTCTCTCTGGATGTGCCTATCTCGCTCCAGATTTGGAATGAAACTTTCATCTAGCTACCTCAGTTCTCTGACAGGTACAAAAAAAGGTCACTGATTTTCAGTTTATCCAACTTTTTCTTGTTGTAAAGACGTGGAGTGAGAACTTTAAGCTCTTTACATGTTGGAGCTAAGGCTGGACAACAGTATTTTAAAGATATAGTACTTCATTTAAACTTCACATCAGTACTAAGACATAGGGAACTAATTTTAATTCCAGTAGAGTTAACATACTGCGTACAGTGAAGTAATTTGTCAGATACTATCTATAAGGCAGAAGACAAGCCAGGATATGAATTCAGGTAATGTAAATCCAAAACTTTCTGTCATGCCATTTCCACACACTGCCTGCTTTGGCACATTTCATGTACTGCTCCTTCCGATTACCAACAATGGCAGTGGGAACATGAAGCATGGATGTGAATTCAGAAGGCAGTAGCTCAAATGGGCATCTTAGATCTGAAATTATTTTCAAGCCGAAAAATAATTTGATCCAGTAACTACTCTTCAAGGAAAGGTCAAAACATTTCCCACTGTACTTTGCGATAGATATTATAGTTCAATAGCTCTCACGTGGCAAGTTTGTAATGCGGTCATTGACCTTGTACATTGGCACCTGCATCATAAAGGAGTAAATTTATAACTGAAAACATGCAGACATTGCAATAGGTCAACACCATATATTGCACATCCGTTCAAAGGCCAATAAAAGCAAATGCTATAGCATTTGAGAGCATGGGAAGGAGAGCGAAATAGCAATAAAATGAAATACTGATTCTCCAGGTAAATTTTAAATAAATTCCTGTAGTTCCCATCTACATGAAATATACACTATTATTATTTGTAATCATCAATTTTAGGGATTTTTGACTGTATTATTTATAAATCTCACAACACATACAAAACCAGATATTTTTATCCACCCTCTATAAATAAGGAAAGCAGAGAGGTTAAGTAATTTGCCCAAGTCATAGATTTTAGGTATCAAGGCATGGAAAACTGACCCTAGATTCATTGTAAGCAAAGGCCATCTTCCTTCTACCAAACTAAGCTGCGAAGAAATTGATTGTCATGTGTTTTATGTGGGAGGACTGCACAAGCAGAGTTTAGTGGGGAGGGAAGACTGGCTAATCCTGATATAGTCATGATCTACACACTTTCTAACTCCTTTCACTGGCACTCTTCAGCTAGATTTTCTCTGAGGATATTGTGAAGACAATGAGAAAAGTCAGTGCCTGGCTTTGGTGAGAATAAATGCACAAATGACCTGCAACAAAGACTAGTTCACTACCACAGGTATTGGGGAATGTCCTGGGAGTATTTTTTTGTCATTTGTCTGAATGAGTATTCTAATTTCTCATGCAGATGTGGTCTTGCAGAACAAAATGCAGTCCTTATTCACTTTTGGAACTTCTTTTTATTCACACAATAAACCAGGATCTCTATTTGTTCAGTCCTTTGTGTTTTCAATGTTGAGTCAACGCTGGTTTCAAGGGTCTGATTACATCTGTTTTGGTTTATATTAAGCTGTATTCCCATATAAATTATGATCAATTGATCCTGTAGGACAATGACATAAACAGTTTTACTGGTCCTACATATAATGAGTCCCTTACTGTACACTTTACATTATTAATACAATAACAATTATTTTAACATTTTTATTTTAAAATATCACTTACATAGTTATACTATTATTAATTATATCCACCAATCATGAAAATTCTAGCCCACTGCACACACTTACACAGAAGATGCAAAGCAGGAAGACTTGTGAGTAGAGGGAATGGATGTCTACCTGCACTACCTCATGTTTAATGTCATTGTCATTAGAAAGTTACCTACCTAAAAGTATGTGCCTTACTAGCCTGGTTCAGTATGGGTTATCTAACATTAGTCGTTTGGTCCTTTGGTTCATTAAGAATTTACAGTCTGAAGATTTAAGACTACTTTTGTATTCAGTGAGCTCTTAATATATTAAAGTATTTCAATTAGTGCAAAGGAGTAGAGATTATAATGAACATGGAGATAAGACATGGAAATGAATGTATTATAAGGTAGCATGTGAGTAATACCTTTTTAATCTGTTTTTTTTTAAACCACTCAGATATCTCTATTATATCATTTCATATTTAGGAGTCATTGACAATGTAGTTTGTACATTCACTTTCCATCTAAAGGGATTATCTCGTAATTGGAAAAGGATACTAAAATATATGTCATGTGATAGATATGATCTAAGGGCCATTTATCCATAAGGAAAAATAAAGTAATTCTATTTGGGAAGACTAGAACTGGATGATTTTTGAAGGAAATTAGATTTCAGCTGGACTTCGATGAGAAGATAATGGAGAGCATAGTAAATACTGTGGAGTGGGATGTATGGGCTTTGCTTTTATCCTACCACTCTTGGGTAGGTAGGATGTGCCCACTCTTGGGCATATCACTTTTTGGAGGCTTACTTTTCTTATTTATATATAGGGGAATGAGAGTAAATTAGTACCAAAAATAGGTGCATCTTTGCTACCACTATCCCTTCTGTTTCTCTGACAGATAGCACTAATTAAGTATACCACTCTTTAAGGTAAGCCTAGAAAAGCCTGGGTGTAGATAATCTTATGGAATTTACAAAAAAAAATCCTAGAAATAATAAGCAAATTAAGCAAAGCTGTAGGATACAGAACTCAATATACAAAAATCAATTATATCTCCGTAGTCTAGCAATGAAATATTGGAATCCAAAATGAAAGATACTGTAGGCTACCCCAGAAATTATTCTACATGCTCTACATCCTAGCCTGTGCTTGGCATGGCCAGTCTTTAATTTTAACCATTTTACAAATAATATAGCTATATCTCAGTGTGGTTTAACCTACCATCTTTTTATATGTCCATCCACATATCTTCTTTGATGAAGTGTCTCTTGATGCTTAATCTTACCCATTTTTAATAGGTCTTTATATTACTGAGTTTTGAGAATTCTTTGTATATTCTGGATACAAGGTTTTTAAAAACTATTTATGGTATGTAAATACTTTCTCCTAAAACATGGCTTACATTTTTATTTTCTTAAGATTGAAATCAGAAGTTAGTAATTTTTGGAGTCAAAGTTATCAATTTATCATTTAATATATTTTATATATTATGCTTTTGAGCATAACTGAGCTATTTGAGACAAAATAGTCAATTTTGTCTCATCCACTATCACCAAATGTTGTCCTATCTTTTCTTTTAGAAGTCTTAATTTAATTTTAGGTTTGTGATTTGTTTTTCACTGAGTTTTACATACAGTGTGACGTATAGAGTGTCAATTTTTTTTGCATACGAGTGGCCACATTTTCCAGTACCCTTTTTGAAGACACTGTCTTTTCCCACAGAATGAATGATCTTTGCAACTTTATCAAAACCCAGGTGACCATAGATTTATGGGTCTGTGTCTGAATTCTGTCCTGTTCTATTGATCAAAGTATCTTAATGCCAGTTGCATACTATCTTGATTACTATAACTTCTTTACACATGTACTAGTCAGTGATTAATTGAATCGCTGAGGAATACCCTTGTAGAGTTCTCTGGAATTCTCTGTGGCACTATGTCCTATAACTTCTTGCCCTTTGGCTTCCACATACTCTGAATTCCATCTTCGCAGCTCACTGAGCACAATGGACTCTGTCTAAGCTCTGCCTCCCTGTAGACTCTATTTCCAGGCCTTGTACTAAGGAAATTGCATGGTTTCCCTCATTTGTTTCCTGTATCTCACGGTCCTCCATTGCCTGATGTCCAGTAACTTGAGAGCCAGGTTTTCATATATAGTTTCAAGTAGGAGAGTAATCTCATCCCTATTATTCCACGTTGGCCAGAAATGTAAGTTTTCCACATTATTGATTATTGTTAAATGAGTGCCTAACACGATTCTTGTGAGGAGAAAGTAGAGACTTGAATAAATTAAAGGAAGAAAAGAATCTTCTATAGAGAGGGAAGACTCTGGGCTAGGAATAAGTTTCTGCATTTAGGGAATTGTAAGAAAGCTGGTGTTGCTGGAACAGAGTCAATGAGGGGAGAGTAGTAAAGGGTCATTTTACAGAGGTGATTTGGACCCTTTAAGAACTTTGGAGAGTTTTCCAATCATCCTGCCAGCTTATGGTTGTTATCAGAGGAATGATTAGATTGTGCATACATTTTTAAAAGATCACTTTAAGCGTTGTTTAGGGAATTAATTCTAGGAGGCAAGAGTAGGAATAGGCAAGAGATTCAGAAAATGTAATAATCCAAATGAGAGAAGATAACGGAGTAGAGTGTTAGCAGTAGAAGTGCTAAGTAGTGGTTAGATGAAGAACATACTTTATGGATAATAACTACAGGAATTTTTAATGTTTTGGAAGATAGGAATGAGGAAAATAGATGAAGCAAATCAACTCCTGGGTTCTGAGCTGTAGCAACAGTGCCCTTTATTCAAATGAAGTTCAGGGGAGAAGGTACTTTCATGGCAGAGTAAATTAAGAGTTTAATTTTGGACATGCTCGATTTGAAATGACAGATATACAGGTGGAAATTCAGGTAGCCTTGTACAATCAAAGGATAGTCTTCTTCAAATGAATGTTATATTGTAGCAGTGAAAACTCACCTCATTCAACAAGCTGTCTCTGACTACCTCCTCTCTCCACTATCCATCTTATATTCTTAGAAGTTGACACTGAGATTTTAGTCTCCTGAAGCAGGGCACACTGTAATCCTCCACCATATTCCTTTTGGCTATTCATTATGTAGTCCTTGGTACTTTCACTCTGTAAGACAAGTCCCATTCTCTTCAAATTGCCTTCTTGAAAACAGCTCTTTGTAGGAATTATATAGTCAGCGTTACTCTCTTCAGATTATAAAAACTGTACAACCAGGGCACCTAGGTGGCTCAGTCTGTTAAGTTTATCTGGCTTCGGCTCAGGTCATGATCCTGGGTTCTAGGATCGAGCCCCATGTCAGGATCCCTGCTCAGCCAGGGGCCTGCTTTTACCTTTCCCTCTTCCGCTTCTCTCGCATGCATTCCCTCTCTCAAATACATTAATAAAATCTTCAAACATACAACCACTTCCACCAAACCCCCAGGGTCTGAAGCGAGGCTTTGTTATAATAAGGAAAATTTGATTTCCTTAAGGAAATTCACTGGAATCCCAGAAAAAAAAGAAGTGACCAGCATTTCCTCTCTGTATGAGGTTTCACCATGTTAATTGGTTTTTATTCCTATGTAACTCTGAAACTATAAAAATTGTATTCATCTTAAACTGAGCAATTCAAGGGTGGATTTCTTATTTACTACCTTTTCCCACTGTACTAGATACTTAAGTTGGAAATAAGAGCTTAGTAATTAAAGGATATGAGAAGATTCTGGAAAACAGTAAGTAGAAAGAATTTTTTACTGCCCAGTGCAGATGACATATTTGATAATCAAATGTTAATAATAGCCATAATAATTACATACTTTTTAAAGATTTATTTGAAAGAGCTAGAGTGGGGAGGAGAAGAAGAGGAAAGAAAGACTCCCCATTGAGTGTGGAGCCCAATGCTGGGCTCGATCCCACAACCCTGAGATCATGACTTCAGTCAAAATCAAGAGTGAGACACTTAATTGAGCCACCCAGCTGCCTGTAATTATTCCACTCTACCTTGTGGCATTTTGTGTATTTCTATTACATTTACAACAGCCATCACATTCAATTATCATTCCAGAATAGATGGTCTCATTTGCTGGGTATTCTCACCTTAAATCCTCTTACGTACATTTCTCTTAGATTTTTGTTAAGAATAAAAATCTCCTAAACTAACAATGACTACTGTATAGCACTAAATGCATTTAAACTGAGAAAAAAAGGAAATGTTCATGCTTAAGAACCTAAAGCAGAATTCAGACTAGATATGATCATTCCAGGCTAGATCTAAATAAGCTGTTAAGGAGTTAAAGATAGTTGTCATAAGATGAATTAGTTTGACATGATTTAGTGAGGTGATGCGGGCATCCAGATGACTCATGAAAATATTTTTTTTTTAATGTGGCCAGCATTATGGAGCATAGAGTTAGTTAGTTTGTTATCTGAAGTATCAGCCCTCCTAACTCGGACGTTATTTTTCCTGATTATATTCCTCCACATCTGTACCCACTAATCACCATCATTCTTAGTCTCATGGTTTTCAATTCAATCCATGCTTGAATAGGGTATGGGTGGTTTCAGTTCTTTTTCCCATTGTGTATTTGTGGTGGGTGGGGTTGACAGACTAATTATTAAATTGCTTTGCCTATTGGTATCAAAAGGAGCTTATTTCCATCTTAGTCTGACTAAAGACCTTCTTGTTCTACAGTTGAATTAAGGATACTTTGTTTTGCCTAAATGAGTAGGACTTTATACAAAAAGCACAGAGTTAAGATCAAAGAAAAGGAACTTTTTTTTTTTTTTTAAAGATTTTATTTATTTATATATTAGGAAAGAGAGAGAGTGAGAGAGAGCAGGTCAGAGTGAGAAGCGGACTCCCCATGGAGCTGGGAGCCCGATGTGGGACTCGATCCTGGGACTCCGGGATCATGGCCTGAGCCGAAGGCAGTCGCTCAACCAACTGCGCCACCCAGGGGCCCCCAAAAAAAGGAACTTTTTTTTTAAAGATTTTATTTATTTGAGAGGGATCACAAGCAGGCAGAGAGGGCGGGAAGCAGGCTCCCCGCTGAGCAGAGAGCCCAACGCGGGGCTCGATCCCAGAACCCTGAGATCATGACCTGGGCCGAAGGCAGAGGCTTTAACCCACTGAGCCACCCAGGCACCCCAAAGAAAAGGAACTTTTAATACTGCTTCTCATTCCCCATAGATTTAACTATTTGAAAGGTGTGAATTGCTTACCCCAAAAAAAGGATTAACAGCGTCTCACATTCTAGTATATTAAAAATGGTTTTAAATGCTGCTGCTAACAAAGGGACATTCTTCAGGAAGTGAGTGCCCATAGACCAGGTAGATTTATGCCTTTTGCTCACTTTGGCTCTACCTACCTTTGAGAGATACCACAACAGTATTTTGGATCTAAAACGATTTTTGATGGCCATACCCTTAGAGACCCTATATGTCTACCCTCAGTTTTAAGGTAGGCTTGGTCCTCCTCTAATCTGTTCCATCTTGCTGAGTACAAAACTATGCATCTGTGGTTCTGAGAGAAACTGTAAAACATACTATTGTGATTACCTCCCAACATCAATTTGCCCTTTGTAGTAACTTGCCTATGGAGGAAGTGGCCATGTGCTATATTCATGACCAATGAAGGAAAGTCACTGAGGGAAGGAAGGCCACAGGCAGAGACTATTCCACTCTTTCATCTGGCTGTTGTTCTCTCTGAATATATTTCAATAAGTACTGGGGTCATCTTACTATATAGGCTGAGGAAGAAATCTCTCGAGGAAGGAAGACTAAAAATGTAGAAAGAATATGGATCTTAACAAAAAATAATTTATTATTTTGCAGACTCCGAGTCGAGCATGGAGCCCAATGTGGTGTTTGATCTCATAACCTGAGCTGAAAACCAAGAGTCAGACACATAACAAACTGTACCACCCAGGTTCCCCAAGAATATGGATCTTTAATGATCCTGTTGATCCACTCATAACATCATTCTGGAACCCTAAACTATTTCTGGTATTCCAATTGTGAGATGAAACATTTCTTTGTTTTCTTTCATTTTGAAAGGATTATTCTTGGTGGAGACAAAAGAATTCTAACTGATACGTGATGGTGTTTCAGTTAATGAGTGTGCCCATGATGAAGGGTCATTTCATGATGAAGTCTATGGCTTCTAGTAGCTGTCTTAATAGAAAAAGCATCAGTAGGAAGAGTAGGTTATCAATCCCTAACATTAATTCCTTAGGTGCCTGGGCCCCGTGTAGCTTCTTTCAATGATAGCTATAATTTTCTGAATGTGAAGGTCTGAATCTTTCTTTAGATCTGAAATAAGGAAATGCTATCAAATGGAATTGTTATCACATAATCTAGAGAATTATACCTAGTCTCACTTGTTTCTGGTTTTGAAAATACCAGTCAGTATTAAAAAAAGGAAGTTGTGACATTAATAGGTTAGGTCTCTAAGACTTGTTGAATAAATTGAAAAATGGCTGTGAAAAAGGGAATTTAGATTAATCCCTTGGTGCCTAACACTTTCTGGATGCAGCTTCCCTTCTATCTGTCTGAGCTTGCTAGACCTCAGGGGAATCTGCTGAAAACTACTTACATACCAAAATAGAAATTAGGACATTCTAATCATCCTCAGGATTAATATGAAAAAGTGGCAATGCTTGGGGATTGGGAGGTTTATATGTTTTCGTTTTTAGTTTCTATCAGTTTGTTTTCTTTTTGATAGATAAAATTATTGATAAAAATATAATTTAGCCTTTTTACAGGCTAACTTATTACATTGCTTAATAGCAACTTAATGTCCTATATATTGGATTGACTATGTGAGTCTTCTATTAACTTGAAATGTTATATGGCACACCATATTGTAGATCACATAGGGTACATCGTTGGAGTAAGAAAGCTGAGTTCCCATCATTTTTTTGTGTGATATGGGGCAAGTCAGCTTCTGTGAATGCCATTTCTCTCCTCTCAAGCTATTGTAAGGATCATATATAATATTGTAGGAATAAAAACATTTTCTAAGTTATATACCTAAAAAAGGAGTTTTAACTCTGGCATACTGGCAGGTTTGGCTGAAATATAAGAAGCTTATTTAATGCATAAAATATGTTGTCTATTTTATAAAATAGAGCACTGAATATGAAATAAGCAAAATGCAGTCATCAGAAGTGATGCAGAGGGAGTGATAGGCTTTCGGTTCTTGATGCATCTCTACCGTCCCTTTGGACTGAGCCTGAGCTGGATTTGGAAGTCTCCTTTCACAAAGTTAACCTTTTTCTCAACCAGAGAACAGGATGGATCTGAATGGGAGCAAACCATAGGGCTCATTTATATGCTGGTGAGGGGCATGGGCATCCCCTGTGGGCCTGGTTCATCTTTGGAATACCAGAAGCTTTTATTATTGGTCTCACCCCAGAGTTTCTGAATCAGAATTTTGGCTCGGGGCTAGAGTGGGTGGTGAGACTCGGATGCTACAGCTATACAACCCTGATATCAGTTAGGTTTCAGAACCACCGACCTGGATAAAAGGAAGCCACCAGAGGAATCTGAGCTGGAAAAATGACATGGTCAGATTTGCATTTTAAACAATGACTCAAGCAGCTGTGCTGGGCATGGCAGGAGGGGATTGGAACCTAGGGGATAGAATTCAGGGCATCACAAAAGCCTGGGGACCAGATAAGAGGATTAAGAGCAGTCAAGCAGGTGGCAGGAGGGTGCGAAGTGAGCCACTGCTTGGAAACTGATGTTGACCTGATTACAGCGAGTTTTGTCGAGTGGCACCTTAGCGAAGGGTTCTCAGCTTAAGGCAAATGTTTCCTTAGCACAGGGGCCCTTGGGAACAGAGAGCTGGAGTAGCCAGTTCCTGCCATCTCTGTCAGAACTCCAGTTTTTGGGGCACCAGGGTGGCTCGCTCTTGCTGAGGTCATGATCTCCCTGAGCTGGGCTCCATGCTCATGGGGGAGTCTTCTTGAGTATTCTCTTTCTCCCTCTGCGTCAAGTCTCTTTTCTTAAAGAACTCCAGTTTCTAGAGCATGTTAATCCATTCAGATTAATAAAGACAGGGCAAGAGGAAACAGTAAGGTCTGATTTACAGGAAAATATAAAAGAAAACCAAAGAAAGACAAATACCCCAGTGTAAGTAAAAGAAAGGACGATCTCAATGCCAAGAAATCAGCCAGGTCTTCACTCAGGGAAAATAATGCCCTCTGATTATTAAGAGTGCCTCTGTGTGTGTCAATAATTGGTTGCAGTTAACTGTAAACCTTTGGATTTCTTACAAAAGTCCCAGGTTTAAGTATTCAGCATTGTGGTTATGTGCCCATCCCTGTGTCCTGTGTTTTTTGGAGGAATGTATTTGTTTCTAGTTTCATTTGGCCTGTGTGAATCATTTAAATCTCGAGTTTTAGAGTGCACAGAACTGGATTTGCAATTAGATCTGTGTTTTTAAAAAAATTCCAGTGTAATTAACATACAGTGTTATATTAGTTTCAGGTGTGCAATGTAATGATTTCACTGCTCTCTACATTACTCAGTGCTCCTTGTCCTAAGTGTACTTCTCACCTATTTCACCCATCCCCCCACCCACTTCCGTTTTCTCTAGAGTTGAGTCTATTTTTTTGTTTGTCAAAAATATGCAATGCTTCACGAATTTGCAGGGGCATGTTAATCTCTGTATCTCTGCAATTTTAGCCTTTAGCACATGTGCTGCCAAAGTGAGCATAATAGATCTCTGGTTTTATCCTAAATTCTTCCAATGGACATTCGAACGTGTTTTATAAACTTTCGAACCCTAATTTCTGCTTCTATGTCTAAGGTCAATATGAGGGTCATAGAAGCTAAGTGTGGACAATATACCAGAACAGTGCCAGGCACATAGTAGGCCCTCTGTAAAAGCTGGGTGCCCTTTTCCTATTGCTTTCCCTCATTTTGAAGGTGGGAGAGAAGAGGAGAAGTGGCCAGCATGTGGCCATTTTCACTTCTTGCCTTCATGGCAGACATTCTATTTGATGATAGCCTTCTTTGTTTTGAAACCAGAAGGAGCCTTAAAATCCTCCTAACACACAACCTTGAGCTACTTCTACTGGCAGCATGGATGTGACATTGAAGGTGAAGCCTCTTTGTTATCCCTGCACTGGATAAGCTCTAAGGTTGTAGTTGAGACACTGAGCCCACAATATATGGGACCCAACTTTCAAAATCATACAACTGAGTGGAAAGCAAATTTTTCGAAGCTTAGAAGATACAAGCACTAAGATATAGAATGGGATAGCTTGCTTATGGAGATTTTTAGAAAGTGCTGCAAGTGGTGATGAGATTGGAATTGGTCATTGTGGAAGGCAGAATTAAGACCCCACAAAGTTGTCTATGTCTCAGTTCCTGGAATCTGTGAATGTATTACCTCACGTGACAAATGGATTTTTTGCTTGTGATTCAGAATCTTGAAATAGGAAGATTATCCTGGATTGTCTGGGTGAGCCCACTATATTAACGAGGGTCTTTATAAGAGAGAGAGGAAGGCAAGAGGGTCAGGGTCCGAGGAGGGATGCAACCAGTCAAGGAATGCAAGCAGCTTTGAGATGCTGGAAAAGGCAAAGAACTGAATTCCCCCTGCTCCCCCAACCAGAAGAAATGCAGTCTTACGGACACCTTGATTCTAGCCTTGTAAGACCCATTTTCAGCTTCTGACTACCAGTACTATAAAATAATCAATATGTGTTGTTGTTATAACCCACCAAGTTTATGCTACTTTGTTATAACATCAATAGGAAATTAACAGAGGCCTTTAAAGCAGGGCTTAGAGGGACAACTTGGGTGAGTAGTAGATGATAAGCTGAGGCTTAAAGGAAGCGAAGGAGACGGTGGGAAGAATGGATCCTGACCAGGCTGTAGAGGGGGGATAGGCTGCTGCCAAGAAGGAACACAGCTCAAGAGTTAAGCCTTGGACAGGTTTGATGGCCTGAATTTGAAACCTACTTCTGATTTTTTTCAGTAACCTTGGTCTAGTTACTTAAGTTCTCTAGCATTGCAATGTTATCTATCAAAGTGAGAGTAAGAGTATTGCCTATTTCATCAGGTTAAATGAGATCGTAGATCAAAGTGTGAAGTACCGAATAGTGCTCCATAACGGGAGTGCTGTTTTTTATGAATGGAAGACAAAGGTGAATTGCCACTTAATTAGATTATAAAAAACTGAATACCAGAGTGAGATTAGGAAGCTTTACTTCCAAGACATTGCGTGACCATCAGAAGATCTTGAATGGAAAAGTAACTTAAAAACACAAAAAGACCCCTATGGCAAATTAATATGGCAAAAACGAAAGACAGGAAAACCAACCATTTAAAGGGAAAGTCTGAAGGATAGAGGTTGATCTTCACCTTAATATAGGAGAAGTCAGGCACGGCACATATTGCTCAAGCATGCTGGCTCACTCTAATGGCTTACTACAGGGGTAGAACATAGTGGAAACACCCCTAGGCTGGTAGTTCAGAGGAAAAGGCTCGGGCTGTGTCAGCCCCTCATTACAGGTCCCCTGGTGAACTCAGCCCTTTGCTGAGACCCTGCTGTTTCCAAGTCATACTCCTCTTAGGCTTATCTCTTCTGTGAGCCTGAGGTCAAATGATTCATCTTCAGAAAATTGCAAGGATAAAAGAGGCCTTCTGAAAAGCAAGTTAGTCCTAATTGCTATGAATCTCAGTAACTACTGAAACCCTGTACTTACCAAATAATTTTTTTTACAAGGACATGAAGAGTAGCTACAGGACATTCAAAGGGTATAAATCAACATGTAAATACTGCATTTCATATCCAATTAGACTGTTTTTATCCATGCTAAGGATCTCCTGTGTGGCATTCTTTGGACAGGGCCTTCTGCCTAAACTAAGCCAGGGAAAGTGAACAACTTTTTCCCCAGGTACTGCTAGCCAACCAAACCATCTATGTGTTTCCTGCTCATGAGTTATTCAACAGAATTACCCTTATTGTGGAGTAAAACTTCTGAGAAAAATTGTGCAAAGAGCGTGTGAAAACCAGCAAAAGGCAAAAAATACCTGGAATAATTTTAGGTCCAGTATTAAGTGAGAGCAGATGCTTCCTGCCTTGATCCAGTAACCCAGGGTCTAACCTACACTTTGGGACAGAGTGAGGTGTTGACAGTAATTTGAAGAAAAGTGCTATCATCAACAGCCAAGTGTCAGCAGTCAGGACACATCTGAGGCTAAAGAAGGCTATTTAAACCCCTTATTTTTAGAAGAGGAAATAAACAATAGAGCAATGAACAGGGAAGACCATAGACAATCACAGTTATCTACATTGTCCAGGCATCACTGGATCCCCCAGTATTCTTAAACCACCTTGCTTTAGTATCTAAATAAAAGAACCCCCGACCCCCATCTCACAAAGTGTGGGAGGATGCGGGCTGTTTACTGCTCCGAGGGCGGGTCCAGCTTCCAGCTCCATTTTAACCTCTCTCCAATGGACCCTGATACCCTGCCAAGATTTGGAGCTGTTCCAACCCTCAGTGTGGTCTGTTTTGCTCCGAAACTGAAGGATATTGCCCCTCTCCCACACCAAATTTTCTCCACATTGGTTAAATAAGCTGTCTCAGCAGAGTTCGTAGAAGATGGAGGGAAAGCAAAGCAAAATTACAAAAAAACAACCAGAAAACACCTTAAAATTGAACATCAGCCCTCTGTGGGCTCTGGCTTCTCCCCAGGTTGCTGAGACTTCAGTTCACCCTCTCTCAGAAAACCTGTCTTCAAATCCTTTCTTCTGAGAATGTCCAGAAACATTGCTTATATTTTCTTTGTTCATAAAAGAGAGACTTGAAAGTCCTAGTACTTCATCGTAGAGAACGATTTGACTCCTCTAAACAAAATTGCTGGAGCAGCCATTACATCATACATCTGCCCTGGTAATGGCTTTTCTCAAACCGAAGTGCCATCTGAAGCTCGAGCCTTAGCATGAGCAGCCAGCGGCATGGAGGTTAGGTATTTAGGATTAGGGACGTGGGCACACGTTTACCTGGACTGTGTCGGGGAGAGTGGGAGTGTGGAGGATAGAAAGCTCTCTTCTGTCTCTGAACAGACAGAGGAAATGCCAGGTCTTTTGCTATTGCTCTCATTCTCCTCCTCTTCCCTTCCCTTCCTTCTTCCTCCTTCTAGCCTTTCTTTCAAGATTTTATTTATTTGAGAGGGAGCACGGGGGCGGGGGGGAACAGCAGGCAGAGGGAGAGGCAGACTCCCTGCTGAGCAGGGAGCTGGATGCAGGGCTCGATTCTGGAACCCTGGGATCATGATCTGAGCTGAAAGCAGACACATAACTGACTAAACCACACTTTTACTCCTCTTTTATACCTCCTCTTCTTCTTATATTAAGTTTGAGAAAATCAGTCCTAAAATGGATAATTCATTTTACTAAGGAAAATCCAGAATCTCTAACCTGTCGTCCAAGCTCTCTGCAATAAGGTCCAGCCTGCCTTACTTCCCAATTAACCCCTTTGTGAAGCCTGTGTTTTAGCAAAATGGAATTATTTACAGATCGCTGACCTCTCCCCACAGTGGAGGCTTTGCACATTCTAATTATAGCTGCATACTCAGGATTCTCCAGAGAAAAAGAACTAATAGGAGAGTGTGCATGTATACATACATATATATATAGAGAGAGAACTAGATAGAGAAATGGGCTCATGCCAATATGGAGGCTGAGAAGTCCCATGATCTGCCGTCTGCTGGTGGAGTAATTCAGTCTGGAGGCCCAGAGGAGCCTATGACATAAATTCCATTTGGAGGGCAGGAAAAAAAAGAGTAAATCTCTCTCCTACCTTCTATTTGGACCCTCAGTGGATAAAATGGGACCCACCCACATTGGGGAGGGCAGTCTACTTTAGTGAGTCCACCATTGCAAATGCCAATCTCATCCAGAAACACCCTCACAGAGACCCACAAACAGTGTTGAATCTGGGCACCTCTAGCTACTCGGGCTGACACTGCAATTAATCATCACAACACCAGTTCCTTAGTTTCAAACCCAGCCTCTCCTGAAAGTTCAATGGAGCATTACATTTCTCATTACTCAAGTATAGATGATATTCCTACCCTGACCACCTTTCAGGTCCCCATGAGGTTCTGCTCTCCAGTTCTGCTACTTTGAGTCAGATTATAGTATCAGAAAGAGCTGTATTTGAATTCCAGCCCTGCTGCTTCTGAGTATTCATGTATTTATTTCTTTCCTCGGGCAGACTATTTCACCTCTCTGTGCCTCATTTTGCTTGTCTGTGAATGAGAATAATACCTCAAGAGGTGTTGAGAGGATAAATAAAAGACTGCACCTACATTCCTTAGCACAGTACCTGACACACAAAAAGAGCTCTATGAGTATTAGCTATGCAGCACTATTTCCTAACATTTGAATAAGATTGCATGGCTTAAAAACACTCTTCTGGATTTATAAACCCCAAATACACCATGAAATAGAAAGAACAAATTTTTATGCATATTTTACAAATAAGGAAATAGGATTTTAAAGAAAATGAGCAACTTTAACTGGATTCTAGCAAAAATTAAAGGCCAAGCTGGCTGTCAGCTTCATCTGTTTTCGACCCTGCATTTAGTTACAGATAAACTGCACTCACCGGAGCAGGACCTTTGTTCTTTAAGGAGCCTCTCACAAAAATGTTCTAGAAATAGAAAGCGTGGGCTGCATGAAGGAAGAAAGGTTGCATATTGGGTTGTAAATTCCCCAGGGGAGAAATAATTGAAGAACTGTTTATGATAGAAAACTATAATTAGGAGTAATGGGATGAAATTAAGGAGAGAGAAATAACAAGTTTATAATAAGGTTCCAGTATGAGGTATTCAAATTTAATTGTGTTTTTTAAGTAATGTCAGACTCCCAGATGCTGTAGCAATGAAGACTATATACAAATGGGTACATAAATAAATGACTTTATAATCCACACAATCAAACTACTGTGCCTTATAAGCCAAGATGCCATTCTGCAATTGCACATTTAGAATTGGCATGGCAATATGCAAAAAGAAAAAAAAATCTTTTATTAGGCTGGGAATTGGATTATTTCCTATGTCTTATAACCTTACAACTTG
This sequence comes from Nasua narica, assembly GCA_028533885.1. NCBI lineage: Eukaryota > Metazoa > Chordata > Mammalia > Carnivora > Procyonidae > Nasua > Nasua narica. The sequence goes on along the minus strand of CM052815.1, from coordinate 30,367,049 downwards.
CTAAGAGGAATGTAGAAATCCCACTTCCTCTACCAAAAAAAAAAAAAAAATAAAATAAAAGGCCAGGCTCTTCAGCTTATTAGATCTGCATATGTTGCGATCCATTTTTGAGTTGAAGCATCACACGCTCGGAGGTTAATTTAACCAATAGAATATTACAATCAACCACTTCAGTTGCATTGTTCAGACCCTCAGAGACCTAAAGAGTGAAGGGGAAAAATATTCATACTAATTTTTTACATTTTCTACACTGCTCTGGAGACACAGTTAATAAAATCATTCAGAACGAGTGCTACAGGAAATGTGGGAACTTGAAGAAGACGCCCTGCTTTTCTGTTACTGGCTTCTCAGTGAAATCAAATTATTTGGAGTTCTTTGCTTTAAGGTCATTATTTTTCATTAGACAAGCTGCTGCTGTTATCCAAAAGTTAATAATGGGAGTATGTCTGGCTTACACAACAAATACAGACATAGTTTCACAGTTATTAACGCCTCTAACAATTTAGGATACAATAAATGATTTTGCATCCTGGCATTTAGCGCTCACACAATAGCAGAGTACTTGCCGCGCATCTGTCTTCTGAAAGGTAACACACACACACAGAGGTCTATGCACGCACATGCTGAACCCATAATAGTCACTTGTGGATGGTGACCAAATACATCATGGCAAATAAATGGAATTTTATAAGTGTAGGGTGTCCCCACATGATTCATGATATAAGAAGGGAATTTCTGATACAAAGCACTGGTCTGGGAATTTGAACAGCTTAAGGCAGCATTGACAGTCATGTTGTACTCCTCCAGATGGTAAGGACATATGCAAAGCCCTCACTAAAATGTTTGCAGAATTCTTTCCACCTCGGTATTCCCAGTGGGAATTGTGTGACTGGTCAGTCGGTCATGGTGGTTCGAACGCTAACATGGGTCAACTCTAGGCTAGTCCTGGCCCTGTGCACACTAATAGGATTTTACCTTCGAGATTTATGAGCTACATTGGCATGGCAAAGTCTCCATGGAGCCCTGTAATACAGGGACACAACATTTTTAAAATTATTTGTGCGTCGAACCCTCTCTGTTTAAATTTTTAATTAACATTTGGCATGCCAGCATTTAATGAATATTAGTTTGGAAACAAAATCTTAATCGTCATGCCTCTTCATATACACAAACACACATGGGGAATTTTCATGATTCAGTACTGGGAAAGCTGCTCCTCGTAGCTCTCCCACCGATGAAACTCCAGTGGTTGGAGAACTATGGCCACCTAAGAACCCTTCCGCTGTGCATTCTTCCTACGAACCCCAGAGGGGTTCTCCAAACTCCAAACCCTCCGGAGTTTGCTGAACTCACGCGGGTTTGTTGGGTTTCTCTTATTCTATCATAGCAAAACTTCTATTATTCAATAAATTTCCAACCTCCACCATGGTTGGGGGATTTTCTCTCCTCACAAGAGCCCCCATATAGCATCACAACCAGGCCAACTAATGCAACAGATACAAAGCTTCTTGAGAGAAGCAGTCATTGCTATATCACCAGAGTCTAGCTCAGTGCCTGTCACAAGGTCAAGGCTTACTCGTTATGACTGAAATAAAGACCACCAGAGCTTTCCACAAATTCATTCAGTTGGCTAGAATAGTGGCCAAAGATTTTCCGACCAATGTTTTCAAGGCTTCTCGGTGTTCTCCCAATTCCTAATTGCTCTCTGCTCACCATCAAGAAGCATGTATTCAGCAACCACATGAACAGATGAGTGCTTCATAGGGCAAGTTCAATTGACTTATTCCCTGCCCATTGAGAGCAGACGGTCTCCATCTCTTATCCTCCTAAAAGTCCATAACTTAATTCGGTTACTAGAATATGACAAATTGCTATCATAACTTATATACCTTTTCATATTCAGTAGTTCATCTTGTCTCCTAACCTATCAGGTTCCCAGGCAGATCAAGCCTTATTCAATACAGACTAAAAACATCCATAAACCAAATTATTCAAAGCTCAGTTTAGCTGCTTTCATTTTCTGGTTAACTAGATGCTGCATTCCAGTCTGCTGGCCTGGTGTGAGACTGGACGGCTTCCTGAGCCATCATCCGATTGAATGGGTTCTTTGCTGTGTTAGGGATGGGGAATATGCCTCATAGGGGGTCAGGAGGGAGAGGAGCATAGAAATTGTCTAATAGTAGAATAGTTATAATATCAAAGGTAACCCTTCCACTACATTATCTTTGCATAAGCTTCTTAAATCAGGAAGTATGTTCTCATTGTTTCAATCAGCCAGTGAGATTGGCAGAAAATAAATATAGGGAAATAGAGTGATTTGCTCAAGATCACATAACACCAGGATTTGGCACAGATCTTTTGCCTCTGAGCCCCTCATTCTTTCTCTATTATCTGAAGACCAAGGAAAAGGAGGGGGAAAAAGGAAAGGAGGATGGAGGAGGAGTTAAGAGAAGAAAAGATAAAAAGAGAGAAGTACTTGACCCAAAGTATGTGCTTGACAAATACTCTTGAATGAATGATAATAATTCTTATATGCATATAAACTCTTTGTGCTTTAGTTTCCTCATAATTAAAATGGATAATATTCTCTACCACATTTTGTGAAGATTAGTGAATTGCTATCCAAAACTTAACATACATGTTCACATATTTACATATGTATCTTAGAATAGTGCTCAGCATATAGTAAGTACTCAAATAATGTCACTCGTTATTAAATGTACAGTACTATACAAGTTATAAAAGTTTTGAAAATATTACCATAATTCATTTTCAAAATAACTCTTCGAAATCTGTGATTATATAGATGAGGAAATGGAAACACCAAGAGTTTAAGTGACAGTATTCAGGCAGTGGTAGCTGGATGCTTGCCCACCCCACGGCTACCTCCTGCAACTAGCCACAAACAGGAGCGAAGACTTCACAGAAAAGGCGGGCATGTCCATGATCACATAGTCAAGTTAGGGGCAGGATGTTGGGTTCCATGTGTGTCAAACCCAGGACACAACCTAGATACTGGGAACCTCTTATTTTGTCTTCAACTATCTAGACTGTCAGCTTGTCATCTCGAAATGTGTCTCTTTCTCTTGATGCAAAGGGTTCAGAAAGAAAAAAAAAATAATCTGCTAAGCAAATGATCTACTTAATTAATTAAGCTCTAGCTAAGATTTTACTTTCTAATTATACCGTCATGCTAGAACATTTTATAAACATCGACTATATGGCAGAGAGACATGCTGGGAGGGAACAGGTTAACCAGCCTGAATCAGGGAGCTCCCCCCTCCCCAGTCTGGAGCTTTGTCTCTTTTTTCCTCCCTTTCCTCCTACCTCTATTTTGTTACTTAAAAAAAAATACCAATATACCTTCTCAAGGCAGTTGGATCATAACCCAAGCTAGTGCTCACCGAGAGAGAGAACACAAAGAGCTGCACTCCCACCATTAGCACAAGCTTCATTTAGACCACGACAGAGGACATCTCCTGTGCGCCCTGTCTTGGATGGATTGGTCAAGGGTCCTGTGCTGAGCACTGTCCTGTAGATAGGAAGCTCTTCCCAAAGTGTTAACTGGCAGTTGGCTCCCTGGTTAGGATCTTCGCTAAATCAGCCTGAGTGTGATCACAGTGTCATTAATTAGAAAGGACTGACTTAAATTCTGAACCCACTGTTTACTTACTACAGCTTTCTTCCTTGAAGAGTCCATTAAAGCTTTTGAGTCTAAGTTTCCCTATCCAGAAACTGGAATAATAATATTTACCTCTGGGGTTGGTTGGAGAATGAAACAAGCTCATGCATTAATGATACTTGGTCTAAAAATCTATTATTTGCTATTCACGGGTAGTTATGTTGAATATTTTTGACTGCGAAGTATTTGGCAAAAGTTAAATCTAGTCCCTCACTTTTTTAAAGTCCTGAGTCTGAACCACCCTAATGAACTCTGCTCAAAACCTCCTTCTTAAAGTCTGAGAAGAGCAATGTGTTAAAGGATTCAAGAAGACTTTGTTTAACCTTGCAATGAGATGAAAACCAAGCTCTCCCAAGCTGGTTCTCAGCCCTGTCAACATCTCCGCCTTTGTCTCTGTTAATTTTGTCCTGTTGGCCTGGACTAATACTACAAGGCATTTAGCTGTGTTAATTAAAAATACCAGCCAAGCAAGATGCTTAAGGATGTTTCTGCCAAAGGCAGTCTCCAGTTTTAAACAGCCAGATTGATTTAAGAGTTTTTAACCAACTGCTCTATAAATTTCCCAGCCAACAGCTTGGTGTCGTGGAACAGTAAGTGGGGCTTGGAAGCCCAGTGGTTTCCAGGCTCTCTGCCATATGAAAGAGACACAGGGAGGGGAGTGAGAATAAAGCTTATCTTCAGGACAGTGGGAGACAGTCTGGAAGAGGACAACAAAGGGACATTAAGAATATTACTTGAGATCCGGGTGCAGAATGATTAGCTGCTGTAACTTACTTTGGTCAGAACTTTGGAGGGTGCTAGAGCACTACTGAGTACATTGCAAAGTTTCAGTAGACCAGTCTAGCTGTTGGACACACAGAATTGAGGGCACTGCCTGGCAGTGAGGGTGTTTGTTTACAAAAGTCAGGCTTATGAGCTATTGGAAAAGGAATAGACAATGGGACTCTGTGGTTTTTTGATCTGGAGAAAATAAACCACTTCAGGACCCCATGGTCCAGATGGTGGGGCATGGTGATTGTCCCCACCATGAGCAAGGCACATGCTGAGGCTTCAGGAAGCAGATGGTAACTGTGTGGCTCCAAACAATCTGCACAGAGCCAGTCAATAGCCAGTAAGTGGATGACAAGGGAGTAGAATCTACCCTCCTCCCCCTCCGACCTACCAGTGGGGTAGGTGGAGGCAGAGTGTCAGAGTCTCAGGAGAGCTGAATTGGGTTTAAAGATGCTTCTGAATGTTTCAAAACATGTGGGGACTTTCTCTTTGTGTTCTAGAATTACAATCTAGATTTTGCCTACTTTTTTTCAACACCTGACATGAAGATGTGAAGTCTCACACTAATATACTGCTTATCAGCCTTCATTGGGCACCTAGGAAGTTTATTAAAATACAGATGCTTAAGCCTCAAAATAGACCTATTGGATCAAAATGGTGTGGTGTCCAAGGGTCTATGTTTAAGAAATACCACAGGTGATTTTTATATCTACCCAAGGTCGAGAAGCTTAGAGGTCTTACTTTTGACACAGTAATGTGAAGACAATGCAGTATGGGAGGTCCATGTGTCCTTGCTTTAACACTTTTTACATAAGGGACTTGGGTCAATCACTTTACTTTTTAAATCCTCAGATTCCTCAAATGAAAATGGGAACAATGATAGTAACTCTACATAACATTGACATAAAGATTATTAAATGAGTTTACATACATTGAAATTATTTGCTCATACAGTATTAGTCCTTTGATCTCTCTCAGACACAGTCATGATATAAATACCCCAGAGTGATATAAAATGTCAACCAGAGACACCATATCAGTGTGGAAAAAATAAAGGCAGGTCTGGACCCTACTTCCCACTCTATTACTCTGTCTTCTTAGGTAAGAAATTTCAATTCCTAACCCTTAGTTCTCCATCAGTAAATTGGTCTCATAAACTATAAGGTGATCCAAATCTAGTAATTGTCTATTTTTGAATGTCCCATCTTAAGACTGTTTACATTTCTAAAGCATTGTTAAAAAGAAAAAAGGAAAAAAAGTCATGTGACAGACTACATATGTCCTGCAAAGCCTAATATAGTTACTGTGTTTTATGTCTGTGCATGTTTCTAAAGAAAACATTTGCTGATGCCTGGTCCTAGAGCTGCATCTCTCAAGCTTTAATATGCATGTAAATAATCATCTGGAGCTCTCTTTAAAATGCAGATTCTTATTTAGTGGGTCTGCGTTCCTAACAAGCTACTAGGTGATGCTGATGCTACTTACTCAGGGATCACATGTCCAGTAGCAAGGTCAGGCTAATTCAGATCTAACTGGTACTTAGTAGGCCTGGGTTTTACTTGTGTTTACCAAGCTTACCAAGTGATGATAACATGTAGCCAGGGCCTAGAGCCACTATGCTTGGGATCATCTGAGCAGAATTCGTCCCATTGGCTGTCACCTTAAAAAACAGAATCAAGTCTCTGGAAAAGTGATTCAAGACAGGGGAGTTCTGGTAGTGATGGACACAACAGCAGATGAAAGGAAGAAGTTTGGCTGTTAATAGCCTATGCATACAAGGCCACTGTTTATTTTTATGGGCCAGAATTTTTGTCTTACTTTTTCCTTTTTTAAATAGCCTTGGTTCTTCTTCTCCTTCTTTTTCAACCTATGGTATCTGCATGTCTGGCCATGTCAACCTGAACTTGACTTCTGGTACACTTAAATTGAGTAACTATCAGCCCCCCTTCTGTCAGACTTACTTCGTGGCTCCCCAGATTGAGAATACAGAATGCTGGAATCTTAAATGTAATAGCTGGAAAAGAATCCCAAAGACGAGGGTAGCAGCAAAATACAAAAACATCAGCACTCCAATTTCTGTCTTGTCCTTCCACTTTCCCTCTCCTATAGGCACACAGAATTATGACATAAAACTAATATAATTCTCACTCAGTTGTATAAACTGAAGGGTTATTATTCTTCCAATATCCATCAGATGAATGAAAATGCTGACAGTAAAAATAAAAACCCACCTCTGCCTTAGTACCCAAGAGAAAAGCAATAAACAAGGACAGCTCTGATGTATCACACATTTACAGCTTTGCCAAAGTTTTTCAGCTGTAACTTGACATTAGCAGGTGAACGCTATTTGGATAGGGTCTTTGGGTCTGCTGGAAGTTTTAAAGAAGTGGAACTGTTCTAGAATTTTGTAACTGTCGGCATTTACTGTTATGGCCCTTTGATTGGCCAAGTTAAGGCTGAAATGAAATGTAATATCGCCAGTCTAAGAAGTTGGAAATAGTGACAAAGATGAGGCAAATGGAGCCTTGACCTTTCACTGTGGTGGCCGGGAAGGAACACAGTGTAATAGAGGTGAGCCTTGGGCAGCGTAAAGGGAGAAGCCAGGATGGTAGCAAGAGGAGAAAACAACTCAGTTCGAGCTGCAAGCCTCAGAGTCATGTGTGACATGACCACTGTCATCTGAGGCCAGAAACTAGGGCACAGCTGGAGCCAAGTGGGGTTGTGAACCAAACAGAGCAGGGGCCCAGGCCTCTGAGTGCCAGCTTCTCCTTTATAGCCAGCAAACACTTTATTTTACTGCCTTGAGCTCTTTTCTATAGTGCCTGTTAATTTATTTATGCCACACACCAAGGTGAAACTCTAGAGAAAGTCCTCGTTGGCCATAGATTGTCCTTTGTCATCATTAGACAAAGATGGTGGTCTCTGTCCACTGCACGAAGGGTTATCTTTGTAAATAGACTGATGGTCCCAACCCAAGTACGGGGTGCTCAAAGGCCATTCCAAAGTAATCTTGAATTATTAGCATGCTTTGAGATGGGTCTACTGTCACCACAAATGTAAGGTGCTGTATTGTCAACAGAGATGTGATGCATGACTTGTAAGTTAAAAAAAAAAAAAACAAAAACAGAATGGATTTGGGAAAGCCCCAGCGCTTTTTGTTGTTTTGGTTTTTTCTGTTTATAATCTTTTGAGGAGTCCTAAATATGATGTCATAGTTAGACAGGATTCACTGATCATTTTTTAGTTAAATATGTGCATATTTGTAAAAACAAACAGTAAGCACATAGGCTTATGCTGTGTCTAAAGGTAAGAAAGATATGCCTTTAATGAATCCAAAGGGATCAGAAAAGTCATACGTGCTTTCAAGAGCACAATAAGCAGAAGTAGAACATTCACTCGGAAAAAAAAAACCTACTTACAAAAATTGCAGAGAAGTGAGAATACACACTGTCCCTTCCCATGAGATCTTTCACAGTGAATCTTTGTGAACTTTAATATGGGGACATAACCTGTCCCTCCTTGTACTATGCTGAGACGTAAAACGGCATTCCCCATTTTCCTGACTTGCAAAGCACATCTCATTTTAAGCAGGCTTTATTACATATGGCATATACCCTTATTGAGCTCTGCCTGGCTCTGCCCAGAGTGAACTTTGGCGAAGGCAGTGGGGCCTGATCAGTGTCCATAGAGGGGCTTCTTCCACATTCAGGAGGTCCACAGACCCAGCTGCCCCAAGAACAAGTCCCATCAGCAGGAAGGGGCAGGGTGTTGCCGATACGGGCAGAGAAGCAGGATGTGAGCACAGGGCTACACTGGATCCAGGTAAGGAAGGAAAATGAAGTGAGCCTCTAACGGCAGCAAGTAAACCTTTGCTATCTAATCTCCCTGAGCTTCAATTTTTCTTCATTTATAAAACAGGGACAACGATAGCGTTTTCCTCATCGGCACATCATGACAATTATGAGCCAGTACAAGCCAAGCAAGGGGAACAGCTAAGAGCTACATACTGTTAGGGATTACTAATAAAATACCTATCACAAAATGGATTATCAAATGATAATGGTCACCTGTCCTTCCACAGTTACTTCTTTCTCTAGGATGAAATAAAGAAAATCTCTTGAAGAAGCCAGACACCAATTCTTTTTTACGCCACGTTCCCAATTGTAATGTGTCCTGAGTCACACAATTAGTAACTGATTGGAACAAGAACTTGAATCTAGATCTATCAATCGCCATAGCCCAAGACTCCACTCTTTCACATTCTTATCTCCCTGCAGCTTCAGGAGTCACGATTAGAAGCCTGTCCCAACCATCCCAGTCAGGGACCATGTTTTGAGAAGAGAGGAGCTAAACCCACTGTAACGGTGCCCTCTCAAAGAGGGTGCCCAACAAAGTAGCTCAATAGAAATGGTTTAAAAACCTTCATCTTGTCTAAATTGAGACCAATCTGTTCATTGTGGGCATCAAACCTAATGAGGTGGTTAGAGGTGACTAATCCAATGCACAAGTTTTCCTTCATTCCTCCCACTGTGGTTAAAGCCAACACTGAGATTCTAGAAAAGGCTGTTTCTGACAGCAGGTGTGACCCAGCTAAGGCCCCTGCTCAATGCATCTGTACCAGCTCAGCAGGATTGGTGTGTGATGTGTCTCATACAAAGGCTGTAACAAAGGGATGAAAGGAGTGACACCTGGATGATGTGACACTCTGGCCAACTGAGAAAAAAAAATGGTGACCAACCGATTGAAGGCAGAAGTCTTCCTCCCTCAGTGATGCTGGGTCATTATGACCCTTGTGTTTATAAATCTAGACTTTTTCCTAGGACAGCATTGATAAGGCAATGAACATAAGGACTAGGAGGTCTGAGTCTTTTTAAGATATGAGAGAGGAAGAGATAAGAGCATGATGCAACCATAAGCAGAGGTGGTTTATGATACACTAGGAAGAACATTGGAATTGTAGGGACTTCCTAGTTCTGGTCATGCTTTAGGCAAACACCAGTAACGTACTCCTAAGCCGGAATATTCTCTCAGGAAAGGGAGTAACAGTTCTGTGGGTGAGGTTAACAAAGCTTTCAGAATAAAGGTGCCCAGAAATGGTGTGGGGAAGCAATCACCCCCACATACATTTAATATAGGTGTTGTGGAGAAGGGGCAAGATGGCAGAGAAGTAGGAATCCCTCCTCTGAATTGAGCTAAATATCTACTGGAACACTCCGAACACCCATGAAATCAGGCTGAGATGTAATATTATACACTTCTGGATCTCTCCGGGGACAGAAGATGGTCAGTGGAGAGATACAGAGGAGTGGGAGTGCTCAGAATGATATCAGAGGATAAACAGAAGGCAGAAGGAGCCACCAGTAGTGACCCATTGGAAAGTGATACATCAATACAAAAGTGCCCTGTGCTTGGGGACCAGCATTAGCTTGGAGTCTGGTTAACAGCAGTCAAAAAGAACAAAAGGTCTTAAGGGGCAACTGGTGGAATCGGGCAGCCACAGGCATGGATAGGGTCCCCATAAAACTGTAAAACCCCAACATCAGGGGAGAACAATATATTAAGCTCCCAATATTGCCCCCCAAAACTGTGTATTTCATAAACACTTTTTTAATCTACTTACAATTACAACTAGATATTTAATACAACACATTCCATTATAACTTTTTAACTTGAACTTTTTTCATACATATAGCTTTTTAAAATATATGTAGAGAGAGAGATAGATATAGATATAAGCTTCAAGGTAGTCCCTTTTCCCTATTGAATACTACCCTTATATATAAACCAGTTTTTTTTTTAAGTTTTATTTATTTGACAGGGAGCTAGCACAAGTAGGCAGAGTAGCAGGCAGAGGGAGAAGCAGGCTCTCCACTGAGCAGGAAGCCCAACATGGGACTTGATCCCAGGACCCTGGGATCATGACCTGAGCCAAAGGCAGATAGTTAACCAACTGAGCCACCCAGGCACCCCTATAAACCAGTTTTAATTTCCATGTATCTCTGGAAAGTTGATTCCTTTAACAAAGATAACAAGATATAGCCAGGAAGAACTGAAATAACCTTCCTCATTCACATCAAGGGTTTATAACCACCTTCCCATTTTATTCTTTTGTTAGTGTTTCCGTGCATTTTTTTCTTTTACTTTTGTCAGTCAGTCTTTTTGTTTGTTCGTTTTTTGTTTTTGTACCCTATAAATCTTACTTTGTGGGCTCATTTTGGCAGAGTTTTTTTTTTTTTTCTCTCTTTTCTTTTTTCTTTCTTTTCAATGGTGACTTCTGATTGCTCCAAAACTTTCCAGCGTGCACCTTGCCTGGGTCGTGGTTGATATATTCAACTAAACAACCCCTCAATCACCTCTCCCCAAAATGACTAGGAGGAGGAACACCCAACAGAGGAAAAATTCAGATACTGTGACCTCTGCCACTAAACTATTGGATATGGACATAAACAATATGTCAGAAATAGAATTCAGGGTAACAATTATCTAGGCAATGGCTAGGTTGGAGAAAACCATTAGTGGCAACATAGAATCTCTAAGGGCAGAAGTGAGAGTTAATCTGGAAGAACTTAAAAATGCTATCAATGAGATCCAATCTAATCTAAATATTCTAACAACTAGGGCAAATGAGGAAGAAGATCAAATTAGTGATCTAGAAGACAAACTGATAGAAAAGAAAGATCAGGAGGAGGCCTGGAACAAACAGCTCAGAAGCCATAAAAACAGAATTAGGGAAATAAGTGACTCCATGAAACATTCCAATGTCAGAATTATTGGGATCCCTAAGGGGGCGGGGAGAGAGAAAGAGAGGAATAGAAGATATAGCTGAACAAATCCTAGATGAAAATATTTAATCTGGGGAATGAGACAACTGTTCATGTCCTAGAGGCAGAGAGGACACCCCCAAGATTAGTGAGGGTAGAAAGACTTCCAGGCATTTGATTGTGAAATTCAGGAGTCATAAATTCAGACAGGATGTCCTAAGGGCAGCTAGGGGGAAGAGATTCCTTATGTATAGAGGGAAGATCATCAGAATAATGTCAGACCTGTCCACAGAAACCTGGCAACCCAGAAAGGGCTGGCAGGACATATTCAGGGCACTAAATGAGAAGAACTTTATCCAGTAAGAATAAAGATAAAGGTATTCACTTTGTTCACTAATGTGCCAGTAGTCCCTCCATTAAACTCTCCTGAACTGCTCCATTCAAATGTACCTTATTCTTTCAGGACTCTGTCAACACAGACAACTCAGCACTTGCCCAGGCTTGGGTCAGATGTCCATCCAGGTCCAATTTACCCACGTAGTGTAATGGCTGCTAAATTACATGGAATAAGCTTCTCAGAGAAAAGGGGCCATGGTTGTGCTGACAACCCTAAAATAATGCTAACAGGTGATCATTCACTTTTTTAAAAAAATATTTTATTTATTTATTGACAGAGAGAGAGATACAAATAGGCAGAGAGGCAGGCAGAGAGAGAGGGGAAAGCAGGCTCCCCGCCGAGCAGAGAGCCCGATGCAGGGCTCGATCCCAGGACCCTGATTTCATGACCTGAGCCGAAGGCAGAGGCTTTAACCCACTGAGCCACCCAGGCACCCCCAATCATTCACTTTTTAGGTCCTTCCTGCTTAAAGCTATGGAGTATAAAACTCTCTTTGGCACCAAGTTCTAATAATCAAAGAATCTACTTATTACCACTGTAAAATACAACCAATTGCAGAGGACAGAAATTTTTATAGGAATCTACAATATTTGATAAAAAAAAAAAGAATAAAGATAAAGAATACTTTATCCAGCAAGGGAGACATTTAAAATGGATGGAGAGATAAAGAGCTTCCAAGACCAGCAAGGTTTAAAAGATTATGTGACCACCAACCTGGCACTACAAGAAATATTAAAGGAGGTTCTGTAAAAGAAGAAAGAACCCAAGAGTGACATATAACAGAAATTTATAGAGACAATCTCCCAAGAGTGACATATAATAGAAATTTATAGAGACAATCTATAGAAACAAGGACTTCACATGCAACATGATGTCAATAAAAACTTATCTTTCAATAATCACTCTTAACGTGAATGACCTAAATGCTCCCATAAAACAGCACAGGGTTGCAGACTGGATAAAACGACAGAACCTGTCCAAATGCTGTCTACAAAAGATGCATTCTAAACCTAAAGATATATCCAGACTGAAAGTGAAGGGATGGAGAACCATTTTTCATACCAACAGGCCTCAAAAGAAAGCTGGGGTAGCCATTCTCATTTTAGATAAATTAGATTTTAAGCTAAAGACTATGGTGAGAGATACAGAAGGACACTACATCATTCTTAAAGGGTCTATCCACCAAGAAGATCTAACAATTGTAAATATTTATGCCCCCAGCATGGGAGCAGCCAACTACATAAGCCAACTATTAATCAAAATAAAGAATCATATTGATAAGAATACATGAACTGTAGGGGGTTTAACATGCCATTCTCAGGAATGGACAGATCATCTAAGCAGAAAATTAACAAAGAAAAAAGAGCTTTGACACATTGGACCAGATGGACCTCATAGATATATATGGAACTTTCCACCCAAAACCAACAATATTCATTCTTCTTGAGCACACATGGAATTTTCTTCAGAATAGACCACATATTGGGTCACAAATCAGGACTCAACCAATACCAAAAGATTGAGATTTTCCCCTGCATATTCTCAGACCACAATGCTTTGAAACTGGAACTCAGCCACAAGAAAAAGTTTGGAAGGAAATTCAAACACTTGGAAGCTAAAGACCATCCTGCTCAAAAATGTTTGAGTCAACCAGGAAATCAAAGAAGAACTTAAACAATTCATGGAAACCAATGAGAATGAAGACACATTGGTCCAAAAACCTGTGGGATATGGCAAAGGGGGACATATAAGCCTCACTCAAAAAAATTGAAATATCCTGAATACACCAACTCTCTTTACATCTTAAAAAACTGGAAAATCAACAACAAATTAAGCCAACCCCATACACAAGAAGGGAAAGAATTAAGATTAGGGCAGTGATCAATGTATTAGAAACTAGAGATACAGTAGAACACACCAATGAAACTAGAAGGTGGTTGTTTGAAATAATTAATAAGATTGATAAACCACTGGCCAAACTAATCCAAAAGAAAAGAGAGAGGACCCAAATTAATAAAATTATGAATGAAAGGGGAGAGATCACGACTAATAGCAAGGAAAGAGAAACAATAATCAAAAATTATTATCAACAATTAGGCAACCTAGAAGAAATTGATGCATTCCTGGAAACCTATAAACTTCCAAGACTGAAAGAGGAAGAAATTGACAACCTGAATAGACCAATATCTAGTAATGAGATTGAAGCAGTGATCAAAAACCTCCCAAAAAACAAGAGTCCAGAACCTGACGGATTCCCGGATGGGGGAATTCTACCAAACATTCAAAGAGGAAGTAATACCTATTCTACTGAAGCCCTTTCAAAAAATAGAAACAGAAGAAAAACTTCCAGACTCTTTCTATGAAGCCAGCATTATCCTGATCCCCAAACCAGGCAAAGACCCCATCAAAAGGGAGAATTTCAGACCAATATCCCTGATGAATATGGATGCCAATATTCTCAACAAGATCCTAGCTAATAGGATCCAACAGCATATTAAAAAGATTATCCACCATGACCAAGTGGGATCTATCCTTGGGATACAAGGGTGGTTCAACATTTGCAAATCAATCCATGTGATAGAAAAAAATCAATAACAGAAGAACCACACAGTCCTCTCAATTGATGCAGAAAAAGCATTTGACAAAATTCAACATCATTTCCTTATTAATACTCCTCAAAGTATAGGGATAGAGGGAACGTTCCTCAACTTCATAAAATCCATCTATGAAAAACCCACAGCAAATATCATTCTCAATTGGGAAAAGCTGACAGCCTTCCTTTTGAGATCAGGAACACAACAAGGATGCCCACTCTTGCCACTGTTGTTCAACATAGTACAGTAAGTCCTAGCAACAATAATCAGACAACAAAAAGAAAAGGTATTCAAATTGGCAAAGAAGAAGTCAAACTCTCTTCGCAGATGACATGACACTTTATATGGAAAACCCAAAAGACTCCACCTGCAAATTCCTAGAACTCGTACAATTCAGTAACATGGAAGATAAAAAAAAAAAATCAATGCACAGAAATCAGTTGCTTTGCTATACACTAACAATGAAACTATAGTAAGAGAAATTAAAGAATCAATTCCATTTACCATAGCACCAAGAACCATAAGATACCTGTGAATAAACCTAACCAAAGAGGTGAATGATCTGTACTCAAGGAACTACAGAACACTCATGAAAGAAATTGAAGAAGACACAAAAAGATGGAAAGACATTCCAGGCTCATGGATCAGAAAAATAAACATTGTAAAAGTGTCTATACTGCCCAGAGCAACCTATATTTTCAATGCCATCCTGATTAAAACTCCACTGGCATTTTTCAAAGTGCAGGAACAAACAATCCTAAAATTTGTATGGAACTGGAAAAGACCCTGAATTGCTAAGGAAATGTTGAAAAAGAAAAACAAAGCTGGGGGCATCACATTGCCTGATTTCAAGCTTTACTACAAAGCTGTGATCACCAAGACAGCATGGTACTGGCACAAAAACAGACACATAGACTAGTGGAACAGAGTAGAGAGCCCAGATATGGATCCTCAACTCTATGGTCAAATAATCTTCAACAAAGCAGGAAAAAATATCCAGTAGAAAAAAGACAGTCTGAAAAAAAAAAAAAGAAAGAAAGAAAAAAGTCTCTTCAATGAATGGTGCTGGGAAGATTGGACAGCTATGTATAGAAGAATGAAACTCAACCATTCTTTTACACATACATGAAGATAAACTCCTAATGGATGAAAGACCTCAATGTGAGACAGGAATCCATCAAACTCCTAGAGGAGAACACAGAAAATAACCTCTTTGACATCGGCCACAGCAACTTCTTTAAAGACAAGTCTCCAAGGCAAAGGAAACAAAAGTGAAAATGAACTTTTGGGACTTCATCAAGATAAAAGGCTTCTGCACAGCAAAGGAAACAGTTGACAAAACAAGGAGGCAACCCATGGAATGGGAGAAGATATTCGCAAATGACACTACAGACAAAGGTCTGATATCTAAGATCTATAAAGAACTCCTCACACTCAACACCCAAAAAACAGGTAATCATGTCAAAAAATGGGCAGAACACATGAACGGACACTTCTCCAAAGAGGACATACAAATGGCTAGGATACACATGAAAAAATGCTCATCATCATTAGCCATCAGGAATTCAAATCAAAACCACTTTGAGATACCACCTTACACCAGTTAGAATGGCCAAAATTAACAGGACAGGAAACAAGTGTTGGAGAAGATGTGGAGGAAGGGGAGCCCTCTTACACTGTTGGTGGGAATGTAAGTTGGTGCAGTCACTCTGGAAAACAGTGTGGAGATTCCTCAAAAAATTAAAAATAGAGCAACCCTATGACCCTGCAATTGCACTATTGGGTATTTACCCCAAAGATACAGATGTAGTGAAAAGAAGGGTCATATGTACCCCACTGTTCATAGCAACAATGTCCACAATCACCAAACTGTGGAAAGAACCAAGATGCCCTTCAACAGACAAATGGATAAAGAAGACATGGCCCATAAATACAATGGAATATTACTCAGCCATGAGAAAGGATGAATACCCAACTTTTGTATCAACATGGATGGGACTGGAGGAGATTATGCTGAGTGAAATAATTCAAGCAGAGAAAGTCAATTATCATGGTTTCACTTACTTGTAGAACATAAGGAATAACATGGAGGACATTAGAAGAAGGAAAGGAAAAGTGAATAGGGGGAAATCAGAAGGGGAGACAAACCATGAGAGACTGTGGACTCTGAGAAATAAACTGAGGGTTTTGGAGGAAGGGGGTGGGGAATGGGTGAGCCTGGTGGTGGGTATTAAGGAGGGCACATATTGCATGGAGCACTGGGTGTGGTGCATAAACAATGAATTTTGCAACACTGAAAAAATAAAATTAAAAAAATACAGGTGTTGTTATACAGAGTTGCAGGCAAATTATGTTAACATCGTTTGGTGGCAAGAATATTTGTCCTTATTTCAGATATTCCCAAAAATGCTGAGAGAGGAAAATTTCCTGTAGCTTGGTAATATTCCAGAAAGCTAATTACCCCAGAGAAAATTTATGAAAGCCTGCATAGATTGTGATTCCTCACATGCTTTTGCAAATGTGAGATGTTTGCTTACAGTTTTTCTTAAACCTCTGCGCCTTCATACATTCTGTTCCCTGTGTGGAGGGGGCCACTTGCCCTTGTCTCTAGATTGTATTGAAAATGTTTACTTATCTTTTAAGACTCAGCTCCATTGTCACATTTCCTATCCTTTGCAAAATGGGTCAAGGCTTTGCTCCACTAACTTGGAGTAATCGTGGAACAGTTGGTATGCCATCATATTTATTATTTAAATACCTAGTCCCAGGATGCTTGGGTAGCTCAGATGGTTAAGCATCTATCTTCTATTAGGCTCATGATCTCAGGATCCTGGGGTCGAGCCCCACATTAGGCTCCCTGCTCAGCAGAGAGTCTACTTCTCCCTCTCCCTCAGACCCTTCTCCCTGTTTGTGCTCTCTCTTTCACTCTCTCTCAAATTAAGAAATAAAATATTTAATAAATAAACAAATACATACATACATAGCTAGTCCCACTGGTAGATTAGTAACACCTTCCTGGTGTGGGGAATGCTTTTATTTTTTTAATCTATAATTCCTAGAATAACCCCTGGAACTTAGCTATCATTAATTGTCTGTGGAAAGAAAGGAGAGAGAGAGAGGGAGAGAATATGATTCCCCAGCAAGATAAAGGAACTACACAGTGCTGGAAAATAAATACATTCCAGGGAAGGAGGAAGAGCTTAAGACATAGAGTCAGAGCACATAGAATTCAATTCCAATTTTTCCACTCACTATCTGTGACTTTGGACAAAAGGTTAACCCTCAGTCTTTTACTAAAATTGCAAGGATGTTAAAATTAAATGAAATAATATACATGAAGGCACAGGACACATGGTAGTTCCTCAAAGATTTAATTATTGAAAACTGGTTGAATAAAGTATAAACTAATTACCTTTTAAAATTCTGAACAAAATAAAGCACACTTGGCAGAGACTCTGACTTTAGAATTTCTGTATATCGCGATAATTTTCTTGTAAACATCAATTTATCTTTGTACCACTAAAGCAATGGCAACAGCAAATTTTCTCGTTGATAGCATGCCTCCCAAACAGCTAATGTACTGACTTTTCCTCCTAGAATTAATGTTAAGGGATGAGACATTTTTTTAAGTCTCTTTAGTCCATGAAAGTACACTGTCCTCATTAAAAATCCCCAGGCTCATAAGTAAAACAGAAGCCCCTAGTTAAGCAATTAACCATAAAAATAGAAAGCTGATCAGAAGCACAGTGAATTGTATTGGCAGAGTGCCTTTCTACCCAGCAGAAACCCATTTCATCCCTAGCTATAATGGGCATCTCGAACAGGGGCCCATTTTTGTCAAACTACTCTTAGAGTATGTTTCCTAGACTCCTGTGGTCAATCATCTGTGCTAGTAAAAGGAGACAGCTTTCCCTTCCCCCTCCTTCTTTTCATGCACTGCCTCCAGCACCCATGCAGAGAATATGCCAGCAGGAAAAGGAGATACACATTTAATAGCATCATCTTAGTGGGACCTGCCAGTTACTACCAGTGACCCTCATCTTCCGTTCCAATGTAGTTAACCTCTCCCTACTTTTTGATACCTTCACACTGCATGCTTAGCTTCTTGCTCTGTCCATTTGTGAACACTGTTCTCTCTCCTTGTCTCTCTGATGTTCTCTGCTCTCCTCCTCCTTACCCATCCTTGAAGACTCTTCCCTAGCTTCAGCCTAACTGTGGAGCATCTCCTGATGACTATGGCCTGAATCTTGTACTCCCTCCCTAAAACTTTCTACTGTGTTTGTATTCATACCTATTAATTAACACCACAATCAAGTCAATCTTGTTCTTTGATCACTTACTACACCCTACCATTTCGTAGCAAACCTGTTGTGGCTGATCCTGTCCTTTATACTATTTGTGTACTCTAAGAAAAATTCCATTTCAGCACATAGGAAAGCTCTCCTAAAATGACTGATTTTTCACAATTGGAGAATCTTCCATCACTCCCCTTTGAAGGATCAATACCAATCCTTGACCAGAGTTAGATCTCACATGAATACAAACATAATGCATACATAGATAAATTTGCCATGAAAGAGCAAAGCATAGATTATAGAATATCTGTGTTCAGATATAAATTCTGTCACTTGCTACATCTGTAGCCTTGAAAAAAATTACTATTAACCTTGGTTTTCCTGTCTTAAATGAGAAAAAATAACACCTGCCAAGAAGCCATTTCCATCACTGTGCAATGAAGATAATAATAGTACATACCTTGTAAGTTCAATAGTGAAGATTTAATGAGAAAATGGAATAAAATGAAAGATTTCAGACTTGTCCCGGGCACATAGTAAGGGGTCAATAATTTTGTTCTTATTTTTATGGTTAATAATTGTGTAATATGACTAAACCACTTCACATACTACTTGGCACATGTTAGATCCTCACTAAATGGTAATTCCCCATCTTTTTCTGCTCTCTTCCTAAAGTGTTCCTTTTCCTTCTAAAATTTGAGAACTCTAGTAAGTTTTCACAGTTAATTTGTGAGTGATCTTACGATTATTCCACATCATTTTCTCAGCAAGAAAATAGCATTATCGATCTTTCTTAATAAGCTGAAGATGAATTCTACAATGCTAGGGAAAGATATCATGCCAAATAAGGTCATTCCATTTGTTCTATAATTTTCATGGAAGAGCTAATACCAGATATCATTCCAGCATTTGAAGCATGGCAGCAAATGGGACAGACAGACACTTATAGGTATTAAGCTTACATTTTAGTGGGCGAGAAAGAAAGTAGCTAATAATCATAACAGAGGCTTAGGCAAGATGGTGGAGGAGTAGGAGACTTAAATAACATCAGGTCCCAGGAGATCAGTTGGATAGTTATCAAACCATTCTGAACACAAACAAACTCAACAGGAGATCAAGGAGAAGAGCAGCAATGCTATGAACAGAAAAGAAACCACTCCAAACAGGGCCATGAGATAGCATGTGCCTGAGATAGCAATACTAGGTCACAGGCCGGGTGAGTACTGAGTGCGGCCCGAGACCAAGGAGACGGGAGAGATTGACTGGTTTTCTCTGAGGGTGCAGTGAAGAGTGGGGCCCCAAACTCTAGGCTCCTCTGGGAGGTGAGATTGGGAGGCCACCACCATATAAATCTCCTCCTCCAAAGCTGTATGGAAAGTGTTCAGGGAACAAAATATATGTATAACAAGAAGCAGTTCCAATGGCTAGGGACCTAATCAATATGGACATTACTAATATGTCAGAACTAGAGTTCAGAATGACAATTATCAAGGTGCTAGCAGGGCTCAAAAAAAAGCATAGAAGATACTAGAGAATACCTTTGTGGAGAAATAAAAACTCTTTCTGGAGAAATAAAAGAACTCAACTCTAACCAAGTGGAAATCAAAAAAAGCTATTAAGAAGGTGCAATAAAAAATGGAGACTCTTACTGCTAGGATAAATGAGGCAGAAGAAAGAACTAGTGATATAGAAGACCAAGTGATGGAGAATAAAGAAGCTGAGAAAAACAGAGCTAAACAACCACTGGATTATGAGGGGAGAATTCAAGAGATAAGTAATACTGTAAGATGAAACAATATTAGGATAATTGGGATCCCAGAAGAAGAAGGACAGAGGGGCAGAAGGTATATTGGAGCAAATTATAGCAGAGAATTTTCCTAATTTGGGGGAAGGAAACAAGCATCAAAACCCAGGAGGTACAGAGAAACCTCCTCAAAATCAATATAAATAGGTCAACACCCCATCATCTAATAAGAAAACTTACAAGTCTCAGAGACAACGAGAAAATCCTGAAAGCAGCTTGGCACAAGAGGTCTGTAACCTACAACAGTAGAAATATTAGATGGGCAGCAGACTTATTCATAGGCACATGGCAGGCCAGGACTGGCAGGATATATTCAGAGCACTAAATGAGAAAAATATGCAGCCAAGAATACTATATCCAGCTAGGCTGCCATCGAAAGTAGAAGGACAGATAAAATGCTTCCAAGACAAAAACTGAAAGAATTTACAAACACCAAACCAGCCCCTATGAAATATTGAAAGGGGTCCTCTAAGCAGAGAGAGAACCTAAAAGGAACAGACCAGAGAGGAGCACAGAAAATATACAGTAACGGTCACTTTAGAAGCAATACAATGGCACTAAATTCGTATCTTCGGTAGTTATCCAAAATGTAAATGGCTAAATGTCCCAATCAGAAGACACAGGGTATCAGAAAGGATAAAAAACAAAAACAAAAACAAACAAAAAAAACAAGACCTATTGATATGCTGTCTGCAAGAAACTCATTTTAGACCCAAAGATACCTCCAGATTTAAAGTGAGGGGGTGGAAAACAATTTACCATGCTAATGGATATCAAAAGAAACCTCGGGTCCTTTTAAGCCAAGGACTATAATAAGAGAGGAGGAAGGACACTATATCATACTTAAAGGTTCTGTCCAACAGGAAGATCTAACAATTTTAAATATCCAAGCCCCTAATGTGGGATCAGCCAACTATATAAATCAATTAATAACAAAAGCAAAGAAACACATCAATGGTAATACAACAATAGAAGGTAACTTTAACACCCCCCTCACTGAAATGGACAGATCTTCTAAGCAAATATCAACAAGGAAATAAAGGCTTTAAATGACACACTGGACCAGATGGACATCACAGATATATTTGGAACATTCCACCCCAAAGCAACAGAATACACACTCTTCTCTAGTG
>CM052815.1:30335104-30345112 GCA_028533885.1 Nasua narica | reverse complement strand
CTTAATGCTTTAGCTGTGTTCCACTTTAACATATTCTAGACGGCCTTCACCTGATTACTCCAGTTGGCCTAGAGATAATGTTTTAAAAAATATTTTCCAATCTTGAAAAATACAAAAATTATACAAAAACAAACAAAAGGCAATTCTCCCTTTATACCTATATCTTTCTACTGCTGGATTTCCTTGTCCCTCTTCACAGAAGACATACTCTACCTCTTTACCCCACACCCCCCTCCACCCAGTTCTCCATTCTAAGAAGGCTTTTGTTCCCACAGCTTGACTGGCATAGCTTTTACTAGGGTCGTGATCTCCATCTTGCCAAACCCATGATGAATTACCTTTTTTTCCTTCTATTCAACTTCTGAGCAGCAGTTGATATCTGTTCTTCCCTAATTCTGTGCTTCTACTTCCTCCTGGTTTCCCTCCCATACCTGATAGATTTCTCCTTCTCAGGTTTCTTTGTTAGCTTCCCTCACTCTGCATGGACTCTAAAAGGCCATGCACTGCCACATGCTCTGCAACCTCCTGCCCTTCTCAATCTGTACTTTTTCTTTAATTTATGTCATCTAGCCCACTAGCTTAAATACCACCTGTGTATTGAGAACTCTCTCATTTATATTTCTGGTCTCATTTTACCCTCCAGGACTCCAGATTCAGAAGTTCAAATATCTTCTCAACATCCCCATTTGGATTCCTAATAGACACACCAGGCTTCCCATGTACATCTAAATAGAATTTTGGTCCTTCCTTCAGACTGGCTTTGTCCCCAGGCTTTATTGTTTCAGTAAATGGCACTACCATTCCCTCAGTTGGCCTGGTCAGCAATATAGAAGTTGTTCTTAATGCATCTCTTTCTCATTTGCTACTCTCCATATTAGCTAATAGCAAATCCTGTTGGCTTCTCTTCAAAAAGATATGCAAAATATGACCATTTTTACCATTTCCTCTGCATCTGTCCTACCTACCATTATCTTGCCCTTGGGTGATTGTAGTAGCATCCTAACCAGTTGTCCTGCTTCTAAACTGTTCCCCAGAGAGTAACTAGTGTTCTTTCTCAAATGCAAATCTGGGCAGATTCCCAGACTTTTCTCCCTACCTCACCAACATCTTTCCATTGCAATTACAACAAATTCTAGGAGGTAGGATGCAGGGAGCAGGAAAGAAGGGCTCATCCCCACCCTTCTAAGAACTTCCAATAGCAACACGTGGCACTTCTTAGCTCTCACTGGCTGCAACTTGATCATATAGTGACACCTAGCTGTAAGAGAGTACAGGAAATGTGTTACTTTTCCTTGGTGACCCTCTACCCACTAAAAATTAGAGCTCTGTGGCTAAGAAGAGAGAACTGATATTGGGATAAGTAACCAGTATTCTCTGCCTTATTGCTCAAGTGACTCCTCCTCAGAAGCGCTTTTATTGATCACTGTGTAAAAGATACCCTTGTCACTATTTTATTACCTTGTTTTCCTGTTGTTATAACATCACTACCTGAATTTATCATATTGGTCAATCTATATCTGTCTATTCTTCTATTACTTAATCTAATCATTCATATACTTATCTATTTGAAATCTATTCCTATATTTATTCTCTGTCTTTTGCTTTATATCGTAAGACTAGGAAACCAGGGACATCATATGTCTATTGAATCTCTATATTCTCAGTACCTAGAACAATGCCTGGTGTTTAATAGGCACTCAGCACACTTATGTAGAAAAAAAAATCTCAAAGTGAAAAGGAGGTTATCAGCTGGGTGCAAGCATATTCATATGCCTGGTTGGATGGTTTCAGTGGGGATAGCAGAGTTTTAGGAGATTTGGGAATACTTTAAAATGTTTAGGGAGAATGTAAGAGAAATGTTAAGTTTGGGGTGTGGTGTTAAAGACCCAACTGAGAGTGACGATTATGCATTTTATGACTCAAATCTATTTTGTTACATAGATTTCACCAGCAGCGCTTGGTTACTAGGATTCAGGCATGAGAAATGAGCAGTGGAGTTTATCTAGTGTTCAGAGTTAAGGATATTGGTAGTGTTATTGGAAATGATGGGCAATTTTAACTTTTTTTGGTTGTTATATAGAAGAGAAAGAAAATGATTATGATAAATGTTTTTGCATGAGAATAACATAAAGGAACAAAGTGGTTGGAAGAGCATACTAACAGTACTGATCATTTTCATTGTGCTTTTTGGTGTAAAATGGCGTGGTTTTTTTTTTTTTAATTTAGGTGATCTCACTTAATTTTCCTGAGTGTATAAGTAAAAAATAAACTGTGAGGCCTGCAAACCAGATATTACTATCCTTATCTGAGAAATGAGAATATTACAACTTAAAAAGTTTAATGACTTTCCCAAACACAAAAAGAAAACTAGAGGAAAAAACAGAATAGGAATCCAAATCTCCTATTTGTCTATTGCTGTAAAAGAGAAAGAAGACATCTTAATGTCTCTAGTCTATTAATTAGCATGGTTTGAGCTACTTTAATAATATTGGAGAATATTAGATTTCATTATATTTGTATTAACTCAAAGGGAGACCTGCATAGATATCTAGTTTTTGTGGAAAAATAAGTAACACTGCTCTAAACTCATGCCACTTATACTAATAAAACTAACTTTACATAGAGTGGTTTCCTGAATTTCACATGAACAATAACTGCAAAAATAAATTCATTAAAGGAATAACATTTCATTTTGGAAGATGATAGGTGCATCTTAGTGTGATATGAATATCAACTTCAGGTGGCAAGGTGTGGTAGAAAAAGCATGGGATTTGCAATAAAATTAGAATCCTGTCCTACCCTTTTCTGGAAATTAGTTTTGTCATTCACAGTGTAGGAATGATAATGACTTCTTCATAGCATAGTTGGGAGCTCTCTGGATGGACTCACACCAGGAATTAAATGCTTCTGCATGAAAATGACACTTTGCTGATCACATTTCATAAATTTTAGCAGTCATACAGCCATGCCTAAATTAAAAGGGGAGGGGAAGTAAAATCCCCACGTGGACCTGAAAGGAGAAGGGAAAGTATTGGTGAGCAGCCTTCATGTATACCATAGTGATTTAAAATTGGATAAAAACTTAAGTAATACCAAATAACAGAACACTTGCCAAAGCATATTTTCCAGAATTCTAGACCTAGAAAGATATTGGTGGGTATTCCCAAAATAAAGAGATTTCTTAGTTGAATGACTCTGGAAAATATAGAGTATTTAAAGTTCAAGGTTTTCGTATTGTAGAGTTTTGTGGGCTAAAATGCATAAAGGATTTCCAAAGTGGGAGATAGAAACTATAATATGTAGCAATCTTACTGAATCCTAGAATCCTTTATTTGTTTATTTTCTTTCTAAAGACCATTATAGGAGATTATGCTGTGCACATCCTCTCACACTTTGAGAAATGAGGACTAGAATTATCTGGTGGCTGATGAGGAGGGAGTTTCTGGAACCTGGATGGAAATACAAAAGCTTTTAAGTTCTCAGGACGATGACCTCTGAAGGCAACCCTTAGGTACTCCATCCTTGAGAGCAGCGTGCTGGTGAGTACAAGGTTTAAAAGTTAAATCACTTATTTGAAAGATGCCTGTTGTGATATTTTCTAAGAAGAAACTGAGAGCATTAAACGCAGATTATTGTCATGGAGTGTAAGAAGGTTGGAGTCACACTAGCTGTCATGGTTGTGTCCCAGAGACTAAGGCCTAAGTCCTACTATAGCTGAGGCCACGGCAGGTGGTTGATCTTTCTCTTGGTGCCGTGATTGGTCTCCTTCATTTTACTAATATTTCATCATTAGTGGCATTGATAAATATTTCATTCTGAATGCTGTGTCACAGGTCTGATCTTATAAAAGCGTGAATGGAGATGAAAAAGTAGTGACTCAGAGGTGGTGTCCCTTGATGCACCTGTACACGGGAGAAAGGTGACAAAGGGGTTAGGGTGGTGACCCTCAGTAAATTGGTAGTTTGATTGCCATCCAAAAGGATGCAGATGTCTTCCACTCAGTGTTTCCAGGCAAAGAGCAATAATTGGAAAGTTTAAAACCTGTGCCTACCTAGATTGAGGGGCTGAATGGCAAAACACAAAGACATGGCCCATTGTGTAGAGCATGTCTGAATCTGAAAATAAGAGGTCATACAGGATCAAATTTTGTACTTGCATGGTATCTGTGGCTTGGGGTTTATATTTTGGGAAAGTATAGATCTTAAAAAATATAAGTAAAATTCAAACTGTGGCAAACTTCACTATTCACTAGCTGTGGATTTTAACGAGCTATTCCCAAATTACTTGGATTCACTGCACATCGAGTCTATGCTTTTAAAATCAGAAGTTCCAATTTATCTAGATAATTTGGACAAATAATGCCTGGTTAATATGATTTTTATGAGTGTATTATAACCGATGGTTCATATTTATTTTATGACCAAAATAAATATTAAATATTATTTTAGCTTGATATTACTCAGAGCAACATGGTATATATCCTTTTTTAAGATTTATTTATTTTAGAGAGAAAGAGAGAGAATGGGGGAAGGAGAGGAAGAGAGAGATCCTCAAGCAGATTCCCTGCTGACTACAGAGCCTGACACAGGGCTCGATCCCAGGACCCTGAGATCATGACCTGAGTTGAAATCAGAAATCAGATGCTTAATTAACTGAGCCACCTAGGCGTCCCAGTTATGCTCAATATTTCTGTAATACATCTTCACATTTGGAAATCTGAGGAAGAAATTTCTCTTTTATTAGACTTCTCATATGTAGGTATCTGAGGTACACATTTTATTTGTGATCATAGATATGAAAATATGCACAACTAAAAGGCATTCACAACTTTGTAAAGCATGAATGTTTAGAATTATTGGAGATTTTCAAACTCCAAAATCTGAATCTTAAGAAATGGTCACCATGATTATTTGTGTTTGGATTTTGCAGTTTCAATATCAATATGAAATCTCCAACACTGACCAGTTTATATAAGCTGCAATTATAGTCTGGGTGTGATTTTCTTTTTTATTGTCTCTTTGTATTTACAGGGGTTTTTTTTTTTTCAGTGTTCAAAATTCATTGTTTATGCACCATACCCAGTGCTCCATGCAATACGTGCCCTCCTCAGTGCCCACCACCGGGCTTACCCATCCCCCTAATCCCCTTCCCTCTAAAACCCTCAGTTTGTTTCTCAGAGTTCATAGTCTCTCATGGTTTGTCTCCCCCTCCCATTTCCCCCAGTTCACTTTTCCTTCTCCTCCCCAAGTGAAACCATATGATAATTGACTTTCTCTGCTTGACTTATTTCACTCAGCATAATCTCCAGTCCCATCCATGTTGATAGAAAAATTGGGTATTCATCCTTTCTGATGGCAGAGTAATATTCCATTGTATATATGGACCACATCTTCTTTATCCATTTGTCTGTTGAAGGGCATCTTGGCTCTTTCTGCAGTTTGGTGGGTGTGGTTTTCAACAGTCATTTTCATTTATTGATGTGTCTCTTTTCACAATTGCTCTCAGGGTTTCTATTACTAGCTACATGGGACAATTCTAATTCTTAACTAGTCCAAGTCTCATCTTCTCTTCATTTTCTCATGTGCTTAAAGTTTAATGACTTTAGATAAGCCCACCCTCTGGTTTCTAATTATGTTTACTTAGCCTACCCAATTTGCTTATAAAAGCAGCTATTCCCAATATGCAATCTAAAAATATATTTCATTCTGTATCATTGGACATTCCAATATTTTATGAGAGTCTGTTGAATGTAGCAACTCCTCTAGGCCAAATCATGACAAAAGTTATGTCTCCATAGCAAATCCATTTTAAGAATTGGTATTAAGGGGGCGCCTGCGTGGCTCAGTGGGTTAAAGCCTCTGCCTTTGGCTCAGGTCATGATCTCAGGGTCCTGGGATCGAGCCCTGCATTGGGCTCTCTGCTCAGCGGGACGCCTGCTTCCCCCCCTTCTCTCTCTGCCTGTCTCTATGCCTACTTGTGATCTCTCTCTGTCAAATAAATAAAATCTTAAAAAAAAAAAAAAGAATTGGTATTACTATTTAGAGTATTTGGCACTAATCTCTCCTGAAATAAGATTAAAGCAGGAAGTAACTCTATTGAAAATTGTTTTACAAGTGTTCCTTTTTCATAATTAGTAGAAAAAAATGCATTAATACTATTTTCACATTATATATGTGATCACAAACAAAACAGGAAGAGGTTTTGGCAAACTAGAGACAGAAGTAAAAATAATGGACTTATCTAGATATCTCATAATACTCTTTTTGTTCTTATAATTTAACCAAAAGCATTTAATTACTTGAAATTACAAAGCTCGGGCTAAGATGACAAATGAACAACCCCTTAAAACTGGTTGATCTTTTTTTTCTCTCCCCAAATCAATTCATCATTATCTGTTGACTTTATTTCACAAATATCTCAAATCTTTCTATTTTCTCAATCAGCTTTGCCAACCCTACTGAAAATCATACACTAGAGATACTACAGAATATTATCATCTCTTGTTTGGACTAGAGCCCTTCAACTGCTCTCCCTAATTTCACTCTTAACCTCGCTCCTCCTGACCTAGTCTTCTCCTAGCAGCCAGGGCAGCCTGTGTAATAATGTGCCAGTGACTGATTTCCCATTGCACACAGAACCCAATTAGAAGTATTGCATAATCTGGCCCCACTTTCCTCTTTCCCCATTCATTTCTTTCCAGTCCTTCCTGTTTTCTTCCTATCCTCTGAACAGTTGACATTCATACCTTCCTCAGGGACTGTGCAAAGACTATTCTCTCTTCTTGGAATTTCCCTTTCTCCTTTTTGAAGAGCTAGCATCTTTTTATTTTTAAGAAGTGTTCGCTCCAATGCCACATAGTCCAAAAAAACTTTTCTCTACTATCCTTTCTAAGACAGGTAACACTAATAATCCCCCTTTTTTTGTTTCTTTAATAATGCTTATCATAAATTGTGCTATAGATTTCATTATTTTATGATTAAATTTTTTCTGCATTTCTCACTAGAGTCTGAATAATACTAAGCACCATGAGGTACCATCACCAGGAATGATGCTTATCTCACATATTACTTTTAACTCCAGCACTGAGGTGTAAAGAAGGGTTTATATCAAAGGAATGAATATAAGAAAGAAAGGGGGGAAGGAAGGAGAGAAGGAAAGCCGATTTGTCAGAATAATGCTGCCCACCTGGGGAGGTTTTTGGACTGCAATTCAAGAGGCTGGTGATACATCTCTCTCTTTGTTTACCTAACAGGTCCCCATTTAACGCTTCCATCCTCTTTTCCACACTCACTTCCCATTATTCTCCTAGTGAATTGTTCAGCATAGTCCTACAAAATTACTTCAAGTACTCTATTCTTCTTTGTATTTCCTGGCTCTAGACTTTTGTTTATGATGAACCAAATAAGTTTTTCAATAAATGTTCTGTTCAAATGCCATGCTTCCTATGAAACCTAATCAGTGTTGACTCTAAACTACTCTAATATTTTATTTTAACCTTTCTTAGAAGAAATCACTTTCTGGTCAATGGTGTGTAATCCTTCCGGTTCATATCTTATATCTTCTGTACTCTGGGCTCCTGGAGAAAGAGGGATCTGTAGTTAATTTTTCATTTTAATCTCTTACAGTATCTGGTGGGGTACCTTAAGCATAATATGTTACCCATAATTTTTGTTTTAATGGAATTCTTCACCCATGTACTAACAAATCAATAAATGTTACATAGCTACAATTTTCACTAATATTTTTTAGACCTTGGCTTTCAACAAGGCTCTTTATTTTTTTTTTCAGATGGAAAATTAATTGCATCATGATATTATAAGTGCCACTTCGTAGTGATAACATAAAATATTACAGCAGGCATTTCCAACCCACTTATTTGCAGAGCATCTAATATATAGTTATTTAGCATCTACTCCACACAGAAACATTAAACATTAGGAAAATAAATTGCTTTTTTGCTCCTTATTTTTTTCATCCTTCTAAGTACCAGTACTGTAACAATTCTGTCAAAACAAGATGCTTAATTATGGCACCTCTGCTTTGGAGGTTATTAATGTAGACAAAACTATTGACATATAAGATACAGCAGAGTGAAAAGTTTAATCAGCTGGAAAAACACCACTGAATTAGATTCCAAATATGATGGGCCATCATAGAAAAATGATTATTGATATAATTCAGAAAAAAAGGTCTTGGGTGGGGAATCTTGCTGAACAAGGAAATGAGGGCTTACATCATTCTGTCCTAAGGGAGAAAGATTGGCTATAAAAAGAAGAGCTTGATGTTCATCTCTCTAATAGAAATCACTTGGTATTGTACCATAAATGGTGAGCCTGCAAAATGCACAGTGTGAGCTAACATATTCCTTTGGCTAGGAGCAGGTTCATACCCAGAACTCATAGCTTGATGAAAAAAATACCCAAACCTTATATATTGATGGGGTGTAATCATTGTCATCTTTGATTTGTTTCCAATCATTATACCAATAATGTTGACCTCAACACTTTCTTTTTTGCCTCTGGGTTTTTGCACTGTAGTTCCCTCCTTCTGAGCCACTATTTCCTTAGGTCCTTGCATGTATGTATCCTTCTCATCATTCAGGTTCAAAGTCACTTTCCCAGGAAGGGCTTCCACGATCACTGTATGGTGTTTACCATACCCTCTCTAGTTACACAGGACAAGTTGCTCTAGTCACACAGGACACATTGCCTTGTTTCGCTTCCTCATTAAATTTATCAATACCTGAAATTATTATTCTGATAATTTGTTTATTAACATATAATGTATTATTTGCTTCAGGGGTACAGGTCTGTGAATCATCAGTCTTATACAATTCACAGCACTCACCATAGCACATACCCCCTTCAAAGTCCGTAAGCCAGCCACCCTATCTCTCACCCCACCACCCACTAGACACCCACAGTTTGTTTCCCAAGATTAAGTGTCTCATGGTTTGTCTCCTACCCTGGTCCCATCTTGTTTCATTTTTCCGTCCCTTCCCCCCACAACCCCCTGCCCTGCCTCTCAAGTTCCTTATTCAGAGAGATCATATAAAAATCGTCTTTCTCTGATTAACTTATTTCACTTAGCATAATACCGTCTAGTTCCATCCACATCATTGCAAATGGCAGGATTTGGGGTTATTTTGATGGCTGCATAGTATACCATTGTATATATATACCACCTCTTCTTCATTCATTCATCTTTTGATGGACATGTAGATTCTTTCCATAGTTTGGCTATTGTGGACATTGCTGCTATAAACATTTGGGTGCACATGCCCTTCAGATCAATATATTTGTATCTTCAGGGTAAATACCCAGAGTGCGATTGCTGGGTCATAGGGTAGCTCTATTTTCAACTTTTTGAGGAACCTCCATATTGTTTCCCAGAGTGGCTGCACTAGCTTTCATTCCCACAAACAGTGTAGGAGAGTTCCCCTTTCTCTGCATCCTCTTCAACTCCTGTCAATTCCCAACTGGTTAATTTTAGCCATTCTGACTGGTGTGAGGTGGTATCTCACTGTGGTTTTGATCTGTATTTCCCTGATTCCAGGTGATGTTGACCACTTTTTCATGTGTCTATTGGCCATTTGGATGTCTTCTTTGCAGAAATGTCTGGTCATGTCTTCTGCTCATTTCTTGATTGGATTACTTGTTCTTTGGATATTGAGTTTGATAAGTTCTTTCTAGATTTTGGATATTAGCCTTTTATCTGATATGTCATTTGCAAATAACTTCTCCCATTCTGTTGGTTCTCTTTTGGTTCTGTTTACTGTTTCCTTTGCTGTGCAACAGATTTGGATCTTGATGAAGTCCCAATAGATCATTTTTGCCCTTGCTTCCCTTTGCCTTTGGCTATGTTTCTAGGAAGAAGTTGCTGTGGCTGAGGTTGAAGAGGCTGCTGCCTGTGTTGTCCTCGAGGATTCTGATGGATTCCTGTCTCACACTGAGATCATTCACCCATTTTGAGTCTGGTTTTGTGTGTGGTGTAAGGAAATGGTCCAGT
>CM052815.1:30280881-30329318 GCA_028533885.1 Nasua narica | reverse complement strand
TAATCATCAAGACAATATGGTAAAGGCACAAAAACAGACACACAGGTCAATGGAACAGAATAGAGAGGGCAGAAATGCACCCTCCACTCTATGGTCAATTCATCTTCGACAAAGCAGGAAAGAATGTCCAATGGAAAGAAGACTGTCTCTTCAATAAATGGTGTTGGGAAAATTGGATATCCACATGCAGAAGAATGAAACTGGACCATTTCCTTACACCACACACAAAAACAGACTCAAAATGGATGAATGATCTCAGTGTGAGACAGGAATCCATCAGAATCCTCGAGGACAACACAGGCAGCAGCCTCTTCAACCTCAGCCACAGCAACTTCTTCCTAGAAACATAGCCAAAGGCAAAGGGAAGCAAGGACAAAAATGACCTATTGGGACTTCATCAAGATCCAAATCTGTTGCACAGCAAAGGAAACAGTAAACAGAACCAAAAGAGAACCAACAGAATGGGAGAAGTTATTTGCAAATGACATATCAGATAAAGGGTTAGTATCCAAAATCTATAAAGAACTTATCAAACTCAATACCCAAAGAATAAGTAATCTAATCAAGAAATGAGCAGGAGACATGAACAGATATTTCTGCAAAGAAGACATCCAAATGGCCAACAGACACATGAAAAGGCGTTCAGCATCAGGGTAATACAAATCAAAAACCACAGTGAGATATCACCTCACACCAGTCAGAATGGCTAAAATTAACCAGTCAAATTAACCAGTAAATGACAGGTGTTGGCAAGGGTACGGAGAAAGGGCATCCCTCCTACACTCTTGGTAGGAATGGAAGCTGGTGCAGCCACTCTGGAAAACAGTATAGAGGGTCCTCAAAAAGTTGCAAATAGAACTACCATACGATCCAGCGACTGCACTACTGGGTATTTATCCTAAAGATACAAAGGTAGTGATCTGAATGGACACATATACCTGATTTTTTATTGCCTAGATGTCCATCAGCATATGAATGGATAAATAAGAGGTGGTATATAAACATAAACATAATTATAATGGAATACTATGCAGCCATCAAAAAACCCAAATCTTGCCATTTGCAATGAGGTGGATAGAACTAGAAGGTATTATGCTAAGCAAAACAAGTCAATCAGAGAAAGACAATTATCACATGATCTCACTGATATGAGGAATTTGAGAAACAATACAGAAGATCATAGGCGAAGGGAGGAAAAAAGGAAACAAGATGAAACCAGAGAGGGAGACCAATCATAAGAGACTCTTAATCTCAAGAAACAAACGGGTTGCTGGAGGGGAGGTAGGTGGGAGAGATGTGGTGGCTGGGTGATGGACAGTGGGAGAGTATATGCTATGGTGAGAAAAAATAAACAAAAATAAATGAAAATCCAACTTTTTGCATTAAGAAAAAACACAATGAATTTTCTTCAGCCCACCTTCTATCCCATGTATGTTAATGGGTCTCTTATACATATGATGGACAATAGAGTAGCTCATGTATAGAAGAACAGAGTGATTGTAAAGGATCTGAAATCTGGTGTTCACAAATAGAGGTAAAAAGTTATCTGAACTTATAATAATGCCTTAATAGAGTTCCGAGATTTTAATGCCAGATAGTACTATTGTATTCGGAAGGCTGTGAACTTTTGAAGGTAAGAACCTCAGTTTAAATATCTCTCAGATGTTCAGCACATGGGTCTGACAGAGGATTGGCACCTAATAATACACACCAATTCTATGACTTCCTAGAATAGTGTAGTTTCTTAACTCCACAGTGGTTCCTCCTGACCACTTAGGGAATATTTGTCCCATGAACCCTTCCAAAAGGAACAAACTAGAGAACAAGCTTCAACAAACTAGAGAACAACCAACAATTAGACAAACTATGGTGTAAAGTTCAGAAGTGACCTTTTAAATAAGATTAAGTAGGGATGACTGGGTGGCTCAGTTGGTTAAGGGTCTGTCTTCAGCTTGGGTCATGATCCCAGCATTCTGGGATCGAGTCCCACATTCGGCTCCTTGCTCAGTGGGAGCAAACGGGGGAGAAAGGGAGAAGCAGGCTCTGCCTGCCACTTGCTCCCCCTGCTTGTGCTCTGGCACGGCTCTCTCTCTCTCTCTGACAAATAAATATTTTTAAAAAATAAAAATAAGAGTGGTAAAATTATTTGTAAATGTCTTATGTTCTGACAATATAGCTATAATGTAATTAACAAAAATGGAAGGAGATGAAAGTGCAAAGTAGAATATTTACTGATGGTCTCTTTAGTATTAACTTACTAGACAAACGAAATAGTACAAATTTAAGCATCTGTAAGAGTGCAAGGATAACTCTACCATAATATGTGTTTCTAAAATTGAGTAATGAAAGAAAGGGAGGGGAAGAGAGGGGAAATCTTCCTTATTATTTATTGTAGGCACCTGATGTTTCCTAAAAAAGATGGCAGCTGAGTTAGCATATAAAGTATTGGTCTAGGGCACTTGGGCGGCTCAGTTGGTTAAGCAACTGCCTTCAGCTCGGGTCATGATCCCGGCCGGAGTCCTGGGATTGAGTCCCACATCAGGCTCCCAGCTCTACGGGGAGTCTGCTTCTCCCTCTGACCTCTCCTCTCATGCTCTCTCTCACTGTCTCTATCTCAAATAAATAAATAAAATCTTTAAAAAAAAAAAAGTATTGGTCTAATAGAAACTACTAGAACAAAAAGTAAGCTATCCTAAAAAACAAAATAATACCAACAAAAACCTTTTTGAAAATGACAATGTAGTGAAATGTTTAATGTATGTATGTATATTAATATATCATAGAACTAAAATTAGAATTTCTAGTTTATCATTAAATATATGAAATTAACTTTATTATGAGGGGGAAAATATTTAGACTGGCTAACAAATCCATATAACTGTCACTGAATATAAGAGACACACCCCATACAAACTGATCCACAAAAGTTAAAGGGATAGGTAAAGATACACCAAGAAGATGCAAATGAGAACAAGAATTATAATTTTAATGTCAGACAAGGCAGAATTTAACCCAAAAATGACACTTTATAATCTAAAGTTTACAATAAAAAATAAAGGTAAAACAATTAATTATGTGCTAAAAAAAAAAAAAAACCCTACAGCAAGAAGTTTGAATTAGACATATTAGAGTAAATTTTCAAACAAAGTCGAAGTCGTATTTCCTAGCTCTCACAACAGGAACGGTTTAAAAATAAATTTCGGGGACAGTGAGATCTTTCTCCTTTTGTTGATGATTCTATTATTTAGGGAATTCTTTCCAGTCTGCCCCGATTCTGCTCTGTCACTGAGTGGAAGCAGCCTTGTTCGTGTGCGTGTGTCCCCTTTCAGACCCTCAGGGATGAATGTGATCCCTGCAGGAGCTCTTAGCTCTCCCTCTGCTTTTGGCTGGTCTTCCATTTTCGCATGCTGTACTAGAATCATGGACCTACCATCTGCTTCTTCAATGCTTGCAACAAAACCTGCATTGCTTTCAATGCTGCCTTTAGGCCTGACCCCCTCCCCACCCACTATGCTTTGTCCCAAATAACGTCAGTCCTTCAGAGCTGGGAGCTCAAAGCTGGGAGAAGCAGCCTCCTTCTGCTGGAGGGAAACAGTTGCTTTCCCAGCGCCGGGGAACGTGACAGTCCCTAATCTTCTTTGTTTGCCTTTTCTAGCATGAAACATTCTGGCTGGATGTTCCCCCAGGAGAGGAAGATCCCTAAATCAAGTTCAAAGATAAGGAAGGGATTAAGGTCACTTGTCTTTTTTTTTCTTTAAGATATTATTTATTTATTTGACAGAGAGAGAGAGAGAGAGAGAGAGAGAGATGACAAGTAGGCAGAGGCAGGAGAGAGACAGGGGGAAGCAGGCTCTCTGCTGAGCAGAGACACCCCCCCCCCCCATGCGGGGCTCGATCCCAGGACCCTGAGATCATGACCTGAGCTGAAGGCAGAAGCTCCAACCCACTGAGCCACCCAGGTGCCCCATAAGGTCACCTGTCTTAAAAGTCTCTAAGAATGCTCCCCAACATAAGTTTATGGAGGAAGTTGTACAGGCTGAGTTAGCTTAACACACAAGATGCCCTAGATAATCCAGAGCAGGAAACGCAAACAAATCGTGAAATTTTCTATCCCGCTTGCAGATAAATGGGACCTACTCTCTATCTAACAGGTATGACATTGTGATACTGCGATTTTTCAATCACGGTACCCATACTTTGGGAGAAAATGTGGTTTAGTGGAATGGACGCATTCAAGTCAAAACCCTAAGACCCAAATTCTAAAGTCACTTTGTTAGGTCTCTCAAAACCCGCACGGGTGACGAGACAAGAACCATGTAATCTGTGGTCACGAAGAGGGTTGTTTGTACATCTGCCTTGAAAAGTGAGATACCACGACCTGGGTTATTAGGTTTGTTTGCTTACTTCATTGCTCATTTGACACCTGGGTTGTTTCACACAGACCAAAAGAAGAGACAAGGAACTCATGGGCTGTTAGGTGGCACAGCAAAAGACAACCGCCATGTGAGCCAAGTGCCTAACACTGGAGGGAAATGCAGATTGGCTTTCTTAGAGCAGCGCTGGCAGACTTTGTGTGCATCCTGGAAGACGCGTCCAGAACTCTCCAGCTGACAGGAGCAGGGTGGCTTCACTGGAACCCAGAGCGTGGTGCTGAGGCGGCAAACCTCGGGTTAGCCTCGCAGCTGAGAGCAGCTCAGAGTCTGGGAGCCGCTCTTGGCGGCAGTGGTGGTAAGAGGTTTCCATTCCTTTTTTTTTTTTTTTATCAACCCTGTATTTTCCTTACTAGGAAAACAAAACAAAACAAAACATTCCCAGAAGATGTAGAGAATTTACAAATAAGCTAGATAGGGACTTCACATAAAGAGAGAGGCTCCGAGGGGCGCCTGAGTGGCTCAGCCGGTTAAGGTCTGCCATCCGCTCAGGTCACGATCCTGGGGTCCTGGGATCCGGCCTGGCATCGGGCTCCCTGCTCAGCGGGGGGGAGCCTGCTTCTCCCCCTGCTTGTGCTCTCACTAGCTCTGGTTCTCTGTCAAATAAATAATCTTAAAAAAAAAAAAAAAAGACGCCCTGAGTTCTCAAATGGAGAGTATTTTTATTTAAAAATTAAATGTAAAAGCCAGTCATTATCTCCATTTTCTTTTTTTTTGTTGAAGATTTGTTTGTTTATTTTGGAGAGCTCAATCTTAGGACCCTGAGCTCATGACCTGAGCCAAAATCAAGAGTTGACTCTTTAACCAACTGAGCCACCAAGGCACCCCTCATTGTCTCCATATTCATTGCTCAAATGAAAACACTGAGAGACTAAATATACAATTCAACAATGACCTCACTATATATAAAAACAGAACTCTGTGACCTGCAGCAATCAGCCCGAGACGCCAAAATACCATTTACAGTACCCAGTTCAGGAAGTCAGGCTGGTATCTCTAGCGACTGGTTCAGGAAGCCAGACTTCAAGTCCTATCAAAATCAGCCCCAAATGGCTGGACATTGATTACTAACTTACAGATTCCCAATGTTTTGCTCCCAGTTCCAACTTAAGGCCAACTGCAGAGAGCCAAAATGTATCCCTTAACCCATCACCATAGAATGCCCTACTGCTTCTTAGCCTGCCTACAGCTTCCCCCTGCCAACAGCCTCCTTCAGGGCACACTAAACCTTCCCCTTGTCGCTCCTATAAAGCTTTCCCACTCTTCTGGCTGAGTTGGAGTCTCTGCCAAACACAGGTGAGGGTGGCTAACTCCTTGCTCTAGCAAGCTCTCGATAAGTAACTATTGCTTATTCTAATTTGGGTGGTCTTCATTTACTTTACATCATGGATTCAAATGCTTTATCAACTCGGAAGTGATATTAACAAACGTTATCATGGTTATCATGGTGGTTCTTACCTCTCAAATTAGGAAACACAGAACTAGAAAGGAACTTTAAAAATTTCTCCGTCTTTGCTGGTGCGCACTCTCTCTCCATCAAGTAAATGAATAAAATCTTTAAAATATCTCACTCAGCCTTGAGGACTGCTTCAAATGAAAACCTGATGGGTATTGCAAAGCCCAAGCCACCTGTCCCCTCCTTGCCCTTTAACTCGGGCATTCATATGCCACCCCTAAAATTGCTGATTTAGACTAACTTCCTCATTATTCAAATGAGAAAAATGAGATTCAGAGAGAAGTAACTTGACCAGAGTCACAGAGCCCTTCTCTGTTGGTAGTCAGAACCCTTCTGGTCTTCCATTTCCTTATCAAAGATAATCTCCGGTACACACCGTATCAGTGCCTTCCAATATTGAGCAAGCTGCGTGAACTTCTTGCCAGGTTACTAGGGCTGCAACAGTTCACAAGCTCTCTGGTTTTAAGTCAGGTGGAAAGAGAAAGGAATGGGACAAAAGGATGATATTGTGAAAAATAAAAAATTCATCCACTCATTTTCTGTCAGATTTTTTAAAAACAATAGTGGAAAAGGTAGGCAGAGCTTATCTATTTCCTTCTTTTCAATGAAAAGTAGTGAGCACTAAATTTTCCTGCAATTAAAATGAGGAAAATAAAGGGAAGGAGAAAAAGACAAATAATGGGAAGGGAGAGAAAATCTGTGGAGAAAGCTTATCAAGAAGGAAACTTGTCTGGGCGATGGTGGATATGTTCACATGTTGATGTGCACAGTACTTGAGAGACTTAAGAGAGAAGAAAAAGTGCTGAATGACCCTGAGCAGCAGTGAACATTAAGTCGTGTTGATGGATTTGAGCATAAATTGACTGAAGAAAAGTGGTTGCAACAGACAGCTCATGCAGAGGCTCTGAATGGATTTCTAATTGGATTAAAGGGATATGACTAGGCAACCCACATTATGCTGGTCATTATCCTCCTTATCACAGTCCATATTTCCCCAGAGGGAAGGAGGAGTCAGGTGGGAAATAGGAAAATGTAAGTCAAAGCAGAATCTTCTCTTGTTGGTTATGCCTTTGGCTCCCTCTGTGCCACTTTGTGTAGATTTAAGACACAATTACAATTTTGATGAGAGAGTCATTTCATTGGACTATAGAGTTCGTATTTTATGTTTATCCTTTAAATGATGTATCTTTTCTAAATGATGGGTTATGAATGGGAACCAGACACATTCACACTATGCCAGGCTGGGTTTTCTAAGGCAATTACCCATTATTGTCAGGATGCTTCATAGTTAATAACTCTCAAAGAGTAGCCTATAATGGAGCCTCTGGATGGCAGTAATTCACATACATCTTTTCAGTGAGATTTATAGATTTTTTTTCCCATTCTCATTTTAATAAACCTGTTAGGCTTAATCCTTTTTTTTCCCTACGCCATTGATGAGACATGTATGGTTTCATTTTATAAGTTCTTTTTCACATAGATTCTTCCTTCTCTTAGTGTTAGGGGAACTCATAGAATCCTATAAGGGCAAAAGGGGGGTGCTAAAATTCATCTACTTTGATCTCCCATTTCATTTCGTAAGAAAATTCATATCCAAAGATATTAAGTGAATATGCTAAGGTCACAGAAATAGTTTGTGTCACCTCATAAACTAAACTTCGGGTAACAATATAACCTCATTCTATTCAACTAAGAAATCTAGTTATCCTCCTATTGGAAAATGACATAATAAGTTAACTGGCAAAAATATGTGTCTGTTGCAGCTAGGAATTTCATTTGGTATCAATCTGGCATACATCTTGTGAATACTGTGACAAAATTGAAACAACCACATGGAAATCAGCCCTGTGAGAAGAAAAGAAAAATGCGTTTCCTAATCTAGTTAGACACATATAATTTAGGTGGTAATTGACCAATAAATGGTAGGCATTGTTTTTAGACCAATTATAGAAGTCATTTTTAAGGTAGGAAAATAGCTGAATCTTTCACTTTCAAAGATGAACCATAAATCTACTTATGTGTCTGCCTCTGGCACAGCCACCTTAAGTTATGAACATAAAATATTTTCCCAGAGAAATTTGTGTGTACGTGTGTTTCCTCCTAAATTTTTTTAGAAATAGAATAGCAAATGTCAATTTGGTGTTGACCAAGGGTGTTGTTTACCCAATCGTCTGTTTAGTCCTTGGCTGAGAATATTTATTAAGCACCAATAATATGTAAAATGGCACTAGATTAATCATAGAACAACCTGTGTTCATAAACAAAACAAAACAAAACAAAAAACAAAACAAAACAAAAACCCTCATTACAAAGCCTCCAGATCTGGATTTCACCAGATCCGGATCTCATTATTTAAGGAAGCTCCATACATTAAAAAAAAAAATCACTATTTCTAAAGGAGGCTATATGTTAGAATATAGGGCTACAAACAAAAACCAAGATTCCTAAAAAAAAGAACAAAGAAAAATAAAGGAAAGAAAAAGAAAAAAGAAACAAAAACCTGAGATTCCTAGGCTTCTCCTTCAGAGATTCTAATTCAGTAGGTTTGGGATGAAACCTAAGAATCTATATTTTTCCAAGTTCCTTTGGTGTCTCTTATGCAGTTAATCGACATTTCCACAATCTGGAACCACTACATAAAATAATATTCTACTTCTGAGAGTCAAATGTGTTACAGCAAGAAATTACAATTAGTACCTATTAAGCATATTGTATAGCATTTAATAGGAGAGTGAGGACTTTCTGGTCTTATTTCCTTTGATTGCCCTAAATAGTACTGATACATGAGCATTATTATCCAAATTTTCTTAATGTAGGAACTGAACTTCCAAAAGGTTAAGTCAATGGTCCAGTATCCCAAACATAAGACTCCAAGTCCTCTTGCTCTTTACACTGTATCATGCATCTCCTCCTTGCTACAAGTCTCTTTGGGGTCTACTCTTTGCCTTTTTAAATTTTTTTTTAAGATTTTATATTTAAGTAATCTCTACATCCAATGTGAGGCTTAAACTTACCACCCCAAGATCAAGAGTCTCATGCATTACCGACTGAGCCAGCTGGTGACTTCTCTTGTCCAATTTATTCAACTACTATTTATAGGATATCTGTTAAAGCCTGGATACTGGAACTTTCCTCTATGTGTGGATTCTTCTCTTTGAGAGCTCTTTCACTTAAATAAAAATAATAAGGCAATTACCCCTTTTAGATTTTAACTTAGTGATTCTCCCAATGAAAAACCGGACCTGTAATTTTTTTAGATTTATTTATTTGAGAGAGAGGATGCATGCATGCAAGTTGAGGGAGGGGCAGAGGGAGAGGGAGGCCTAAGCAGACTGTGCTGAGCATGGAGCCCAATGCTGGGCCCAATCTCACAACCCTGAGATCGCGACCTGAGCTGCAACCAAGAGTTGGATGCTTAACTGATTGCACCATCCAGACACCCAAGACCTATATTTAAGCAAAAATGGCTGGCACTCACCAATAACAGTTGAGGGGCACTTAACATCAACACATCTCAATAATATTTAATCTTTCTTTCATTCAGTTTGACACTAACAATAAGTTTATCTCTTTGAGGCAGTGTGAAATTTTGTATTAATCACCAGTAGGAAAGGAACATGGAACAAACAACTGGGCTCAGAATAAGAATATTTACTTACTGCCTTGGTCTTGCAACTAACGGGCCCACATTTAAACTCTGTATGTGATGTTCCTCACATAAAACACAAGAAAATTGAGCACTTGTCCTAATTCTAATCATCTCTGAATAGCATGTCCTAGAAAATATTTCTACCACTCCTTATCCACCCTATTTTTCCTACAAAGACACAGAGATACACATTCGACTCAAGAAAGAGAGTGCTAGCTGCCTGACACCTCATTTCTAAATGTCTGCCAACATCTGATCTGGCAGGAATAATCGATGACTTTAGGCTTTTACTCCAGAAGTAACTGCATTTCAGCAACATGAGAGCACCTTGCCGGGGGTAGGTCTTTTGGGAGAAATGAATATCTAAAAGTCAACAGTTGGAATCTTTGTTGGTAGACATTTGGGGGGTCAGTCAGGCTAAACTCCGAGAGAGTTTTTAGAAAACTGTGCTCACGTGGTTAGTTGCTGAATCTTCCCTCTTTAGTCAAGGTTTTAATGTCTGTGTGCTCCATGAACATGAAACTCTGTAGGCAGCTGAGTTAGCTCTGAAGGAGAGTGGGCCAGACCACACATTTAGCCAGATGAAAAAAACATAGCATTTGAATTTCAGGTAGTTGGCATTGACCCCTAACTGCTATTGCCTCACAGCGACTGGCAGCCATTTCGAAAATTCCAGAGACCCAAACAAACTCTGGAATTCACTCTGACACCAACCAGCTGTGTGACCTACAGCAACCCACTCCCCCATTCTTAGTCTCTATCTCCCCACTGGATAGCTACATATCATAAGCGAGAGCAGGGTCATGTTATTCCTGCTCACCATCTAACCTGTAGATCAACATCTCACATAGAATAGAAACTAAACTTGTATTTGTTGCCTTAGTGAAAGGAGCTAGATTTGATGTTCTCTAGGGCCTAATTAGCTCCAGTAATCTATGGCTATATCCTTTCTGGGACGCACTCACCTTCACTTAGGTCCTTGCTCTAGGCCACTTCATTTGTTCTAAATTGACAGCTTAGGTGAGAGCTACCCACGTGGGTCAGTCCCTTCCTCCCCTTCCTGATTCCTCATTACTATACCTGTGGCCATCAGTAGCTTAAACCAATTCCAACATCAACCCACCTCCTTTAGAGCCTGACCCTGAGTACTTGCATGCATCTTGCACATTTGTGTACCATCTGTATCTTCATTTCCATTCTCCTGATGCTTTCTCTTTATATAGATCACTACAGAGTGAGTTCGAACTGACTTAAAAAAAGTCAAAACCAGGCCTGGCACCAAAGAAAAATGATATTGCTTCTATATGTGCTATGAAGTTACAGAGAAGAGAGAAATGAACAGAAAAAAAAAAACCAAACAAACCTAAAAAACC
The DNA here is from genome assembly GCA_028533885.1 of Nasua narica. NCBI lineage: Eukaryota > Metazoa > Chordata > Mammalia > Carnivora > Procyonidae > Nasua > Nasua narica. The sequence goes on along the minus strand of CM052815.1, from coordinate 30,318,410 downwards.
AAAAAATTTCTAAAAATTTGGAGGAGATGCTAAACACACAGATATACAAAATTAAATAGCAATTTCTTCCTAAGGTCTGAGAGTAGATGGGTAACCACGTTTTGACAAAAACTTCATATTCAGTGAACCACCGATTCTCAATTCTGGAAAAAAATCTCAGTGATCGTGCCCAAGTTCTGTACCTCACTGATGAGATACTGATTCAAGTAATTTGTCATGTCCTTCCTGCAGGTAGTGTTAAGAGGTCCTGGTTATTTGTCTCTTTGTTTATTATTTTTTCAGTGGCCTAATCTTGTGAGATGAGCTCATTTTTCTCAGGACTTTTGATCTAAATATAAGATTTTTTTCTTAATGTACCCCATTGCCCTTTGAAGAACTTGAGGAACACCGAAAATGTAATTGCTTCAGGGAACTGACAACTAATTATCCCAAAGCGAAAAGAATGCTAGGCATTTAGATAATGAAATGTCAATCAGTGTAATAGAAGTGTCACTTCCTTAATACTTGACTGTGTTTGAAGGGAATGCACATTATTTGCAGACACATTCCTGTATCTCTGAAGCCAGAAACGCTGTGGGTGTGCACATGTGTGGCTCTCTACATACTTAAAGATACTACACCAATAACATAGCTACAAAGACCAGGGCAGGAAATTTTACGTGTGTGTGTGTATGTGTGTGTGTGTGTGTGTGTGTGTGTGTGTGTCTGTCAGCTTGCAGGATTCTGTCACATGCTGGCCTTCTTCATCTGACAGTGTGAAGTCTGCATCTAGAGCTGCATTTCTGCAGATAGCCAGGATGTTCTGATGCAGCTGCAGTGTCCTTGACATTGAGCAGTGCCAGAAATCCAACACCAGACCATCAAGCGAGGATTTTGAATGTGGAAAAGAAAATTTTTCCATGAATATTTATGGGAAACCATGCTCTGCGTGAGCGAAAATGATAAGGATGTGTTGTTGATAATCAAGTCAGGCTGTTATTTGTATGTAATAATTTAGAAATCAAGGAGGGAAGGAGGAAGCCCTACCCTTTATTAAATAATCCAGACATCGGATTATTTAAATATTGTGTTTTGTATGCCTTGGCTCCTTCCACTTTCCCTCATGCTGGGATCAGATTTTCACCTCTTTATAACCCTATGTATGAGCAGCTTCTCTCTCTAGAGCAAAGACAAACTTGCTTTGCTGGAGGCAGATCTCGCTTCAGAAGTAATTTCTCAACACTCAGTGTCATAATTAACAAACTCTAGGGTCATACAGCTTCACCCCAGCTTTTTAAGGTCCCTTTTGTGATAGTAAGGTGATAATGGCCGACCGGCAGTTCCGATGGTGATAAAAAGCGTGGAAGGCTGTGTATTAATTAGTTTCCTGAGCCTGCTATAGCCAACAGCGGCAAACTAGTGGCTTAAAACAGAAATCTCCTGTCTCACGATTCTGGCGGCAAGAAGTCCAAAAGCAAGGTGTTGGCCAGGCCACGCTCCTTCAGGAGGCTGAGGAGAAAAGAGTCTCCCCTCTAGCTTCTGGTGGCTCAGGCATTCCTTGACATTCCTTGTAACTGCAAAACCCCAGTCTCTGGCTTTATTTCCACAATGCTTTGTCCTGTGTGTCTGTGTCATCTCTTCGTCTGTCTCTCATAAGGACACGGATCACTGAATTTAGGGCCTGCCTGCCTGGATAAACTAGGATGATCTCAAGATTCTTCATTTAATCATATCTGCAAAAGCCCTTTTTCCAAACAGAGCCACATCTGTAGGCTCTGGAGGTTATGACATGGAGTCATCTCTTGAGGGAGGTCTGCCATTCAATCTACCACAGGATGTCACAACTACTGCCTCTTATGACTAAACTGCTGTATTGCCCAGTAATTGAGACAGGCAGGTTGACCAACAACTACAAAGGCTAACCATATTTAATCTTGAGGTTCTCCTTTAGGTAACTCGTAGACCTTTAAAGCAGTACAGAAACCCTCGCTCTACAGACCTATCGGAGACTTTTGTATAACGTTATGCGAAGACATTAAACTATTTACAACTACCATTAATCCACTGAAATAGTATGAATATTATCTGACTGCCACTCGAGAAAGAATCAAACAACAGGGCGCCTGGGTGGCTCAGTTGGTTGAGCGACTGCCTTCGGCTCAGATCATGATCCCGGAGTCCCGGGATCGAGTCCCATATCGGACTCCCGGCTCTGCGGGAAGTCTGCTTCTCCCTCTGACCTTCTCCCCTCTCATTCTCACTCTCTCTCTAATAAAATAAATAAAAAAAAAAATCTTAAAAAAAAAAAAAAGAATCAAACAACATATGGGTGTCAAAGAAGAACTGGAAGAAAAATTCAACAGCAAGTTAGTGGTGGTATGTGTTTTCATTAACTTTGGTGTGATACGGGTCATGTGTTACACCATTAACTAAGGGTATGTTTTTATTTTTCCACTTTTTCTGTATTTACACTTAAACACATAATGTGTTTTCATCATAGATGCATTCAAAAGAAAAAGTCAAAGGCATATAAATATCACAGAAACATGGCACTTGAGAGTGAGTTAGGGCAAACCTTTGATCATCTAGCTTAGTTCCCCTGCTTTTTATAATATCCCTAAAAGAAAGACAATCTACATCTACCTCTACCTGGAAATATCTGGTAAGAGATATCTTTTCCTTTACCATCTAACTCATTCGAGGGTTGAATGACACTAAAATAGTCTAAAAATTCTCCTGAATTGTGCTAAACTGATAACTGCATTGGAAAGTCTTTCTTGCAACTTTTCCATTTGTTATGGATGAAAAAAATCTGTGGGCCTAAGACCCGGGAACCATGGAATTCAAGGCTAAACTTTACTAGGAAGCAGTGATATGATCTTGGACTTGGCTCACTGTTTCATCATCCAGCAAATGAAGAAGTTAGACTCCATGATCTCTATGGTCCTTTTTGTTCACACCTCCCATAACATTCCTGAATGCTAAGGAAATGGTTCTCTACTCCACTTACATGACTTTGATCAAATTATGTAACCATTCTAAGTTTCAGCGCAGAGTCATCTACATAACAATATGATTTTAAGTGGAAACAAAACAAAACAAAACCCACATCTTAATATGAAGATAGTGTTTAACTGCAGGAACTCTAAGGCCAGACTGCCTGAGTTCACATTCCAGCCCCACCATTTTCTGGCTGTGTGATATTAGGAGAATCACTTAAACTTTCTGTCGTTCCATTTCTTCATCTGGAAAAAAAAAAAAAAGGAAGGGGATACAGGAACAGTTCTTGCCTCATAGAGTTTTGAGAATTAAATGAGTTAATGCATGGAAAGCTTTTAGAAGGGTCCTCGCTACCAGAGAGTACAATGTAAGTGCTGTCATTATTATAAATGGATCCTGAAATTGTTTGAAGATGAAGCATTCAAATACTGTTTTTTCCTTTTCTAATTATGTGGCACTGGTAATTTGTTCCCTGCTTTGGGAAGTGTGATTCATTGCAAAGAAAATAAAATATCTGTCACTGACAATCTTTGTTATGGTTTCATATTCTAATCATATTTTTCCAAATTAAACATTATTTCATTTTGCTTACATTAGTTAGAAAATGTGGGGAAAAAATCCTTTTGATTAGGGAAGTCACCATCTCTATAAAGTCGGGTTTTTTACTGTACAGCTTTAATTGAGATGTATAGGAAGAATCACATGCTTTTTAAAATTTTATGTAATTAGATTTCTATCTGCCATTTTACTTTTTGTTTCCTGTGTCTCATATCATTTTTGTGTTTTCTATTTCTCTTTTGCTTTCTTTTGCATTAAGTGAATATTTTCTAGTGCAATGTTTATACCCCTTTAATGATTTTTTTACTATATATTTTTTAGATACTTTCTTAGCGGTTGCTCTACGCTTACCACATATATCTAAACTCATCAGACTCTGGATTTATGCTAAATTAATTCCAGTGAGATATAGAAACATTATACCCTTATAGATCTATTCCCTCTTACCCTTTTCACGTATTATATATAGTACCTATATATGTTGCAAACTCAACAATGTATTGCTATAATTATCACTTTATTTAAGTATGGTGCCTTTCAGAAAAGCAAAGAGAAAAGCATATATTTGTAGCATTTGTTATATTACTCTTCTTACCTATCACTTCTGGTTCTATTCATTTATTTCTGCAGATCTAAATTTTCTGTGTGGTGTAATTTCCTTAATCCAACAGTATGGATTTTTAAAAATTATTTGAACACACTTATAATGGCTGCTTTGAGGTATGTTAAAGTCAACATCTGGGTATTCTCAAAAGTTTCTGTTGCCTGCTTTTTTCCCCTAGGTATGAGCCACTTTCCTGTTTCTTTGTATGCCCTGTAATTTTTACAATTGGACATTTTAGAAAATACGTTATAGCAACTCTGGATATTGATTCCTATCCAACACCCACCTTGCCTCTACCCCCTGACCCCCAGACTCTGAAGCTTGCCATTGCTGTTTGCTAGCTTACTTGTTTAATGACAGGCAAGACTATTCTAGCTTAGTCTATTTCCTTCACCATGTGAGACCGCCCCCGTTCCTATGAGGATACAGTCTTGCATGTGTTTCTTTTGAGCTATCCTTGACTGCCATTTTCCCTGATCATAGGTAGCTGTTAGGCTCCAATTGCCAGCTGATTCTTAATTGTTTTTGACAATTCTCTGGATCATAAATTTCCGAACAGTCTGATTCAATTAAATTCAGGCTCTTTTGGAAGTGTTGTTTTGAAGTCACTGTTTGAGGTTTACTTTGACCCCTCAAGGGCTTGTTTCAGCTGCCTCTTTCCCTGGTTCTTTCTGGCAAACTAGGTGGCCTATGGGTTAGCTTACCATTCTTATGGAACTGTGGGCCTCCTCTTAATTGTTTACCACCCAAGTCTACATTTTCCACAACTTCCTTGAGGCTTGAATTTCCTTTGAGAAGACCATTGGAGATCTCTGTTCTCAAGGCCTGGCTATTCCCCTGGGCAGAATTTCTGAGCCATGATTCAGGAGATGGGGGTGAGGGCACTGGCCTGCTTCTCTCTAAATGGCATTCCTGCTTTAGGGGAAGTGTTCAACTAAAGCATCCCAGAAGTAGAAATTCCCACAAATGCTGTTTTAAGTAGAATGTAGTGGATATTTCATTGGCTGCTCAACACATCTGAACATAATTCCTTAAATTATGGCATCTTCCATTTCTGGAGTCTTGGTGAGAGGCAAAGCCCCCACTGCTCACTTACAGTAGCTGAAAGCTAGGGCCTAGGCATGTGACTCAGCCTTATTTAATTGTATACCACGGAGAATTTGATTCTGGAGTGAATGGTGCACAGAAGAAAAGGCATTATGGGTCCCGTGGTACCAGAGCCAAGGCTGGCACTCAATCTCCAGTGGAAGCTGCAGTGGGTCCCTGAAGTAGATAGCTCTAATGATGATATTTTACTTGGTTTTCTGACCCTCTACTTGGTCCCTGGCCATTTTACTGAGGTTGGTCTTTCATCCTTCCCTTAGATTTTGTGATCTCCATCACATTTTTTTTCTATTAATTCTCTCTCTGTTCCAGTTAACCAAAGACAGGTTCTGTTGTTTGCAAGCAAGAACCAAGATGTATACAAGGGGGACTACGAATGTCCCTCAGGCAAAACCATTTGCAATGGTTACAAGTTGGGTATATTTCCTTTCAAAGTTCTAGTTTGAAACTGAAATGCTATTGATGCTATTTTACTTTTAAGCAGTAAAAGTGTATTGCAGCCAGAGAGAACTGTTCTTGCTTAGACCCACAAGATGCTGAGAAAGTGAAGAGAAAGAGGAAGCTCAGATGGAAGAGAAGAGCAACACCTCCAGCACCGAACAATCCCTTAATTTAACTTTCGCTCTTTTCTAGCATAAATAATACACATTCTGCTCAGTGAATTCTTTTAGTACCATCAGTTACTACTACAAAACATGAAAAATGAAGAGGGGTGGAATCGGAGGGGGAGACAAACCATGAGAGACTGTGGACTCCAAGAAACAAACTGAGGGTTTTAGAGGGGAGCGCGGTAGAGGTATGGGTTGACCCTGTGTTGGGTATTAAGGAGGGCATGTATTGCATGGAGCACTGGGTGTTATTCATAAATAATGAATCTTGGAACACTACATCAAAAACTACTGACATACTATATGGTGACTAACATAACACAAAAAATTTTTTAAAAAATGAAAAAAAGGTATAGGAAATGATTTAAGAATAAGCAAATATGCAAGAAAATATTGTCTTGGTGATTTTTGCAAGCCATTTACCTACAGTAGTAACTCCTAAATGATGTTAAAATATTCAAGAAAGGGTGCAAATTCAATGCTCTAGCTGAACATTAAGGCTGCTTATGTGCTCCAAGCCCAATCCCCAAGTATGAAAAGTAAATAACTAAATATCACTGAGAGCCCAGGACACGTGATGAGTTTGAACGTAAAACAGAATCCCACAGCATAGCCAGAAACCAAATGGTCCCTTTACAGGAAAATTCCTTTCAACAAAAAGCCTGGGCCTGATTAAAATGTTTCCCAAGTTCAAAGACAGGCAAGATAGATGGGGCTGCACACCGTAGATATGGACAACTTATCAGAACCATTACCACTTTGTTTGGAAGCATTAGGCCAAATACAGAAAAACTCAACCTCATCTCTCACAATGATCTGCTATATTTATCGGATAGGCAAATGTTCTTTGGATTAAAGTTACTTCACAACCAGAAGATTTATCTTAAATACCATTTCGGAGAAGGCAATTTTTAACTTCCCCAATGTTTCAGATAAAGGAAAATGATTTCCAATTCTTGTAAAATGCATTTTAACTTCTTGACATGTCTCACCTCTATGACATCATTCTAGCCTCAAAATAACATGTGAGGTAGTCAGGGATAGGGAGGAGGAGATAATGTATTTACTGAGTGCCTACTACATACTGGGTAACATATTTTCTGTGATTTCATCCTCACTGCAGCTCTTAATTTAATATTTTTAATTAGTATATGAAGATTGAGAGAGGTTAAATGGTTGTTCTAGTTCAATCAGATATGGATCTAGATCTTAGGTCACCTGACTCCCAGATCTATGAAACTATCCTCAGACTGTTGGGACACTTCCTAGTCTACCTAAAGGGAAACTAAAGTCTTGTGCTCAAAAGCAGAGACCAAGTCCCACATTTTTCTATGTTCCCCTTAGAAGAATGACTTTGCCTCTGAGTGGATATCTACGGAAACAGAGTCCATCAACAGAATAAGAAACTAGACTAAGAAATCAAAGGGATAGAATCTGAGTGACAATGATAGTGGAAGCCATTACATGGAGGCTACTGCCACTCCCACTGAAGGAGGTGTGATAAGTCCAAGTCCAATCAGGGCTTTTCCTGGCATCCCCTAAATGGGAAAGGGTCCAGAACCACATTTACAAATGCCCCTGCTTAGTGACCTTGGACAAGTTACTTAGACATTCTAGGTGTCAGTTTCCTTGTCTACAAAATTTTCTTCAAATGGTCTCACTAATTTGCAGTCTGAAGTATAGGAGGACCTGAGAGGGTTAGGAAGCCTAGAAATTAAGAAGTATGGGTGGGCACAAGAACAGACAAGAATATGCAATCTCTGAAGATCTCTCACCTATCTGCTTGACCTTATTTCTTGCCATATAATAATTCTTTTCCTCTCTATTCTAGGCATCCATCTTGTTCCTTTCTCACTAATTCTAGGTATGGATTATGGATATACACCTTAATGAACTAAGAAATCTGCTAGGAAGACTCCAGAGATTGGAACACCTAGGGAGCTTAGAGAATGATAGTTAAATTATTTGTCTATGTGAGCTTGAGGTGCAAACTTTCCTGATGATATCTGGGTTTTATCAATGTACTGTTAGTGAACAATAAGACTAGAATTAAATGAATTTTTCTCCCTTCTTTTGCTTCCTTCTCTTGTTTCTTGCTCCTGCCTAATTCCCCCACAGAAGACTAACATTTTGGCTCTCCTTTGTGATTCCTCTCTGAGAAACCCAGAGATATAATGAGATGTAGACTTTAAATATCATATTTAATTTTTAATCCAAGGTCACTGGATAATGCCTAGAAATTACAAAAACCGAGAAAGAGTTCCCCAAAGCTCTGATACAAGTGGAAATTAATTATGGACACACACACACACACACACACACACGTGTGTGTGTGTGTGTGTGTGTGTGTGTGTGTGTGTGTCTCCATAGTAAACTAGAACCAAGAAAGTCCCTCTCACCAAACAACTTGATCCAGGTTGATAAATCATTACACACACACACCTCCTATGTTGCTGCAAAATATCTAAACATACAGACTCATTCCAGCTCTGTGACTAGACTTCTCTGTGACCCTGGGCAAATCCTATCAACTTTCCAGGTGTCAATTTCCTCATCCACAAAATGAAGACCTTGAACTAATTTATTTCTGAAATAGTTGATAGTTCCTCGAATCTGGAAATCACTTCTGTTGTTCAAGCCCATAGTATTTCCAAATGAAAAAATCAATGTCTGCTCTTTTCCCCACAACTAAACAAATGATCTTTATGTCCATTAAGTGAGAGAAGTGCAGAAAATACATAAATTTGAGACTGTTTTTTTTTTTTTCAAACTATCCAAAAGATTCTTAAGTTATATTCATTCAGATCCACAACTGGTAGGAATAATTTAGAAATAAATGTATATTTTTGAATAAAATAAATACCTTTGCCTCAGAGGTTTATTCTCTACAGGTTTCGCAGGGCACAGGATCTGAAGATTGCAAAGTCTGCTTATGTTTATTCTTTACATGGAAGTTTCCATGCCAGGCAATCAAGGCTTGAACTCAGTCTTCTATATTCAGATCTGTTACAAAAACTCCCAGGGAGTGTAGCACTTTCAGCTGTCAGATTTGATTCTGAAAAAAGAGTATAAAGGCATTGTCCACTGTGAAGCGTGCACTCGAAAAAAATATGTCTCCATCACTCTTGTCCTTATTTAACTCTTTCTTTATATATAATTCTACATTTCATAAGCACCTTGTGTTTGGTTGTGTTGCTATATTTATAACAATTCCACTTAAGGCCCAAGGAAGGGGCCTCACTGACCCTTTCAATAATACAGATATGTTGTGGGCTTTGAATTTCCTTTTTGCTTTATAGGAAGTCACCGGTGATAAACTGCAGGAGAGGACTTAAGAGAGTTTCTCCTCTAATCCTTCGTTGGTCCAGCTGTGCATTTTTTCACATGAGAAGAGTGACAAATCACTCCTCATCCTAATATAACCCACCCGTTCACGATAAAATCTCAGGGGCTTTAGAAACTGTTCACTTTTCTGCCCAAAATATTTCTAGTACTTGAATCATCTTCCCTTTAAACAGCATTCTAAGCAAATTCCACACTACTTGGATAGGCATACATTTCTAAGGGAACTACCTAGAAAACTCTCATTTGTTTCAATTTAAAAACTCTGATATTAAAAATCATTAAGGGCCTCCTGGGTGGCTCAGTAGGATAAGCCTCCACCTTCAGCTCAAGTCATGATCTCAGGGTCTTGGGATGGAGCCTGTTTGGGCTTCCTGTTCAGTGGGGAGTCTGCTTCTCTGCCCATCCCCCTCCTCATGTGCGTGCTCTAATAAATCTTAAAAAAAAAGTAAAAAAAAAGTCATTAAAACATCAATGTTCTAAACAAATTCCACACTACTTGGATAAGTATATACTTCCAATGGAACTACCTAGAAATCTGGTACTTGTTTTAATGTATAAACTCTGATATTAAGAAATCATTAAAAAGGCATATTGCCTTATCATTATATATCGTTTACTGCTGATAAAAGGCAGAAACGCTGCCTTATTGTCCTTACTCTATAATGACAATACAAAGCTCAGAGAAATGAACTTTAATAGAAAGTGTGTTTGTTGTGCAGATTAAGAGTCAAACTCAGAAAAACCACAGGAATTGGAAAATCTGGTTCAAGCATTTGTTTTGCAATTAATGCACTAGTTGCCATTCACCAAATCACCCAGTCCCTCTGAGACACTGTTCTCTCACCCATTAAGGGAAGAGAATTTCAGAATTCTAAATACTCTTCAATTCAGACACACTAGGATTCTCATCCTTTCCATTGGCCTCACATGACAAATGTGGTCTTCTGGACAGTTTTGAAAGCAGAAAGAAGTAAATTGAAAGATTCTTTCTGACATAAGAGAAATAATAAAACTATACACAGGACACTACAAAATGATATTGAAGAGACAGAGGCAATTTACTCACTTCGGGAAAAGAGCAAGAGGAGGAAAGTGAAATGTGGCAGGGGGATGGCAATGGCTTTTAAAACCAAGCAATGGGAATCTGAATGGAGGGCGGGTAGAGTTCTGGGACAAATGACATTAAAGAGGAAAAAGTGATTTGAGGACTTGGAATCAATGAGCCAAATGTGCAAAACTGTATGCTACAGAAGAGGACTTTTTTGTATTTATAGAAAAATACACTTCAAAGCTTCTTTCTCTCCCCTTCCCCAACACACCCAGCTTGGAGATCCTAGTATTCTCTATTAACAAAGGATAATTCCTGAGATCAGAGGCATCTTAATTAAGTCCCAGGAACTTTATTATGAAGTCTCTCTAGCCTTGACAAAATTTACCTGGATTCAAGAATTCATTTCTCAGGAGGGTGGTCAACGGATAAGTGGAATAATCCAGAAGTTAAGATTTTTAAAGACCCACATAACTATAGTGGCTTTCTAAAAGCAGAAACTCTGAGCTCTGGTGCGATATTCTCTGAAAGGCAACATTTCACTGTCTGCCTTGGTTTGCCAGATTGGCTCGTAACTTCCAAACATGATGTAATAGCCGAATCCCAACTGCCGTTTTAATGGAGATGGTTTCAATAGTGACGTTATGGAATGGATCAAGCATAGAAAAAGTTCCAAAATGCAGGTGCTTGGATGGAGTTTTAATTTGCATTTGGCAGTAGAGAACCCTATACTCCCAATAAATCCCAGCTTCCATTCTAGGTCTTCTCCAAATCACTCATCTCCTCTATCTCCACTACATACGACTACTAAAATGCAGATCTATGGGAATTTTCTGCTTGGATGTATTAGAAAGAAAAACGACATCATAAGGACTTAAATATGGAGACGACACCTTAAAGCTTTCTGCTATTAGACTAACCAGTTATCATCATCAGTTACAGTGCGGATAACTGCAGCACGCTCTAGAGGATAAGAAATAGAAGTCTTTGTTCCAGTTCTACCTGTTCTTAGTTCACTGAGCTCCTTCCTACAAGTTGAGTTCGTGTCAGCCCCCATTTTTAAAGTTTGATTATTAAAAGAATTAGTTCACTTCTAGCTTCACAGGAGACATATATGGAATAAGGAGATGCTTAAAAAGTGCATTGAAAACATGCAATACTCTTTTATTTTAAAAGTTACGGCAGGGGGGCACCTGGGTGGCTCAGTGGGTTAAAGCCTCTGCCTTCGGCTCAGGTCATGATCTCAGGGTTCTGGGATCGAGCCCCGCATCGGGCTCTCTGCTCAGCAGGGAGCCTGCTTCCCTCCCTCTCTCTGCCTGCCTCTCTGCCTACTTGTGATCTCTCTCTCTCTCTCTGTGTCAAATAAACAAATTAAATCTTTTAAAAAAAAAAAAAAAGTTACTGCAGGAAGGGCACCTGGGTAGCTCAGTTGGTTAAATGTCTGTCTTCAGCTCAGGTCATGATCCCAGGGTCCTGCATTGGGCTCCTTGCTCATCAGGGAGCCTGCTTCTCCCTCTCCCTCTGTGCCTCCCTCCTTCCCCCAATTCACGCTCTCTCTTGCTATCTCTCAAATAAATAAATGAAATCTTAAAAAAAAAAAGTTACTGTACTATAATGTATTTCAATCTGAAGAACTCACAAATCTTTACAATTACTTCTTTCGGAGGCTTAAAATCTCCCTTCCTGTCAGGAAGATGGAAATGAAGTATACTTCATTGTCTTAGGTGAGTAGCTAAGTATAGTTTAGTTTTATTGTTCTTTAAGCAAGCTCTATCCATACTCTGGTTCAAAAATTCACAATCGATAGGAAACAAATTCTGGAAGACAGAGTAAGATCTATTTTAAAAGTAGGAAAAGATAAATAGCAACTCCAAATCCTCCATAAAATCACACCATCTCAAGAGACTCATCCATCTCACAAATTTTCTGGGTAGTAATCAAAGGTAATCTTGTTCTCTAGTAATTTCTACCTGTATCATATAGTTGAAAAAAAAAATGAAGACCATAGAGTTATAACATATAGTAATAGAGTTGCCTAGATCCATACCTGTTAGACCAGAGCAAATTTGTTTTTTTTTAATATTTTTTAATTTTATTTATTTATCAGTGAGAGAGAGCACAAGAAGGGGGAGCTGCAGGCAAAGGAAGAAGTTGGCTCCTCACGGAGCAAGGAGCCCCATGGAGGACTTAATCCAAGGACCCTAAGATCATGACCTGAGCCGAAGGCAGACACTTAACCAACTGAGCCACCCAGGCATCCTGACCAGAGCAAATCTTATTTGGTCACTTCCACAAGCTGGGCATACCTCGGAAAGACCCTACCTCACTCGCACAAAACTTCCATTCCAGGATAAGACATTGTGCTCACGCACATCACACATTCATAGAGAAAAATATACCTAGGGATACATCTTAATCTTTCCAGACCTGAAGCTCCAGTGGGAAACAACTAATATTCATCCTTGCGTGATATGCTTGTATTCATTTACTCTTCCATTTAATAAATGTTTACTGAGAACCTATTACGTACTAGACTCTATGTTAGGCTTCACTGGTACAACATTGGCAAGGATAGTTCCCTCACTTAACGAACCTCATGGTCCAGTTTGGCAAAAAGATAAGTCAAGAGTCCAATTGGGGGCGCCTGGGTGGCTCAGTTGGTTAAGCAACTGCCTTTGGCTCAGGTCATGATCCCGGAGTCCCGGGATCGAGTCCCACATCGGGCTCCCAGCTCCATGGGGAGTCTGCTTCTCACTCTGATCTTCTCCCTTCTCATGCTCTCTCTCACTCTCAATCTTTCCTAATAAATAAATAAATAAAACTTTAAAAAAAAAAGAGACCAATTGGAATTCAGTGTGATAAGTTATTGAAATTCAGTTGTGTTAGGTCACGTACAGGGTGCTGGAGTAGCAAGGAGGTCAAGAAAGGCCTTCTGGAATACTCTTCTAAGTTGAGTCGGGAAGGATAAGCAGTCATCATCTAAAAATGAGGGTGAAGAAGCTTGTTGGAGTCCTAAAAGTAGTTCAGTATATACACTCAGAGAGTGATAAAGAAAAATACAAGGTTTCATTTTTTTCAGCTTTGCTGAGATATAATTGACAAATTGTAACATATGTTACATAAATAACACATAACATAATATACATATACGCGTGTACATATACATGTGTACATATACACATATGTGTACATATACACATATACACAAATACAATACACAATACACATAACACAGTACATAATACATAACATAAATAACCTCATGATTTAATATATGTGTATCTCGTGAAAGGACTCCTACCATTTAGTTAATTATCATGCCCACCACCTCACATATTTACCTTTTTTTCTTTTTTTTGGTAAGAATACAATCTCTACTCTCCTAGCAAATTTCAGTTATACAATACAATATTATCCACTACAGCCACCATATTAGACAATAGATCTAAAGCCCTCATTCATCCTGTAACTGGAAGTTTGTACCCTTTACTGGCCTTTCCCTATCTCTCCCATATCCCACCCCATGGCAACCACCATTCTACTCTGTTTTTGCAATTTCTACTACTTAAAAAAATCCACTTATATATAAGTATTTTTCTTTCTCTGCATGGTTTATTTCACTTGGCCTAAGGGCCTCCAGGTTTATCCATGTTATCACAAATGGCAGAGTTTTCCTTCTTTTCCTTTTTTTTTTGTAAAGGATAAATAATATTCAATTGTATGTATGTATGTATCTATCACATTTTGTTATCCATTTATCTGTCAATGGACACTTAGGTTGTTTCCATGTCTTGTCTATTGTAAATAATGCTGCAATGAACATGCAGATATCTCTTCAAGACAGTGTTTTTGTTTCCTTTAGATTTATACTAAGAAGGATTGCTAAATCATATGGTAGTTCTATTTTTAAGTTCTCAAGGGACTTCCATACCATTTTCCACAGTGGCTGTGCCAGTTTACAACCCAACTCCATTTTAATAATGTGGTATATCACATTTATCAACTGGCATAGTTGAACCATCCTTGCATCAGGAAAAAAATCCCACTTGATCATGATAGATGATCATTTTAAGATTCTGTTGAATTTGGTCTGCTAATATTTTATTGAGGATTTTTGCTTTTGTGTTCACTAGGACTATTGGCCCATAATTTTCTTTTCTGGTAGTGTCCTTGTCTGGCTTTTGGTATGAGGGCAATGCTGGCCTTGTAAAATGAACTTGAAAGTGTTCCCTCTTCTATTCTTTTAGAGTTTAGGAAGGATTGTTATAAATTTTCTTGAAATGTTTGGTTGAATTCACCAATGAAGCTACCTCGTCCCGGGTTTTTGTTTATTGGGTGGTTTTGATTACTGCTTCAATCTCCTAATATATAGGAGCCACTGTGGTCCCTGGTTTTCTCTCAGACATTGCTCCATGGGGGGAAGGGGATTCAAGATGCTCCTATATTAACGTTTTGGTCCCTACTCTCTCCATTCTTGACATGGCCTCAACCCTTTAGGACGGTGTAGGAAATGTTAAGTTTGAGTCAGCTATAAAGACAGTATATACATTTTACTGAATGCCAGAATTTAGAATTATTAAAACCAGACAGTAAATTATAGGCATTGATGTGCATTCAGAAAGAGCTAGATTCTTGCCCTAACTTGATTGATGATATCTTGATGAATGACTACCCATACTTTAAATGAGGTTTAAGGTCTCTTTCACTCATAGTCCTTTTGGATTTTCAAATATTATATTTTCAAATACAAATAACTTTATTTATTGCCAAGGAGTTTGAGAAAAGTTCAAACGGTAGAAAAATCTTGCTTTGTTTAATTGAAAGTAAGCCAACTTGGTGTATAGGTCAGTCCAAGATCTTTTTGCACGAACTTTAAGACTTAAAATTGCTCCATGGCACTGAAAGTATATTGATGGGTACAGTGCTCCTCCTAGTTAAATGTTAAAGCAGCTTCTACAGGGGACTTTCATCCACTTCCCCTAACTATGCTCCATTTGTTTCTACCTGAGTATTCTCCTGTGGATGCTGTGGGTCTAGATGGAGAGTGCTCAAAAACCTACACGCAAGTCTCCTAGATTTTCAGCAGACATCATCTGATCTGGGTGAACTTTACATGAATCTTAAGTCACTGCGCAAGGGTTAAAAGGTTTTTTATTATTTATTTACTTACTTATTTTTGAAATATAGTTGACCCACAATGTGACACTGTGTACATTGTGTTCAGCATAGTAATTCAACATTTCTATACCTTATGCTCTGCTCACCAAAGTGTAGCCATCATCTGTCACCATACAATACTATTACAATACCCAGACTATATTCTTTATGCTGTATTCTTTTTTCCTGTGACTACTCATTCCATAACTAGAAGCTGTATCTCCTATTCCCTATTGAAAGACTTTAAAAATCAATCTTTCCACTGTAGTCACTAATGTGTTTAAATTTGTTATAAAAGTGACCTCAGGGTTTAGTTTAGTTAATGTTTACTGAGCTGTGACTATGCGCCTTTCATCTTCTCAAGTACTTTACATATTAAGTCATTTGCTTTAACAAAACTCTAGAATTGCTTTTGTTATCTTCCTATTACTTATCTAGTAAAGAAGAAAACAACTGGAGTATAGAGACATTAGGTAACTGGCCTGAAACTACATACCTAGCAAACTGCAGAGTCAAAATTCAAACCTGAGTCGTCTGATTCCACCAACTTCAAGCTAAAACACTCTACTATGCACATTGTCTCTCTAGGGAGAAGTTACAGCCATTCCAGGCTTCAGTCTCCTTATGCTGAAGGTAATTCACACTTTGTGAAGCGATTTCATGTTTACAAAGCATTCTCGTTTTTTACCTTCTCTGGAACTGAAACAAACCTCCTTGAGGTTATTGGGACAGGTATTCAGATCTGCATTTCAGAGAAATAGCTGAGTATCAGAAGGACTGACTTCCCTAAGGTCTGAAGAGCCAGGACCACTGGAGGTCGACTGACCAATTACTAATAGGAACTCCTTTCCCTACTACACAGCATATTTTTACTACTTAACTAAATGAAGACAAAAATACTTCCCAGGGGCCTATGGTTTGCTTATAGAGATGACTGGGCATTAGCATTTTGATGTAGAGAAATGCAACTTAGAACTACAAAGGACTATTGAGAATCCAGAACAAATACTATCAGTGTCAAATGTGGACTCCAAACTTGGGTGAATCACACAATTTATGCCCTAAGTGAGAAGTCAGACTCATGGAATCAAGAAGTTGACATTATAGAAAATAAGAATGTTCAACAGCATAAACGAGATTCGGTGTGCACTGAATATATTAAATACACACTAATGCAGGCTAGGTCCCTCAAGTCAAATAATTACAAATGTTTGTCAGAAATGGAATCAGAAGACTTGAAGCACTCCAGGCAGGGTCTCTGGTATAGCCAAGTAAGAATTACAATCCTCTAAGAGTTAACTGGCTCAGGTAACTGAATAAGAGAAATGCAATTTCCTAGAAGTATCCTAATATTCCAAGAAAGGGAGTTGACCTAGGGTGGGAGGAAATGCCTAAGGCTAGCAATCAGGGAGACTTGGATTCCAGTTTCTGCTTTAGGATTGATTCGTGATGATGTCTTATGTAAATCATTTGACCTCTCTAGGATTACTTAACTACCTATAAAATATACACGCCCTTCTTGCTGTGATGGCCTAATATGAGAATCATGTACAAAAGGTGTGAAAGAAATTAAAAAGTACAGATTTGAGCTATACATAAATGGGGGTGACATGATCTAAGAAATAAAAGGACTTGCCTTTAAATGGACCAACAGTACAGCATATGTCTGGGAAGAAACATTTACTGACAGTATACAATGTGCCAGACACTGTATTGGGTATGTCCCACAGTTCCTTGATAGAATGCTATTATCGGTTTATTGATGAGAAAATTTAGGTTCCAACGGGTTCAATATCTATCTCAGAATCACACAGCTAGTAAATCATAACACAGGAATTCAAATCTAGGTACGCCTACCACAAAAGGCACTGGAAAAGCAGATAATAAAGGAGACATAAAGGAGGACAACTTGAAGAGTCCAATATCATGATGGACATGGAGGAGAAACTTCCAAGAAGAAAAGAATATGATGTGTGAGGCTTGTTATGGTCACTTGAGACCTTTAATGAACAATTGCTATCTATGAGTGTTATGTTGTTATAGAATTCATATTTCAAGGCAGCTAAGGCCATCTGTTCATAGTATTAAATAAACCATTTTGCTTTTGTTCCTTCACAATGAGAAGCTATGTTCTTCTCCCAATAGCCCACCATCTTTATTATAATAGGGACCTGTGAAAAGATCAAATGGGTAGATCAGGGTGAATTTGTGACCATTCTCAGGAAAACCATCTCCAAGAACTTGTCCAGTGGAAAAAGGATGAGCTACTCCAAGTGCATCTTTCTTTTCCTCTTCCTCCTCCTCTTCCTCCTCCATCACCATCACACTATCACATGAAAGCTATGAAACCCCCCTGTCCTTGAGGAAGTCAGTTAGCCTCCATCACTGTAAGGACCCCAAATGTAACACAAGACTGTCGGCTCAGGTATCTCTGAGCTCCTTTCAAAATTCAGCAGCTCTAAATCTTGAGAACTGTCACATCAATCGTAATGAGCTCACGCTATGTAAGACAGAGGGTGAAGAATGTAACATAGATCCCAATTCTTGCCCCCAAGGGTCTTAGAAACGAAACAGCATCTGGAAAAGCTGGGATACACAACAAAAATTAATTGAAAAATATCAATAGGAAATACTGAAATCTTATTGTTATATATAATATTTAATATTATTTATCACTGAAAGTTTAAGTAGGGCTATTTGCCTCTTCCCTTTATCGGACCACCCTTTACGCCCCTACCCGTACTCCAAATACTCCTTCATTTCCACTTTCCAAAATTATATTCCTGATTTGAAGCCCAAGTCTCAAACACCACCTCCATCAAAAGGCCTGCCCTCAACTGGAGAGGATCTCACTCTCAATTCCAGCTCTGCTTCCTGATTTGCCTGTATAACGTCATAGCCGAGAGGCACCTGAGATGCATTCTCTTTGGGGGGGTCCTGATTCTGAAGTCTGGCTCAACCAGTGATCAGCCAGCCAATTTCCCTAGGCCTTCGTTTCCTCTCCAGGAAAGGAGGTCTGATAATAATCTCTCCCACACAGAGCCACTGTGCAGATTCAACAAGGTAACCACGAACATGCTTAGTAGAGATTCAGCAATTGTGTCTGAATCCTCCCCTGGCAATTACTTTATTCAGCTTTCTACTCCAGTCATTTGTATATCTGTTTTTATCTCCTCCAGGAGAGTAAAATCTGAGGACGGGGAAACTCCTCTCACTCATGGCCCCCAGCCCTCCCCTCCACCCAGTCCCTAGCACAGATTCTCCTGGTTTTATGTGTATATTTATCGGATTGGTCTCAGTCTGTACAAGCTGCTCCGGGAGCCAGTTACAAATGTTCAGCATGCACACTTCAACATTAACAGAGGCAGTGTGGAAACCTCTCTTTTGTCTTCTTCTCACTCCCTAACCCTTGCTCCTCCCTCGTCCCCCCACGGCTTTGGAGAGGAGGCTGCAGTTAGAATCACCGCACCATAAGAAAATCATCAATTTTCTAATGAAAGCCCTCGTCATTAAATATCCAGCCTTTGGCACAATCCCTGAGGGAAAGAACCCATTCCCACAATGCACTGGGCCAATTTGGGAGCCCTGCCTTGGTGAGTACAGACTCGCCCCTGACCCTGGAAGTCAATCAGCGGGAGCCCTGAATTATGAAGCATGAATGCTCACCCCTGCATGGGCTCTGACATACCAGCTCCTGTCACTGAAGGTCACCCAGCCACGGAGCCTTACAGAGACTCAATCACCTTCATCTCTCTCCTCTCCCCCTTCTCCACACGGGGCTCCCGTGCAACCCTTTCCCCTTTCATTAGACCCTTGCCATTTCCTGAGCGTTTGGCAGTTTCCATGGTGTCTAACCTACCAGGCTGTAAATACCCAGCAAAGAAACACAAAATGTGTTTATAGGACTTTTCGTGGCTCCTCATCTAAACCATAAATATGAAATGCATTTTGACATTTTTTAGAAAAACACACCGTCTTCCAGATTCAATTGGCAGCACAAATTTACTCCCCACATGACAGCACCAAAATCTCAACTTTGCAGTTTTCAATCAATCCCTCATGGGCAGCGGCATTGTGCTAACAAAAATGGAACCTTATTAAATCACATGCCCCGAGTGGCTTTGCCTTAAAGTGATTATTTCCAAGCTCTAAGAAATTTGGTGGTATCTGAACTTCATAAACAGCTAAACTGGTAGCATCTGAGACTTTGATGTTTAAGACCTTCTCCAGCTGCAGTCACGGTAAAAGTTAGTAGCAGAGACTGTGCATACGATCACAGATTTCGAAATCAGGCAGATTTCTGCTCTGCAACCTACGATGTGTCACTTGGGAAGTTACTGCTTCTTTGTCTCAATTTCCGGAGTAAAAATAAAAGCAAAAGTAAATAAGCAAGAAATACTGAAATTACTGAAGAGAATTACTTGTGACACTAACACACATAATGTGTATGTATGTACATATGTATGTGTGTATGTATCACTTAGCCTGCTACTTGGCATTTATTAGACACTCAATGAAGGACGTCAGTTTTTTTTTTTAAAGATTTTATTTATTAATTTGAGGGAGCAGAAATGGGATGTGGAGAGCGGCAGAGGGAGAGGGACAACCAGACTCCCCACTGAGCAGGGAGCCTGATGTGGGACTCGACCCCAGGACCCCAAGATCATGACCTGAGCCGAAGGCAGACACTAACCAATTGAGCCACCCAGGCACCCCAAGAAAGTCAATTTTTAAAAAACCCTTATACCTATTACAAGATAGAAATATTAAAGCCAAAATGGCTACTGAGTTCTCAGACACTGTCTCATTCTGGTTGAACTACCTGGACTTGGAGTAACATCTAGGAAGATATGATTTCCCTTCCTAGATTCTTGATCCTTTTCATTTTGTTTGTCCTCCATCCACTAGGTGCTGTATCAGGCCAGGATTAACTAGCGTTCTCCAGGAATGATGCTTCAGGCATCTAGGAACGATTGTGTAACATAATGCTTAGGTGGTGGTCTCTCCTGCTGGAAGATAAGCTCTCAAGTCCAGGGCCTCTGTCATTCCTTCCTTTATTCTCATTACCTGATTGTGTTTAACAGAAGTCTGCAGACTGGGGCACCTGGGTGGCTCAGTGGGTTAAAGCCTCTGCCTTTGGCTCAGGTCATGATCTCAGGGTCCTGGGATCAAGCCTCACATCGGGCTCTCTGCTCAGCAGGAAGCCTGCCTCCCCCTCTGTCTCTGCCTGCCTCTCTGCCTATATGTGATCTCTCTCTGTCAAATACATAATTAAAAAAAAAAAAAAAAGTTCATAGACTAATTGTCAGTGTCAGGGCAGCTCCCAGTTGAAAGCTCTTGGAGGCTGCCTTTCCTTTCTAGAGCTGTTAGCTATTATTTATCTCCTAGATGGAAAAGACTGTCAAGGCCCTTGGCATCATGACAGTTGCTTTGTTTATACACTTTGTCTCATTTAATCTTCACAATTATCCATGAGGTAGACACCCTGGTTATTCTGATAGTAGAGAAGAATGAATTTGGGCTTATAGGGATTAAATAAATTTAGCAAAGCTTATACAGTAAGTGACTGAGCCTGGATCCCAAACCAGGCCTTACTGAGCGCAAAGTACACTGACTAAAGGCCCATTCAGCACAAGTACTGACCATGGTGACCAGGCTGAACAACCATCACATAGTGTTGTCAGATTTTATTATTATATTTCAAGCTTTTGGAGGCATCCTATCCCAACCGACTCCCCTTGAATGTTGGAGAGATCAAAACCATTTATATTTGTTGTTACAACCATCTCCTATGACCAGAGATTCAGAGTCAAACCTGATCCTCAAGATCAAGTCTCAGCACAATATATAGTATGAGTGTAACTGGCCCGTATGGAGCCTCCTGATATACAACAGGGCGTGCTCCCGACCTCCCACATCCTCACAGGCCAGAGTTTTCCGGAAGCAGAGTCCCTATGCAAAATGTTAGTGTATTATTTCTCCATTCTTTGGTGGTAGGCTAAAAGAAGATATTGAAGTTTAGGACATGCACGTGCCAGCTTAGAAATGGGCCAAACAAGTCTCAGTGGATAGAAACATATAACCTGGGCACCTGGGTGGCTCAGTGGGTTAAGCCTCTGCTTTTGGCTCAGGTCATGATCTCAGGGTCCTGGGATCAAGTCCTGCATCGGGCTCTCTGCTCAGCAGGGAGCCTGCTTCCCCCCTTCTCTCTGCCTGCTTCTCTGCCTACTTGTGATCTGTCAAATACATAAAATCTTAAAAAAAAAACACCAACAACCACATAACCTTAGCTGGAGGGTAAATGCCAACTGTGACCTAGGACACATCCAGGGGCCCCCACTTCCTACTCAAGTCCCTTCCAACTCTGAGATCCTAGGGCATCTCTAGAGATGTGTCTGAGATTTCCATGCTTCGTCCTGCCACAGGACAGGTTTATATTAATGCCCAAATGAAAATGCACAAAGCAGGTTTAACCTATTTTTTAGATAACCCAGAAATCAGAGTCCATGGGAAGCAAAGAAAATTTTGAGGATGGCGGAGTCATTTACTTTGTATGAACAGAAGAGGATTTTTTTCTGGAATCTGTACTTGGAAGTTCACAATGCCTCCCTGACAAAAATAAATCCTGTCCCGTCTGCCCCTCTTCTTCATGAGCCCTCAGTCAGTGCACATCTTCTATCCTCAAGTGAGCCCAGCTAATTGATTCTCTGAACATCAGGAATGACTTTCTCAGATGGTTTCTTCCTAACCTTTTTGGTTGCTTCTAATCCTATTAGCAACCTCCCATCACACAACATTAAGGCAGTTGTATCTGATTTCATTTTTTGCCAATATCCGACAAAATGCAGCAGGTTATTAGCGACTTTTATGTCATGTGGTTTTAGCAAAATTGAATGCTAATGAGATGTGATTGGGTGGAAAATTATAGCAATAGGGTGCCTGCCTTCTATAATTGCAGCATAGGCTCTAGTGTGCAATGGGGGTACCAGGATTTCTTTTACTTAATAGTGATTTTTCAAGGCACAGAAAGGTACTGTATATTTACGATTATGCAGCAGATGATTAAGTGGCTTTCGCGGGTGGACTGTTGGACAGCCTTGCAGATCACAGAGGTGGTTAAGGGAAGCAGCGAGAAGATTACAGTTGCATTGTCTCATCTGAAGCCTCATTTATTACCACACCCCCACCTCCAAACAGAGAGGAAAGGGAGGCAGGATCATAGCAATGATGGTATTCTTATCTAAAACAAACTTATTAAAAGAGATGGATTCTTTATTAACTAGTCAGGAGCCAAATGATTAAACAACTTTACTTGCCATTGAATTCCGAGCAGAAATCAATGTACATTATACAGTTGCAGCAGCTGAGATTGCAGAGGCCCCGAGGACAGCACACAAACTGTGATTTACTGAAATATTTCATCACTCTGATGATCAGGAGATGGAGCGCAGCGTGTCCATGGAGTATAATTTATACCTTGTTCATTTTTGTGTGTGGTAGAAAAGCTATCTGCATAAAGTCCCCAATTGTAGTATTCCTCTTGCAAAATCTTAAGTGTCCAATGGAAAAGGACTGTCTCTACTTCCAAGCATTTTTAAGAATGAGTCCTTGCTTTATGGAGACTTAAATATTATCATTTAACTGTAGATGGTGCTACCCAGTGAGCTTGGCATTGTTGTGACAAAACCATGACTCGGGATTGTTAAATGCAGAGCTTGGTGTCCCCTGTGCCTCCCCCCAGCCCAACAGACAAGGGCAGAGAAGACACGGTCCCTTATGCTCTTACACAATCCAAACAACTTGCCCTCATATGCAAACTTCCTCTAACACCAACAGTGTTTGCGAATTTACACAAGTAAGTATCCTTCCAATCTAAAATTTAGAGAAAGATAAAATTTAAAAAGAAGGAAAAATATAAACTCGACGTTCAGTGTTCAGGACTCATAGATTTTCCCTCTCCCGATGATGTAAATGGGACATTATTTAATGACTTGGAAAATGTCTACTTCTACAAAGGATTTTAAGAGGCTTATGGTAAAAGCCATGAGTAATCAAAGTTTTACTTATCTATCACTAGATATCCAACTACTCCAAGACTTAATGGCATGAAACATAACCATTGTATTCTACACACAATTGTATGCATCAGGATCTTGGAAATGAAACCACAGGATGGCTTGTCTCCGCTCTAAAATAACTGCAATGGCTCAAACACTTTAAGCTGCTTGGCCGTGCATCTTGGGCCCTGGGTTGGTGAGGGGGACCTTGGGTCTTCTCTGTAACACACCAGCTCAGGAAGGGATGTGGAAAATGGTTTCCTCGAGATCACATGTCTGGCACTATTGGTAGGACTGGAACAGCCCCGAGGCTGACTCCATGTCTGTCTGTCTCTCTCTCCCTCTCTCTCTCCATGGATTCTCCCCATGCAGTCTCCTCACAGCATACCAATCTTTGGGTAGTTAGACTTCCTACAGGGTGGCTAGCTGGCCTTTGTGATTCAAGAGGCCTGAGTAGAAACTGGGAAAGGTCTTAAGAATGACTTAACCTCAGAAGTCCCCAGGGTGCCTGGGTGGCCCAGGAGGTTAAGCATCTGCCTTCAGCTGAGGTTGTGATCCTGGGGTTCTGGGATCGAGCCCCACGTCAGGCTCCCTGCTCAGGTGGGGGTCTGTTTCTCCCTCTCCCATCTGCACCTCCCCTCACTTGTGTGCACGTGCTCTCTCTCTCAAATAAATTAAAAAAAAAATTATACAGCCATCTTAATGCACACTGTAGACATGCAGTAAGTGCAGTGATGATAATTTTAAAGTGAGAAGAGCTGCACAATTGAGGGAACAAACAATTATACTAAACAATGAGGCTAATAACGTATCCTGCTATGACCATAGAATTTAATACCAAGTTTCCTAGTGATCAAGGCAAAAAGGAAAAGAACCAGAAATATAGTGTTCTTTATCCCAAAAAATGATGTTCGGTTTTTTCAACTATTTTCCAAAGAATAAAACAATAATCAACATAGACCACAGGATGAGTTTCTTTCTACCTAACCCTCCTTTTCTGCATCAGTAACACAGTTGAGGCCTGTGGTGATGGTCACTCTGATAGGAAACTAATGGATTAGAATGGGGCCTGGGCTTGAAAAGGGCAGATGAAGAGGAGAAAGGAGGGTGAACTGCAACAAACACAAAGCAAAGGAAAAGCAAAAGGAGGAAAGGAGAAGGAGGGGATTAAAATTCTGTCCTGTTCTGCCTTGTAAAGGGTTTCGTGGGTCACGAACTCCACTGCCTACAAGGTCTGGCAAGTACCTAAGCTATTTGAAACATGGGAATTAAAAGAAAGTAGAAAGAAGTGGAGCTCCTACCAAATGTCTAGGAGCCTCAAATTATCTTTGATTAGGTTGATTATAGGCACCATATTGCCAAACATAACCATGTCTGGGACTGACTTCGGGCTGCGCCTGCCTGCCAGTTTTCACCTCTTGACTTTGCTTCCATGGAGAAATTCTGGGTTCCCGGGCTGAAAAATCAGGCTGCTGGGTTTCTCTGTGCTCCCTAGCAGAGAGTTCCTCCAGGATGACATTGAAGGACTGATCACAGGTATTTGCAGAAGTGACCTCTGTCAGTCCCTGGTTTCCTTCGACGGAGGTCCTCGTAGGTCCTATCACCTCCAGAAAAAGTTATTGGGGAAGAAGTGAGAGGAGAGATTTTTATTGCTCATAAGGGATGAAATAATGAAGTAAGCCAGGCTATCGGCAGATACCTACTATGGCTTAGAACTGAGAAATGCATTGGTGTATTCTATAAGGCAATCATCTACTCCGACATTTATCTCAGACTGGTACTTTGTAGACATCTAATGTCCAAAAAGCCAAGAAAAAAACTCCAGTTTGTTCTTTATTATAGAAAGATAGGGAGTGTTAGCATTCCTCAAGTTCTGACCAATCGTTTTCTTTTTCCTGTCTTCCTCCACCTTTAAACAGGCAGCCATTAAAACCAGTAATTACCCAGAAAGTAGCAGGGTTTCCAGTTATCTGAACTCTACTTAGACTAATAAAATCTTTGATTCTGAGCTGAGTGTATGGATGACCCATTTTTATTTTGCTAGTTTCTTCACATTTCATCGCCATATCTTTTCCAGTAGAGAGGGGGTTAAGCCTTGGAATGTATATCTCTATCTCCAAGGCTCTCCTTTCAATGTGTCACACCATGATGCTGTGTGCTTTTTCGGCTAACATGCGCCACATCCATTTATGCCTTACTTTGTGTCCAAAGTTGATCAATAACAATAAACAATAAGAATATTAGGTCTCCCCAAAAAGAAAGTTGCAGCTCAATGGGATCCTTTGATACATATATCCCATGTTAACTAATGGTGGCTCTTTCAGACACCACTCAGGCCAAATGGATTTGGGAAAGAGGCCACACACCTAGTGGGTCATTTTGAGACACCTAACGCAAATGTCACTAGGTGTTAGCTTTTGATGAAATAGAAAAAGCTCAGTTGAGTTCCGCAAATGATGTAAATTCTCAAGAGTTTGGACCCTTAATATTTTCTTCGATGGCCAGTTAGTTCTGACTCATTGATTGGAGAAAATTAGGTGAGATAGAAGAAATAGAAATTGTTACTTCCTTTAGATTGGGGAGTGATTATCATGAATAATGAAGTGAACTTTCTAGCCAAATGGCCTTGATATTTTCCATTCATCTATACATCCATTAGCTCCTTTACTCCATTTGAAAAAAAGATCTTAGTTCCTCCCTATTAACACATTTTATCATTGAGCCTTAATTGCAGACATAGATATTTGTAGATGAATGTAACTGAACAATGATATATTTGATACAAAAAGATACAAAAGACATCATGAAAAAATAGTTTTAAGAGAAAAGGAAGAATTCATTTTATTTTAGAACGAAAATGTGTTACAGGCAGGGGCATTCCAAATCCTTTGGTTTCATGAATATTCCATCTTCATGATAATAGACAGCTGTGCTCTTATGAACTTCTAAGAAACAGCTAACTTGGGTCAGAGCTAGAGTTATTAAAGGTAGAGAACAGGGAAACAGAATCTCTCATTCTGAGTGGGCATTTTTCAGTGTGGAATTATATTAAGCTTTCTCATCAACTCTTAAACTGACATTCACAGTAATGGAATTTATCATCTTTTGCTCCCTGCCACAAAGAGCCCAGAATTAAAAAGGACCTGTCCTTCATTGTTAAGTACAGCACAATTTTCCCCTTTCAGGATCTTATGCGAAGATTCTGCCTTTCCTATCAATATTAGTTTTCTAATAGAAAGTTTCTTTCCTCTGTAATTCATTTTAAAGGCCTTCCAACATGTCCCAAACAGGTAATACCTATGGGTGTCCTGAGAATATGGAACAAATTAGAGTTGTTTTTGTTTTTTGTTTTTTTGAGAGAGAGAGAGAGAGAGAGAGAGCACACATGTGAACATTCATGTGAGTCAGGGGCAGAGGGAGAGAGAGAATCTTAAGCAGCCTCCATGTTCTGTGCAGAGCCCAATATGGGGCTCAATCTCAGAACTCTGATATCATGACCTGAGCTGAAATCAAAAGTTGGGTGCTTAACTGACTGAGCCACCCAGGCTCCCCAGAGATCTTTTTTTAATGAAGGTTCCAGGTATAAATAGATGCAGGGACCACAAGCAATTGTGCATCTCCTGGAAAAATGGAATTATATGGTCACTTAAAACTGAAGCTTAGTGGGGTCTCACAGGAATCACTAAAGCCTTCTATTACCTATGGGTCCAAGAAAGAAGCCAAGGTGTATGTTGAGATAATGGTGACAAAGACACAGAAGGCTACGGGGGTTTCAGTTGCCATTTAAGAAAGGGAATGAAACTGAAGCCCCATCTTTGTGCCTTTAAGACCTTGTTAAGATTTCATAAAGGTCTGTAACTTCTGTTATTTTCAATGCTGCCCTGGCTATTTCTGGAAATTTGTTAAAGGAGCAGGACTTGAGCAGTCTGCATTTTCTTACAGTTAGACTTGCAAGGATTAGATCTCCAAACGACAGAGTGGAGGTGGCCACTGAAATAAACAGGCTAAACCCCTTGGGCTCCCAAGGAAGAGGCGGTGGAGGTGGGCTGAGCAACAAAGCAAGAGGTTTGGCACTGACAAGATCCTTCTGGTCCTCCTGCATTCATAATGCCCTAAGGTAATTGCAAACACAGTGTCGACTGTAATGAAAACAATTATGATCCTTAGAATAGCAGCTTTACAGAATTAATATTTTACAGTATTAATTAAGTCGTATTCTATCCTTAAGTCCAAGGTCTCAGAGCACTTGTCTCATAAGAATGAATGAGATGTCATCTGTATCTGTTATTTTTGAAATGTCTATTTTGTGAAGTTTTAAGACATGATTTCTCAAGGGTAAAATGTTTTCTTTAATGGTTTTAGTTTTCTAACTGTTTATAAGCAAGACTTATTTGAGAGGGCCAAACACGTAAAGATTAAACAAAAAAAGGCTGTTTCTGAAAGTAGACATTGATTAGTCCTATAAGTCCCTTTTTGTACAAAACCTAAAACAGGGCTCCAAATACCCCTTAAAATGAGTATATTCAAAATAGCAAAGAATAGTCACTTATTATGTAAACACATTTTTTAATCAGGTGAAATACACAATTGTGGATTTATTAAAACGAGAAAAACAAAAATAGCTCTTATGAGATGAAGAGAATGAAAAAAACAGATGGAGGGAAGAAGGCAGGGAGAAACAATGATATTGAAAAACCATTAAAACTCAATCACAGAATTACTAGGTATATATCAGATGAACCAATATTATGATTTGATTTATCATAAGATAAAAACAATTCTCCCACTAATTCTTGTGGTACTTCATCATCTATCATTAGAAATCTTTTACTTGGCTCTCTTTAACCTGCTGATAGTTACGTATTGTGTTAAAACCATTCTAGAGGGCACTCAGCAAAATATAATAAATGCCTTAAAACAAACAACTTTCATTTATTCTAGGAATTTTTTTCCCCAAAGAAATACACACACATAAGCATGTTCTATAAAACAAATAAGGTAGAGGGTGCCTGGGTGGTTCATGGGGTTAAGGATATCACTCTTGATTTTGGCTCAGGTCATGATCTCATGGTTGTGAGATTGAGCCTAGTGTTGGGCTCTGCCCTGGGTGTGGAACCTGCTTAAAATTCTCTCTTCCCCCCCACCTCTCCCTCTTTCTCTCTCTTCCACTCCCTCTGCCCCTCCCCACCCTCTCTTCCTCCTTCCCTCTCTTAAAAAAAGATAAAGAAACAAAAAGAAAAATGAACAAATGGAAATGACCTGAAGTCCTAATAATAGGCTAAATAACCTATAATAAATTCACAGGACTGAATACTCTGTAGTCAGTCAATACAGGTTATAGAAGATTACTTAATCATACAAAAATAGCCACTTAAGCCTTAATAGCCATTTAAGTTGAATAAATGGTATGGCTATTCCACAGCACGAGAGGTGCATGAAAAGTGGGAAGAGTCTAGAAGTCATACAGCAATGCATTGGAAGGAAGAAATAGAACTGTGCTGCAGGAAACCTGAAACTCCTGATTGTGTGTTGCGTTGATTTCTATGGGTCACAAGGCAACTATTTGCTCAAAAGAAGACCAGAGGAGGGGGAGGAACAAGATGGTGGAGGAGTAGGAGACCTAAATTTCATCTGGTCCCCGGAGTTCAGCTAGATAATTATCAAACCATCTGAATACCTACAAACTCAACAGATCAAAGAGAAGAAGAGCAGCAATTCTATGAACAGAAAAGTGACCACTTTCCAGAAGGTAGGATGTGCAGAGAAGTGAATCTGCGGCGATATATGGGAAGAGAGACTGTGGCAGGAGGGGCCAGCTCCTGGCAAGCGGTAGAGCAGCAGAGCACAAAATCACAACTTTAAGCAGTCTGTTCCACTGAGAGACCATACTCCAGAGGCTAAGTGGGGGGTGGAGCCCTCCCTGGGACAGTGTTGTCTCAGGACCCACAAAGTCACGGAAAGATCAGGGGTGCCTGAGTGTGGAAGAGCCCCCTGGTATCAGAGCAAGGAAGCTGGCTGCAGAGACGGAGCCGAGGATTGGCTCTCATCTCAGGGTTAAACTGTGATCCGAAGCACAGTGGGGCCACTGCTCTTCAAACAGGAACCCCACAAGTAGCAGATCCGGGGAGAACCCCTCCTTCCTCCTCTGGGAGGAGTGGCATAGGAGTGCACTGCAAGAATTTGCTGGGTTTGGAAACTCTAAACAGGGCAATGCATTAGAGACAGAAATTCTTGGTCACAGGCTGGGTGAGCACAGAGTGTGGCCAGAGACCAGGGAGACAGGAGTGACTAACTGTTTTTCTCTGAGGATGCATTGAGGAGAGGGGCCCCAAGCTCTCAGCTCCTCTGGGTCAGAGACTGGGAGGCTGCCATTTTCATTCTCCTCCTCCAAAGCTATACAGAAAATGTTCAGGGAACAAGAGCTATGAGAGCAAACCCGATTATTTAGTCTGGCCCCTGGCAAGGGTGGTACAATTCCACCTCAGGCAAAGACATTTGAGAATCACTGCAACAGGCCCTTCCCTCAGAAGATCAACAAAAACATCCAGCCAAGACCAAGTTCACTGACCAACGGGAACTGTAGAACTCCAGAGCTAGGGGAATATAGCACATAGAATTCATGGCTTTTTTCCCCATGATTCTTTAGTTTTTCAAAGCTAAGTTCTTTTAATTTTAGTTATTTTTTTCTATTTTATTGAATGTTTCCTCTTTCCTGTTATAACCTATTTTAACTATTTTATCTTATCAATATATTTTTTAAATCTTTCATAATTTCATTTTTATAGTCATATTCTATCCCTTAATTGTATTTAACCTTATTTTTTTGTATACATATAAGTTTTTCTTTCTTTAAAATTTTGGGATACAGTTCTTCCAATGGACCAAAATATACCCTAAATCTAGCATATGGCTTTGTTTTAGACTCCAGCCTGATCAAATTCTCTTTTCTTTTTTCTTTATTCAACCAACTTCTTACCAATTCCTTTTTTAAAAATTTTTCTTTATTTTCATCTTTACAGTTATATAATATACAGTTATATTCCATCTCTTCATTATATATATATTCATTATATATATATTATTATATACACATATATATTCATTATATATATTATATTATATATATATATAATGTCTTTCTTTCTTTCTTTTAAATTTTGTGAGGCAGCTCCTTCTAACAGACCAAAATACACCCAAAATCAAGTGTGTGACTCTGTCCTATTCACCAGCCTAATCATACATATTTTTTTTCCATTCTTCTCCTCCCAGTTTCGGGTCTCTTCTGACCTAGTTACTGTATACTTCTCTGGGGTCATTGTTACCCTTTTCGCATTTTGTTCTCTCATTCATCTATTCTTCTCTGGACAAAATGATAAGGTGGAAAAAGTCACCTCAAAAAAAGAGAAGAAAAGAGGCAGTACCAACTGTTGGGGACCTAATCAATATGGACATTCAGAACTAGCTCAGAATGGTGATTATAAAAATGCTATCTGGGCTTGAAAAAAGCATAGAAGATACTAGAGAATCCCTTTCTGGAGAAATAAAAACTCTTTCTGGAGAAATAAAAGAACTCAAACCTAACCAAGTGGAAATCAAAAAGCTATTAATGAAGTACAATAAAAAATGGAGGCTCTTACTGCAAGGATAAATGAGGCAGAAGAAAGAATTTGTGATATAGAAGACCAAGTGATGGAGAATAAAGAATCCGAGAAAAACAGACCTAAACAACTACTGGATCATGAGGGGAGAATTCGAGAGATAAGTGATACTGTAAGATAAAACAACATTAGAATAATTAGGATCCCAGAAGAATAAAGAGAGAGGGGCAGAAGGTGAAGAGAGAGGGGCAGAGAAGCAAATTATAGCAGAGAATTTCCCTAATTTGGGGTAAGGAAACAAGCATCAAAACCCAGAAGGTACAGAGAACCCTCCTCAAAATCAATATAAATAGGTCAACACCCCATCAACTAATAAGAAAACTGACAACTCTCAGAGACAAAGAGAAAATCCTGAAAGCAGCTTGGGACAAGAGGTCTGTACCCTACAATAGTAGAAATATTAGATTGGTGGCATATTTATCCATAGAGACCTGGCAGACCAGGAATGGCATGATATATTCCAAGCACTAAATGAGAAAAATATGCAGCCAAGAATACTATATCCAGGTAGGCTACCATCGAAAATAGGAGAGATAAAAAGCTTCCAGGACAAACAAAAACCAAAAGAATTTGCAAACACCAAACCAGCCCTACAGCAAATATTGAAAGGGGTCCTCTAAGCAAAGGGAGAGCCTAAAAGGAATAGACCAGAGAGGAACAGAGACAATATACAGTAACAGTCACCTTACAGGCAATACAATAGCACGAAATTCGTATCTTCAGTAGTCACCCAAAATGTAAATGGGCTAACTGCCCCAATCAGAAGACACAGGGTATCAGAATGGATAATAAACAAACAAACAAACAAGACCCATCGATATGCTATCTGCAAGAAATTCATTTTACACCAAAAGACACCTCCAGATTTAAAGTGAGGGGGTGGAAAACAATTTACCATGCTAATGGATATCAAAAGAAAGCTGGGGTGGCAGTCCTTATATCAGAAAGATTACATTTTAAGCCAAGGACTATAATAAGAGAGCAGGAAGGACACTATATCATACTTAAAGATTCTGTCCAACAGGAAGATCTAACAATTTTAAATATCTATGCCCCTAACATGGGATCAGCCAACTATATAAACCAATTAATAACAAAAGCAAAAAAGCTCATTGACAATAATACAATAATATTAGGGAACTTTAACATCTCTCTCACTGAAATGGACAGATCATACAAGTAAAAGATCAACAAGGAAATAAAGGCATTAAATGACACACTGGACCAGATTGACATCACAGATATATTCAGAACATTCCATCCCAAAGCACAGAATACACATTCCTCTCTAGTGCACATGGAACTTTCTCCAGAATAGATCATATCCTGGGTCACCAATCTGGTCTCATCCAGTACCAAAACTTTGGGATTATTCCCTGTGTATTTTCTGACCACATTGCTTTGAAACTAGAACTCAACCACAAGAGGAAAGTTGGAAAGAACTCAAATAAATGGAGGCTAAAGAGTATCCTACTAAAGAATCAATGGCTTAACCAGAAAATTAAAGAAGAATTTTAAAAATTCATGGAAACAAATGAAAATGAAAACACAACTTCAAAATCTTTGGGATGCAGCAAAAGCAGTCCTGAGTGGAAAGTATATAGCAATACAAGCCCTTCTCAAGAAACAAGAAAGATCTCAAATACACAACCTAACCCTACATCTAAAGGAGCTGGAGGAACAATAGCAAATAAAGCCTAAACCCAGCAGAAGAGAAATCTAAAGATCAGAGCAGAAACAAATGAAATAGAAACCAAAAGAACAGTTGAACAGGTCAATGAAACTAGGAGCTGGTTCTTTGAAAGAATTAATAAGATTGATAAACCCCTGGCCAGACTTGTGAAAAAGAAAAGAGAAAGGACCCAAATTAATAAAATCATGAATGAAAGAGGAGAGATTAGAACACCAAAGAAATACAAACAATTATAAGAATATATTATTAACTATACGCTGGAAAATTTGACAATCTGGGAAGAATGGATGCATTCCTAGAGACATATAAACTACCACAACAGAACCAGGAAGAAATAGAAAACCTGAACAAACTCATAACCAGTAAGGAGATTGAAGCAGTCATCAAAAATCTCCCAACAAACGAGTGCCCTGGCCAGACGGCTGCCCAGGGGAATTCTACCAAACATTTAAAGAAGAATGAATACCTATTCTCCTGAAATGGTTCCAAAAATAGAAATGCGAGGAGAACTTCCAAATTCATTTTATGACCTTGATCCCGAAAGAAGACAAAGACCCCATCAAAAAGGAGAATTACGGACCAATCTCTCTGATGAAAATGTATGCAAAAATTCTCACCAAGGGTGCCTGGGTGGCTCAGTTGGTTAGGTGACTGCCTTCAGCTCAGGTCGTGATCCCAGAGTCCTGGGATCGAGTCCCACATCAGGCTCCCGGCTCCGCGGGGAGTCTGCTTCTCCCTCTGACCTTCTCCTCTCTCATGCTCTCTCTCACTGTCTCTATCTCAAATAAATAAATAAAATCTTTAAAAAAAAAATTCTCACCAAACTAGTATCCAATAGGATCCAACAGTACATTAAAAGGATTATTCGCCACAAGCAAGTGGGATTTATTCCTGGGCTCCAAGGTTGGTCAACATCTGCAAATCAATATGATATATTAATAAAAAGAAGAACTAGAACCATAGGATACTCTCAGTAGATGCTGAAAAAGCATTTGACAAAGTAAAGCATCCTTTCTTGATCAAAACTTTTCACACTGTAGGGATAGAGGGTACACACCCCAATATCATCAAGCCATCTATGAAAAACCCACAGTATATATCATTCTCGATGGGGAAAAACTGAAAGCTGTTCCCCTAAAGCTCGGGAACACGGCAGAGCTGTCCACTATCACCACTGCTATTCAACGTAATACTAGAAGTCCTAGCCTCAGCAATTGGACAATGAAAAGAAATAAAAGGCATCTGAATTAGCAAAGGAGAAGTCAAACTCTCATCTTCGCCAATATGATACTTTGGGTTTTGAGTGGAAAACCCAAAAGACTCCACTCCAAAACTGCTAGATCGCATATGGGAATTCAGTAAAGTGCCATGATATAAAATCAATGCACAGAAATCAGGTGCATTTCTATACGCCAACAAGACAGAAGAAAGAGTAATTAAGGAGTCGATCTCATTTATAATTGCTCCCCAAACCATAAGATACCTAGGAATAAACCTAACCAAAGAGGCAAAGAATCTGTACTTAGAAAACTATAAAATACTCATGAAAGAAATTGAGGAAGACACACAAAAAATGGAAAAATGTTCCATGCTCATCAATCAGAAGAACAAATATTGTGAAAATGTCTATGCTACCTAGGGCAACCTACACATTTAATGCAATGTCTATCAAAATACCATCAATTTTTTTCAAAGAAATGGAACAAATAATCCTAAAATTTATATGGAACCAGAAAAGACCCCAAATAGCCACAGCAATCTTGAAAAAGAAAACCAAAGTTGGCATCACAATTCCAGATTTCAAGCTCTATTACAGAGCTGTAATCATCAAGACAGCATGGTACTGGAACAAAAACAGAAACAGATCAATGGAACAGAATAGAGAGCCCACAAATAGACCCTCAACTCTATGGTCAACTCATCTTTGACAAAGCAGGAAAGAATATCCACTGGAAAAAGACAGTCTTTTTAACAAATGTTGCTGGGAAAATTGGACATCCACATGCAGAAGAATGAAACTGGACCATTTCCTTATACCACACACAAAAACAGACTCAAAATGGATGAATGATCTCAGTGTGAGACAGGAATCCATCAGAATCCTCGAGGACAACACAGGCAGCAACCTCTTCAACCTCAGCCACAGCAACTTCTTCCTAGAAACATAGCCAAAGGCAATGGAAGCAAGGGCAAAAATGACCTATTGGAACTTCATCAAGATCAAAATCTGTTGCACAGCAAAGGAAACAGTAAACAGAACCAAAAGAGAACCAACAGAATGGGAGAAGATATTTGCAAATGACATATCAGATAAAGGGCTTGTATCCAAAATCTAGAGAGAACTTATCAAATTCAACACCCAAAGAACAAATAATCTAATCAAGAAATGGGCAGAAGACATAAACAGACATTTCTTTTTTTTTTTTAAACATTTTATTTATTTATTTGAGAGACAGAGAAAGTGAGAGAGAGCACGAGAGGTGAGAAGGTTAGAGGAAGAAGCAGACTCCCCGTGGAGCCGGGAGCCCGATGCGGGACCCGATCCCGGAACTCAAGGATCATGACCTGAGCCAAAGGCAGTTGCTCAACCAATTGAGCCACCCAGGCGCCCCCATGAACAGACATTTCTGCAAAGAAGACATCTAAATGGCCAAAAGACACACGAAAAAGTAGTCAACATCATTTGGCATCAGGGAAATACAAATCAAAACCATGGTGAGATACCACCTCACACCAGTTAGAATGGCTAAAATTAACCAGTCAGGAAACGACACATGTTGGCAAGGATGTGGAGAAAGGGGAACCTTCCTACACTGTTGGTGGGAATGTAAGCTGGTACAGCCACTCTGGAAAACAGTTTGGATGTTCCTTAAAAAGTTGAAAATAGAGCTACTGTATGATGCAGCAATTGCACTACCCAGTATTTAACCTAAAGATACAAATGTACTGATCCAAAGGGCACAAGCACCCAAATGTTTATAGCAGCAATGTCCACAGTAGCCAAACTATGGAAAGAATCTAGATGTCCATCAATAGTTGAATGGATAAAGGAGAGTTGGTGTAGATATACAATGGAATATTATGAAGCCATCAAAAAAAACCCACAAAATCTTGCCATTTGCAATGATGTGGATGGAACTAGAGGATATTATGCTGCGTGAAATAAGTCAGAGAAAGGCAATTATCACATGGTATCACTGATATGAGGAATTTGAGAAAGACAAAGGATCATAGGGGAAGGGAGAGAAAAATGAAACAAGATGAAAGCAGGAAGGGAGACAAACCATGAGAGACTCTTAATCTCAGCAAACAAACTGAGGGTTGCTGAAGGGGAGAGGGGTGGTAGGGTGGTGAACACTGGGGAGAGTATGTGCTATGGTGAGAAAAAATAAATAATAATTAAAAAGAAAAGGACCAGAGCAATGGAAACTTATTAAATTTTGATTTGTTCATTCATCATTGTTACTCATTCACCTATTCACTTAGCCATCTCTTCTTAAATGCCTACTGGGCTAGTTACTAAAGTGTGACTACAGGGAGATGAGGCTGGACAAGCATGCTGAAAATGACTCAAGAAGAGCCTTTGCGTTTGCATGCCTTGTGCAAGATGCTGGGTAATCTCAGAGGCAATGGGAAGTCACCTGTGAATTTCAAGCAGGGAAATAACAAGGCCAGATATTAACATTAGGCCATTTTGGCAGCGGTGAGGAGATGGATCGCAGCAGGATAGGACTGAAGTATAGATGTGGTGATTAGACTTTTGGGGTAGTTCAGTGAAAGCCATGGAGAATCTGAGCCAAGACAGTTGCCCAGAAAATGGAGAAGAGTGGAGATACAAAAAATATTTGGGAATTAAAATTGAACATGGAGACTGAATGTGTACATAAAGAGAAGAAATGGACATAATTTGGGTTAAATCCCTGGTTTTTTGGCTTGTGTAGAGGATAACACCATTTAGCAAAATAGGCTGGGTAGCACTCTGTGGCACTTTGCACTTTTTCAGTGTGCCAAAATATAGAAATATATTCAGTTCATCCAATGACAAAAAATACTATATATAATAAACTTTATATATATCATATGTATGTATATAAGCTTTTCATAGGATGCTTATCAATACTGATAAATTGGTTCTAATCCTCTCTGTGGACATTTTTTGGTATTCATTAAGCTGTCTATGGCTTCCTTTGTAAAGTGAGACATTTGAAGTTTGAAAGACACTGAAAGACATTCAAGCTTGAAATTCTGGAATTTCTGAAGAAACTACAATGTTGATAATAAAAATGATCAAATTATTGAAAGGACTTAAAATGATCTGGTGAATTAGGTATGGCCTGACTGTATTAACCATCTCTGGTTAATAATAATATGAAATGAAAATGTATGGAGCAATAACAATGTGCTTTCCTCTGTACTAAGAATTTTACATACTACATCACTCACTTATCAAAGCAACATTATTAGGTAGGCATTCCACTTTATAGGTCACAAAATTAAGCTCTGAGAAATTGTCCCTTGCCCCAAATTGTACAACTAGCATAGCCAGAATTCAAACAAAAGTTATCAATGTTTTAACCTATATATCTGAACTGCATTGATTACTTTTTGAAATTTCAGACATCCTGAGAAAAAAAATCTTTCTGAAAAACATCATAGATGAGCTTTGGAGATCTGAGTGGCAGTATGGTCTGATAGAAAGATCACTGGACTGAGGATTA
>CM052815.1:30254646-30280381 GCA_028533885.1 Nasua narica | reverse complement strand
CCCCCCCCCCCCCCCCCCGCCCCATTCCCTTTCACATAAGTTTCTTTACCTCAGGGGGTGCTTGGTAAATCCTGTGTGAAGCTATAGGAGTCCTCTTGTTCCTCACCTCTCCTCTCCTCCATAGCTATTCTCAAGAAGGATCTGAGAAATGCCATCGTACCGTAGCACAGCTTAATAGTGACCCCTTTTGGAAGGTTTTATATTTAAAACTGTATATTACACATAACCTGGGACTGTCCATCATCTCCTGATCCTTAAAGTGTTATTTATTTGTCAAAAGTCATAATGCAAGAAGTTCCTAAGAGCCAGCCAGCTGTGGTCAACATCTAAGGCTGTGTACAGGCTCATTTGCCCTCCTGCCTGTCTCCTTGACCTGTTAGAGTGCATCCATCCTGCGGCATCATATTCTAGATCCTGCTGTGTGACTTGGCACCTTTCTATTTTCCCTAGCTATTTGGACATTCTTCTCCAGTTTCTCTATGTCCCTCAATTAGGCTAGTGCCACCACCAGCCAACAGCTGTCAGATATAGCCCAACTCCCCCCCCCCCCCCAGCAGAGGATTTCCGGCATCAGCAACCAATAGGAGGGTTTTAGGGAAATGAAGGGATGGTCCAGAGCTTCTGAAATCACATTTGTTCTGCCTCTGCTTAAGGCTTACTGCTACAACCTATTTATCATGCCAATTTCTTCCCTGAAGGGAGGATGTTAAAACTATGTTTAAATGTTTACTCAAGTCCTCTCATGAGCTCTTGTCAGCCTGCCTTCTGTCCCTCCCTATACACTACACCTGCTCCCAGGTCCCACCTCCAAACACGAGTGGCATCCCCACCTGATTTCTGACCTAAACAGGGTTGGGGCACCTCTACCTGAGCCTATCACCATTTTTAGTAGTTTATCCAGGTGAGGGAGATCAGAAACCACCACATCCTTCTGGTGTTTTCTAATATCTGAACTCCTGACTCTCAAATGAGGCATCAACATACCTTTTCTCCCCAGCCAAAATCTCTGGAGACAAATACCAAATTTCAATGATTATTTTCACCCCTTTCTCACATATGCTCTGAGATGATAGCGCTGATGCATGTATTGATAATGACAATAACAGATGATAAACTGAGCTTTGAGTTGGTAATTATGGAAGGTTTGAAGCTTAAAACAAAAGCTTAAAATTCCACCATTTTCCTTCACAAAGAACAGTTGAGATGCAAAGGCAGTCCAAAAAAATTATGTGTTTGGGGAAAAGTGATTGAACAATGAGTGATGATAAAGAACCTATGAAATATATATACAATCACACTTAAAACTAGGGAAAAATTGCTCCTGTTATTGAGACTGAGAACTGGGACCAAAAGCCACATGTGATTAGGACAGAATAATAATCTAGAAGGATCTATTCACTGTCTTGAGCAGTATGTATCAGGATTCCATTTTAGAATATCTTCCCCTAGATTTTTTTCTCCTCCTGTGGGTTTGGGTACACCAATTTACTGGTCCCAACTACTTGTCAATTAAGCAAGAGAACAATCATTGTAACAAGGACAAAACTCTAGTACACTAAAAATAACACGTTCTATACAAGGACAACCCAGCTGTAGTGGTTTTAAGCAACTGTTAGCTTCTCTCACCCATTTTCCTGCCCTCTCTGCTCAGTCTTCAGTGGTCCATTATCTGTTCCTTGAAATGCAGCCAAGAGAGAGCATTCAAGCTAGTGCGCTCATGGTGAGAGAACATGGCTATAATTCTTCATCTCACCCTGGCAATTTCATTATTTGGGGGGGGGGGGGCAGTGTCATCAGAATTAAAAGGCTGGCACTCAATAGAACTTTTATCTTTCCACACATTCTTTGGCTCATCCAACTGGGAGATATGACCGCTTCATCAAATTGCTGTTGGAGTGGGCACAGAACTCAGTCCCTTAAAAATATAGTGTTCTTTATTTTACATTAAATGAAGTTTCAAATTTAGTAATTGAATAAGTTAGCTTATTAGAATTTTGTCTGGTAAAGATCCAACTAATTTTTTTCCATGCAAAAGGTGAATCCAGAGGTTACTTTTTATGGCCTGGAGGACATTACTTTTGTATCTAATCCAGCAATCTTATTCTAGCAATTTTTTGTTAAGTTGTGTATATAAATGCACTTTGAACTGGTCTTGACATCTTGCTGGTTTGCTAATGAGTTGAATACAATTTTTGAGAGGTGTTCATCTGATATTTTTTTGAGGGTCATGTTTTTAACTTTTCAAAAGTTCTACCTCAGCAGTTTCAGAGGCTGTTCCACCAAAATACCAAAGTAGACTCATCTGAAAGAGCTAATTAAACTGATGAGAAGTATACATCACAGGCTGCTTAATGTCAGGCACATGGGTCTTCTGGGCTCCCAGAGTGAATCCCAGGCAACAGAATTTTATCCTTATTGACTTTCTGTTTCTCCAGGTTTATTTCTTATTCTTTTCGGATTTGGAGTATTTGTTTTTATCCCTGGTTTGTACATGACCTACAAGTTATTCTTTATTGGTAGCA
This sequence comes from Nasua narica, assembly GCA_028533885.1. NCBI lineage: Eukaryota > Metazoa > Chordata > Mammalia > Carnivora > Procyonidae > Nasua > Nasua narica. Next base: position 30,277,859 of record CM052815.1, on the reverse strand, counting down.
ACAGTGATGGAATATTTGGCTTAATGATGCAGCTATTTGGGATCTTGGTCACCTAGATGACGATTTATCTTCTGTTTGGTGAAAGTAGAGAAGCTGATTTGGTACTCTTTCTGTTTGTCTCTTTATCAGTTGTGATTCCAATCAATTCAGAATTGTGTGCCAGTTGGGGAAAAATAGTTCTTTATAACTTGGACTGGTACGTTTATGCATTTCCCTGTTTATGTGTAGCTGCAGAATGGAAACTAAAAGAGCTCTATGTATCTGTAATTGATACAATACAACCCTTTAACTTTCATTGTATACATACGAAATGTTTTCCTATCCCAAAGGAATAATAAATTAAATTTCAAATTGTGTTACGTTAGTCACCATACGGCACATCAGTAGTTTTTGATGTGTTCCATGATTCATTGTTTGTGTGTAACATCCAGTGCTCCATGCAATACATGCCCCCTCCTTAATACCCATCACTGGGCTATAACATCTTTTAAATTAAATATACTCTGTGTGGCTTATAGAGATAAATAAGTATTTATGAAAATCTAATATTCCCCCAAATCAGAGAAAATAAGAAAACTGAACTGCTAATAGTTTTTTCTTGGTTAATCTTACGATCTAGACTTAACAAAAAAACCTGTGGAAGCTGCTAACTCAGATACATTTTTTTAATGTGATAATTCAAGTTCACATAATCAAGGTGAATCCATTGACATATTAGACCAATTTAATAATTTTGATTTTTTTAAAGTAAGTAAGAGGTATAAGCCTTCTTCTTAAATTTGTCGGTATGGACTATAATACATGTATGTATTTTTAAATAAGATTTGGTTTTGTTTTCTCACGAAAAGTTAAGTTGCTCTGATCTACTTGAAATTCTTATGCTTTATGGACATTGGGGAGGGTATGTTCTATGGTAAGTGCTGTGAAATGTGTAAGTCTGATGATTCACAGACATGTACCCCTGGGGCAAAAAGTACATGATATGTTAATAAAAAAATTCTTATGCTGTTAATTCATACCTCACTTAAGTCAACATTTCTCCCATATAATGTAGGAATATAGTGAATGGGTTTTCTTTCTTTTTTTTTTTTTTTAAGATTTTATTTATTCATTTGAGAGACAGAGAAAGTGAGAGAGAGCATGAGAGGAGAGAAGGTTAGAGGAAGAAGCAGACTCCCCGTAGAGCCAGGAGCCTGATGTGGGACTCGATCCTGGAACTCAAGGATCGTGACCTAAGCCGAAGGCAGTTGCTCAACCGAGCCACCCAGGGGCCCGTGAATAGGTTTTCTAAGGAGACATTACGTGTGTGTGTGTGTGTGTGTGTGTGTGTGTGTGTGTGTTTGCACACACATGCACATGCACTATCCACTTAAAATAGAAGTCAGGGAATACCATGGATATGAAGTTTTAGAATTTAAAAAGTGCTTCCCATCAATTTTCATAAATAGAAAAACCACTTAGAAGGTATAAACATGAAGTGTTTTCTGTGTGTAGAAAATAAAATTATTTAATCTCAGTCTCATGAGATGGCATGGCAAATCTTACATACCTTTTGTTATGAAGAAGACTAGGAGTCAGAAAGGTTAAGTGACTTAGAAGATTGCACCCATAATAAATGATGAATCAAGAAAATAGCAGATCCAGAGCCCATCTTCCCAGACAAGTATCTTGTCTTCGCCACTGGGCTCTATATTTTGAGAACTATAAACTCCTAACAATAACTACATTTTGGATATGTATTCCCAACAGCTAAATATTATTCATCTATTATGTATATAACCATATATTACATATATTACAAAAGAAGAAAAACAATTTTAAATGAGAAAATATAAAAATACAATAGAAGTGCTGCTCTTTTCTTCCCACATCAAATGAACCATATACCCTCAGAGGACTGTGATAGACATTACTTTGCCCCTTATAATTTGTATTAGCTCTTATCTAGGACCTTTCATTTGAGTATATGGCCAGACTGGGACCCCAAAGATCAAGGGAGATATAAAGAACTTAGAGAAAAAGGGATTCTCTCTTCTTGAACCTATTTCCTCTACAGTTACCATCTCAGAAATTTAGTACTTATTTTTCCCAGAAGCCTGGGATCCAACACAGTTCTCTCCCTTTCCCTTGGTTAATGTTCCAAAAGGAAATGTATCACCACATTCCCAAGCTGATAAAGAATCAGCTTTATAAATGATGAAGTTTCCACATGCGCTCTGGCTATGCGGGGCCAACCATCGCTTACACAACCACACAGGACCTTGGCTGTGGAAATGAATCATCCCTTCTGAATTGAGTATGTGCATTTCTTACGTTTATCCCTAAAAACCTTCCCATAAGGTGTGCAAATCAGATATTATTTTCCATTTAACAGACAAGAAACAGAGTCTGAAAGTTAAGTATCATTTGCCTAGTACCGTTTACAGAGTAGGCTATTAACAAAATTGAGTTGAATGAATAGATGAGTCTAAACCTGAAGCAGAATTATTTCTCAAATCTATGTCTCTTAACTCCTAGTTCTGGGACTTTTGTCTTAAAACACAGTTGTCCCAGGCAGGTGGGTGACCAGGAGGAAAGGCAAGACTAAATTTGCAATAGGAAGATTGGGGTCAGACTTTAAGCTATTTCCTAGCTATCTGACTTGAACAGGTCTCTCAGCCTGAGCCTTAGATGCTATAAAATGATGTATTTAAACACCTGCTTAGCCCATTTCAAAAGGTTGTTCACAAAGTCAAATTACATAATCTATATGGAATTGCCTAAGACTATTCTTGTCATTTAAATCTCCTAGATGACTGAGAGATGGACTTTTTTTTTTTTAATACCTAGATAAAGAAAGCCACAAGTATGGAACATATTTATCAGCTATTCTGAAAAATCCATTTTTTTAAACTTTATTGAATTTTTTAAGTAATCTCTATACCCAATGCAGGACTCAAGCTTACAACCCCAAAATCAAGAGTTGCATGCTCTCCTGACTGAGCCAGAAGAATCAGAATTGAGTTTCATGCTCCATCCAGTCATGCAATTTAATAACGAAAATAATTATTTAAGACATACTATCAGCTGAGCAGTAGAAATATAAAAAAGTAAAAAGAAGTTGGTCCCTTCAAGGAAATTACAACCTAATTCAGAAAGCAAGTGCACTCATTTTCTAGGGCTGCCATAACAATATGCCACAGACTGAGTGCTTTAAATAACAGTTCTGAAGGCTAGAAGTTCAAGGTCAAGGCTTGGTTGTTTCTGAGGCCTTTCTCCTTGACTGCTTTTTTTTAAAAAGATTTTTTATTTATTTGACAGAGAGAGAGAGAGAGATATCACAAGTAGGCAGAGAAGCAGGCAGAGAGAGAGAGGGGGAAGCAGGCTCCCTGCTGAGCAGAGAGCCCAATGTGGGGCTCCATCCCAGGACCCTGAGATCATGACCTGAGCAGAAGGCAGAGGTTTTAACCTGCTGAGCCACCCAGGTGCCCCTGGCTGCTTTCTTACTTTGTCTTTGGCATCATCTTTCCTCTGTGCATGCGCACGCTCATGTATTTTTTATGTCCCAATTTCCTCTTCTTGTAAGGACACCGGTCATATAGGATTATGGCCTACCCTACAGGCCTCATTTTAATTTAATCACCTCTTTCAAGGCCCCATCTCCAAATACAGTCACATTCTGAGATACTAGGCATTAAGACTTCAATGTATGTGTTTTAGGGGGATACAATTCAGCCCTAACAGAAAGATCATCTAAAACTGCATTTACCAAGGAAGTGGCAGAAAATTAAGTTGTATAAATTCTGAGGAAGGACAATCACCAAGGGCTGGCAAGTCTCTGAAAAGTTGGAGGAAATGAGATGTGTGGTAGGCTTTGAAGTGGTGAATTAGCAGAAGCTTCCCAGAGGAAGAACAATGTGGGTAGTTGATAGAAACAGGGAGGTCAGTGATGTGCTTGCATACAGTTATCTGCCCCTCCTGCCCCTCAAGGCAATAATGGCATTCACTGCTATGAGCAGCACTTCAGCCTGTACTATATGTTCATTGACATCCTCTCATTTGATCATAATGTTAACCTTCTGATGACCCGTATTGCATGGCTATTTCATTGTAGGTGTACTGACTCCACAACAAGTTCTTGCCGCTGTATGGCTTTTGCCCTAGCAGGAGGACTTTCAAAAGAACACACATTCTTCCATTTTTTGCCTTTGGACAACTCAGAGCAGAAGACACCCAGATGGTAGTTCCTGGGAAGGAAAGAGCCTAGGACAAACTAAATAGTGTTGGAGTGGAGGACCAGATCGATACGGTGCTATTCAGAGAAGTCCTGTTTACTAATTGAAAACACAACGGGCCTCCGAATTATTATTACTGTTGTGTGTTAAGCTGTTATTGAGGAATTTTTTCTTTTTTTTCCTCTGTGTATGTAAATTGAGAGAATAAAAGTTATTCTGAAAAAAGTCATTCCTGTCAGCTGCCAGCTGTTTTGGATAACGTCTAATCAACTGATTGAGTTGGGTGTATATCCTAAGATATAAAGTCATTTTGGCTGATTTGAGGTTCCATATATTATCTGTGTGTCATATACTGTCTTTGCATTCTGCACCAAGAATGTCTTTATAAATTCTTTCCTCAGCCACAAGAGCTATGATTCTTCACAAACTCAACACTTAAAATATTTAACTAGCATAAAAAAAAAGTTCGGGCGTGATCAGATAGCTGGAATAAAATGTTACTTAAGGCATTATTAAAAATGTCATGGTGTCAGAATGTTGCGAGAGTCTGCAGGCAGGAAAAGCTGCAAAGATGGAATTATACAGAAGAACTTCATCAAAGAGTTCATTTGAAAATTCTTGCCAATTTGGGAATATATGCTAAAATGTGTACCACTGAAAAACCAATTCTACTTCTAGTAATATATCCAAAAATAAGTAAGTAAAGAAACAACCAGTAGCACACATATTTATGTACAAGGAAGTTCATTAGAATGATATTTTCAAAAGCCAAAGGGTACATTTCCAGGCATATGGAATTAATTAACTAAATTGGGGTATTTTTAAAGATTTTTTTTTTTTTTTTTTTTATTAGAGAGCGAGAGACTGAGAATGAGAGGGGAGGCAGCCAGAGGGAGAAGCAGACTTCCCGCAGAGCCGGGAGTCCGATATGGGACTCGATCCCGGGACTCCGGGATCATGACCTGAGCCGAAGTCAGTTGCTCAACCAACTGAGCCACTCAGGCGCCCCAATTAGGGTATTTTTATAGGATAAAATATTAAGCCACTTTTAAAAATCATAGGTCTGCACAAATTCTCATCTTTGATCCTGACGGTCCTTCACACTGTAGAGCTCTGGAGCTTTGCTATCGAAAGTATGTAAGTATTTAAAAGTAGGAAAGTATTTCAATTTGAGGAGTCATATCCTGGAAGATAAGAAATTAGAAGAAGATAGTGTCACACAGCCCTGCTTTGCAGACACTAAGGTACAAACATATCCAGCCTGAGACAAAAACAGGTGGGGCTAAATTTAACCATCTTTTTCTCATGATGATTTGACTGAGTTAATGCAAAACCATTGGTTGTTTTTGATTTTGGTAGAATCCTTCTAGGGACCAGACAAAAATTCATCTACTAACACATAAGAGGGGGCTGGCTACAAAAGTAAGGGTGAAAACATTCATCAGCTACTCTGTCCCCAGAGTCTCAGGCTTCAACTTGTCTCTAACTCCACTTCAGAAGGTATCTGAGGTGCAAGGAAGCCACATCCAATTCCTCCAACCCCAGTGTAACACTGCGGTCAGAAGCAAAGAGAGCAAGCTCTGAACCCTTGTCAGGTATGAAAGAAGATCTCTGAAGATAAGGCTGAGCTTAAGGTGATGGATCGTGTAACTACTCAGTATTCTGAAATGCAAAGCCGTGTATTATAAAAGTTAATCCTGAAACCACTTCAACACCGTACTCAGCTGGATTTTCAGAAGGGTTTTCTAGTGTTTCACTCAGCTAAAACCCTATATACATTTCCTTTCAAATGTTCAATATCCAGAGGATCAAACCCAAATATTATCTCATAGGAAATCTGAGAGGCATATGACTCTGACATTTTATTCATGTTAGCCACACAATTATTCATTCAATCATTTTTGAGCACCAACTATGTGCCAGGTACTATGGACTTATGATTGGATGCTAAATGATCTCTATTCCTCCAAAATTCTCATAATCTAGGCAGGTAAGTAGCAGAATGACCGAATGAATTCATTTCAATATGGAATGTGGTATAATAGGGCATGATCCAAATGCTTAGGGGGACTATTTTTTTTCTGAGATGGGAGATGTGTAAGGTTTCCCAGAAACAGGAACATTCTAATGTAGCTTCCATTTCCACCACTTTGTTTAGACCTTCCTTGTCAAGAATACCAGAGCTGTAGGATTCATTCTAACCCCACACCTAACAGAAAAGGGTTATGAAAGACTGATTCTGAAAGACTGATGCAGGTGTCAGAGTTCCTTCTAGGTGTTTTTTGTTTGTTTGCTTGTTTGTTTTTTCCAAGCTTTTCTTCTAGTCTTTTGAATTTCAGTTGGTGGTGCCAATATCCACCGTCATTGATGAGGCCCAAAACTCAAGAATCATCCTTGAGTCTTTTCTTCCCTTACCCTCACAATGAATCCATTAGCCAGTCCTCTTAGTTCTACCACCAACATATGTCCCCAATCCCCAGTTCTTCTCTTCCCACTGCCACTTCCTTGGTCTAAGCCTCCATCGGCAGTCACCTAACCCGATACAATGGCCTCCTAAATGAGCTGCCTTCTCTTGCTCCTCACCAAACCATTTTTCCTCATAGTAGCTAGAGTAATTGTTACATAATGTAGGTCAAATCATGTGACTCTGACTTAAAGTCAATTGATGTCCTCCCATCTGTCCTTAGAATAAACAGAAAGCTCATCATCACAGCCTATAACAATTCCTGTGATCTGCAACTGTATCCCTAAGACATAACTCCCTATAATTGTCTCCCCTTTTTCTGCACTGGTCACATTTCTGTTCCTGATGTACTTCTTCACCCCTGAGCTTTTGCATATGCTGATGCCTCTGCCTGAGACTCTCTTCTTTCATCTTGCGGCTTGAATGACTCATCCCCATCCTTCTTGCCTTGGCTTCTTGCTTATCTCAGGGAGACTCTCCTTAAATTAGATCCCCCCAAATACTGATCACACCATCTTTATGGTTTCCTTTATAGAACTTATGAAAGGTATCACATGTAATAGGAAGAGAGTTTATGGCCCCCTACAATCTCCATTAGCACTTTCAAAACCAAGTCAAATCACATAAAATGTACATTACAAACAATGTGACTGTCACATGAACATGATTTCAGGATAACATCCCTAATCAACTCATCACCCTCCAAACAGGTTGCAGTGCTTAATACCTCTGTAAAATTGTAGAGAGGTCTCTCATCATCCCCAAATAGTATTCTTTAACACACGCATTTATTGTTTATTGTGTGTCTGACACACTAGATTGTGAGCTTCCCGAGGTTCCCAAAACATCATTGTGCATGGCACATTAGTTGATTCATTAGTAAGTGAATGAATCAACTCTACAGGCATAGCTAGAACTATAATATCAATAAAATGTGTAGTCCAGGATCCTTCCATTGCCTTTTGCCTCCTCACTCTTCAGCTATTCATTCATTCCTTGATTCATTTATTCAACATTCAGTGAAAAATTGTATTTTGTGATCTGAAGATACAGAAGTGAATGAAACAAACAAAAAGTCCTGCCCCCAAGGATCTTATACTTTATACTCCAACTTTAGTTGGAGGAGACAAATAAATACAATACATAAGTAAACTATATTGTAAGCTAGTGTAGCATGGGAAAAAAATAAATGTATCATGGGGGAAAAAATAAATCAGGATGAGGGAATAGGAAGTACCAAGAGTGGTAAATTTAAGTAGGAAAGTCATCATAGGTGACACCTGAGCATAGAACCAAAGGCCATAAATTGCAAATGCTCTTTGTCACGATAGATTCCACTAAGTTCACGAAAGTGCTTGAATTTTAATCACAGAATGTAAGACCAGGAAGGGGGTCTTAGAGATCTCCTCATAGTGTGAGCTCCCAACTGGAAACCAAGCCACACTTTTCTCAAGGGATTTAAATACATCTGAGGGTATCTGGGTGAACCTGAATGTGCCTCAAGTCAATTCATGTACACTCACTCCTTCTTTTACTAGTTTGCTTGGGGTATGTTGTTTTACTTCCATCTTGTGTTTTCTTGTGTATGTGAGAATAAAACAGTAGAAGAAAGGAAAGGCTATGTTAGATTAATTTCCTGACCCAAACTCATAAACATGTATCTCAGTCTCATGGAATGAATTTAAACTGTCCATTTTCACACACAAGCTGATGCAAAATGAGCATTTACATGTTTGTAGTTATTAATATCCCTTTTATTATTGCCATCATCATTTCATTTAGTCCTCAGCGGCATTTGAAAGAGGCCTTATTATTACCTCTATTTAACAGGTGAGAAAACTGAGGGTAAAGAGATCGAATCAAGCTAACCTCTCAAGTGAATCCAAACTAAACCAATATTCAAATTCTACTGACCACTTCAGTGGCCCCTTGAGAGAATGGGAGTTTAAGATACTGTGTACTTTATGCTCCAGCTCCTCTATCCTCCATTCATATTCTCAACAAAGGGAAGCAAATCTACCTCCTCTTGCCCCAGACTTGTCTACAGAGACTGCAAGGATTGCCTTGTTCTGGTTTGCGGTCCCCTCACCCTAGGCGGGCTATCAGAATGGTTCAGAAGTGCTTTGTACGTGAGGTACTAGCTCTAGTCATGGCCCAGAGTCCACAAGATATATATTTAAAATAAGAAAGAAAAAGAAAGAAACTCGGGAAATTTTAGAAATGTTAACATGTTTTTAAACAAAGATAAATCAAGTTTAGGGATCCACAAGTAACCACCATGCCTCCTTGCTTTCAGAGGCATATTGGGCTGCTAAATGAAGTAACAGAAGGCTGTGGAGATGATCCAGCAAGCTACAAGGCAGCCAGTAAATGCACTGAAGGTACTAATTTGGAATTTCCTACTCTGTCTTCCCTGAAGATAAGTTTAAACATTTACATGTTTTAAAATTCCTTAATCTGACTTACCTCAATAATTCTATCCTTCCCACACTTTCTGATTTGTAATCATTATAAGTCAATTTCTCTCCCAAGGGCAAAATCTGTAGAAATATATATATATATAGAAATGTTAATATGTAGTCATTCCAAGGCAGCCTACAGCTGACATGGATTTCTCTATTTCCGTGCTGTGCAGAGAAAAGCTGCAAATCAACGTAGTGCCTCTTTGCCACCTAGTGGGAAACTTAATTTTGCTATTTCTTCCCCATCTCTTGTTTGCCAAGAGATGACGGAAGTCTAAGCAAACCAAAGCAGAAAAGGGGAAGGCTCTGTCTATGCTTTTAGCATAAACTATCAGAAATACAATGAGTGTTCCAGAGAGAGGACCTGTCAGAGGTTGAAAGTGTAGGAGCCACATTCTCCCAGTATATTCTGAAGTCTGATACTCTGATATCGTTGTACAGTTACAGTTTCCTGCATTCACCTTTCTGCATCCTTCTGCATTTCATTGGATCAATACTGTACATAAGATCTTATTCTGAGGGCGCCTGGGTGGCTGAGGTTGGTTAGGCGTCCAAGTCCTCTGTTCAGGTCTTGAACTCCGGGTCGTGAGTTCAAGCCCTGAGTTGGGCTCCACACCGGGCACGGAGCCTACTTAAAAAAAGAAAAAATAAAAGATCTTATTCTGAAGAGTACTGCCCTAATAAATTAGTTCCATCCAAATTCAGTGTGTCTATGGACTTCAAAGTCTCTTGAAAAGGAGAAAAAAATGCCAAGGCTGACTTGTCCAGCCATTAAAAATCCACATCAATAATAATAAATGCTTGAATTTAACAAGAGCTTATGATGTACAGGATACAATATTATAATGTATGTGAGCTGCTGAGCATGGTGGCCGTCACTTAATGAGGACCCCAAAATGGTAGTTATTTGCTGCGAAACACACTGTGCTAATGACTTGACTTCCATTATCTTGCTTTATCCTCACTCTGCCTTCAAAGTAATAAGAATTATTTTCCCCTATTTTACATATGACGAACTGAGTCTCAGGGAGTTCCACTGGTAAGTGGGGAAATCAGAATCACGGCTGTTGTGTCTGGAACTAAAAATCTATCTTATAACCTGTACTCTCATCCCAACGAAATAAATTAATAAACAAAATGAGAAGCTTCTTATAACAGTTATCTTAAGATACGATGCCATGGCAATATTACCTCCCTTTTTAACAGTTATGTATCTTTCTACCTCTAAGGGCGTTTATATGTTGAACCAAGGAGCAGTAATACTTAAACTTAGTGCCAAGGGCTGTGAATCGATCAGTAAAGATCTTAATGGTATCCAGTGGGCTACAAGAGAAAGCCTCATTATTTCAGAGGAATTGCTGGTGCACATGTTACTACTCAAACAGTGGGTTATCACCATGTGGGTCCGGCCCCCAAAGATTGACAGGTGAAATGTCAACCCAAGGGAGAGGGGAGTACAGTTTGTCGTCATGTCAGAGCCCAATAGCATAGCCATTATCAGCATGGACTCTGGAGTCAGACAGCCTGGCTGTGATGATGTCTCTGCCATTCACTACATCTGACTCAATGAAAGCTACTTACCCCTATTTGCCTCAATTTCTTCATCCTTAAAGTAAAAATACTACTTCCTATCCCACGGGGTTATTGAAAGAACTAAATGAGTAATTAAACTAAAGCCCTTAGAATGATACCTAGAAAATAATGTCAATAAATCTTCAACACCATAATCAATATATCTTTTTTCTAGTCTGTGACTATTCATATCTAAGCTGTTTTTTAGTCTGTGGGGAAAAAGAGGAAGCCCACTAGATTCAAACTGAACTACACCAGTAATGCATGGAGAACGTTATACTGGAAAGCAATTTCTCCCTGAGAAAAAGCTCCATCGTTAACCACAAACATACATTGATAGGTGCTTGGTGTGAACTTCAGGCTCCCAGACTTCCAACACAGTCTACAGGTCTAGGAGTCGGCTGCCACCTGGTTGTTTCAGAAAAGAGGTCAACTATTCTGCACAACTGAAGAAGAATGGGAAACTGCATTGGGTAAGGAGCTGCGCAGGTACAGCAGGGAGAAGAATTGGAAAGGCATAAGGATGTTGGAGGAAGGGAGAGAGGAGAACTTGGAAGCAGCAGCAATAGCAGCAGAAGCAGAGAAAGTTTGAGTAAACAGAATTGCTTAAGAGGATTTTTTTTAACATCCCCATTTAAAATATCTGAAGTAAATTCTACATTGCTCACTAATGCTTTTGTGTGAGAATATTCTTTGGGGAAATTCAAAGAGGCATTTATTCCTGGGTTCAGGTGGATACCAGGGAAACAAACCAAAGCAAGCAACAAAAAGGTACAGAGGAGGGACCCAAAGACGAGAATTTGAAAGGAGACCTATCCCACGGTATAAGGAAAAATTGCGAAGAAAGCTTCAGACTTTTAAGGGCATAGAGTTGGTCAGAATCTTAGTCAATGGCACTAAGCACTGCCTTAACTTCAATGACCTTAGAGATGTTTTAAAGCTGACAGAAGATCAAAAAATATTTTATTATTGAATTTTTTTTAACTGCCAAACTCTAGCTGGCAGGACATTTATGAGACATTTTGCAAAGATATGGTATCATACGGTATAGAGATTATAGACCGGGAATATTCTACAGAGGAAAATAAGGGGCAGCAATGCAAGTAAAGATTAATGACACTCATCATGGAAATGAGGGAAGTTAAAAAGCTGAGTGGCGATTAAATTCATCTCAACGAATAGACATTTAAAAATTTCACAAACATGCTCACATCCATTATTTCATTTAATCTTGTTGCTAAGCCTATTATTGAGACAAGGTAGGGATTGTTCCTCCCGCTTCTTTGAAGCAGACCCAACCACCTCTAATGAGTTACATCTTTAGCATAAAAACAAAACAAAGATGGGTTGCAAACTTAAGTTGTTTGACCACTAGTCTGGAGTTCATTTGTTCTTTTGTCCAACAAGTTTATATTGAGGACCACTCAGTGTCTTGATCCATGTTGGGGGCTAATAATCAAGCGACCTCTTGACTATAAACTATGCCTTCTTGGGACTAATGGTGAGTAGGGTCAAGAGTGCACAAATATGCAGCTGTGATAGGAAGTGAGTGAGTGGTGTGTCCAGGGATTCTTCCTACTCTTTGGACTTCTAGAGCAAATATATCCTGGGAATAGATGGAAATTTCTGCCAGCCTACCTACCAGACGTGGCCTTAAAGAACATGTCAGGAGATGCTTGGATATTTGTGGCCAGATATTGCTTTAGAGACTGCATTATTCCACTCGTTCTGTCCCCTAGGCAGCTGGTTCTCTAGCCACTGAATAATACTGCTCGGTTTCAAGGTAATTATCTTTGCTTTTGACTGGTTTAAGCAAATACATTTATGTGCTCCCTGTGCTCCCTGCGACTAGTTTCAATATCTGATCCTCACTTCTATCATCTGTAAAATAGAAGGATGATAGTATTCAATTCATAGGGTTATTGGAACACTGGATAGATTTTTGTATAGAAGTAGATAACTCATGTATAAGTGGTTAAGAAATGTTTTCTGTTACTATTACTAGTAATATTCTATTACACAGATGAGAAAATTAATTACTTAACAAAGATCACACAAGTAGTAAGGACTAGAGCCTGGCCCTGATTGCAGAGCCAGCAATTTTAACTATTCCTCTATCCTGAAACAAAAATGTAATTATGTCCGGCAATGCAGAAGGTCAATGAAAATGAAGTTAAAATGATAAGCATCAGAAAGGGGAAATATTTAAAAAAAAACCTTTACAATAACTTGACCTGATGAAAGCAATGACTAGAGTCAGTGAGAATAAATACAAGCTAACGAGCCTCAGGGCAAAAAAAGTAAGAACAGGGATTATTATCTTAATGGCTCATTTGCTTCTAAACATTAAACAGTGAAGGATGGGAGAATATTGGGGGCTAATACACATCAGAAACCTTCTGTGCCTCTAAGAAGTCAGAGAGAACATTGAAACACAACATGGGAAGATATAAGCTGACACAGAAAAGGAAAAGAAATTCATAATGGATATCTTCACATAAAAGCTAGAAGAAAACTCCCAAATATATGTGAGAGAGAAAAAAAATAAGAATGGCCTTATAGATCAATGTTAGGAAAAAGTTATGAAAATGAATATAACATAAAAAACTTCTGCACAGCAAAGGAAATCATCAAGAAAATGAAAAGGCAATCTAAAGAATAGGAGAAAATATTTGGAAACCACATATCCAGTAAGGGGCTGATATCCAAAGTATACGAGGAACTCATACAATTCAATAGCAAAACCCGATTTAAAAAATGGACAAAAGACCTGAATAGACTTTTTCCAAGGAAGACACACAAATGGCCACAGGTACATGAGAATGTGCTCAGTATCACTAACCATCAGGGAAATGCAAACCACACTGATGTATCCTCTCACCCGTTAGGATATCTACTATCAACAAAAGATAAAGCAGTTGAGGATGTGGAGAAAATATAGTGTGTGTGTGTGTGTGTACACATACATACATATATACATATATATATATATATATACACATATATAGTGTATGTGTATATATATTCATATATTATTCATATATATGTATATATGAATAATGAAATGGAATATTATTTCACCATATAAAAGAAGGAAATCCTGCTGTTTCTAACAACATGGATGAAATTGGAAGGCATTATGCTAAGTGAAATAAGGCAGACAGGAAAGACAAACCCTGTAAAGTATTACATGGAATCTAAAAAAAAGAAAAGTTGTACTCATAGAAACAGAGTAGAAAAGTGGTTACCAAAGGCTGGGGGTGTGGGAGGAAAACGGAGAGATTGGTAAAAGGGTGTAAACATCCACTTACAAGATTAATAAGGTCTGAAGATCTAACATGTAACATGGCGACTATAGTTGATAACATTATATGGTATCATTGAAATTTGCTAAGAGAGTAGAACTTAAAAGTTCTCACCAAAAAATCCCCAAGTAGTATCTGAGGTGATGGATTTGTTAATTAACTCAATATGCAAATCCTTCCACAATATGTGCATGTACCAAATTATTGCATTGTTTATCTTAAATATCTTCTAATTTTGAGGTGCCTGGGTGGCTCAGTGGGTTGGGGCCTCTGCCTTCAGCTCTGGTCATGGTCTCGGGGTCCTGGGATCCAGCTCCGCATTGAGCTCCCCGCTCAGTGGGGAGCCTGTTTCTCCCTCTCTCTCTGCCTGCCTCTCTGCCTACTTGTGATCTCTATCAAATAAATAAATAAATAAATAAATAAATAATCTTTTTAAAAATTTAAATAAATAAATATCTTCTGATTTTGTCAATTATACCTTAATAAGGCTAAAAAAAAAAAGAAAAAGAACAAAAGTCCTAATGACTCCCATAATATTTAGAAATATATGAGGTTTCAGTGTGCTTAGCAATGACTATTTTTAATACACTTTTTCAAATAATGTGATCTTTCAGACAAAAGACCGATCTATGATGGTATATCCATTACTTATTATATCCCACTTATAGGCATCAATATTTCTTTCAGTTGTCTACCTTATAACCAGATACCCAATGGCTTTAAATCAACAATTTATTATTTCTCACAATTCCGTGCGTTGGTTACTTCTCAAAATTCATGCTGGTTTACCCGAGCTCATTTATGTGTAGCATTCAGCTGGGTGGTGGGCAGCTTGGGGTTGGACTTACTGGGTTACAACTATGATGGCTGCATCTCTATGCCCAGCCTCGAGTCTCTTTTATCCTTGGCTTTTTTTTTTTTCTTTTTTCCTCTTCAGGGCTGTCTTTCAAGAGGTCAAAAGTAGAAACTGCTCTTTGTTTGTTTTAAGATTTTATTTATTCATTTGAGAGACAGAGAGGGCCCAAGCAGAGGGTGAGGCAGAAGGAGAGGCAGAAGCAGACTCCCTGCTGAGCTGGCAGCCAGACGTGGGGCTCGATTCCAGGACCTGGAGATCATGAACTGAGCCAAAGACAGACACTTAACCGTCTGAACCAACCAGGTGCCCCAAAACTGCACTTTTGGTTTGTAATTCTGCATGTGAGGAGCTTGGAAGCCACCATTCCATCCTAACAGCAAGTAAAAGGCTAAACAGACAAAAAAAAAAAAAAAAAAAAAAAATCCACGACTCTTCTAGGATCCATAAGCCAGGTGAGGATATGGGGCTCACAGCTGCCCCCAAGATTGAAGACACCCAAACAGGCAAACACAGAGCATAACGATGATCAGACAGAGGACTCAGGAGCAGAAATTACTGTAGGGGTTGCCTGGGTGGCACAGTCAGTTATGCACCCAGCTGGTGGTTTCAGCTCAGGCTGTGATTGCAGAGTCCTGAGATCAAACGCTTCCTTGGGCTTCCTGCTAGCAGAGTCCACTTGAGACTCTTTCTCCCTCACCCTCTGCTCCTCTGGCTTGTGCATGCTCACTCTCTCTCTCTCTTTCTCAAATAAATAGACCTTCAAAACAAAACAAAACAAAAGCTGCTTGTAGCAACCAATGCTGGGGTAATTGGTGATTACCGCCAGCTCAGTGTAGATAAGTCTGAGAGTTAAAAACTCCAGGGGGACCCAGTCATAGGGGCCACCAAAATTTTGTGAGATTTACCTCCAGGGGCTCAAACATGTTCCCACAGTAAATATCAGAGAAAAATCCCTTCATGCTTCTGGCAGAAGAGGGAAAAGAAATCATTTTGAAATATGCCAGCGTACTCTGTTCTTCTTAACAAAGTATGCCCTCAAAGGAGCTAGTTAAGCAGACTCAAACCTCTGATGTATTTTTAGAGTACAACTGCTCTGGGTGAAGGGAACTACGTAACTCCAGTTATCTCAAGCCTTCCGCTTACAGGAAGGGAAATATTCAACGCCAGCCTACTGCAATGAAAGCAGTTACTTGGAGAGAAACAGCATTGAGTGGATACCTTAGAAAAGAAGAAAAATCTGAAATCAATAATCTTAAGTTTCCATGTTAGGAAACTAGAAGAAGAGCAAATTAAACTCAAAGTAAGAAGAAGAAAAGATACAATACAAATTAGAGCAGAAATAAATGAATATGAAACTGGAAATTAATAAAAATAGAAGTTAATGATGTCAAAGCATGGTTATTTGAAAGATCAATAAGTCTCTTACTCAGGCTACCCAGGGAAAAAGGGAGAGGACAAAAATTAGTAATATCAGAAATAAAAGAGAAATCATGACACATGCCATGAAAATTAAAAGGATAATAAAGGAATATAATAAATAATTCTATGACCACAAATTTGATAACCTAGATTAAATGGACTAATTCCTTGAAAAACACAATCTTCCAAAGCTCATGCAAGAGGAAATCGACAATCTGAATAGGCCTGTATCTAGTAAAGAAACTGAATCAATAATTAATAATCTCCAAAACAGAAAGCACCAGACCCAGATAGGTTCACTGGTAAATTCCACTGAACATTTAAGGAAAAAATTATATCCATTCTCTATAATCTCTTCCAAAGGATAGAAGCAGAAATAATGCTTCCTCATTCTATGCGGCCTATATCACCTTAATACCAAACCAAAGATATTACAAGAAAACTACAGACCAACTTGTCTCATGAACAGAGATGCAAAAATCCTCAATATTAGAGAATCAATAAAACCAATGAAATTAAAAAATGAACAATATTAGAAAACTGAATGCAACAATGTATGTAAAAGAAAAATGAGGGGCACCTGGGTGGCTCAGTTGGTTAAGCAACTGACTTCAGCTCAGGTCATGATCTCAGGGTCCTGGGATCAAGCCCCACATTGGGCTCCCCATTCAGCGGAGAATCTGCTTGTCCCTCTCCATCTGCCCCTCCTCCCTGCTTGTGCTCTCTCAAATAAATAAATTAAATCTTTAAAAAAAAGATATAACATGACCAAGTGGGATTTATCCCAGTGATGCCAGGCTGGTTCAACATTTGAAAATTAATTCACATAATCCATCACATCAACAGACTAAAAAAGGAAAATCATATCAATAAATGTGGGAAGAGTATTTGACAAAAACCTAACACTCATTCATGATAAAAACTCTCAGTAAACTTAGAGGGAAATTTTGTCAGTTTGATCAAAAAAATCTTCAAAAAACTTATATCTGATATCATAAATGATAAGGAAGCACAATACTGCTTATAGTAGCACCCTCAAAAGTGAAATACTTACGTATAAATCTAATAAAATATGTACAAAATCCATGAGAAAAACTATAAAACTCTAATGAATTAAATCAAAGAACTGAATAAATGGAGAGATATTCCATGTTCATGAATGAGAAGACTCAATATTTGCCATGACGTCTGTTCTTCCCAACTTGATCTATGAATTTAATACAATGCCATTCACATTTCTAACAAATTGTTTTGTAGAAATCAACAAACTCACAGTAACATTTAAATGGAAAGACAAAAGACAGAATAGTCAACACAATATTAAAGAAGAAGAAAGTTGGGGGACTGATAGCTATCCAACTTCAAGACTTACTATAAAGCTACAATAATCAAGGTAGTGTGGTACTGGTGAAAAAACAGATAAATTGACCAATAGAACAAAACAGAGGGCCCAGAAATAGAGCCACATAAATATGGTCAACTAATTTTTGATAAATAAGAAAAGGCAATGGAGCAAAGATTTGTCTTCAACAAATGGTGCTGGAACAACTGGATATCCACATTTATCTTTTTAACTTTTTTAAATTCTATTTTTCCTTTTTTTCTTTTCAAATTTTTACTTAAATTTTAGCTAGGTAACATGTAGTGTAGTATTGGTTTCAGGGTTAGAATTCAGTGATTCCTCACTTGGACATCTACGTTTTAAAAATGAACCTAGACCCAGACTTTACAATCTTCACAAAAATTAACTCAAAATGGATAACAGATTTAAGTACAAATATATGCATTTTTAAAAAATTAATATTAAGTTATTTTATTTTATTTTTAAAGATTTCATTCATCCATTTATTAGGAAAGAGAGAGAGAGAGTGGGAGAGAGCATGAGAAGGGAGAAGGTCAGAGTGAGAAGCGGACTCCCCATGGAGCTGGGAGCCCGATGTGGGACTCGATCTCCGGACTCCGGGATCATGACCTGAGCCGAAGGCAGTCGCTCAACCAACTGCGCCACCCAGGCGCCCTAAATATATGCATTTTTTAAAGCTGCAAAACTATAAAACCCCTAAAAGATAACGTAGGAGAAAATTTAGATGACCTGGGGTATTCAATGACTTTTTAGGTTTGATGCCAAAAGGAAGATCCATAAAACAAATAATTGATAAGCTAATACATTGTTAAAATTAAGGACTTCCACTCTGCAAAATACAGTGTCAAGAGAATTAGAAAACAAGCCAAAGACTGGGAGTAAATATTTGCAAAAGATGCATCTGATGAAGGACCATTATCCAAAATATACAAAGAATACTTAAAACTCAACAATAAGAAAATAGACAATCTAATTAAAAAATGGGCCAAAGACCTCCTTAATAGACATGTCACCAGAGTAGATATGCAAATGGAAAATAGGCATATGAAAAGATGCTCCACATCATATACCATCAGGGAAATAAAAATTAAAACCACAATGAGATACAAATATACACCTGTTAGAATGCCCCAAATCTGGAACTCTGACAATAGTAAATGCTGGCAAGAGTGTAGAGCAACAGGAACTCTCACACATTGCTGCTGGGAAGCAAAATAGTATAGCCACTATGGAAGACAGTTTGGAGATTTGTTACAAAACTGAACATACTCTTAACCATATGATCCAACAGATGGGCTCCTTGGTATTTATGCAAAGGACTGAAAACTTGTGTCTGCACAAAAGCCAGCACACTGATGTTTATAGCAGCTTTCTTCATAATTGCCCAAACCTGGAAACAATCAAGATGTCCTTCCGTAGGTGAATGGATAAATACACTGTGGTACATCCAGATGATGGAATTATTCAGCACTTGAAATAAACTATCAAGCCATGAAAAGATATAGTGGAAACTTGAAGGTATATTGCTAAGTGAAAAAACCAATTGAAAAAGGCTACACACACTGTGTGATTCCAACTATATGGCATTCTGGGAAAAGCAAAAGCATGGAGACAGTTAAAAGATCAGTGGTTGTCAGGGGTTGGATGAGAGGGATGAATAGTGGAGCACAGAAGATTGAGGGACAGTAAAAATACTCTGTATGGTACTGTAATGATGAATATATGTCATTATACATCTGTCCAAACCCACAGATGGCACAACACCAAGAGTGAACCCTAAGGTAAAAGATCATATATCGGTCTTTTTGCCAAGGTTCATCCTTGATAAAACAAAACAAAACCAAAACAAAGCAAAAGAGTGCCACTCTGGTAAGTGTTGTTGGTAATGGGGGAGGCTACACATATGTGGGGTTGGGGGGTATATGAGAAATCTCTGTACCTTCTTTTCAATTTTGCTGTGAATGTAAAACTGCTCTTAAAAAAGTCAAGTCCTTAAACAAAGTAACAGTTACAAAGCCGTAACACCTAAGTTACATTCTGTTGGTCAATGTCACAAGGCAAGCCTAGATTCAAGGGATAGGGAAGTAGACATTACTCCTTAATGGAAAGAGCTACAAAATGTTG
Organism: Nasua narica; assembly: GCA_028533885.1. Classification (NCBI taxonomy): domain Eukaryota; kingdom Metazoa; phylum Chordata; class Mammalia; order Carnivora; family Procyonidae; genus Nasua; species Nasua narica. Next base: position 30,258,080 of record CM052815.1, on the reverse strand, counting down.
TGGTCATGGTTTTCACGGTACTCTGGGAATGTCATAGTTTGAAAAAATATTAGAGGGACTTCTGATTGGTCATCATTTCTTCTAAATTATGAAATTTAGTGACTTGAATAATCCCTGGAATATCTTAAGTCTACAATGGCCACATCTCCTTCAAGATTAATTACTTCAGGAGGGGGGCAAGATGGCGGAGAAATAGGAGATCCTGTAGCAACCTGTCCCCAAAAGTTAGCTGGATATCTACTAGAACACACTGAACACCATAAAATCACCCTGAGGAGCAAGATTTCTCACTTCTGGATCTCTACGAGAGCAGAAGACAGCAGTGGAGAGGTAAAGCAAAGTGGGAACACTTGAACCAGTATTGGAGGATAAACAAAAGGGGGAGGGAGCTACCAGAAGCGATCCAAGGACAGTAATACCCCAAAGGAAAGTGCCCGGTGGTTAGGGACCAGCATTAATGTAGAGTCCTGTTAAAAACACTTACAAAGATCAAAAGGTTCTGAGGAGCAACTAGTGGAAGGAGGTGGTCATGGGCACTGGCCTGGGCCCAAGTTCCCAGGAAGGAGTGCCCCAAAGTGAGACTGGTGGGGGTATCCAGTCCATGGTTCCTGAACCTGCAGCTTTCCGCTCTCTGCAACATTCTGTGGGCCGGGCGTGCTCCTGCAAGCGCCTTTAGAGAGTCTGCTGTGGTCCAGGAGCTGGCAGCTTTTCTCTGTGTGCCCTACTGTCTGAACTGGGTGCACCCTCGGCCATGACATTTACGGCCAGCAGCAGGGTCTGGGCGATCCCGGCCGGCCCTGGAGAGAACACGGGCTGGTGGCCTAATCTCCCCGGTGAGCACTCCTGGAGGTGCAGAAAGGTGGCTGGGGTCGCGCGCCACCTCAGACAGGCTATGCTGTGAGCAGAATTTTGCGGAGGGGAGTGTGTTCTGGACCAGCCAGAGGGGAGCAGACTCAGGCTTCTCTGCAATGTGGAGGTCTGAGTGCTTCGGGGCAGATTCCTTGCTTGGGCTCTGAAAAGGTGAAAAAGCTACAAAAGTCCAAAAACTTTGAGAGAGCAAAGACCGAGAAACCGGTCTCCACAGAGCTCGCCCCTTGACAGGGGCTCAACCCAAGCAAGACTGACCGGAAAACAATGCAGCAGGCCCCGCCACCAGAAGACAAGTCAAAAAACAAAAGGACAATAACCACAGGGTCCCCATAAAACTTTAAACCCCCAAAGTCAGGGGAAAGCAATATATTAAGCTCCTGGTAATACCCTCAAACCTGTATATTTCATAGATAAAAATTTTTTTTCTTATTCTCTTTTTATTCACTTGCTTTCAAATTTCTTGTTTTTTTTTTTAATTTTTTTTTAAAACTACTTAACATTACAACTAGAGGTTTAATACAACTATATACCCAGGAAGACCTGAAATAACCTTCCTCGCCTGCAAGGAGTTATAACCACCCTATCTTATCTTTCTGTCAGCGTTTCTATGTATTTGCTTTTGTTCTGGTATTATATAAATCTTATTCTTGGGGTTCATTCCGACTAGGTTCTTTTATTTCCTGTCATTTATTTTTGTTGGTCTATATGTTTGTTCGTGTTTGTTTACACACCTTATAAATCTTATTTTGGGGGCCCATTTGGGCTGGGATTTCTTCTTTTTCTCTCTCTATCCTTTTTTATCCTTATTCTTTCTTTTTGGTGGTGAATCCCAATTGCTCCAAAACCTTCCAGGGTGCACCCTGCCTGGATCGTGGGCGATATATCCAGCTATACATCCTCTCATCCACTTCTCATCAAAATGACTAGGAGGAGGAACATGCAACAGAGGAAAAACCCAGAGACAGCACCCTCTCCCTTAGAACTATTAGACATGGACATAAACAGTATGTCAGAAAGGGAATTCAGGGTGACAATTATCCAGGCAATGGCTAGGATGGAGAAAAACCTTAATGACATTAATGATAGAATCTCTACGGGCAGAAATGAGATCCAGTATAGCTGATGTAAAAAGTGCTATTAATGAGATCCAATCCAATCTACATAGTCTAACAGCTAGAGTTACGGAGACAGAGGATAGAATTAGTGATCTAGAGGATCACTAATGGTTGAGAAAAAAGTTCAGGAGGAGAGCTGGAGCAAACTGCTAAGGAATCATGAGAACAGACTTAGGGAAATAAATGACGCCATGAAACTTTGCAACATCAGAATTATTGGAATCCCAGAGGGGGTAGAGAAAGACAGAAGTCTAGAAGATATACCTGACCAAATTCTGAATGAAAATTTCCCCAATCTGGGGAATGGAACAAGTATTCACGTCCTAGAGGCAGAAAGAACACCAGCCAAGATCAATGAGTCTAGAAAATCAGAGAGATACATCATTGTAAAATTTGCAAATTATAATTTTAGACAAGAGGTCTTAAGGACAGCTAGGGGGAAGAGATTCCTTACATACGGAGGAAGGCCAATCAGAATAACATCAGACCTGTCCACAGAAACCTGGCAAGCCAGAAAGGGCTGGCATGATATATTCAGGGCACTAAGCAAGAAGAACATGCAGCCAAGAATACTTTATCCAGCAAGGCTGACATTCAAAAGGGATGGAGAGATAAAGACCTTCCAAGACTGGCAAGGATTAAGAGTATGTGACCACCAAGCCGGCACTCCAGGAAATATTAAAAGGGGTTCTATAAAAGTAGAAAGAACACATGAGTGACTTAGAACAGAAATTTAAAATCTACAGAAAGAAGGACTTCACAGGCAACATGCTGTCAATAAACACTCATCTTTCAATAATCTCAACGTGAATGGCCTAAATGCTCCCATAAAATGGCACAGGGTTGCAGAATGGATAAAATGACAGGACCCATCCATATGCTGTCTACAAGAGACACATTTAGAACCAAAAGATACATACAGACTGAAAGTGAAAGGATGGAGAACCATCTTTCATGCCAATGGACCTCAAAAGAAAGCTGGGATAGCGACTCTCACATCAGATAAATTAGATTTTAAGCTAAAGACTGTAGTCAGAGATACAGAAGGACACTACATCATCCTTAAAGGGTCTATCCTCCAAGAAGATCTAACAATTGTAAACATTTATGTCCCCAATATAGGAGCAGCCAACTACATAAGCCAACTGTTAATCAAAATAAAGAGTCATATTGATATGAATACATTAATAGTAGATCTTAACACACCACTCTCAGTAACAGATCATCTAAACAGAAAATCAACAAAGAAACAAGAGCTTTGAATGACACATTGGACCACATGGACCTCATAGATATATACAGAACATTCTACCTTAAAACAACAGAATACTCATTCTTCTCGAGCACACGTGGAACTTTCTCCAGAATAGACCACATACTGGGCCACAAATCAGGACTCAACTGATACCAAAAGACTGAGATGATTCCCTGCATTTTCTCAGACCACAA
>CM052815.1:30229168-30254146 GCA_028533885.1 Nasua narica | reverse complement strand
CAACAACAAATCAAGCCAACCCCACACACAAGAAGGGAAATAATCAAGATTAGAGCAGCGATCAACGAGTTAGAAACTAAAGAAACAGTAGAATGCATCAATGAATCCAGAAGTTGGTTTTTTGAAAGAATCAATAAGATTGATAAGCCACCGGCTAAACTAATTCCTTACATATGGAGGAAGGCCAATCAGAATAACATCAGACCTGTCCGCAGAGACCTGGAAAGCCAGAAAGGGCTGGCATGATATATTCAGGGCACTAAATTATCTTATGGTCTCATGTGTGGAGCCTAAGGAAAACATGCAGCGCATTGTGAGAAGGAAGAGAAGTGTGAATGGGGGGAAATTGGAGGGGGCGATGAACCATGAGAGACTATGGAGTCTGAGCAACAAACTGAGGGGTTCGGAGGGGTGGGGGTGGGGGGTTGGGCGAGCCTGGTGGTGGGTATTGAGAAGGGCACGTATTGCATGGAGCACTGGGTGTGGTGCATGAACAATCGATCTTGTAACACTGAAAAAAAAAAATAAACATATTTGGGGAAAAAAAGATTACTTCATTTTACTTTTTCCTATATGTTGTATTTCAGATGATATTATGGAAAAAAACAAGCTTGACCTTTGTGCTTTAATCACTGATGGATCCAGATTTAAAATAACATGAAGAAAATTGTATGGTTTCTTATAAGTATCTAAATTTCCCACATTTAAACAATTAAAAATTAACCTCATAGACCTGATAGGTCACTTCTCAGAATCCACGGCAGTTCTTTCTCTCATAAAGATTTTTAGGGCTTATTTATGGAAGAATTGTTATGTACAGGACTGAAACTGCTAAATCCTTTGAGGTAGAAAAAATAAGTCAAACTTTCAAGACAAAGTGTTATCCCCCTTAAGTGATATTTGGGGATCAACTTTAATACATGTTAGCACAGACCATTGTAAATATTTGAAAGAAAGTATGTGAAGGGTATCAATTTACTATGTCAATCTTATGTAACTGCTCTCTTTTGCTCAGTCCTCGAGAGGCCCTATCTTGTGTGGTGCTTGGAAAAATGCAATAGTAATTGAATTTAAATAAAAAATTTTTTTAAAAAAAGGAAACATGCAATGGTAACTCCTACCACCTTTGGCTAGAATCAAAGTGTAGCTAGGGGGAAAAAAAACCCTAAATAAATGCCTCTTTTAAATGCCCAACATGCAATAAAATCATTCTACTTTCAAAGAAAACCTGTGAACTGATTAGGATAGTATTATTGTAGGAACTTCTCTCAGTTTAGAGCTACTCCTAAAATGTACTTTGTTCACAACACTATATATATCTTCTCAAGTTAAATAGCACAAACTATGGTGTCACAATCCCAATAGCTACTTAACAAGATCTGCACTGATGTGTGTGGTCTAATCCATATTAGCTCCACACCTCATAAACTGCACACCAGTGGAGTAGGAAAACTGTCACCAAGACACAACTTTAACTTGTTTACTGTCATATGAGTGGTTCTCGGATTTTTTTTCACGATGATCAGAAACACTTTTCAAGTTTCTTGGGGATTTTTCCCCACCAACAGTCTATAGTCCTAATTTCTACCATTAAATTGAAGAATGGCTAAATTAAGCAGTCTCAAAGCCAGCAGCTGAAAACAAGTTTATTCAATTAATTTAGCAAAAGTCACTGGAAGCATTCCCCATGTGAAGACTGACTCCAAGGACCCGGTACATAGGAGAGCACAGAGGAGGTGGGGAGGTGTGCAGGGGTGGCTCCAGAGAGCACTGGTGGCTGGCTGACTCCCATCGGCACAGGAAGCCCAGCTAGAAGGCTACACGCACAGGTGCAGACACCTTGCTCGTGTGGCAGCAGCAAAAATCTATACGTCCTGGGTGAACCTGACATGTGTGGCCCAATATGCATGGCACATCTGAATCTCAGACAAAAACAAACATGGGACATGAGGTGTCCCTAAACATGGGAAAACTGCAAAATTTTGAAATCATATGTGAAAATCTAGGCCCATGCCCCCAAGCTGGAGGGAAACACGTCAGGATTTAATTCTGCGGTCATGTTATTTATTTCTAATATTCGGTGGGATATTTTGAATAGTTAACATAAAGACCAAATTTCTTAGGTCCATCTTTGATCTCATACTCGAGAAGTACAAAATAAACTAACCCTTTTAGTACATCCAATGTACCTCAAATATCAGAGTCTAAATTTCTGGACCATTCTCTGTAGCTTGAAATTATCCATGGCAATGTACTAATTCCTTAGGCCCTCTTAGGCATGGTTTAGGCTGGACAGCTATGTGTGTTTTTTCCGTTTTGCTTCCTAAAAAAGCATTAATGATGCCTATTTACAAAAAACCAGTAAAGTTTTCATATGTTGTTTTAAGTATTCACATATGTCTAGCAAAGAATGAATCAGATCCAGGAGAATATAAGGAAATTGGCATCAAATATGGTATATTTTCTCTTATATGGAGCAAGAGGAAAGTCAACCCCCATACAATTACCTTAAATGTGTGTCATCATCATTTCAACTGGAATTTTGTGGCCCCTCCATTAGAGGACGATCTAACATCTTAGTTAAACAAATGGGCTAATCTGGAACAATTTGAGCAACAAATAAAGCAGTATTGGATTATAACACAGAGTACAAAATAAATATCCATGACTCAATATAGATACGGTTATTGAACAAATAAGGAAATGGAGAAGAGGTAAGTCTCCCATCCAGAAGGATTCTAAATAATTTATGTAGCTACTTTGCCCTGTAGAAGGTGAAATAATTCCTCAACCCTTAAGTGTGACTTCCTTCTAAAGAGGACAGTATGGAAAAGGAAGAGGGGAAGAGTGAATTTATAGTGGAGAAAACTAAAAAACACAATCTCAGAGAGATGATCAAAGTCAACGTAATAGTAATAATAGTAAGTCATGTTGAGAATATGTATGCTAATCCTCATCATGAAAAATGTTAGATAAATTCCAACAGAGGGACATTCTACAACATATCTGACCAGTACTTCTCAAAAGAATAAAGGTCATTAAAAAAAAAAAAAAAAAGGAAAGTCTCAGAAACTGTCATAGCCATAAAGAACCTTAAAAACATGTGATAACTAGGGGCACCTGGGTGGCTCAGTGGGTTAAAGCCTCTGCCTTTGGCTCAGGTCATGATCTCGGGGTCCTGGGATGGAGCCCCGCATCGGGCTCTCTGCTCAGCAGGGAGCCTGCTTCCCCCTCTCTCTCTGCCCTCTGCCTACTTGTGATCTCTCTCTCTGTCGAATAAACAAATAAAATCTTAAAAAATTTAAAAAAAAAACATGTGATAACTAAATAATATATGGTATCCCGAATGGGATCCTGGAATAGACAAAGAGCATTAGGTAAAAACAAAGGACATTTGAATAAAGAATTGGCTCTAGTTAATAATAACGTATTAATATTGTTTCACTGATTATAACAAAATACAAGTAATATGAAATGCTAATAATGTGGGGAACTAGGTGTGAGGTATATAGTGATTTCACTGTATCATCTTCACAGTTCTTCTCTATACCTAAATCTTTTCAAATAAATGAAACTTTTTCCCCCCCAAAAAAAGCAGCATGTTGAGAAAAGAAGCCAGATACATAACAGTATATGCTGTGTGATTCTGTTTATATAAAAATCTTGAACAGGTCAATCTTTCATAATAGAAGTAAGAATAGTGGGGTTTGGAGTGTGAGGTAGGGATTGGCTGGAAGGAAGCATGAGGGAAATTTCTGGATGATAAAATGTTCCAGATATTGATTGGGATGGGTGTTATATGGTATATAAGGAAGAGCCTAACTCCACCTTTTGATCTCTGCTGACACCTTTTAAGCCTCCCCCTTAGCAAGCTTCATTCTTTTGTGTCTACACCTGGGCAAGCTTATAAGAAAGGCGGGGTGATGATCCCTGCTTTTACTCAGGCCAAGGAGTCAAACCATGTAAAGCTCTTCTACACCTCAGAACTCACATCGCAACTTCACTCCTAATCACAATAAGCCAGGCCAGTCTACTTTCATTGCTCTCTCAAGTCTTTCAGACCTGCTTGAGGGTACTGTCTCTCTCTCCCCAAAGAACTCAATTATGAAAGTAATAAGCCTTTCCATAACCCTCTTGCTGTGTGTGTGTGAGTGTGAGTGTGAGTGTGAGTGTGTGTGTGTGTGTGTGTGTGTGTGTGTGTGTGTGATTATCAATCTCAGTATCCAAACAAAATTCTGGGTAGGGGGTCCATCTACCTTTGTAAGGAGCCACAGTACTAAGCTTGTCAAAACTCACCATCCTATACACTTAATATTTTATTGCACATAAGCCATATTTGAATTAAAAAGTATTGGGGAAAGTAAATATTTCTCTCCAACATTTGATTAATAAGATGTTAGTTTAAATAATTCTTTCCATTTGGTGTTTTATCCATGTTAATATTGTTAAGGTCCTGAAGCTAGCCAAATAATTAGCCATACTGACGAAAGCTTAAACCAACTGGAATTTAATGACTACATTGTATAAGAGACTCAGTATAAAATGCTGTAGATCAAAACACCGATATTATGCAGACTTTTGCTAGTGTTAGATAATGATCTAGACTTTGTAACTCAGGCTAGATAGAAAAGCAAAATTCTATTATTGTAGTGAATTTGATACAATGTATTACTGAAAAAGTAATAACCATCAAGCTTTGATGTGAATAATAGAAACGAAATAATGGAAATTTCTTAAGCTAACCTAAAGTGAGAAAGATCACTATGGGAGTAGCTATATCCCAAGCAAAAGACAGTAGTATGTGGAAAAAGTAATTGGAGGAATTGAGGAGCATGGACAAAATTTTGGAATATTGATATTCAGAGGCAGTCCCCCGTGAATGCTGAAAGTCAGAGATCATCTGCTTTCTTAAATTTTAAGTGGTATAATTCAGATTACATTTTTTTGTTTAAAATTTTTTATTTATTTGTCAGAGAGAGAGCACAAGCAGGGGAGCGGGAGAAGCAGGCTCACTGCTGACCAAGGAGCCAGATGTGGGGCTCAATCCCAGGACCCTGGAATCATGACCTGAGCTGAAGGCAGATGCTTAACTGACTGAGCCACCCAGGCACCCCTTCAGATTACATTTTATTAAAATATTCTGTACTTCCTCTATATGATTATTTCCGATTTTGATTCTTCCCAAAGCCTTACAAGGTTTTCTATACAAAGAGCTATTATTTTTAAATTTCTTCTAAGGTAGGTTAATTAAAAACAGGGGAAAAACTTCACCTAATGTTAATGTGGCTTTACAAATATAAGTTATTTCATTACAGAGTTGCCTGGGTGGCTCAGTCATTCAAGCGTCTGCCCTTAAAATCTTTAAAATTACTTCATTACATGTGACATAGAACATGGAAAAATCACAGCAGCCTAGAGTTCATCACTGTCACCCCAACAAAAGGCTGAATTGGTATTCATCCAGCCTTTGTGTGGACACTTAGCATTTTTGGTAACTCAGTCTTGCGTAGCCTATTTCACACTGGGATAAATTAGATGGTTGGCAAGGTCTTCTTTAAGTTTACTCTAAACCTCTTTCACTGTAAATGTTGGTACAATTCAGTGCTCCAGAGCAGAATTTTTCATTTCAGCATTATTAGTATTTAGGGCTGGCTAATTATTTACTGTGGGGGCTGGCAAGTAGAGGTTTTAGCAGCCTCCCTGGCCTCTACCTACAAAATACCAGCAGCACATCCTTACCCTCATTCATAACAATAAAAAATATCTTGAGATATTGCCAGCTGTCCCCAGAGGTGCAAGGCCACCCCAGTTAAGAACCACTGCTCTAGAGTGATCCAAAAGAACCAAAGTCATACATTAATAATCACCCAGTCTCAAAATCTCGGGCTGCCAACAGTGTGACTTTGGGTGAGTTACCTTCCTTCTCAGAGACCTGATTTCCTCACTCTTAAAGTCAGGCTAAAGGTAGCTAACCTCACAGGGATAAGATGTGGTGAAAGCAGCCGCAAAGCACATAGAATGCTTCCTAGTACTCAGTAAATGATCAGTAAAACCTAGTTCTTCTCACAGCCTCAAAAAGTTCTTGCTGGTTGACATTGGTCCAAGGCTGTAGATCAAACACATATGACTAAAAGAAAAACTTGAGAAGTATATGACTACAGACTTACACAAAGAGAAATAATCATTCTCACTTAGAGGGAGTATAGGTGTACATTCCCCCTAAAAGATATTCAAAGCAAAAATGGATTCCAGCCCACAGACACAACTATTCCTTTTATGGCATTAAGGGCATTGTCAATGTCGTTGACACTACAGTGCTTTCCCTATAATCTATTTTCAGTAAACGTTATGCTTGCGCTTAGACAAAGAGAGTACTTTAAAGAATGGGAAGTATGCATTTTGGTGAATAAAAAGGCCCCATAAAGTTTTCAGAGGAAGGGACATGGCTAGAATGCACCAGAATTAATCACATTCAAATGGCACAGAATATTTTAATGCAATTTAGTTTAAATTGTGTACATTTCCAAAGTTTGAGAAAGAATTGGCTGCTTTCAGAGGTAAAGTCGGACCAAAGAACAATTTTATAAACTCTTCTTCTTTCTCTCAGTATTAGGGTTACTAGAAAACATGGGACACTCAATTAAATTTGAATGTCATGTTTATCTTATGGTCCCACTTACGTGTGGAGTATAAAGAAAATCATGGAGGGCATCGTGAGAAGGAACGGAAGGGCGAATGGGGGGAAATCGGAGGGGGTGTTGAACCAGGAGAGACTGTGGACTCTGAGCAACAAACTGAGGGTTTTGGAGGGGAGGGGGTGGGGGGGTGAGCCTGGTGGTGGGTATCGAGAGGGGCACGTACTGCATGGAGCACTGGGTGTGGTGCATGAATAATCAATCTTGTAACACTGAAAAATTAAAATAAACAAATTTGGGGAAAAAAAATTTGAATGTCACGTAAACAACAAAGAAACTTTTAGTGTAAGTATCTCAAATGTTGCCTGGGACATACCCATATCAAATGATTATTCATTCTTTCCCTGAAGTTCAAATTCAGCTGAGCATCTTAGTTTTGTTTTTTTAGGTTTTTGTTTGATTTTTCTAAATCTTGCAACTCTACTCAATGTGCAATACATCCAGCTTAATCCACGTTCTTATCACGTTTGCCCCAAAATACAAATTCCTAGTCCTTCCTCCCAACCTCCCCACTCCAAACTGCATAGAACGATGGGTTGCTCTTCAGGGACAGAGGCTAATGTCAATACATAACATCCTTCAAAACAATGTACCTTCCACGTGACTTTACTGCTCTAACTACCCCTTCTCCTCCAAAACACGCAAACACATCTCTTCTCCTGGAAGTCTGTGCTCAGCCGCATCATTGCTTTTGTAGGATGTCTCTTTTGCCTGTGATAAGCTTTCCTTTCTGCATCCTTCCATCTTCTGCCTACTGTCCACCTACTCTGATATCAAGTCCAAGCTCAAAGGCAGCCCCCTGCTGAATAGGCGTCCATTCCTCCAGACCAAGTTAGAGAGTCTCTCCTCTATGGACTTGTGCTCCTAACAGTGTATTTCCTGTTGCAGCACTTTATATTTAAATTAGAATTCAATATATATTTCCCCACAGTAACAAGAAATTTGGTATTACTCAGTTGGTGATTAGCTACTTCCCCTACCCTCTGTTCTAGCGGGACAGAAGGTGAGCTAACTTTTCACACTGGTGTGGGGAAAAGGGACACTGCGGGTCACCCCACCTTGGGAAGCATTGCTGGGGTAGACAGTGTGCACCCTATCCTCTGGTATTCCCTTATTCCACCTTCCCGTGACACATAAGCAGAATCACTGACATGACCCAGGAAAGCTGTAACACTGTAACTGTCTCTTTATTTAAGCTGGAACAGACAAGCCCGCTAGTGCTTGCACCTGTGATGCAAAAGAGAGGCTCACCCTTTGGATTTGAGGATGGCTATCTCTGTACAGACTGAGTGCAGAAACTTTACAATAATGTTACCTTTATTTTATAAGAATTGATGTTTGACCGAGCCCACTTATCAAGTTAACCGCAGGGTATTCCTTGTTACTTTTTTCCCCAAAATGTTTGCTTTATTGGACAATGAGTTCGGTGAGTGTGATATCTATGGTTTACTCATCTCTGTGATTCAGAGCCCAACATAGTGCCCAACTCAAGAGAAAAAAATCTCTTTAAAAAAAAGAAATTATATTTATTTGACAGAGAGAGAGAGATCACACATAGGCAGAGAGGCAGGCAGAGAGGGGGAAGCAGACTCCCTGCTGAGCAGAGAGCCCCATGTGGGGCTCGATCCCAGGACCCCAAGATTACGACCTCAGCCAAAGGCAGAGGCTCAACCCACTGAGCCACTCAGGTGCCCCAGGAGAAATATTTCATAGAAAATTCCTGATATTTGTTGAGTGACTAAATGAAATATGGGGTATCACTTGATTTGTCAAAAGTGGGAAGATATTTAATCTGGTTTTAGTATATATATAGAATGTATAATATATAAATATATATATTATATATATGTAAATATAGTATATATATAGAATATATAAATCCACCCAACTTGCCCAAACATGCCATTGTTACCATTACTCATTTTCAGTACCATTTATTTTTCCAATAAAAAGACATTCATAACATTCATTACGCCAGCAAACAAGCCTTCTTGTATAGACTTTGATAATGCTGTTGCTGTGTACTAAAAACACCATACTTGAGGGTGTGTATTTGTGATAAAGGCATTATCCATTAACACATCTCCAGCGGGTTTTTCTAATCTTAGCAACCACTAAGGTGTAGATTAGAACTGACTTGCATACACACACTCTGCACTGTCTGCCCTGAAGGATTTGAAATAGTTTAAAAAATAATTTCCAACATAAACACTCCTACCACATCTCCTGTTCAAGATGGTGCTATGCGTATGTATTCAAATGTGCAAATCATGCTAAAGAAGCTTGGTTACTTAACCTCAGGCCACAGGTGACCTGTCATTCTAACAGGACAAGGCTTCTCAGGACTTTTTTGTAATGGACTCTATTTCAAGGATCTAAATATATCTTTTATTGACTAATAGCTCTAAATTTACTAAATGTTTTTCTACTCTTCAATGAAACAATGTCATACAAGTAACTATGATTTAATTTACCTATCTTCTTGGGAATTTTCAAATTAATAAATTCACTTTTCAAAAACTATCCCCTAAAACCATGTTGCTTTGTTCAGAAATGCAGTGAGAAACAAACCAGCTCCAGCCCATCCAACATTATCCAAAACACCACGCATTATTCCACGTCAGTAGATGCTTTGACCTTTTTCCAACATTTCTTTGACCCTATTGGCCTTTCCTTCATTGATTTCATTCTCTTTCTTCTTTTCCTTATGGGCCTAACCTATTCTCAAAAGCTGCATGAAAATGAAAAGAAAGAAAGAGAAAGAAAAAGAGAAAGAGCCTGCCAAAAAAAAAAAAAAAAAAGAAACAAAAATGTGCTATTTGCTTTCCAGAACAATGCTGTATATTACAATGACACAGATTATAATAAGAATGGAGCTCTTTTCTCCTTATGAACATAATGAGAATTATAAATGGATTCATATAAAATCTATTCAAAACACACTGCTCAGATTTCTGTTTCCTTCTTATTTGCTCTATATAGCCCGGTTTCATTATGTCATTATCTTTTTTGAAATTAAAAAAAAAAAAAGCGAACTGATTAAAGAATCTGTCACATATACTTTATATATGTGTACTACAATATCTCCAATTTGGGAGACATTTCCCTGTCCCAGCACTGCTCGTTCACTACTTACTCTGTTTGCCATTGAGTTAGGGGAATTGTGAATTTCTCAAGATGATGTGTAGTGTAGTAGAGAGAGAACCACACTTGTCGTCAGCTGCTCTGAGTGCTAGTTGCAGCCCTGTATTCATTTTTTACTGCTGCTGTAACAAGTTAACAGAAATTTCATGGCTTAAGAGAACATGAATGTATCTTAAACTTCTGTAGATTATAAGTCTGACCCAGGGCTTACTGAGCTAAAATCAAGATGTCAGCAGGGCTGTGTTCCTTTTGGAGTCCCTATGGGAGAATTCATTTCCAATTTTTCCAACTTCTAGAATGCCCCCATTTTTTTTGTCTTGTGATTCCCTCCCTCCATCCTCAAAGCCAGCAATTTTGTATCTCTTCCATCATTTTTTTCCCACAACCACATTCCCTCTGACCCTGAACTCAGCCAGGAGAATTCTTTTAAGGACTCATGAAATTAGATAGAGCCCATGCAGATCATCCAGGATTAATCACCCCATCTCAAGACCCTTAACTTTAATTACATTTGCAAAGTCCCTTTTTCCAGGTAAGCTAATATATTCACAGCTTCCAAGAATTAGACATGGACATGGGGGAAGTGGGGCATTATTTTGCCTACCACAAGCCTCATCATTAGTATGTGATCTTAGTAAATCATTTAAACCATTTTAACTCATGGTTTAAAGAGGAAAATGGGGATAATTAATCACTCTGCCAACCAGGATGGCCTTTGTTCATTTTATTCTCTTTGCTACTTTTCATAAGAATTGTCACAAGGACTAAATAAGATAATAAATGTGAAATTCTTTGTGTATTAGAAATCAAGTTATTATTAGTCCCAGATTTGCATAGCAATTTGCTAAGTTATTTACTAACTCTTGTATTCAGTGAATAACTATGGAGTGCTTACTGTGTATCGAACTTGATTCTGTTATTTTACAGACACAGAGGTGAGCAGATAGGCAAAATGCCTACTGTCATGGCATTTAAATGGAAAGATATACAAGTTATGTAATTGAAAGAACATTGGCTGGCTACTCCAGTCAGAGTGAATGAGGACTACATCTATAAAGAGGGAAGCTGAATGATGAGATGAGAAATAAATTCAAATGGGCATTGCAAGACAGGAAAGACAGTATTCCAAGCATGGAGGAAGGATCTAAGATGAGTTCAAGTTTCATATGTTCCAGGAAAGCTGAGAAGTCATATTACTGAGCATAACGAGCAAGAGAGAAAGTACAGGGAAGTGGGACAGGAAGCATAGGCAAATAATTGATTGAGTCTAGTAATTAAGCAGTGAGATATGAGGAGGACTGGAATATATGTTCATTATGAAGAAATTCACTTAACGTTTCCCTTTTTCAATTTTATTGATTTTCAAAGGTAGCCACCAAATTACTTGTCTGGAGAAGGAATTTATAAAGATAATGTTTCACTATCTTCTGGCATCAATTTTTATTGAAGAAAATAAAATTTTATTTCTTAGTAAGTAATTGGCCTTCCCTTTCCTACTTTCTAAAAAAATATATATTATTTTCTCATTGTCTTTCATTTCTGAAGTTTCACTATGAAGTACGTGAAGTGAATTTTTTTCAAACTCCTAAAAATTCAATATGATTTTCAAATTGAGGATATATATATATATATATCAACTATTATCTCTTTCAAATACTGCCTCTTCCACACTCTCTGCTTCTGGAACATCTGCTAGGTGTATATCTTCTATGCTTTTTTTTTTTTTTGAGACAGAGAAAAAGAGAAAGCATGAATGCGGGGGAAGAGCAAAAGGAGAGGGAGAGAGTATCTCAAGCAGACTCCCTGCTGAGACTGGAGCCCGATGTGGGGCTCAAAATGGGGCTTGATTCCAGGACCCTCAGAGCATGACCTGAGCCAAAATCAAGACCTGCCCGCTTAACCACCTGAGCCACCCAGGTGCCCCAATCCTCCATGGCTCTTAATCTTACTTACATGTTGTTTATAATTTATATTACAGGAGGGGCAATTCCTTCTATTCTACCAACTTAGGAAGGTTCTCTTAAACTAATAAGTAGTAATTAATAATTAATAACAAACCTTTTAATGAGCTTCCTAGGTGCCACTCTTTGAAGCCCTTTTTATACATTAATTCATTTAATCCTCAACCTCATGAGCTTTGTTACTATTACTTCCCTCATTTTATAGATGAGAAAACTGTCTAACTTGATGTTTAACTTATGCTGTTTTTAATTTCAGTGACTATTTTTTAATGTTCTCCTTTATCACCAATTTCTAGCCATGGCTACCTTTCTCCCATTGCCATCATACTGTATTTAAATGGAAGCCCTTTAAGAAAAAAGTGTGTAGTTGTGTACTTGTGTGTAGTTTTGATTTTAAATAGATGTCTTCCATAGATTAGTTTCCTACTTGTACCAACTTGTACAATTTCACACATCTACCTTCAACTCACTATTATGGAACTGAGATCAATTGCTATTTTATATACAGAAATCTAGTTTACTGCTTCTGGAGTAAACATAACAATCATAAGCATATATCATATTTGACCTATTAGTTAGTATGGATTAGGTTATACTGTGGTAACAAATAATTCCATCTCAGTTGTTTACAACCAAGATTTTATTTCTCAACATGCTATAAGTCCATGATCTTCTCCTTGAGCTGTCTCTAATTGAAATGTTGGCAGTTGTTGCATTTTGTTGGCTTAAGTAAGTCATGTCCACAAACCTGACTTTACTGGAATATGGTAGAAGTCCTTCCCTCTCTATATATAATTATATAACTATATAACCACATAATATATATAGCATGTAATCATATATTATATCAATGCATTATCAATTATATGTGATTTATATGCAAATATATCATTTTATATAAATATTAGGATACAATTAATATATTAAGGTAGTGATTATATTAAGATCAATATATTATAAGTCTATATAACCAAATATTTATATATGTATATATTTTATAAGATTATCTACACAATGAATATAATCCATCCCATACCAATTTATAACGCCACTCCTATTATTATACCTATATCTGCATAGATCTGTTTCTGAGCTTTCTGCTCTGTTCCACTGAAATCTGTGTTTCTTTAACAGGACCTCACTTAAAAAAAAAAAAAGAGGGGCACCTGAGTGGCTCAGTGGGTTAAAGCCTCTGCCTTCGGCTTAGGTCATGATCTCGGGGTCCTGGGATCGAGTCCCATATCGGCCCCTCTGCTTGGCAGGGAGCCTGCTTCCCCCCCCTCTCTGTCTGCCTCTCTGCATACTTGTGATTTCTCTCTCTGTCAAATAAATAAATAAAATCTTTAAAAAAAAAAGATTTATTTATTTTAGTGCGAGAGCGCAAGAGGGGGAAGAGGCAAAGGGAGAGAGAGAGGAAGAGAATTTCAGGCAGACTCCACACTGAGCACAGAGCCCAAGGTAGGGTTTGATCTCACAACACCAATATCATAACCTGAGCCCAAACTAAGAGTTGGATGCTCAATGGACTGAGACACGCAGGCATCCCAGGACCTCATTTTTAAAATTATGATAACTTTGTGCTATCTTAATATCTGGTAAGTCTTATTTTCCAAATTATCTGATATAGTTGAGAATATTTACTCTTCATTTAGGTTTTGAATTACTTAAAATTTTGTTTCATTAGAATAAAAATTGAATTTAAAGATGAATATTTGATTAAGATCTTCACATGTTAAATTGTCCTAGCCATAAATATGGTGTTCAGATGTTCTCTTATGCCCTTATAGGGTTTTTTCTTTTTTTCTGCACTAAAGTTTGTATACATCTTACATCTATTCATTGTATACATCTATACACTGAAAAGGTTAATTCCTAAATAACATTTTTTAAAATTTAGTAAATAATAGCTGTCATTCTCTTATTTTATTTCACTATTTTTGGTATTGAGAAATGGCATTAATTTTGTGGCACATTAATCTTGTATTCCACAACTTTCTAAGTTCTTATTAGTTCTTACAGATTATTGGTCCTAATGCGTTTTCTATGGAAACTATATCATCTGCAAATAATGGCAATTCTAATTCTTTTACATTTTTTTTTCTCCATTATATTGTATACATGTCAGAATCTTCAGTATATGGGTGAACCGCTGAAGTGACAGGTGAATCACTGCCTCAACTTCAAAGGGAATTCGTATCAAATTAAGACTTTCTTCAGAGTCTTCAACAAATTAAGTTCTATCTTTAGTTTTCTAAGAGTTCTTTCATCTTAAATAAGTGGGAACATTCTCAAATGGTTTTCTGAATCTGGCAAGGCCATTTGAATTTTTCTCAAGTATATTAATATGGTAAATCATAATAAAATCCATCACAGGTTTTTCCCCCATGGCTAGTATTTTTCAAATCACACTTAAGAAATCTTTCCCATCCAGATTTCCCACAGATTATTTCTTACTATTGTTTCCATTGGCTTTACGTTTTTATTTTCATATTTTTGCCTTGATAGATTTTCTAAGCTGAGCCATCTTTATATACTTATTTGTATGTTACTTATTTTAGTCTAGTTAGGATATTTGCAGATCAGTTTAAGAGTGAAATTATTCTTTTCTTCTCTCATATTGTCCTTGTTCAATTCTAGAATCAATACTATTTCACCCTCATAAAATGGCTTAGGTAATTTTCCTATTTTATATGTTACAGAACTTGTATTAGATAAATACTGTGAAGGTTTTTGGGAGAAACAATTTCATCACCACTGTTATTGTTCTATTTTGGTTATTTTCTATTTTTTTTTAAGTTTTATCTATGAGAGAGAAACTGTGTGGTGGGAGGGGCAGGGAAGAGGAGGCAGGAAACTCTCCAAGCCAACTCCCCACTGAGCATGGAGCCAGACATGGGGCTCAATCTCAGGACCCTGACATCACCACCTGAGCCTAAACCAAGAGTTGGATGCCCAAATGACTGAGCCACTCAGCACCCCTATTTTCTATTTCTTCTGTCAGTTATTCCATTTTATTTTTTAATTCTCAATTTCATCTTATAAATATGCTAATACTTTGTAGTATTCTTTTACAACAATCTCTTAACATAGTTGTAATTATGCCCCCCTTTGTCATTTTTTTTTTCTTTTTAGACAGAGGCAGTTTCTATCTTATCTCCTTCTGCCCCTTTCCTTTTTTTCCCTTAGTCTTACCAAAGGTTTATCAATCTTTTGAGACTTTTCGAAGAACCATGCTTTGTTTTTATTAATTTTACCTATTCTTATTCCCTATTCTTTTACTCTTGTCCTTAACTTCACTATTTCTTTCCTGATTCTTTGTGTTTACTTTATTCCAATTTTCTAGCATCCTTTGTTGCTCACTTGTTTTAAATCATTGCTGTTTCCTCATAAACATAGTCAAAGCTTTATTTTTTTTTTTACCAAGTACTGCTTCACATTCATCTCACAAATTTCCACATGTGGTGTTTTTATTGTCATTCAGTTCTAAGTATTTCATCATCTTATTTGCATGGCTTCCTCTCTAACCAAGTGGTAATTTCATAGTTTGCTTTGTCTTGTTTTAAGTTGCAAGGCATATGGGATTTTAAGCTATTTTTTGGTTACTGATTTCTAATTCTAATATGCTCTTGTCGTGTTACCAGACTATAGTCTGTACTATACTCATTCTTTTGATTATATTGAGGTTTTTGTAAACTTGTATAATGTAATCTGTGATGCCCTAAAAAACTGGGCTCTTCACGTCTGACTCATGTTTCCCTAGTTGCTGGGGAAATCAGTTACCTATGGCTCCGGGCATGTGTCTCACTGGAAACCATCCTAAGGTGAAAGGAAATGCCTCAGCCAAGTTTATGCCCCTTCCTGGTGTAGCTTGCAGTTTTAAAGTGTCATTAGTAGATGTAGTTGCATCTCAGTTTCAAAAAACTCTGAAGGTCCTTCCCAACCCCAGAGACTCTGTCAGAGTTGGTTGAGTCCCATCAGCAACCTCACTGTGGGTCAGCTTCCCTCTCTGCTTAACCCTGCTCCTTTCATGGATGTACAGGCAAGCCCCTAAAAGCCTGTCGGTCCCAATAAACATTCTACATCCTACTCTCCACTTCAGGTTGTTTGTAGAGGGACCCAATCTAAAACATTTGTATAAATTTAAGGTTTGTAATGGTGGCAGGCGTGTTAAAAGAGAATGAATATTCTATTTATGGGTGTAAATTCCGTAGGCATTTTATATTGAGCCGACTTATTTTTATTATTTTTTGTCATCCTGATTCTTCATTTTTTGAGGATTTGTTAAAATCTTTCAACTACAGGGGTGCCTGGGTGGCTCAGCTGGTTAAACGTCTGCCTTTAGCTCAGGTCATGATCCCAGGATCCTGGGATCAAGTCCCAACACCAGGCTCCCTGCTCAGGAGGGAATCTGCTTCTCCCTCTGGCCTCCTGCCTGGTTATGCTTGTTCTCTATCTCTCATATAAATAAAATCTTTTTTAAAAAAATCTTTCAACTACAACTGGTATTTTATCTGCATCTTCCCATTATTACCTAGATCATAAC
The DNA here is from genome assembly GCA_028533885.1 of Nasua narica. Lineage (NCBI taxonomy): Eukaryota > Metazoa > Chordata > Mammalia > Carnivora > Procyonidae > Nasua > Nasua narica. The sequence goes on along the minus strand of CM052815.1, from coordinate 30,237,803 downwards.
TTTGTATATTTTGACACTATGATGTTAATTGCACATGTAATCAGGAACTTTAGATAGAGATAGCAGAAGAGAGCAGGGGATGGCTATCTACTTTCTCTCCTCCAGGTGTGTCAACAGCAGGTCCCAGCTTTGCCCTGGATAGACCATTTCCTTCCCTGTTCCTGTCATGGAGCAGGAAGGACCAAGCTGTACCAGGCATCGTTGTAGGGTAATAGACATCCTGGGGTGAGCAGCCAAGAGGAATGAAACAGTCCAAAGTGGACATTGTGGAGGAAGAACATTAATATGTTAGTTTATATTTATACCAAGATAGCCACAGAACCCAGGACCACCCTGGACAAATTGGAGTGTAGAGTCACCCTAATTCTTCCCTCATCCCCCACCTCCATCCTATAGGCTAGGTAATTTTTTTTAAAGATTTTATTTATTTGAGAGAGAGAGAGAGAGAGAGAGAGCGCATGAAAGGGGAGAAAGTCAGAGGGAGAAGCAGCCCTCCCATGGAGCTGGGAGCCCAATGCGGGACTCGATCCCAGGACTCCGGGATCATGACCTGAGCTAAAGGCAGTCGCTTAACCAACTGAGCCACCCAGGCACCCTAGGCTAGGTAATTAAAATAGTGTTATTGAGGGACAAATCCAAAGAAGGAATAAAAGAAAAAGTCTAAAATTCCATTCCCAACGGAACAAAGCAAAAATCTATGTATATAGAACTCAATATATTTCAAGAAAAATTAGTAAAGCACAATGTATATCTAGGCATATCCCAGAAAAATCTCTGAATTAGATGAAGAGAAAAACCCACCAAGTATCTATGCAGAAAAAACATTTAATCTACAAAAAACAAACAAACAAAAAAAAAACCCCCAAGAATTATGCCTTCCTCAGATTCCCACCTTAAGATGTTTAATGTTAGAGGTGCCTGGGTGGCTTAGTGGGTTAAAGCCTCTGCCTTCAGCTCAGGTCATGATCAGGCTCTCTCCTCAGCGGGGAGCCTGCTCCCCCCCCCCCCACCGCCTGCCTCTCTGCCTACTTGTGATCCCTCTCTTTTTCTGCCAAATAAATAAATAAAATCTTTAAAAAAAAAAGATGTTTAATGTCAGAAAACAATGAAGTAATTTACAGAGATTTTGAGAAGGGAAATGATATAATCTTTAGAGACTATAGTCAGCTGACTTATCTCTTACACATTAATAACAGGAAAAAGGACATTCTCAAATATACAGGAACTAAGAATATGTCACTCACTTAACTTGGGCAACCAGAAAGGCAAAATAGGAAAGCACAAATGAAAAATTCAGAGTAAAAAAAAGCCCATAGGATGTTTCTATGGGACTCTAAAGAAACCTAACATCCAAATCATCAAAATACTGCTAATGCCAGTGAGTACTATAGAGATTAAAACCAACACAGCATTGAACCTGCAAGAAAGTAAAAATATTTAGAGTTCCTTTCACAATGACACCACAACGAAGCTTAAAAGTAAACACTCTCATTTTACGTGATTAGCCTGTTCCATGGGAATAATGCAATGATACGGCACAAAGAATTCCCCCATAGAAGCCAGTTTCTCAGGCAAGCTTACCAACAGATTCAAAAGTCCAATAGATATGATCACAGCTTTTTTTTTTTTAAAGATTTTATTTATTTATTTGACACAGAGAGAGATAGGCAGAGAGGCAGGCAGAGAGAGAAGGGGAAGCAGGCTCCCCACCGAGCAGAGAGCCCGATGTGGGGCTCGATCCCAGGACCCCGAGATCACGACCTGAGCCGAAGGCAGAAGCTTTAACCCACTGAGCCACCCAGGTGCCCCTGATCACAGTTTTATTGAAGGACTTAGGTCAAAAATCCTACAAAGAAATATACCAGAATGTTGATGTGACTTTCTTTAGTTATTTGGGTAAGATTAATTTATTTCTTCATGATGCTTTTCTGTAGTTTACTATAATAGTGAACAATATTACTTTGTAAATGAGAAAATAAAACTTCATATGAAGGACAAAATGCCCAAATCTAGACCTTCCAGAGAAACAAATTACTAATCATAAACTTAGGTCACCACGCCCCCTCTTCATGTTATCCTCTGGGACTATGTTTCTAGAATTGTTTTTGTCTATTGAAAAGGCAAGAAGAAATTTTTGAAAAAAGAAAAGGCAAAAATGTATCTCTAGACAATAGAACATATATGACAAAATATACAAAGTAGAAGGGAACTTAGAGATGTTTTAGTGCAGTGGTTCAAAACCAGGAGAGATTTTGACCCCACGAACTATGCAATGCCTGGAGACACTTTTGGTTGTCATACCTGGGCAGAAGGTAGCCCACTAGCATCTAAGAAGTAGAGGCCAGAGTTGCTGCTAAACATCCTGTAATACCCAGGACTCTCTCCCTCCCCACCCCTACAAGTATTATCCAGTCCCAAATGTCAATAATGCCAAGGTTGAGAAAACCTAATACAATCTTCTGTTTTTATATATTCACAAGTGGGCTCAAAGACATTGCATCTCTTGGTCGAGGTTGAACAATTATTGTGTGATAAGATTGACAAGTGAGGGGCGCCTGGGTGGCTCAGTTGGTTAAGCAACTGCCTTCGGCTCAGGTCATGATCCCGGAGTCCCAAGATCGAGTCCCACATCAGGCTCCCAGCTTCATGGGGAGTCCGCTTCTCACTCTGACCTCCCTTCTCATGCTCTCTCTCACTCTCTCTTTCCTAATAAATAAATAAATAAAATCTTAAAAAAAAAAAGATTGACAAGTGAAACCATTAGTACACTGTGAAAACAGAAAATTACAAGTGATTAGATAAAAACACATCTGTTTTTACCCTGGAAGCAGAGCTGAGGCTCCATATTGTTCGCACGGACAATTTGCATGTCTTTCTTGGGCAAGGGCCCATGAAGTCCCCAAACTGGCAGATGCAGGTTTTTCCTGCTGTCCATCTGTCAGCCAGACCACCACATAGGCCCCTGAAGTCCATCGAGGTGGTCGTTCCTACTTAAACTTATGAAAGAGAAGATGGTTGTGCTCAATAGTTAAAGAGAACCTAAGAAAGGGTGCAGATTCTTAAAGTCTCTGCCAGATGTTCTTTAATAATATCACCCTTCAGGCTTTGAAAAGACTGAATTATATCTGCTGTTGGCCAGGTCATCCGTCCTAAAAGTTTATAGTTTCGTTAATTTTCTTTATGTGGATACAGACAAGGCCCAAGCTTTAACCCCCTACTTGTTTCTTATAAGCACATTTTCTCAGGCTTTAGATACAGGCAAATATAACTGGTTGAAGCTATTTTGGGCCAAGGTAGTATTTAGTGTTGAATTTTCTTGGTGTTAATGTCAAAGAATTATACATAGTCCCTCGATGAGAACTATCAGTTTAGAACCATGTCCCATTTACTCAGGGATTACCACATCTGTGAGACTACTGTGGGAATGTGCTACCCATAGGGAGGTACTGATTTGAAGAGGCTTCAAGAAGAATATAATGCCAAGTCAAAACAAAGGTAAAGCAAGACATAGGGGATGTAGCAATGAGGCAAGATCAAATGTTTTGAGAGCAGAACAAAGTGAAATTCAGATCTAAAACTATGACTAGGTTAAGAATTCTTCTGTTTTGGGTTGCCTGGGTGGCTCAGTAGGTTGGGGCCTCTGCCTTTGGCTCCGGTCATGGTCTCGGGGTCCTGGGATCCAGCCCCGGCTCGGGCTCTCTGCTCAGCAGGGAGCCTGCTTCCTCCTCTCTCTGCCTGCCTCTCTGCCTACTTGTGATCTCTCTGTCAAATAAATAAATTAAAAAAATAAAAATAAAAAAAAAGAATTCTTCTATTTCCTTTTTATGGTGCTTTTTCTATATCACTAGAGGGGGAAAAAAAGGAATTTTCCTAAAGGGGCTATACAAAGCTCAATAATTAGAATTCAATTTTAGTTTAGTTTTGTTTTTTTTTCTTTTTTTTTCTTTTTTTTTTCAATTTTAGTTTTAACAAAAAATTTAAATGCCATATTTTGAGAAGGAGCCTTGGATTTCTTTGGTCCGGTGTCCAAACTAAGGGAGCTCAGAGGTGAAACAAGGCCTGACGGTACATCCCAGGAAGTAGAGACCGCTGTGAGTGACCTTCAAAGAAGTTCTTGTGAAACAGATGCAGATTCTAAGAGAGTAAGCAAACAGGACTCCTACGTATTCAAGTAACTCGACCACTTTGAATCTAAGCCTGGGTCAATAGAAAGATCAAATTTGAGAAGGAAGATAAAAATACTGGGATGTCAGCTCAGGTTGCTTCTAAGTCATAAAATTTCAGAATCTATTTCCACGTAAAAGAAATAAGGATATGAGCACAGCATAGTAGAAAGCATGTGTGTTTTGGAGCAGAATGGATCTGGGATTTAACTCCAGCTTCCCCCCCTACCAGTTGTTTCTTACTGCTCCCTTATTTCCATATTTCTCATCTGTGTCATAGAGAAATTAATCCAAATCTTACCTAGTAGTTGTGTCAATTAGATGCTAGTAGACTGTCTGGCCCAATAAATACCTTATTTTGATATTGTTAAAACTTATATATCCTACCTCATGCTCGGTGTTCACGTACTTAGCTTCCAATCACACATGACTTGCCACATACTTATCACGTGTCCTGAGCCTTTTTCTAAAATGGACACTGATCATAATACCTATTCCCATGCTTGATTAGACTCTCTATAGCTTGATGAATGTTCTAGTCCCCTTAGAAACTCAGTGCATCTTTCCCTTTAGCCATGCTTTAATCTGTCTTTGGCGCAGGGTATTCCCAGGCAACTCAAAAGGTGAGGACTTTCCCAGCTTCACCTAGGCCCCAAAACTACAGTAACCACACATCCCAGTGTACCTAAAGCAATATGAATTGATTGATATGTTTGATTTCCCATCCAGTTAAGCTTTTGTTTCTTCTTTCTCATCTTGTATGAAGTTTCATGATTAATAGTTATTACAATAATTATAAGTAATAATGAGAGTATGCTGGAATGGATTTGGCAGACTTCCCTCCACTTTGGTCCCCCAGTTTCTGCTGTGGTTTCTCTCAGCAGTGTGCGAGTCACGTGGGCAATTAATGAATTACTCACTGGAATAGGAAGATAAATTTGAAATAGGACTAGTGATAATCTGTTTTCATGATCTTTCCCAGGAACTCCATTTCAAGGACAGCATATAGGATAGTCGTATCATAAAACAAAAAGGGAGCTCCACACCCAAGCAGCCAGGCACAGCTAACTCCTCTAGTTTGAGGTACTAGTGGACAATTACAGGATTCTCTGATACCTCTCAGCTACTGGAGGGATTTTTACTGGTCCATACGTGCAAATATAAAATTCCACCTGAGGACCAGTTGGTGGGGTTAGTGGGAATCAAATTATAGTTGAGTTTGTACATACAATATGTGCATACATATTGTATGTACATGATTATCCCAATACGTGGGATAGAAGGGCTGAGCCATTCTGCTATAGACCAGATAATATTCAGAATACTCTCACTACAGGGATGCCTAGGAGGCTCAGTCGGTTAAACATCTGCCTTGGACTCAGGTCATGGTCCCAGGGTCCTTCGATGGAGCCCTGTGTCAGGCTCCCTGCTCAGCAGAAAGCCTGCTACTCCCGCTCCCGCTCCCTCTGCTTGTGCTCTGCCAAATAAACAAAATCTTAAAAAAAAAAAAATACTCTCACTACAATGCTTTGATACAGAATAAATCTAAAATTCCGTTACTACTTAGTAGTTTTATTTCACAGTAAACACTTGGCAGCAATGAGTTAAGAAATGAAAAAGTGTCCATAAAAATGTTATAAGCACTTTTCCTCACAAAAGTTCATTATGCTTATGTGACTTGTACAAAATATTTGTCAATATTTATAATCCATTACAGAGGCCAGAGTGACATCACTGGCCACATGAAGACATAAGTCTGTGGAAAGAAACATCAGTGTCTACATCAGAAGTTAATTTTTAAAAGGAAGGTGCCAAAAAAAAAAAAAAAAAAAGAGTTGGGGGTGGGGGGGGAAACGTGCCACAAACTGACAATTTAATATTGGCAACTGCTAGTTTATATGTTGTTCTGTGAAGCATGAGTGTTTGATTAGACCCAATGATTATTCTTCAAAATTAAATCTCATTTTCATTTCCAACTTTTCTTGGGCATATACAAAAAATAAGAAATAGTTTATATGTTAGCTCCATTAGCAGAAGAACTTGGCATTTTTTCTATTAAGATTTTATTACTTATTTGACAGAGAGAGAAACAGTGAGAGAGGGAACACAAGCAGGGGAGTGGGAGAGGGAGAAGCAGGCTTCCCGCTGAGCAGGGAGCCTGATGTGGGGCTCGATCCCAGGACCCCGGGATCATGACCTGAGACAAAGGCAGACACTTAACAACTGAGACCAAGGTGTCACAAAACTTTGCAGTTTTAAATGATGGCAGCTTTATATCCACATCATCAGATACTTTAAATAGAAAATTAGGAGTGCCTGGGTGGCTCAGTGGGTTAAAGCCTCTGCCTTTGGCTCAGGTCATGATCTCAGGATCTTGGGATCAGCCCTGCTTAGCAGGGAGCCTGTTTCCCCCTCTCTCTCTGCCTACTTGTGACTCTCTCTGTCAAATAAATAAATAAAATCTTTTAAAAAAATAGAAAATTACTTAAATACAATGATATTTTAATTATTTCAACTAATCAGTGGAGTAAAACTATCTGGAGTTTGTTCTAAAGCACCTGACACAACTTTTAATACTATTATAAATTAAGTTTAAAAGTTAGACATTTAAAGGGTGCCCTGCTGGTTCAGTCAAGAGCATGTGACTCTTGGGCCACCTGGGTGGCTCATTCGTTTAAACATCCACCTTCGGCTCAGGTCATGATCTCAGGGTCCTGGGATTGAGCTCCACATGGGGCTCTCTGCTCAGCAGGGAGGCTGCTTCCCTCTCTCTCTCTCTGCCTGCCTCTCTGCCTACTCGTGATCTCTCTGTCAAATAAATAAATAAAATCTTTTTTAAAAAAGTAAATAAGAGGCATCCAAAATGGCAAAGAAGAAGTCAAACTCTCACTCTTTGCAGATGATATGATACTCTATGTGGAAAACCCAAAAGACTCCAAGACTGCTAGAACTCATACAGGAATTCAATCAAGTGTCAGGATATAAAATTAATGCACAGAAATCAGTTGCATTCCCATACACAAACAGCAAAACAGAAGAAAGAGAAATTAAGGAGTCGATTCCATTTACAATTGCACTCAAAACCATAAGATACCTAGGAATAAACCTAACCAAAGAGGCAAAGAATCTGTACTCAGAAAACTACAAAGTGCTCATGAAAGAAATGGAGGAAGACACAAAGAAATGGAAAAACGTTCCATGCTCGTGGATCAGAAGAACAAATATTGTGAAAATGTCTATGCTACCCAAAGCAATCTATACATTTAATGCAATCCCTATCAAAATACCATCAATTTATTTCAAGGAAATGGAACAAATAATCCTAAAATTTATATGGAACCACAAAAGACCACGAATAGCCAGAAGAATGTTGAAAAAGAAAACCAAAGTCGGCGGCATCACAATTCCTGACTTCAAGCTCTATTACAAAGCCGTAATCAAGACAGTGTGGTACTGGCACAAAAACAGACACATAGATCAATGGAACAGAATAGAGAGCCCAGAAATGGAACCTCAACTCTATAGTCAACTGATCTTTGACAAAGCAGGAAAGAATATTCAATGGAAAAAAGATAGTCTCTTCAACAAATGGTATTGGGAAAACTGGACAGCCACATGCAAAAGAATGAAACTGGACCATTTCCTTACACCACACACAAAAATAGACTCAAAATGGATCAAAGACCTCAATGTGAGACAAGACTCCATCAAAACCTTGGAGGAAAACACAGGCAACAACCTCTTCGACCTCAGCTGCAGCAACTCCTTCCTACAAACATCTGCAAAGGGAAGCAAGGGCAAAATGAACCACTGGGACTTCAAGATCAAAAGCTTTTACACAGCAAAAGAAACTGTCAACAAAACCAAAAGACAACTGACAGAATGGGAGAAGATATTCACAAATGACATATTGGATAAAGGGTTAGTATCCAAAATCTATAAAGAACTTCTCAAACTCAACATCCAAAGAACAAATAATCCAATCAAGAAACGGGCAGAAGATATGAACAGACATTTCTGCAAAGACAACATCCAAATGGCCAACAGATACATGAAAAAATGCTCAACATCACTGGATATCAGAGAAATACAAATCAAAACCACAGTGAGATACCACCTCACACCAGTCAGAATGGCTAAAATTAACCAGTCAGGAAACGACAGATGTTGGCGAGGATGCGGAGAAAGGGGAACCCTCCTACACTGTTGGTGGGAATGCAAGCTGGTACAACCACTCTGGAAAACTCTATGGAGGTTCCTCAAAATGTTGAAAATAGAGCTACCCTATGACCCAGCAATCGCACTACTGGGTATTTACCCTCAAGATACTAATGTAGTGATCCGAAGGGTCACATGCACCTGAATGTTTATAGCAGCAATGTCCACAATAGCCAAACTGTGGAAAGAACCTAGATGTCCATCAACAGATGAATGGATAAAGAAGAGGTGGTATATATATTCAATGGAATACT
>CM052815.1:30205212-30228668 GCA_028533885.1 Nasua narica | reverse complement strand
ATGGGATGGGGAAGGAGACAAACCATAAGAGACTCACGAAACAAACTAAGGGTTGCTGGTAGGTGGGGGGGGTAGGGATATGGACATTGGGGAGGGTATGTGCTATGGCAAATGCTGTGAAATGTGTAAGCCTGAGGATTCACAGACATGTACCCTGGGGCAAATAATACATTATATGTTAATAGAAAATTAAAAAAAATAGAAAAAAACACAGAAATTAAAAAATAAAATAAGAAAAAAGTAAATAAGACTATATTAAAATACATTTTTCAGAAAAATATCAGTGACACAATCCTAGAGATAGGTATAGCCAAGAAACTGATTAAAATATATGAATAATACTAAGAATAATTGTTAAGCTTATCTTATTTTTTAATGATCAACATAATGAAGTGTTGGATGATACCTATTTGCTTTAACTTTCAGGAATATATTATTTTTATTTTTTATTTTTTAAAGTAGTTTTAAGTATACTAAGAGCAATTTGGGAGTAATAGAGAAATATTTTTTTAAATACGCAATTATTTTTAGAGCATCCTTACACTCTTGTTTGTTTTGGATGCCTTTTGGATAATATATGGTTACATTGCCTAAGATGACTCTCTTTAGATCACCTTCTCACAAACTGGGTTTATCCAATAGATAAAAGCTCACCTATATACAAACAACATATAAAGAAGGGAAGGGGGAGGGCAGAAAAAGGGAGAAGGAAGAGTGGGGAGGGGAAAAAAGGGGAAAGGAAGAAGAACAAGGAAGGAAAAGATATCAGTCTCTGGGAGAAAACCTGCCAAAAGCTTACCACGTATTTGAGAGAGAGAAAGCACAAGCAGGAGGAACAGGGGGAGAGGAGTGAAAATCTCAAGCAGACCCCACGCTGAGCACAGAGCCTGACTCGGGGCTCGATCTCAGGAGCCTGAGATCACCATCTGAGCTGAAACCAAGAGTCGGAGGCTCAACCCACTGTACCACCCAGGGACCCCTCTTTTTTTTTTTAATTGTGGTGATGTTAAAAAAAACAAACAAAAACCCTGAGTTTCATTGCTCTCTCCCTCATTTCTTATAACTGCTTCCCATTCACACCAGCACAAGGAATGCCCAACTGTTGTTTAATTATGGGGATTCCTTGGTCAGAACAGTTCTTTCCAGATACACCTAATAACTTGCTTTCTAAGTGCCGTGGGTTGAAAAGCTTTTCTGTGTGTTCCTCGAGTGACACACACGCCTTTAGCTACAATGGTGTGCGCTTGGAAAAGTTTTGATTTGGCAAACGGGGCACAAGTCCTTCCCCTGATTGGCAATGTGGGTGACCTTGGGCATGTCCCTTAGCCATCTTTGTTCTTCCTTGTTCTTAGTATCCCCATCTATCAAATGATGGTGTTGAGAGTTGACTTAAAAACCTTGGGCTCTGACATTCTAAGATTCAGTGAGGGAACTAGATACTTTGCCTTGATAAACTGTCTCTACTTTGTCAACCATTAGTGTGTTCGACGGAAAGGAAAGAGTGAAGGGTTTTCCCCCACCAATTCCTTCATTCAACTACCCAATCCAATTAACTCCAATTAAAATTTGTAGTTTTAATTAGTTTGTCTGATAGGTTTTTTAAAACCCTCATAAACGTAAATCTTTGCCTTCCCTTTTTCAGGCTTGGCAACTGTCTTGCTCTTTTTAATTTGAGCTCCTTTCACCCATCCGTGCCACTTCTGATTCATTATTCTTTGTTCCTGTTTATTGATTGCCTTTTTTTCCTCCTTTTCTCCTTGTAATGATAACACATTGCTTACATAGAATTTTAGAAGGAGAGTCACAAAGATTTTAAATTACCTAGAAACTATTTCATTCATGGGAGAATTCAGTATTGTTAAAGGACTTTGGGCCCTGTTGAAATATCTCAGCATCCCAGATACTGTTTTAAAACTTCCCAGCCTGTATATCATACATCATCCTCTTATGACTTAGGGTCAAAGCTGACACCTAAGTCACAAGTTCTGAGGAGGGTCAAGGAAACCCCTCACATCTAACTATATTTCCTACAGCAGCACAGGTTCACTGATGCTGGGTTTCGTAAGTTTTGGGTTTGTTTATTTCCACTTTCTTAAACTTACATACAAGAAAATAGATTAGGACTTGAAGTTTCATAGGGGCAAGGGTTTTTGTCTGCTTTTTTAATTTTCATCTTCCCAGCACCTAAAACAAAGCTAAAAAATAGTAGACGCCGAATTATCATTGAATAGATTAACAAATTCATCAACTGTTAATGAATAAACTTAACTGTACTGTATAATTTGTTATTTCATATCAAAACTCTTATCTTCTATCATTAATAATTTACTATGATAACAACATAGCTTGAGTGCTTACAATGGATCAGCTACTATGCTCAAGGTTTGGTAGGCATTCCTTCACCCACTGCTCAAAACAATTTTATGAGGGAGTGACTATTACTATTTTCATTTTAAAATTATTAAGTTCAGGTTTAGAATGGGTAAGTTAATCACTGAAGATACCAGGGTAAGTGGTAGAACTGAACTTATGACTCAATTAAAAAAAAAAAACATGTATCAGAAAAATTGAGACATCGAGAAAGGGAAAAAAATTATACCACCATAACACAGCTACTATGAGAATTGTATCATAATTCAGCCTAACATTTCTTCTCATGAATTTTTAGGTTCATATCATGATATCAGAAGATATATTTTTAAAAATTATGTTCAAACTCTTAGACTTGATGGTACCTTGTCTTTATATCTATCATTTTAATGGTTGCATATGCTGTTATTTAGTTATCCATCAGAGCTCCCTAGAATGACTCTTGGGGAATAATCCCTTCTCCTGTCAGGTTAAAAATCATTCTCACATAAAAGGCAAAAGTAATAATTATACTATAAGGTACTATTATTGCTGTTCTTACTATTACTAGTAGTAATAGCTAATATACCAGAGGTTGACCATAAACCAGACATTGTGCTAAGTATTTGAGACACAGAACCTTATGTAACAAAAAAGCTTTTATCCACATTATGCTTTATTAATAAATTCTGTCTTAACCAATTAGTGTGAATTTGTGGGTTCTGCCTCCCAGGAAAAACTCTGAAAGAAGAGAAAAATGAGGTGGTAAGAAAGAGACCACAGGTAGAACAGTTAGAAGAATGAAATAACTGGTCTCAGCTTTGCTGAGACATAATCAGCAAGTTCCTTCTTATGAAGAACTAAGTTGGACAGAAGCTCATATATAAATATCATTTGTCCAACCTTCTAACCACTACATCCATCTTTTTCCTCCTCGGTCTTTTCCATCTGCACTGCCATTACTCTACTTTACCTCTTCCCTCCCATCAAGCAGACGTTTGTAGCATACCTTTACAACAGATTTTCTTCCTAGCTCATTCCAAGCAAATGCCATGTATGTCTCTGAAATGTAGCTGAGTTTTTGTTGAGTAACTACCCCAAATTCCCCCCAAAAGCTCCCTATTGCCTACTGCCCAGGGGACCACCCAAACTCCTTTCTTCTCCACAGAATGGCGAGTTTCATGTCATTTCCTCTTCCTGAATGATGACCAAAAAATGCAATGTTGCAGACCCCATGTTTCGGGTCCAATTATGTTCTTCCAAATAGAGTAAATGAATAACAATTTATATTACTATGTTCCGGGTCACATCTTGCACCACCCCTTCCAATCCCTATGTACGCCCAGACTTTGCTCAAAGGAGGAGCTGCAACCACAGGCTGGGCTAGAGTAGGAGAAGTAGGGGAGGGAAAGAGCAGGCATTTCCTCAGTGCCCAAATCCCTTAAGTGGCAGGGACTATGAGTCAGCCAGCACGATCACTTTATTAAAAACTAGGCTTAACAAGGCCACACAGATGCCTCCCACTTGGGACATTACAAATTTGAATCCCAGGCAGAACAGCAGAGCCCTATTCTTAATTACCATGCTTAATTATGGCTGTCCGCTCAGCCACGCCCCTCCAGGAGGCAACCTTGTTGCTGCTTTTTGCATGCTGGCTTTCTTGGCACCCTATTTCCAGCCATGATGTCAACCATTTTGGGTTTTTGTTTTTGTTTCGCTTGTTTTAGATTTATGTGAGAGAGAGCACGAGAGGGGAGAGGATAGAGGGAGAAACAGGCTTCCCATTCAGCAAGGAGCCTGATGTGGGACTCAATCCAGAGACTCCGGGATCATGACCTAAGCCGAAGGCAGTTGCTCAACTGAGCCACCCAGGCGCCTGACGTCAACCATTTTGTGATTATAATCCTGGTTTTCCACTCTGGCAACACACTTGACTCCATTCGGCCCATGGACGTGCTCACTGTGGCCCACTGATTATGAGCAGAGATCCTGACCTTCTAGCCCAGAATACCTCCAAAGCAAACAAACAAGGGAATTATACATCCACTCATTATAAACCAGATTTCTTTAGACTCTCTTGGGAAAACCAAACCAGGCTTTAAGGAGATTCTGGCTAATATTAAATAATACTATAATACTATATAAAAGCAGAGAAAGAGGAGTTGACCTTGGCCCTTATAAGTGACAGGAGTATCCTGTTAGCAGTCATTTAATGTATCATCTCAAATTCAGAGGACTTTCTCCCCTCCTTCTAGGATGTTCTAATCACTTTTTGAGTACAAAATATATGTTTGTTTGCCATAGTTTTATTCCACACCTTTTCCTAAACTGTTTCCCCTATGTTGTAGGACAGACTATGTCTTTTCTTCTATCCCTGGCAAATGTTGGCTAAAAACCAAAGTGGTTATAAAATATGTGCAACTCATCACTTTCCAGTTTTAGAACTTTTATCATTTTTATTAAAATAGCCTTTTAATCCCCATCTCAAATATTTAGTAAATGCCCCAAATAAGATGGCAAATACTTGTAAAGAACATTTATTGAGTATTTAGTATGTGCTAAATACTTATGTAAAAGCTTTGCATGTATTAACACATTATTCCTCGCAAAAGCCCTATGACACAAGGTACTTCCATTAGCACCACTTTACTAATAAGGATATTAAAGGATAGGTTTGCAAAGCTATTAAGTGAGAGCTAAGGTCTGAACTAAGTCCATTTTCAAAACCTAGACAATTAACCATCACACTGTAGCTCCCTTTCTCTATTTAGCCCACTTAAAAGAAGGCACATTTTTTGATGTTACTAGATGGCATCATCACAAGACAGTTGAACTAAAAGTCAAATTAGATATTAATACTGAATATATAAGAAACAGGTCAGAGGACCATAGGGGAAGGGAAGGAAAACAGAATGGGAAGTCATCAGAGAAAGAAAAACCAGGACTCTTAACTCAGGGGAAAAAAACCGAGGGTTGCTAGAGGGGAGGTGTGTGGGGTAATAGGGAAATGGGGTGATAGGCATTAAGGACGGCACATGGCGTGATGAGTACTGGGTGTTATATATAATTGATGGATTGTTGAATGCTACATCTGAAACTAGTGATGTACTATAAGTTGGTTAAGTGAATTAAAGTTTAAAAATAAAAATAAAACCAGAGTATATGATCAATCATCAAGTCTAGCTTCCCTCACTTTCCAAATAAGATAAAATAAAATACAACGATACACAGAGATAGCATGGATTTTCCAAAAGTCACGAAAATTATCTGGGATTTGAGCCTGGATTTCCTGACTCCAGTGCTTAATTCACACCATCACAAAAAATCAAATGTACCCGATCTTTAAAGACAGTGTATCTTTTGATTTCACTGATTATGATTCTCAGGTGTTTTTGATCATTGGGTCATTTCATCAGGACAAAACTCCCTGACCTACCAACCACCTTCACTCCTTTCTACTTCTACAAAGTTTAACAACAAAAAAAAAAAAATCCTAGGATAATTAGAATAACATTTTTATAGCTAATCAAAAAGAGAAAATAAGTAAATCAGTCTTACACATGTCATAAACCAAAGTACATATCTAGTCATACTGTAAACATTAAAAAAAATTGTTGTTCCCTAGGATGAAATTATATGTAGTCCATTAATATGGTATATATTTTAATTTCCCTCCTATCTGGGATATTTCATTCCACAGCAAGACATTTTCCCACACAGTAACCAAACCTCTGATTTTTTCCTGCTAATTTCTTCTCCATGATTCCTTTTTAAATTGCTCTCCTCTGGGAGGCCTTCTCTGGCACCCACCAGGCCACGAGTATGGTCAGACAGCACTTAGTGTGATGCCACAAAATCAGACTTACCTCCTGGTACAGCGTATCTGTTAGCGCACCTAGTGTTCCCAGGACACTAATATAGTCAAGTCTCCATACTTGAGTCCTCAATGCACATTTCTTGAATGAATAAATGAATGAGCACTGTGAGTTTGCGCAATGCCATACCCCACACAGCTGGCTTTCTTAGGACTAACACCACTTACTGACAACAGCGCTGGTGACCATGGACTGGAAAGGCAGTAAGAGGCCTCAGATAACCCCTCATCGTAGTCTTAATGTCCAACACTCCTTCCCAGAGCTAACGCCTCCACCTTACAAAATCTCTCCAAGAACAGCAAGATGGTGATTCTCCGTCTGTCATATTCTTAGGCACACTTTAAATTCTACAATTTGCATCCTCGCTTCAAGATTACATTTTGTTCACAGGTATCCACTATCTATTTCATCAGTCCCCTTTCAGCGCGCTGTCATTATGGAGTACAACATTTGACTACTTTACTTCCTTCACTTGACAGATCCCCTGGGTTCTGTAAATACGCCATTTCCATGTCACACTACCCTTTTTGCCTTACAGCAAGAGGGACTCACCTATGTAAAATCTCGCACAAAGCCTTCAGCTCAAAGTTCCATCTGCTATATGCCAAATAGAAATATGTGTCCTCTGTTGCTTCTAAAGCAAATGTCACACATCATTTAAAAATTGATGGCTGGTCCAATACTGAGGAATTTGCCTGACATCTATGTACCATAGCTGATCTATTGAAATCCATATTCCTAAGAGGAGTTTTCCCACCTGAACATCTTTGACCACCAATGAACATCATTCACCATGGCCCTTTTGAACTCAGGAGCTTGGACCTTCCTCAAACAGTTTTAATAGCATAAATACAAGTGATCTCTGAATAAGAAGTTCTTAATTTTCCATCCCAGTAAATTGTTCCATAGCAGCACCATTAGCATAAATATTCCCATTTACGCTAACATATTGTATCAGCCACTAAATTTGCTTTTTTGGAAAGAAGGTGTTGAAGAAAAACCACAAAAAATTACCTCCTTGTTTGGAAGTTTCAAGGGCAATCATTCTGATCCTCTCTTGTCTTCTCATAGGTCATGATACATGACTTTGGCTCCCTTTTCCTGTAGGGGAAATGAATACGTGAAACACCAGGATTTAGCTAATACAATTAATTAGAAAGAGATGTCGGGGGATCCACCTGGGATTTCTTTCCCTTCATTCTGTAAGGCCGAAATCCATATGATCCTTCTTAGTCACTCAACAGGTGTATGGGGGAATTGTAGGACTAAAGTCCGTGCACAGGTGGATATGGGTGGGGATGCCCACAGTTAACATTCAGCTCTTCCTACCAAGAACTACATTTCATCTTTTTCCTTAAGAAAAAGGAAACACACACACACACACACACAGAAGCCATGCAATGTGTTAGTCCCTAAATCCCAGCCAGACTAGCAGATTAACTGCATTTCTTAAGCAATAATTGACCTATATCCATATTCTCTGATGAGGGAAACAAAGGCAAGAGAAATATAGTTTAAAATTAAAACTCCTTGCAGCTTGCAGCCCACTAATACGTGAAACAGCAGAGCGTGACCTTCCTCAAGGAATTCACCGCTGCCTCAGTGCCTTAATGTTTCTGTTTTATTAAAGATTTCAAGTAACCTTATCTTAACAGCAGCAAGCCCCTCAAGGTCCCAAAAGCCTTGCTTCCAAATTCCTTCGAGACTTCTGTTATCCCTAGCCCCTAATTAAAAAGTATATAATCAGCAACCCCTCACAATCCCAGTGCAGCTCTTTCTGCCCATAGATCCTGTCCCGTGCTGTAATGAAATCCCCCTTTTAGCACCAAAAACATCTCAGGAATTCTTCCCTGGCTCTTAGCTCATGAACCCAAAAACGTCCAAGTTTCATCACAGTCCATCCCTCCCTTCCCTAACATCCCCTCTACTGTTTTCTGTTATGAAAACAAAGGCTCCACTTTACAAAAATTAAATTTAACGAAAGAAATGGAAGATATTTAAGTGACAAAAATTATACACAGGAGGAAAGAAATAAGGACTGTATTTCTTATAGCACTTTTTCCAATCCTCTATTCTAACACTTAGCATATTGAATTGTAAATAAATATAATGCAATGGCTTGCCTACCGCCCTTTGATAAATGGATTGTAATGAGCATGGAATGTTTCATAACGGCACGAGGAACTGATCTCAGGGCTGAACAGTTATTAAGAATTGGATAATTCAGATGTAGAGAGTGACTTGAATAAAGATACCGAGAGGGAATGAACTTTGCTCGCCAGTGGGACAGTGTTATGTGCTGGTCTCAGGCTATCAGTCACTAAACACTAACCGTAGTTGGAGTAGACTTCGTGGTTCTTACTATGATTGTGAGACACCCCAGCAATAACCATTAGGAAATGGGTGGGTGGCTTATTACTTACCAGTCCTGGAGCTACAAGGCACTGCTGAGGGTACAGGCCTGGAGATGGGGAGAGCTGCCTGCCAGCTTGGGAAAGAGGTGGGGAGAGTCTGGGGATCTGCTTTCATAGAGGTCAAGGGTGGGCGTGGGCTCTCTCTTTATTGGTAAATTTAAAACAGGAGAACGGGGGAATTTAAAGCAGGGGGGAGGGAGGGAAAAAACAAGCAGTTCAAAAGGTCAATCTCTGAAATCAATCAAGATCTCTAAAGCAAAAAGCCTGGGGGAAAGGGGAGGTGGCTTGCTCTTTATCTAGCCTTGTAGCTGGCACTGTGTTTATCTGAGATAGCCGTCTTCGAAAGTGGACTCCTGAGCTATCAGAGCTTAAATCAAGTACTCGCATTACAACAAAGAAAAACCAACTGTCAGAGTTGAGGCAACGGAGTGTAGACTAGTCCAGGTACAGAAGTAGGCGCCGGTTTTAGAATCTGTCTTCTCCAGCCAGTGTACCATCTCAGTGATACATTCTTTTCTGGAAAGGAAAAATAGCTTGCAATCTTTTCTGCTTTTATTTTCCTGCCCCCATACCTGTAGTGAATGATTCAGGTCCTTTGGGTTCCTGGTGACCATCCATTATATGGAGGTAATGAAGAAATGTGAATAAATAGGGGCACCTGGGTGGCTCAGGGAGTGGAGCGTCTGCCTTCGGCTCGGGTTCTGATCCCAGGGTCCTGGGCTCAAGCCCCACGTCGGGCTCCCTGCTCAGTAGAGACCCTGCTTCTCCCTCTCCCCCTGTTTGTGCTCTCTCTCTCTCTGTCACTCACTCTCTCTCTGTCAAATAAAAAAAAATCTTGAAAGAAAGAAAGAAATGTGAATAAATAAAAGGAACAAGGAAAACCTGGAAAGACACGTTTATCACAGCTCAATTGAGAGTCTTATTTAAGGGATGCCTGGGTGGAACAGTTGGCTAAGCATCCAACTCTTGGTTTCCACTCAGGTCGTGATGCCAGGGTCATGATCTCAGTGAGAAAGGGCTCCATATTGAGGCCTGTGCTCAACACAGAGTCTGCCTGAGTTTCTCTCTCCATCTCCCTCTGCCCTCTCCCCTCCCACTCGTGCTCTTTCTCTCTCTAAAATAAATAAATAAATCTTTTTAAAAAGTCTCAGTAGGAAATAAAGTTATTTCATTAAAATCGCTTCATTAATTATTGAGAAAATGTAAATAATGTGGGAAAACATTATACAGATAACTTGGCAGACAGTGAGTGATTAGTTATATTTGCTAACGGCAACAAACTTTCTTGCAGTAAAATGTCATCTGGAATGTTATCATTTAAAACTCAGTAATTTAAAAAAAAAAAACACACCCTAGTAGGATCTTTAATGTAATACCAGAGTCAGGGGAATAAATGTCATCTGTGTGCAGAAAACAAGATCTCTTCTGACAACCATCATTTAATTTGTTTTTGCTTCAATCCTAGCCCTTAAAAAATGAAAAGCCCCTAATCACAATCTCTAACTCTACTTAGGAAGCTACTGTGCTTCAGTAATTTCCTATTGTACAGCAAGTGCTGTTAGTATCTCTGAGATACTCTGAGCCTCCAGAGAAACATGGGTAAAAGTCATTTCCTTAATTGGTTTGCATTCACTGAGCACTTATTATGTGCCGAGCCTTGCAGGTCTCTGAGGGGCTGAGAAAAATGGCAACAGTGAAAAAAAAAGTCAAGTGGGGTTCAGTTGTCCACATTCTTGACCTTGTCTGAGTTCTCCAGGCCTGAGACTCTGATCTTGGTGTTTCTTTTTCAAAGCATTCCAAGGCATGTCTTGATATTGTCAAGGCATTATCCTGTCTTCCGGAGCATCCCCTGGACACCTTGGAGTACCCTCAGCTGTTCCTCCTTTCTCAGGGCACCTCGATAGCACACATTTCACAGGTCAGTGCATCTTCTCAACCTTCTTTGGAAGAAGCTTTTCCAACAGTTCCTGCTCTCTGTCCCCACAGTCAACAGCCTTGCCTCATGCTTTTCTTCTCGCTGACCTGGACTCTTACTGTCTTATCTTCTTACTGGGTCTCTCAGCCCCTTGTCCTAGGAAAGAAAAAAATCTGTGTGTGTGTGGGTGTTTGCAGAAAATATTAATTTTACAAAAAATAAATTGGAATAAATTAATTGGATAAATTGCCATTTATCCTGGATCTCACTATTCATTTATTCATTCACTCAATAAATTCAATGCCTAGTTCCTGTTCTTGACACTAGGAAATAATATTAAGACAAAAATGATCCTTACCAATATATAGCTTACAGTCCGACTTATGCACCTAAATATATAAAACCTAACTCTCCTCTTTCACTGAGAAACCTACAAGTATATTTGTTGCTACTAGAAGAGAACTATAAAACAAATTTGCCCTAAATCTGCCTGACAGCCCACATATACTTAATAATTTCCTAGATTACACCTAGACTTGGAGTGTAAGTACCCAGGGGTCAACAATGTTAAATAACCTCACAAAATTACTTCGGGTAATTGGAACTCATAATAATATATTACTTAATAATTATTTTTGTATTACTGTTCTTAATAAGGTAAAGATATCTATCAAATGGAGTTGTTGGTGTGAATAGTAAATGTGTGTTTATATACATAATATCCAGGATGCAGTAGATGCTCAAAGATGTTGAAACAAAAAATGCTTTCACATTTTCTCTTCCTGTTAGGATTCATCAAAAAAGCATTAAACTATCTCAAATATTGCTATAAAATATCTCAGAAATGCTACTGTGTTTCATCAAATTAAGGTCAGCCTATAGTACTTTTGATAACTATTTAACATTTTTAATATTAAAATTATTGCAGAATTAATCATCAAGCTTTTGATTAAAAGAGCAAATATTTTTTTCACCCTGTCCAATTCTTGATCCATAAGAGCACAGGGTATCCGAAGAAACTGTATCCTCTGTACCCCATTCAGATCACTCTACAGCTTATAATAAAATAAGAAAACTCATGGGGCGCCTGGGTAGCTCAGTGGGTTAAAGCCTCTGCCTTCAGATCAGGTCATGATCTCGGGGTCCTGGGATGGAGCCCCGCATCTGGGCTCGCTGCTCAGCAGGGAGTCTGTTTCCCTCTCTGCCTACTTGTGATCTATCTCTCTGTCAAATAAATAAATAGAATCTTTAAAAAAAAAAAAAAGGGAAACTCACAAGCAATATACATGAGTGCATTTGCCTGAACTTCAAATGCCTAGAACTAAGGCTGCTGAAAAATATTTTTTACAGGTTTTAGACACAAGGATGAGACTTTAAATCCTCTACTTTTCTTTTCTAGTATAAAGGCAAGTTAGTTCATTACACAGATTTCTCTCGACTTTGTCAGATTCTGGCTTCTGGCAAGTTGCCTGTATTGGAGAAGGTTCACACTAATGCCTGCTCTACCGAGGTCTGTGGTTTGTCTGGGGTTTCATAATCACTTGGTGTCCCTTGCTGTCCTGAACTTTCCTCCTTCCCTCTAGCAGAGACCTGCTCTCCCATCAAAGATATGGAGTATTTTGACACTCCAGGTTTCACATGTGGTACGACCCGTCCTCGTGTCAGCACCTTCCCCTAATCCCATTCCCAAATAGTCATGTTATTCAGCAGATGACATTCATCATCTGTGCATGTTTCACAAGGTCTGTGGCTGCTGGAGGAGACATTGCTAGAAAAAATCTAACACTTGTGTTGATCTGTAGGTATCTGTCATGGCCTGGCAGCCATGGTCATGGGCAGGAATCCAAATACAGAACAAGAGGGCAAGTTGCCATTTTAGCAGATGGACATGCAGCGAAATAGCCTAGAGCTTCATAACAAGCACGGTGGACGTGGAGGCAGCACGGGACATGCAGCCAATAACGTTCAGTTGGCTCTTTATCTGTTGCTTAGAAACCTCAGATTCAGGAGCAATGTCCTTTCTAATTATGACTTGAGCTGGGGACATTCCCATCCTAAGAACTAGGATCTGTGACTGTCACGGACAAGTGTGGGGCAGCAGGAGGCCAGCTGGCACTTTGAATCCTCAGAGCCAGCTGTAAAATCCGCACTTGGGATGAGAATTACGTCTCCTGGAGCTAAGTCAGCAAACACAGTCTGGTTGTCAGAGCGAAGAGGTAAGAAATAAAGATGGATCATTGCATGCTGGTGTTCTTTTCCTCTGCTTTCACTCTGTGTGAGCAGGAAAATCAAGTGAGGCACAAAACAGTCAAGAGTAAACCTCTCCTGTAATGGCAGGCCAGATTGGGCTGACCTGAGTCAGTCTAGAAAGAATAGAAAAGCAAATGAGAGAGAGACAAGCATATGAAAGAGACTGGACTCTGAACCAAGATGTTAAAGAACTTGTAAAGTATCATGAGGCTTGGACTCCGAAGTCAAATCATCTAATTCCAATCCCAGTACCCCACTTACTTTGTAACTATGGCCAGTTTACTAGAATTTAGAGCTGCTTCCGCTTTTGTTCTACAGATCTTGGTTAATTTCCATAAGTAGCCACTTGGCCCACTTGCCTTTTCTCTTCTCACACTTTACATTCCCATTGTTTTAAATGGACCAGTAAAGAGTTGAGCCCGTGAAACCCTAAGCCCCCACCTCGGCCCCAGTAAAAGTAGAACTCCAGGCCTGAGTTTCTCCCTCTTTCTCCCCCCATTCCCTGCAACCTCATTGTGTGGCCCCAGGTATGCAGGTAATTTACAGGACTTGTACATAATAAACCTTGAGTTTTCAAAGTTACATAATAGTTGTTCTTGAGAGTGCCTTGCAATCATAAGAACCATAGTCTGGCTCAGTCAGTGGAGCTTGAGACTCTTGAACTCGGGGTTGTAAATTTAAGCCCCATGTTTGGTGTAGAGATTCCTTAAAAATAAAAAATAATCTTTAAAAAAGAATAGAACCACAAGGGCAAGTCCAGCCACAACATTGATTATAGATACACTGAGACTAGCACAAGACGACACGGCATCTCAAAACATCCAGTACAACTACCAACAATCCGAGAAACTATCATCTCCCTTCTAGAGCACTGAAATAGAATTTTCTCTTCTTTTTCTATCTCTTAAAAAAGTAACAATATTTTTTATGTTTCTGTTTTATATCCTTCATTAGCTTATTAGCTCTACCTTTTGTATGATTTTTTTCAATCACTGCTCTAGGGATTACAGTACCTATCTCCAACTTACCATGGTCTATCTTCATATAATATTATAGCACTTCATGTATAGTATAAGAAACTTAAAACAATAAATCTTCATTTCTTCCCTCATCTGCTTTGTGGTCTTCACAGCTATATAATTACAAATCTCATTAGGTTTGGTTTTTTTTTTTCGCTTTGAACAGTCAACTATTTTCAAGAGATTAAAAATCAGAAAAATTACGTTTTATTATTTCACACATACTTACTACTTTCCATGCTCTTCATCCCTTTATGTAGATCCTTACGCACATTTGTTAAGTAAAACTAGAATAAGAATAGTCCCCACAATTATAGAGTTGCTGCCAGAATAAATGAGGCAATGAGTGTAAAGCACTTTGCATACATTTTGTCATATAGTACATGTGTATTAAATATTAGCTTCTATGAATTTTTCACCAAAAATAGGTGTAGAAAAAAAATTTGTAGCTTAAGAGTGAAAAGGGTTTACTACCAAAGAAAGGTGTATCTACAGTAATCACAAACCTAAAAAGAAGGAAAAGAATAAGGACTGTGTCAAGAGTATAAAGACGGATGTTTAAGTTTCCATGTTATGCCAGGTCTTGTTTGTGTTACTCAGGGTTCTCCAAAGAAATAGAATGAATAGAATATATATATATCTATATATACATATAGAGATAAGAGGAGATTTATTACAGGAATTGGCTGACATGGTTATGGAGGCCAAGAAGCCCCATGATCTGCCATCTGCAAGCTAAGAAACAAGGAAAACAGGTGATATAATTCAGTCTGAGTGTGAAGCCCTGAGAATCAGGGGATGGATAGTGTAAGTCCCAAACTGAGTTCAAAGGCTGGGAACCAGAAGCACCAATGTCAGAGGGCAAGGGAAGATGGATGTCTCAACTCAAGAAGATTTCACTCTCCCTCCACCTTTCTTCTTCTATACAAGCCCTCAAAGATTGGATAATACCCAAGTGATGATACCCAGTGAGGGCAATCTTTACTCAGTCTACTGATTCAAACGCTAATCTCTTCCAGAAACTCTCACAGACACTCAGAACTCCTGTTTAACAGCTATCTGGGCATCCCTTAACCCAATCAAGTTACGGTTCCCAATATTATTAATGGAAGTCTTACAGCGATAAAAGAGCAGAAATGTCTACTCCAGATGTCATTGATTGTCATCAAATTTGTATCAAATAAGGATGAAAATAATGCAGAAAGAGGTACATTGGTGAAGCATGAACCCTCAGACATGCAGAGAAAGAGATGGGGCTAGAATTCCAAATACTTGATCCCCTCCCGGCCCAGTGCTCTCAGCACAGTCTCAGAACTGTTACAGCCCTTCCGAAGTCCTGATCAATGATGGCAATTTATATTCTAGTCACGAGAATACCCCTCTCTGCACATGTTTGATGCTTTACTGCTGGCTGACGAGCCCAAAGCTACACTGTGCAAAACCCACATATCTCCCTTGAGGTCAATGATATTGACATTTTCTGCTTGATTTGGAGGCGCTTTATCCACAAGCACAATAAATCTGATTTAGTCTCATTCTCCATATCACTGATACTCCTGACTTTGGCAGGAGCATATGTCATGCCAGAGAAACAAAGTGAGGAAGAGGAACTAGATTCTGAGATACGAGTACGATATATGATGAAGGATCCTATAGTTCAGCTCTTGGTTTGTTTGGTTTCTTTCACCTAGAATGAGGTTACCTTCAAAGAAACTTGGAAATAAATTAAAAAACACAATAGATCAAATGCCACCCAAACAGGTATTTATCACCATCTTATCTGGCTTACTAAATAGTTTGTTCAACCAACTGTGCAAACTTAGTCACCACACAAGTCCCCTTCTTATTTAGTGCCATAGGATGAAGGAGGGTGTAGGGGGAGAAAAACAACAAGATATGTATTAATGAGAAAATTCAGAGTGTTTTTAAAAACAAGGTGAAAAACTGATTGAGAGATATGGAAATAGCTATTCCTTTTTCTTACAGGGGGTTTTAGGTTTTAGGGGTTTCCAATCATAGTTCATGGAACATCATAAATGTAGACAGAGCTTCAAAACCAGATTTGGAAAGAAACATGCAAAGGGAGCTTCAGTCTGTCCCCTTCCTCCCATTTGTAGTGCAAGCTGTTTTGGTGTTGTAGCCTTTGTTCATTCTTCTGGTAACAGGAGACTGCTTTTTCTATCAGAAATCAATGTTTCCACATTCCATATACACCGTGTAGACTGTCGATTATAGCTGTGACCAGGGGATTAAGACCAGCCAATCAGAGAACTCTATCTCCTTGGTTCCAGTGATGGGGTTAAGAATAGACACATAACCCAAGCACGTATAAGCCTTCCAGATAACTGCTGTTTGGAGAGTGAGGATGGGCAGGGGGGGAGTCCCTTTTTTTTTTTTTTTAATAATAATAAACTATCAGCACATAAGCCTGGTCATCTCTTCCACCACAGACGTCCGGGAATTGAAACTATATGCAGAAGATAAAAGAGTGAAAAGATGAAAATGGAGGAGACAGACAATAAATGAACTTCTAACAATATCTTCTGTGTTGGGGCATCTGGGTGGCTCAGTCAGTTGAGCATCCTACTCTTGATTTCAGCTCAGGTCATGATCATGAGATGGAGCCCCACATTGACTCCCCACACAGTAGGGAGTTTGCTGGGGATACACTTTTCCTCTCTCTCTGCCCTTCCCCCCACTTACTCTCCCCCCCTCTTTATTTCTCTAAAATAAATAAATAAATCTTTAAAAAAATCTTTTGTGTCATTGAATTTTGATACTCAGAATCAAGCTGCTTCCACATATGTAAGCCAATATATTCTTCTTTTAGCTTCAGGAGTTTATTTTTGTGGCTTCTGGCTAAAAGAGAACTAATATGGTATATATTGGGATCTTTCATGATCGTATCTCCAGGACCATGTTTTTCCAGTGTAAAATAAATATAAACCAATTTGCTTCTGATACTAAGGGAAAGGATTTAGACAAAATCATCTAGGAATATGAGATGGAGACCATCTTTAAACATCTTTAAACCCAGTTTCATTCTTTAAAAGAACACTGAGGTACAAAACCCAGGAGACACAGCAGAGACATAGCAATAAATATTGACCCTCTTACTGCTTAGACTATCTTCCTCTCTCCACACTTATGACCTGTTTTGATTAAAGTTGATAAAAGGTTATTACATCAATTGCATTTGTTCTACGTAAACAATAGTCATGGCAGGATTATTTTGCTATAGAAGTGAAGCAGAGTCATTTTTTGAAATATTAATCAATATTTAGATATTTCTCATTATCTAACCCCTTCTCCTAATTAAAGCAAGTGGACATCTTGTCTTTACCATTATAGGAATGAGATAACCTAGCAAAATGCCTAATTCAATTTGTAGCTTTCAAGCTGTGAAAGTCTAGAAAGAAGAAAACTAGAGGGAATCAGAGAGAACTGAGACGTGGAAAAGATTCCTGAGAAAGGGGCCACAGAAACACTAAAGTACAAGTGCTGTGTGATACATGCTTGATACAGCCCCTTGCCCCACCCAATCCCACCAGCTTCCAAGAGTCAGAGTAGGCAGGGAGAGCAGTCAATGGGTTTCCATGCTCCAGGAGGGGCTGTGAGGCAGCAGAGAGAGTGGGACCTGGAGCAGAGGAGAGCACAGTAACAATCTGCAGGACTGATGACCCAGAACCAGACAGATGACTAATGTCACAGAAGATGTCTGCATGGATGAGTGACAGTCAGAAACCAGACATCATTGTGCCCTACAATATGAGCTACAGAATGTAGCCACCATCCTGGAGGAAAGGGGCAGGACCTTGAGTTGATTGAGATTTCAGTTCCTGTCATCAGGGGAATGAGGTCTTGAAACAGAATTATATTGAGTTACAGAAAAACAAGGTTCTGTTTCTGAAGAACTAAAGCTTATGGGTAAGCAAAGATTCCTACTACTGAAATGCTAAAAATACTTTCTTAGAGTAACGGGACTGACAAAAACTTTTCAATCATTTATTCAATATTTACATTTGACATTTATGGATCACTAAACTTAAGGGTTTGTGTTAAATAAAAAAATTGTTTTGTTGTAGACAGCACCTAAGTCTGCATCAGCTGTGGCCTTCACACCCCTGCATCTCTTGGACTTGTGCCTGGGGATATTTGCTCTTCAGTTTATCCAGGAATCCTCTACTCTAGGCCAGCATAGCACAAAGGTGGACTGTTAACCAGAAGGAGGGCTAAGCTAAAGGTGGCCCACTCGGTATTCCTCCCATATGACTGTCAACTCCAAACCCACCCACATCTTCCAACAGCGGGTGGACAGAGCCCATCTGTACTGGAAGCAAGTCACAGAGAAGTAAAGGGAAAGCAACTCCCGATGCTCCAGGTCATCACTGTCTACCACAAAGAAAAGGCATCTTTATTTTATCCATTATTTATTGATGACACATTTTCCTTTTTTCATTTTAAGAACACAAGATAGGGTGCCTGGGTGGCTTAGTCTGTTGGGCGTCTGCCTTCAGCTCAGGTCATGATCCTGGGGTCCTGGGATCGAGCCCTGAATGGGGCTCCCTGTTTAGTGAGGAGTCCGCTTCTCCCTATGCCCTTCCCCCTGCTTGTGCTCTCGCTCTCTCTCTCTCTCTCTCTCAAATAAATAAAATCTTAAAAAAAAAAAAGAACACAAAATATACATCAGGAGACATGCTAGCTGCTTTATGTGTGTTGTCACATTTAATCCTCACATCGGCACTGTCTGGTAGATTTTATTCCCATTTTCATATGAGCAGAGAGAAGCTCAGAGAGGTTTAGTGACTGAACGGGTCATACAACTAATAAGGAGAAAATTGTTACAAGGTTCAAATTGTGGCTTGATGACTTAGCTGAAAACTTCATTAAGTGCTGTCTGTGTAATTTCTGTGAGCAATGCTCACCCTCGCTATCCATTGGTCAAGAATCCCTCGGCCTATATATTCATACATCTGGATTTCCTCATCTTCAGGTCTAAGCTAAGCTAAGTTACTTCCTAAGAAAGACTGACCCTTGACATTATCTAAGGCAAAAAAGTAGTCCCCAGTCCCCAGCCTCTATCTCATCATCATTGTCGCCCATGTTTATCACTTCCTGAGATAATCTTTTTTATCTACTTCCGTCTCCTCCAGATTTCTGACTTCCATTCTTATGTCTCCATCCTGATATCCCAGTAGCCAGAATGATCCTTTGAAAATGATCCTTTGAGAACGATCCTTTAAAAATGTAAGGCAATCATTAAATCCCTCTACTCTAGCTCCTGGGAGTCTTCCTACATCACTGGGAGTAAAACTCCAAGTCCTTATTCAGTCTGATCTCTGAGCGCCTCTCTCTTCGCTCTCCCCAACTCTCTCAGCCCCAGTCACTGCTTCCTAAACAGACTTCAGGGTCAGAGCCCCTACAATTTTTCTACTTGGGACAGTATTTGCCCAGGTCTCCTCACTCCTCACTTTCTCATTTACCTCAAGTCATTGTTCCTTATACACGCTTGCCTAAAATAATAAAAAGTAACATAATAATCCTTCACTTTTAACCACAGTCCCTCTATAGGCATCCTCACAAGACTAATTACTTGTTTGATTCTACTGACCCTGAAGGACACAGACATTTAAAGGAAGAAGTAAGAATTTACTTATCTTGCTATTTCAAGAAAAATACAAATTAAAAAAAAAAAAGATTTAACCTATGCCTTAGTGGTCAAAGATTTAAATAATCTCATTTGGCTTTTTTACCATTCTACTTATCTTTCATTTCTGTACGTTATTGTCATTTATTTCCTTCATTGGTTCATGTATTTATTCATTTAATCTTTCATTCAGTGTACATTTTTGAATAGCTATGAAGTATTCAACAATGGCTACAAAAATGAGCAAGACCCGGTTTCTGTCCTCAAAGACCTCAAAAATCTAGACATGCCTCTGAACTATTAGAAGGGACACTGTGACCTGTGCCACCTGAAGTTTCCAGGGGGGCATGTTGCATTAAACTACTCCCAAAACTCATTCTCAGACTTACAAAGTAAAAAGAGCTTTCTGGAACCTCACATTAAGGGACCAGTATAATTAAAGACATGCTACACTAAGGAAATTTAGTATTCATACAGTAACAGAACCAACAGGATTTCTCTTCTTGGTGAGTCACAGAAACTAGCAGGAGAGGTGTCATACAAAGAAAATGTTATTTGCAATAAATAAAGAGATCAAGAGGAATAGCTTTGAAAGCTGTGACTCCCCAAGAAGGTGAATGGGTACCTTTTGTTTAAGGTTAAGATGAGTATTTAGATAAGAGGCCTTGTCATCAGTATGCTGAGGCCTGAGGCTCCTCCTTGGGTAGAGGTTTTTGTATTCTAATGAGGTAAAATTAATTGTAGGTCATTCCAGGGGTTGCTCTACATCCATTTGCACAGACACCCATCAGGGGTTTAGCTCAAAGAGTCTGGATGGTCTGGGCTAACTGGAGATCCTGTCAGGGCAGTTGCTGGCACCTGAAGGGTGGTTTCAGGTTTCTTTGGCCTGAGTGAAGAGGTAAGCTGGAAAGAAGAGCTTAAGGAAAATCCTAAAACAAGGGTTATGAATACAAGCAGGTAGGCAGTAAAGGTGAGGTCTTCTGGTCTAGCTGGTGACAATACCTAATAGCATGCTCATCCTTATATTTGTGTTTCTCAATAGAGCTTTGACTATGACACCACACATTTCTGAATTCAGCATTCAGTATTAACCCAGCCTGCTGCATAATTGATACCTTTGATAAAACTGAAGGAAAACAGTAACAGAGGGGCAAAAGCCAAATCTAGGATCTTTTTGTTTGTGATACTACATAGCTAAATGATAATTCTCTTCTGATTCTCTTCCTGGGTAGAAAGACTTAAGAGAAAGTAGAAGAAGAAATTAAGTATGGATCACAGGAATCATTGACACATATTTTTCTTTCAACTGAAATTGATTTGTGACCAAATAATTGTATTTAATGTCAGTGAAAAAAGACTGCAGGTCCTGAATTCATTCAGAAATCCTGCTTGAAAAAAAAAAAAAAGAAATCCTGCTTGAGTACCCTGGGTTATGGATACATAGAGGAGGCAAGATTTCGTTCTACTGGGATAGAGAAGGCAGTAACTACAGAATGTAGAATTATGAAGGTTCTGAAATATGGTTTCATCGCATTATTGTAATTTCTGTGTGACAGGTTACTTTAAAATAGTTCCATATAAATAATCCACACAATGTACTTATTGTGCAGATATGTGTTTATGGGTGTGTGCACTATGAATGTTTATGAGTGTGAATTAACTTTAATTTGCATCCTAGGGACAGCTAGTTAGTACTTGAAGTACTGCAATCAAAAATCCACATTCCAAACTGACTATGCCAGCATTTTCAAATATTTATTCTAAATATATTCTAATAACACAGGTGTTAATTTACAAAAAGAATGTTAATTTCCCCCCAACTGATAAAAATAAGAGGCATTCAAACCTCTCGTTGACTAGAAATATTTCACAAACTCCGAGTCCTTTTCATGAACCAGATATAAAAACCTACCAAGCACTGTTGCTTCATGCTTTCAAAGCATCCCTTCTGGTCTAGAACTGGTTTGGGACCCAGGCCTCCCTGGCCTAATTAATACTCCTATGCCTTAACCAGTCAGAAGGTTGCTGACGTGGAGTCCATTTCAGAGGGAACTATTCAAGCATGGTACCCTACCCAAGATCACACAGAGTCACATTACGAGAATGATGGTCTTTGTGTCTGCTCAGCAGTGACTATGCAAGCAATGAAAGCATTTGGTAAGAAGCCTACATTCTTGCAATTTGTCCCTAACAGTGTGGTTGTGAACAAGGAAATGTACAATGCCTCCTGCCTCAAATTTTGGGATCTTTCAGTAAGGCAGATTGCCTTACTGACTTAGTTCCCAGTAAGCCTCCACAGGGGACCACTGTCCTTAATCTACTCTGGATATTAACTTTGGGGTAGAGGAACTACAACAAACAACTTCTTTATGTGCAAAATGTTTTACAGTTTTAGAAATCATTTTATTTATTTTTTTTTAAGATTTTATTTATTTATTTATTTATTTATTTATTATTTATTTATTAGGAAAGAAAGGAGTGAGAGAGAGCATGAGAAGGGAGAAGGTCAGAGTGAGAAGCGGACTCCCCATGGAGCTGGGAGCCCGATGTGGGACTTGATCCTGGGACTCTGGGATTATGACCTGAGCCGAAGGCAGCCGCTCAACCAACTGCGCCACCCAGCCGCCCTAGAAATCATTTTAAACCCACACAATCACCTGAGACAGCTCTGAGGGCCCGTCTTCCTTGAAAAGAGTAGAGATATAGTGGATGCACCATGATCTAGATTAGGCATACTTCAATTATGCAAGAAAACCTAGTGTAGAAGGCTTAGGTTTGGGACAGTAAGAAGTGAGTGTACCAAGAGATACCCTTTTTTTTTTTTTAAGATTTTATTTATTTATTAGAGAGAGAGAGACTGAGAATGAGAGGGGAGAAGAAGGTCAGAGGGAGAAGCAGACCTCCCGCAGAGCCGGGAGTCCGATATGGGACTCGATCCCGGGACCCCGGGACCATGACCTGAGCCGAAGGCAGTCGCTTAACCAACTGAGCCACCCAGGCGCCCAAGAGATACCCTTTTAAGGGTCTGTTAAAATAAGCTTAGATCAACTCATGGTTATTTAAATAGGTAATCTCAGAGAAGCACAATTTTGGTTTAAAGTTGCTATAGAACAATATCTATATGTTGTCCCAATTTCATAGGCTCTATTAGTGGTGTTTAATAGGAACAAATGAATAAATAGAATGATATTTCAAAGCACCTTAAGTCTTCATAAAGTTTATCTGCTTCCAAAATGACATAATTAGAGGAGCTAAGGGCAGGCAGAAAGAGAATGAGATTGCTCCTTTAAGGTAATTGGTGTGTGATTATTACTTAGTTGGAAATTGTGTGTTGCATAATTTTCTTATTGTTCATTGCTGCCACTTCATTTTAATCTGAAAGAGGTTGAACGAATTAAAAAAAGAACAATAAATTCCTAAAATGCCAAATTATCCTAATGGCAGTAAACATCTTTGGATGTTTTGATAATCAGTAAAATATATTTTGAGCTTTGAAGGTGGGGGTTACATTGAACATTATCTTTATTGTGGGATTTAAGTTAAACTGAGTGTGTGAACCCAGAACAAACATTTTAAATAAGAGCATATTGCACATAGAAAGAACACAATTGGTGATTAGCCGGTAGGTAGGTACAGTCAGTATGGAATGGTCAATGGAAAAATTCCATTCTGGGAACTGATTTATTGTATTTATTTACAATGCTTAAATCAACTACAGGATCGCTAAATCTCAACTTTATTGGAAATCAGTGTATTGGGGCTCTCCAGAAAAATAGAACCAATAGGATGTGTTATGCCCAGATTTTGAGATCCCCAAATACCACCAGGGAGCCGAGTCCGATGCAAAAGCAAAAGAGCCCTTTATTCAAGCTAGCTTGAGCTCTCTCACACACTCACCGACACAGCGGCGTGGTGTAGAGAAAGAGAGCGAGTTTCAAAAAGCACAACAGTTTTAGAGGGGTCAGTGGCCAATGAGATTGTAACACA